>CM070512.1:13166451-13766451 GCA_036346375.1 Guadua angustifolia | reverse complement strand
ATCTGCTAATAATAGGTATGACAACCTGAATTGAGCATGAAATACCGCCAATAATAGACATAATGGCCTGAACTATGCATAAATGATGCCAATAATAGGCATAACAACTTGAATTGTATTGCAATGAAATCCCACTTTTTGGTACTAGAACAGTTGGCGGGTAAATAGCAATGCTTTCCTCATACCCACCTGTGTGAGAGCAGCTCTCATTTGAACCTACCATATCAAGAAATTGATCTTACCATCGAACAACTTCTCAATGTCAAATTTAGTAGATGACATGGTAGGAAAAAATTGCAGATCAAAAATATATGGTGGATTCTGAAAAAAAACTTCTTATATGCTTTGGGTATGTGTAGCAATTTCTAGTGCGCTTTTGGTACGCTTCGAGTGCGCATAGCAAAATCTGATGAAAATGAGAAGCTGAAAAACAAAAGTTGGAGCCGAGAAGCTGAGTTGAAATGCCAAGAAGCTGGAACCAAAAACTAGAAGCCGGAGATGGCTGGAGCTCAAAATTGAATTAAATGGAGCACTTGGATTGTTTCAAATCCGATTTGGGAGACAAAGCTCTCTCGGGTGACAGTGAAGCAATGGCACAAAGTCAGAGAAATTTGGAGGTGAGAGCTAGCGAGCCATCGAGGAGAATTCTTGGGCCTCCTAAGCGAGGAGAAGGTTTGAGAAGGCGAGGGTTTGACCCAAGAGTGGGGATGACCTAAGGATGAAAGCATGGAAGGACGCGACAGTGTGGGAGGGCGATGGAGGTGGCATGTTGGCTAGCATAGTGGCACGCAAAGCATGGGTTTGGGGGGCTCGAAGGGATAGGGATTGGGGAGATGAGTTGGGGGCATGTGGATTGGGAGAAGAGGGCGAGGGTGAGGCAAGCGAAGGTGAATGGCCAAGATCATGGATGAGGACCAATTGAATGTGGCAGGAAAGATAAAATACTATTGTTTCAGCTACAATTTAAAATGGACGCATGTCCTAGGAAGCTGCCTTTCTTTTGTACTTCTCCAACATTAGTAGGTTTTAGTATATGATATGATATGATATAGCACTAGATTTCTATGAGCATCTAAAGATGTCATACAATGCAAATTTTCTGGGAGGTAGTTTTCTTATTTAGGGTCTGAATTTCAATCCTTTAGTAATCATCGTGATTTAATCTGAAAAGGCTCCATCACCACTAATGTCAAATTTGATAATTGTATGTCCATAAACAGATTTTTGGCATGTAGGAGCATATGTACCTTGTATCCTTTGTTGGTTTGCATCAATAAGTATATTTGAGTGTGTGAGAAAATATGGTACAAATACATCCCTCTCTCTTTCCTCCTACCTCTGGTGAGGCATTCTACATCAACGTGGTATTGACACCTGGCTGTCGATGATCTGCTCCGCCACTACCAGAAATCTCTGCCATGCCCATGCCTCCTCGATCCGTTTGTGGCTCCAATCGATCACGCTACCGACCATGCTGCTATCTGTGGCTTTGTTCACGCTGCCTTCATCCTTGGCTCTAGCCTCGCCGTGAAGTAGTGCCAAGCTGGTAGGCCTTCCCCAGCTCAGTCTGTGCTACCTCTATCCCTGGCTCTGGCCATGTCGCTAGTTTGTTCGCCGCATTGGCTGGTCCATGTGATGACCCTATTTGTTATAAAAGAAGGTCTCATATGTATACAGCACTAATCACATGATCAATGGTTAGTATGCATATTTTTAACATCGGGCACATCCATACACAATATTATACATGTGATAATAAAAATTAATTATACAGTAAAGTCTTACAAACTAGAGTAAATTGTAGTGGAAATATAAGAGTCTTGTAGCATGCCTTTACCCATAACACCATAGGCAACTCACAAGGTATAAACCCGAGAAAAACTCGTCAATATATTCCCTGTAACCTGCGGCACGGTATGCATCTTCTAGAACTTCGCTTTCTTCATTCACTAAACCAACAAATTATGTAAGGTTGAATACTTATGTATTCAACAAGACTTGTAGTATATCATAAATATATAATAAATACAGATCATGTCAATGAAAAGGCTATGTAGGTTATTTTGCATAAAAGCGAGTTGAACAAGAATATCAAGTAGTAATTTGCAAATAGAATTTGTAAAAACAAGTTTAACTGATATGTAAATAACAAGTAAACATAATATAATTGTAATAACTCACAGTCCTTCATGGTTGTGAGTAGCAAACCATCATTTTCCATCTCTAGCATATAATCTAAAATAAAAACTTTCCAACAAATATTTCCATATTCATCCCTGTTTTGTAAAACATTAAAATTCTAACTAGTATCAGTACACCAAGTTTTCCATAACTACGGAAACAATTTTTCAAAAAATTTTAAACTCTGCAGAGGTGTACAGGTTTACCCATAAGAAATGGCCAACTCTTTGTGGGAATCTATTAATACACTTCCTTCAATGTGCCACAGAGAGATTATAACATAACCGTTACGTTACATAGACCTAACTTTGCACTAGCTTGGTGACGACAAACCTTTCCTATGATGGCAGAAGATATTTGCACAATCATTGTACTCTCAGCAGTCCATCTCTGTTGAGTCCGCACTTCTCCCCACATCAAGGCATACACCGTTGTATAGGCAGACGTTATTCCCAACACCTCGGTGAGAGCACCCCTTTGAGCAATCCTTTCTAGAAAGCCTATACTACTCCAGCATTCCAATGTGTAAAGTTAAATCTAAGTAATTTAATAAGTTAAGGCCATCCCATACCACCACTTGTGGTTGTACTGTTATACATAGATTATACAACACTACGTTCGGTCCTTAATCCGACCTAGGCGAGAACACCCCCTACACTATGTGTAAATCATATGCACATACGGCTATTACCAATACTCGTTCACGTCAAAATCATAGTTTTATTTTATTTTTACAAAATATTAGTAATCTTTAATCATGTCCAACATATTTAATTCATAAAAAAAATAACATGTCTCATTATCCATTATCCTTTTACTAAAGCATGGCTAAGCAAATGCATATATATATATATATATATATATATATATATTGTTGTGCCCCGAATCTACAAATCCAGACACTCTGTATATTACGCACTAGTCCGAGGATCGCTAGTGCACACAGGCTAAACAGGGTTTAAAGTACCAACAACATACACGGAATAGTAATAAAAGTACTTCAAACATGTATATAAGCGAATTGTAAGACCTTATGGTCATCCTTACAATAGTTTGCCATGCGAGGCTTACATAAATCGAGTCATAAAAGTTTAACGGTATAATAGTAAATATCGTAGTGCTCCATCTTCACCACAGGCACCTGGCGAGGCTTGCTTCCCTAGTTCCTGGCTCTCGATGAAATTCCTCCTCCCATGCGGTGTAGACTCCTCCTCTGGTAAATTGTTGCGCATAAGGGTGAGTACACCGTACTCAACAAGTCATCTTGTGAGAATGCAATTATATCACTACATGCATGGCTTGTTACAAAGGAATGGCTCAATTGGTTATTTTGCTTTGCATCAATATTTTAAATTACTATTTATTTAAATATAAAGCAACAAAACCTTATTAACATAATAAGATCTTCAATTGTTTTCCACATAATTTTGGACACACAGTCCTTAATCAACTTTCATTATCAACACTGGCACACAGCCTTCCACCCCATTTTATTTTCAAAACTCTACCCCTTATTTGTAATCCCGAGCATTATCGATCACAAGTGGACTCGGCTATTGAGCAGTTTTAACACTCTGCAGAGGTTGTACACTTTACCCACAAGATACGATCGCCGCCACAAAGGCAATTGGCCGTAATGTGAAGCCTTTCGAGACTTCTAGCTCAACCTAGGAACCTCTGCGGGTTGCCTTCACTATCACTTCCCTCACTCGAGTCGATGTATAGGATGAGATGAACACCGTTGGATAGGGTACCAAGCAGTATACAGGTATGCTCCCCGTCTGATTACCCCGTATAGCGCCACCCGAGAGTATCAAGGTGAGATATCAAAATCTTACTAAACTAGGTCTTCCCATTCAGACATGTGGTTGTACGAGAGACTCAGGTCAAAGGCTTGCAAGGTGAAGTCCTTAACTGACCAAGGCAAGACATCCTCTCTCAAAATTTGGCACACAGCCCTCACAACACTCAAAACACCCCAAATGCCACGAAGGCCCACCTGGCACAAAGCCTCGGTCCACTTGCCTCAGTCTAAATCAATTTCCACCCCAAGTGGTTTAACAGTGCAACACATGCCTGTAATCATCCTTCATGTAGAACCACACAGGTCTCTACATTCCAGTGTCAATACCAACAACATTCCACCTTTTACCAAAATGCATTCACTATTCTTTAGTCAATGTTGCTTTTGTAATCGAAAAGATCATTCGCGTTATATGCATGGCTAAGCAACTATTCACGGTCTAGCCTCCCGTGTTGGCACAATATTATCAACCAACTAATATTACCAAACTTAGGGCATCAAATGAAATCATGTCATACAAATACTAGTGACAAGGTAGCAATAACAAATAGGTTGATTTAACTAATTCCTCCAAATTATTTAAATCCATTTTAATTGAATTAGCATGCATAGTTTGAATCAAAATACATTTTCAAATCGTAGGAGCAAAATGGTGAAAGCACAACTTGCCTTCAAATAGTTGCTGGTCCTGATCTGGAGCTGAGTCTTGTGCTGGAAATTCACCCTCGTAACTCTTTGGCAAATCTACGTCTACTCAAATCATATATACACACAATAAATACAATTTCTAGAGAGCAAACTCAACTCTAAAAATTTCATAAAATTCACCAATAAATATATCTTGATTTTACAAATTTTTAGAAATTGGAATCACTCAAATCGGAGTTAAAACGCAAACATTATAGCCATTAGAAGTTTATAAATTAATTAAAATAAATAAACCGAATTACTTTATTTATTTTTATATGGAAAATTCAGAAATATGACATCAGCATGATGTCAGCACCAGATTTGATTTTCACCGAATTATTTTTCTAAAGGAAATCAAATTATTATGTCGACATGAGCGTCCTATTGACGTCGGCATCTCTTGTGCCATGGTCGACATGTGGGTCCCCTTGATGGCGTCATTGCGGCGTCGGCATGACAAAATAACTGTCGGGTCATGACACGTGGCGACGAATTATCAACCGAAGGCTCGATCTAATCTCAACCGTCCGATTTAAAATGGACGGCCACAATCGATACGTCGGTTCGGCTCTGGTTTACTCCGGAGTCGACACGTGGCATTACCTCAGTCACTGGATTTCAATCGGACGGCTACTATTTAATCGGGCGACATCAACTGAATCAGCGGCTGCGCTAACACCTCGATCCCCATGTGACACGCGGCTCAATCTCAACCGCACGCTGGAATCAACGGCAGGATTTCAACGACCCTAGGGTTTCCGTGCGACACGCGTCGACTCGGGACTAGCCCGGTGCACGACGAAATCATAATCGTCCATTCAAAATTCGGCGGCCGAGATTGGATCAAAGTCACGCAACGTAACTAGCTACATGGCTAGTCTTGGCTCTTACGCATGGGTGCATCTAGGCCATCCATTACTGGATTAAACGGCTACGATCTGACGCAGCTTTGAGCACACGTGGGCAATCTCAGCTTCAGGCATGTGGCAACATCCTAACCATTCATCTGTAGATCTATGGCTAAGACTGATTCAATCCTATACTCCCAACGCAGATCCAACGGCTATGATTAATGTTGCTACGCGGTAAAATATGAACTACACGATCAAAATCTAACGGCCATCGGTTGAAGATGAGACTCACTGTTGCTAGGGCGACGTGGATGAATCCAGAGCGTCAGTCGATGGTCAAACGGTCGACGAAGCTCCAAAGCTTGATGATGGCGCGGCGAAGATAGGTTGCCGGAGAGGAAGAATATGGCACGGTTTACGGCATTGTGGGGCTTCTCCGGCGACAAGGGATGGCTCCTTGGACACGTCTTGTTGCGAGGATCACTCCGGTGGCCTCGGCCGGCGAACTTCTGGGAGAGTGCAAACATGGCGAAAGTGGTCTCAGAACTACGGCCAGTGCGTGCGGAGACTACGGTGATCCTCGGGAAGCGTGAAAGGTAGCAATGTGCGTGGAAAGAAATGCTCTGCACGATGCACCGGTTAATGTAGCGGAAGAGTTAATGCACCGACGTAAATGGCGTGCAGTTTCTCGGCGATGGCGCATGATGGTGACTTCTTGAAGCGGCGGCGGCAACCGTGGCTCCATCCTTGTCATCCACGTGGCGACGGATCGACGACCACCGATAAATGCGCAACGTGGCATTACTAGGACCGTTCGATCCGAATCAGCGGCTGATATCTCGAGCCGCTTAGGGTTCCGCTTGGCTGGGCCGGCGACTGCACAGTAACGGGCTTGTCCCAGTACTATTCATCAAGTTTTTCCAGGTTTTTTCGAATAAAATTAATTCCCAAAATTTATTTAAATCATTTGAGGCATTTAAAATATCAGAAAAATTCTAGAAAAATTCCAGAAAATATTTTGGAACATTTTGAACTCAAATAAAATATTTTCATTTATATTTTGCAAAAACTTAACCATTATTTAATTAATTTCCAAGAAGGTTAAATTTCCAAAAATTCAAATTAAATCCAAGTAAATTCAAAAATTCTCAAAAATTCAAAATAAATTATGAAATTTAAAATAGCCAAATTTTGGGATGTTACCAACCTCCCCCCTTAACAGAATCTCATCCCCAAGATTCGAGTGCAGCTCTGAAAAAGGTTGGGAAACTCCTTCTTCAGATCTTCTTCACGCTCCCATGTTGCTTCGCTCTCCGAGTGGTTGCTCCATTGAACTCTGCAAAAGCGGATTGTTTTATTCCTTGTTTCCCGTTTAGCTGTGTCCAAAATCTTGATTGGGTATTCCTTGTTGGTCAGATGTTCCTGCAATTCTATTTCTTCCAAAGGTGTCTGCTCTGTTGGCACTCGAAGACACTTCTTGAGTTGAGACACATGGAATACGTCGTGCACTCCTGCCAATGATTGCGGCAAGTCTAGCTGGTATGCGACTTCACCTTTGCGGCTCAAGATCTTGAATGGACCCACGTATCTTGGGGCAAGTTTTCCTTTTGTATGAAACATTTTCACTCCTATGAGTGGCGTGACCTTGAGATAAACATAGTCTTCTGGCTCAAAACTCAACTCGCGGCGTCGGTTGTCAGTGTAACTCTTTTGCCTTGATTGTGTTGTCTTCAGTCTTTCTCTAATCAAAGCAATCTTCTCCTCTGCATCTGAGAGTATGTCTGGTCCAAAAACGTGACGTTCTCCCGTCTCATTCCAATTTCATGGTGTTCGACACGGTCGACCATACAAAGCTTCAAAAGGCGACATATTCAAGCTAGCTTGATAACTATTGTTATAACTAAATTCGGCGTATGGCAAGCATTTGTCCCATGAGGTTGCATATGACAGTGCACAACCTCTTAACATATCTTCGAGTATCTGGTTTACCCTTTCAGTTTGACCATCTGTCTGTGGATGGTATGCTGTGCTGAAATTCAAACGAGTGCCCATTGCCGTATGCAGCTTATCCCAAAATCTTGAGGTAAATTGAGTACCTCTATCTGATACTATCTTCTTAGGTACTCTGTGAAAGCAGACAATCCTTGCCATGTATAGCTCTGCTAACTTATCTCCCGAGTAGGTTGTCTTTACTGGTATGAAATGTGCAACCTTTGTTAAACGATCTACTCTTACCCATATGGAATCGTATCCACCTTGAGTCCTTGGCAAACCAGTGATGAAATCCATCCCAATTTCTTCCCATTTCCATTCTGGTATCTTTAACGGTTGCAGTAGTCCTGCTGGTCTCTGATGCATTGCTTTGAATCTTTGGCACACATCACACAACGCTACATGCTCAGCTACCTCTTTCTTCATATTCGGTCACCAAAATCTTTCCTTCAAATTCTGATATATCTTTGCACTCCCTGGATGAATTGAGTACTTGGAATTATGTGCTTCCTCAAGTATCAACTGCTTCAATTCAGGTTTGTGGGGTACGCAGATTCTATTCTTCATCCACAAGGTACCCTGCTCATCTATTCTGAAGTCCTTGGCCAGTTCTTCGTCCATTTTGGATTTGATCCTATTAATCTTATCATCATCCTTTTGACCTTCCCTGATCTGCTCTTCTAGGATCGTCTTTACTTCCAAAGTAGCTAAAAATCCTTCTGGTACAACTTCCAATCTTAGCTTCTGAAGCTCTTTACACAATTCGAACTGGTTCTCTGCAACCACCAAATTTAAGCTATGGCTTTTCCGACTCAAAGCATCTGCCACCACATTTGCTTTTCCTGGATGGTAGTGAATTCCGATGTTGTAATCCTTGATTAATTCTAACCATCTCCTTTGCCTCATATTCAGGTCTGATTGGGTAAATATATACTTTAGACTTTTGTGGTCAGTATATATTTCACATCGGTTTTCGACGAGATAGTGGCGCTATATTTTAAGGGCGTGCACTACAGCAGCTAATTCTAGGTTATGAGTTGGGTAATTCTGCTCATGTGGCCTTAGCTGCCTTGACGCATAAGCCACTACTTTGCCGCTTTGCATCGAACACACGAGTCCTTGGCGAGGCATCATAGTATATATCAAAGTTATCCTTAGCATTTGGCAACACCAAAGCAGTGCAGTTAGGCCTTCTTTAATTCACGGAAACTCTTTTCACACTCGGCGTCCACATAAACTTTTTTCCTTTTTCAACAATTGCGTAGAGGTCTGCAATTGATAAAAACCTTCAATGAACCGCGATAATACCCCGCCATACCAAGGAAACTTCTAATTTGGAGTAGCGGCTTTGGTTGTTCCCAATGTATCTGCCTCTACTTTCTTTGGATCATGACTACTCCTTGGCGGTCATTATATGACCTAGAATTCAACCTTATTTTTCCAAAAGTCACATTTGCTAAATTTTGCATCTGATTGGTTTCTCTTAGCTTTTCCAAAACCATTCTTAAATGTCCAACATGCTCTTCCTTCGACTTGGAGTAAACAAGAATGCCATCAATAAAGACAACGACAAACTTGTCTAAATATTCCATGAATACTTTGTTCATCATATTCATGAAATAAGCTGGGGCATTGGTCAATCCAAAGGACATGACCATGAATTCATAATGCCCATACCTTGACGATAAAGCTGTCTTTGGTATGTCCCTGGTCCGAATTTTTAATTGATGGTATCCAGATCGAAAATCTATCTTAAAGAAGACTCCTGCTCCTCTTAACTGATCAAAAAGATCATCTATCCTGGGCAATGGATACTTGTTCTTTATCGTCACATCATCAAGTGCACGATAGTCTATACACATTCTAAAACTTCCATCTTTCTTCTTGACAAACAACACCGGTGCTCCCCACGGTGATGAACTAGGTCTTATAAACCCTTCCTCCAATAATTCCTCAATTTGTTTCTTCATTTCTACCAATTCCTCGGTGGACATCCTATAGGGTCTCTTGGCTATTAGAAACATTAGGGTACTAACTCAATTACAAACTCTATATCACATGCGGTGGCATTCTAGGCAAATCTTGGGAAAAACATCCGGAAACTCATTAACCACTGGAACATCTTCCATATTAACATCCTTCACACTATTGACCATGAGTTGATCATCCTGAACAGCATTTGCTTGAATCTCCACCTTCCGACCATCTGGGCTCTTAACTGTTACTACTCTCTGACCACAATCTAGCACTGCCTTATGCTTGGATAACCAATCCATTCCCAAAATAACATCCAGTGTCTGGGTATCCAATATAATTAGGTTCGCTAGAAACTCTATTCCATTTATTAATAATTTTACCCCGAAACATCCTACTTTAGCTTGGAGTTCTGATCCAGGGGTCTAGACTATAAGCGTACTCTTAAGTTTGACCACATCCAAATCATTTTGCACAACAAAAACTCGAGAAATAAATGAATGTGAAGCTCCAGAATTGAACAAAATTGTAGCAGGTACTGAGTTAACTAGAAACTTACCCAGTACAACGTCCGTTGCATTCTGAACTTCATCCGCCGTGATGTGGTTGACTCTTCCTCGCACAATTGATTGAGGTGCAGCTCCCGCTTGAACAGGTGCTTGGCTTCCTCCTTGAATAGGAGTTCTAGCTGGAGTATTCCCCAAGTTGAAACGAACAGGAGTGACTCCTCCCTTTTTGGGACAAGCATTGGCGAAGTGCCCTATCTCGTTACAGTTGTAGCAGCGTCTTCCAACCATCGATGAGTTTCCTCTGGCTTGGTTATTTGCTCTTGCTGGTGTCTGAGGATTCTAGCCAGTGGGTCGCGGTGCTGGTAATGGTGTTCTAGCACTACTCCTGGGTTGAAACCTTGTGAACTGCTGGGGTACCACTCTCGGACTCTGCTGCCCTTCACGACTCCCTTGCTGGGCCATACGGCGCTTACAGTTATCATCCAGTTCTTTACGTTTGTCTTCAAGGATTAGAGCCTTGTTGACTAGTTCCTGGAAATCAGGAAACGTGTGGGTGATCAGTCCCACTTGAAGCCTAGAGTTCGGTGCCTTCATGAATCGGGTATGCGGCCTTATCGTTACTCGTCCTCCGGAGCATAGCGTGCAAAATTGGGTGAATTTGTTGGATAATCGACCCTTGGTGGCCTCCTGCTTCAAAGACCTAAATTCTTCCTTCTTAAGCTCCATCATACCCTCCGGTACGTGGTACTGATGGAAGGCTGTAGTGAATTCCTCCCAGGTGATCTCCTGGGGATGCTCATGGGAAGCGCAATAATTCTCCCACCACTCTGCGGCGGTTCTTTCTAATTGATGAGAGGCATACATGACTCTCTCGTTGCCTACACACTGAGATATGTGCAGCTTCCTTTCGATCGTCCGAAGCCAATCATCTGCTTCGATAGGATTGACATTTCCAGAGAATGTTGGAGGCCTAGTTCTCATAAAATATGTCAACCTGGAATGATGTCTATGGTGCATAGCTTGATTGTTGTTAAGATTGTTGGCGGCAGCTTGATTCTGCATTTGTTGCATCTGTTGCATCATCGTCTGCATGAGTTGGGTTTGTGCGGTCAAGAAAGCTCCTAGGTTACCCATATCAACAGGTGGTGCTGGTTGAGGATTTGGTGAGTTGTCTTGGTTTCCACCCTGCTGTGATCTGCTTCCTCCCGCTTCATGGCTTCCACGAGTGTTCACCATCTGAAGAACAATAATGTTTATAGGGAAGAAAGAAATAGAAAAGACAAGTACACAAGATACTTATACGGGGAGAAGATTTGACTCAAACAGTAGCACAGAACTTAATTATTATAAGGATATGGTCGCTCATAAATGCCTACGGCATTGCGACACACACCTAGCACACATTAAACATCCATAGTAATTGTTCATCACAAGCAAACGTTCTAAGGCAGACTCCATAAAACTTGACTTAATAACTTGACTCAACAGTTGAGTTGACTCCGAAAAGAAAAAGAAACTCTCAGTCGTCGAGCCATCCAGTGCGGTCCTCCCGATGGAGTCTTCTGCGGTGAGCGGCGGCATGGGAGCAAGCTGATCTGATGCCACGGTGGCGATGCAAACGACCCCACCGACTCTCTTGGTTCTGGTGCTGCTTTCAGTCTTTGGTGGCTCCGGCACCTCCTGCACTGGTGCCTCTTGCACCGGGGCCTCCTGCTCTGGCTCGGGCTCCTCGGGATCGGGGTCGTGCAGCTCTAGCTTTGGCCTTGGCTCGGGTCCCTCCATATGCCTCCTCCAACTCGTGAACCTTCCTGATATAGAGAGCCAGGCCCTCACTAGCCTCTCTGCGTGAGTCGACCTCCATAACCTCGTCACAGGCCCTCTGCGGCTCTGGACTATCTCGTCCAAGGTCTCCTCTGGCGATAGCGAACCTCGCCAGATGGGTGATAGTAGCATCCTCCTCCTCGATCGGGTCCCGGTCGAAGCGGTTGTCCCGGCATGGATGATGACGGAAGGCAGTGCCCACAAGCTCTGCGGAGTAGGTGCGAGCGATCTGCGCATCGCCCGGCCGCGCGATCTCTCTGGATCTGAGCCTCAGCGTAGACCTCCTAGCGATGATGTGGGCGGGGCGACTCGCTCTCCCCTTGTCTTGGCGTGAAGGTGATCTTCCGTCCCAAGCTATGTCCATACTGCCGAACCACGAGATTCCCCGATAGATTGGTCTATCGAAGCCCTCACAAGCTGCGGAGACGCCATAGCTCGGCTGACAAAAGCGTCCGAGTCGCTCACCGAAAGTGTGGATCCTCCTCATCTGCCAAAACACACCTTGTTAGCTATAGATTTTAAAATCATAAAGTAATAACCAGAAAATTGCAGCATAGGTGCGAAATAACAAGAAAAAGATTAGTCAAGATTTCATTCATAATCTTGTACAATTTTAATCTTTTAGAAATTAGTTTTACTTTCTCGGCGGACTACCTAGGGTCAAGTCCTACGGTCGGTATGCTCGATACCACCTCTGCCGTGCCCGAATCGCAAATCCGGACACTCTGTGTATTACGCACTAGTCGAGGATCGCGCTAGTGCATCTGAGGCTAAGCAGGGTTTAAAGTACCAACAACATACACAGTGGAATAGTAATAAAGTACTTCAAACATGTATATAAACGAGTTGTATGACCTTATGGTCATCCTTACAATAGTTTGCCATGCAGGGCTTACATAAATCAGAGTCATAAAAGTTTAACAGCAGAATAGTAAACATCGTAGTGCTCCATCTTCAGCCACAAGCACCCTGACGAGGCTTGCTTCCCTAGTTCCCTGGCTCTCCAGTAAATTCCTCCTCCCATGCAGGTGTAAACTCCTCCTCTGGTAAATTGTTACTTGTAAGGGTGAGTACACACGTACTCAACAAGTCATGCGAGAATGCAATTCTATTACTACATGCATGGCTTGTTACAAAGAATAGCTCAATTGGTTATTTTGCTTTGCATCAATATTTTAAATTACTATTTATTTAAATATAAAGCAACAAAACCTTATTAACATAATAAGATCTTCAATTGTTTTCCACATAATTTTGGACATACAGTCCTTAATCAACTTTCATTATCAACTCTGGCACACAGCCTTCCACCCCATTTTATTTTCAAAACTCTACCCCTTGACTGTAATCCCCGAGCATTGTCCAGTACCGTGGACTCGGCTATTCAAACAGTTTTAACACTCTGCAGAGCTTGTACACATTACGCACAAGATACAGTCGCATGCCACAAAGGCAATTGACTGTAACAAAGCCTTTCAAAGACTTCTAGCTCAACCTAGGAACCTCTCGGGTTGCCTTCACTATCACTTCCCTCACTCGAGCGAAGTATAGACGAGATGAGCACCGTTGGATAGGGTACCAAGCATGTAGCCTGAACACGCTCCCCGTCTGATTACCCCGTGTAAGCGCTGCACGAGGTATCAAAGGTGAGATATCGAATCTTACTAAACTAGGTCTTCCCATTCAGGACATGTGGTTGTCGAGAGACTCGGGTAAAAGGCTTGCAAGATGAAGTGCTTAACTGACCAAGGCAAGACATCCTCTCTCAAAATTTGGCACACAGCCCTCACAACACTCAAAACCCCCCAAATGCCACGAAGGCCCACCTGGCACAAAGCCTCGGTCCACTTGCCTCAGTCTAAATCAATTTTCACCCCAAGTGGTTTAACGGTGCAACACATGCCTGTAATCATCCTTCATGTAGAACCACACGAGGTCTCTACAAGTGTCAATACCAACAACATTGCACCTTTTACCAAAATGCATTCACTATTCTTTAGTCAATGTTGCTTGTGTGTCGAAAAGGTCATTCACGTTATATGCATGGCTAAGCAACTATTCATGGTCTAGCCTCCCGTGTTGGCACAATATTATCAATCAACTAATATTACCAAACTTAGGGCATCAAATGAAATCATGTCATACAAATACTAGTGACAAGGTGGCAATAACAAATAGGTTGATTTAACTAATTCACCCAAATTATTTAAATCCATTTTAATTGAATTAGCATGCATAGTTTGAATCAAAATACATTTTCAAATCGTAGCAGCAAAATGGTCAAAGCACAACTTGCCTTCAAATAGTTGTTGGTCCTGATCTGGAGCTGAGTCTTGTGCTGGAAATTCACCCTCGTAACTCTCCGGCAAATCTACGTCTACTCAAATCATATAAACACACAATAAATACAATTTCTAGAGAGCAAACTCAACTCTAAAAAATCCATAAAATTCACCAATAAATAGATCTTGATTTTACAAATTTTTGGAAATTGGAATCACTCAAATCGGAGTTAAAACGCAAAAGTTATAGCCATTTGAAGTTTATAAATTAATTAAAATAAATAAACCGAATTACTTTATTTATTTTTATACGGAAAATTCGGAAATATGACGTCAGCACCAGATTTGCTTTTCCCGAATTATTTTCTAAAGAAAATCGAATTATTACATCGACATGGCGTCACTCGGCGTCGGCATCTCTTGTGCCATGACTAACATGTGGGTCCCACTGATGGCGTCATTCTTGACGTCAGCATGACACGTGGAACGATCTGGTCATGACACGCGGCGACAAATTATCAATCGAAGGCTCGATCTAATATCAACCGTCCGATTTAAAATGGACAGCCACGATCGATACATCGGTTTGGCTCTGGTTTACTCCGGAGTCGACACGTGGCATTACCTCAGTCACTGGATTTCAATCGGACGGCTACTATTTAATCGGGCGATGTCAACCGAATCATTGGCTGCGCCGACACCTCGATCCCCGTGCGACACGTGGCTCAATCTCAACCGCACGTTGGAATCAACGGTGGGATTTCAACGACGCTAGGGTTTCCATGCGACACGCGTCGACTCGGGACTGGCCCGGCGTGCGGCGAAATCATAATCGTCCATTCAAAATTCGGCGGTCGAGATTGGATCTAAGTCACGCAACGTAACTGGCTACATGGCTAGTCTTGGCTCGGCGTGGGTGCATCGGGCCATCCATTCTTGGATTCAACGGCTACGATCGCGCGACTTTGAGCACCGTGGGCAATCCGGCAAGACGCGTGGCAACATCCTAACCACTCATCTCGTAGATCTATGGCTAAGCTGATTCAATCCTATACTCCCAGCGCAGATCCAGCGGCTATGATTAATGTTGCTATGCGGTAAAATATAAACTACGATCATAATCTAACGGCCATCGGTTGAAGATGAGACTCACTTTATTGCTAGGGCGGCGTGGATGAATCCGGGCGTCGGTCGATGGTCGACGATCGAACGAGCTCCAAAGCAGCGATGGCGGCGAAGATAGGTTGCCGAGAGGAAGAAGATGGCACGGTTTACGGCGTTGTGGGGCTTCTCCGGCGACAAGGGATGGCTCCTCAGACACGTCTTGGTGCGAGGATCACTCCGGTGGCCTCAGCTTCGGCGAAGACTTACCGGACAGAGTGCAAACACGATGAAAGTGGTCTCAGAACTACGGCGAGTGTGTGCGGAGACTATGGTGATCCTCGGGAGGCGTGTAAGGTAGCAATGTGCACGGAAAGAAGTGCTCTGCACGATGCACCGGTTAATGTAGCGGAAGTGTTAATGCATCGGCGTAAATGGCGTGCAGTTTCTACGGCGATAGCGCACGGCGGCGGCTTCTTCGGAAACGGCCGGCGACGCTTCGTGGCTCCATCCCCATCATCCACGTGGCGACGGATCGACGACCACCGATAAACGCGCAACGTGGCATTACTAGGACCATACGATCCGAATCAACGGCCGATATCTCGAGCCGTTTAGGGTTCCGCTTGGCTGGCGGCGACTTCACGATAATCGGGCTCGACCCGATCGCATTCATCAAGTTCTTCGGTTTTTCCGAATAAAATTAATTCCCAAAATTTATTTAAATCATTTGAGGCATTTAAAATATCAGAAAAATTCTAGAAAAATTCGGAAAATATTTTGGAACATTTTGAACTCAAATAAAATATTTTCATTTATATTTTGCAAAAACTTAACCATTATTTAATTAATTTCCAAAAGAAGGTTAAATTTCTAGAAATTCAAATTAAATCCAAGTAAATTCAAAAATTCAAAATAATTTATGAAATTTAAAATAGCCAAATTTTGGGATGTTACATATATATATACATATATATATACATACATATATATATATATATATACATACATATATATATATGTATTTGTGTGAAATCATGAAAGTAGACAATCGGGGGCGTTGGATCAAACTTGAATGGTTTAGATCTAGGTGGAATCCACCTCCTCCACTTAAGTGGAGAAATTCTATATTTTTTTAGGGGTTATGTGTAAAACATGTTTAAGTGAGGAGGTAGGATTCCATCTAGATCTGAACCATTCAAGTTTGATCTAACATCACGATTGTTTACTTTCATGATTTCACCATATGTCTACTTTCACCATATACTTCCCTATATATATATATATATATATATATATATTTGAATAGACCCAAATTGACATTATTATAAGTCTAACCTAACTAAGGGTTATCAAGGATGTCATGTCAATATTTGTTAAGGAAGTTCCATCAAATGGGGACTGTATCTACCAGTACCTTGATATAGCCAATTTACTAAAAATACATGCATGCATAATAGTTTTGACAAAATAACATAACTTAATTGAAATAATGGGTTCAACATGATCAAAGGGGGTGCTTACTTTGCTAAACTAACTCAGGGTTGAAGTCGACAAAAGTAGTCTCAGAAATATTGGTAACTACACGCAATTCATTGCAAAGCAATAATAATAGAAGCAAAAGGAAGTTAAATAATACCAAATTCAAATATAAATTGAAATAGAAGGCTTTGGTGATAAAAAAGATTTCTATGGCTCGTGTCTTATTATATAAACTTTGTATTATATTATAAAAAGGTTTCTATCACAATGGATCTTAAAATTTATATTATAAAAAGATTTGACTCTTAATAGGAATTATGTGCAAAACATATTTATGTGCAATCATTTTTGAAGTATTAGGGTGTTTTGATCCAAGGAGCATTTTAAAGTTGGTTTCACACGTATAAATGTTTTATTTGTGGAAGTTATGCCTATTCTATTATTATGTTCATAAGAAATGAAGTTATTTAGGAACTTGGTCCAATCTAAGTCAAATGCTAAGTATTTTTGCAGATCTGAGATGCTTGTGGTTCCATTAATTTCTATAAATTTATTTTATTATTTTTGAAAATTAAATGTTATATCTACTATTGTTTGAATTTTAATGCATTGAAAAGTAACCTATTTACAAACTTAATTCAAACTACATTTAGATCCAAATATTATTAAATATTTGGAAAGCTTATGGTCTCGGGATGATGTAGAAATTTGTTTTATAAATTTTGAAGTTCATTTGCACAAATTCTATATAGACCATATTCTAGATTTTTTCTTAAATTTGAATTTGAATTTTAAACAGAGGAAAGATTTAAATGTTTTTCTATATTCTATAAGCTCATGACTTTAGATTAATTTAGAAATTTATTTTACTCAATTTGAACTTAGGATGCAAAAGTTATTACTGTTTAAATAGGGTAGATCATGGAAATTGATAAAATTCACAAATACCCTTTTGAAACAGAGGAAGCGTCTTTTCTTTTTCACAGTTTTTCCAGGTTATTTTGAAATAGTGCTAGTGGCAAACATCATGGCCCCACATGACAGAGACTTGGTGAGTGAAGGAGACCGACAAGGGGGCCTACTCAGAAGTCGCAGAAAACAGGGCGCACGGGGAATGGCTTGCCGGCGGCGGGGAAGTGGCGGCACCATCTGGCCATGGGCTCGGCAACCACCAGTAGGGCAAGGTGCGTCTAGGGTGACGGCTGGCTGTGGCGGTGTGGCGGCAAGATGAGCTAGCACCGGCAGCGAGCGGCGCATGGCCGTGGTGGTGCCGGGAGATGGAAGGAAGGCAACTTGACACAGGGAAAGAGAAGGGAAACAAACTAGAAAGCTAAAGAAATCCATTTTGCTACTTTACTACGATTGAGAGGATCTGTGGTGGCTTGCCACCGAGCAAACGGAGGGGGAGAAGGTGGTGGCGTGGTAGCAATGTGTCAGTTTGGGCTGCAATTAAGGCCAGGGAGAGCTTTAGGAATGTGCTACGATGGTAATTCATTTGTATTGGATTGGATATTTACTCATCGTTGTGCCGAAACAAACTTTGATTCCAAGCTCGGGTTTATTCGGCTTTGCAAAGATGACGGCACAAAGAGTTCGGTTCGGGTAGATGGAGCTACAAGTGGTTATGGGGTGCTATGGAGGCGCTCAGTGTGGCTTTATAGGCGAATGAAGCAGTGGCCACATTATTTTACGAAATAGCCTAGAGATGGAGGTGAAGTCGGCGGCATGGATTTTTTGGGTTATGGAGGGCGCAGGATATGGCAGGGCGTTGCCGTGGCATGGAATGGCACCGGTTGTCTTATATGGTGGGTCAACTCAATTGTTACGCGCGTGAAGGCTTGGGATTGATCAAGGCAGCACAGTGAGGAAGAGGTGGTGGCATCGGGGAAGAAGGAACTGGGTGCCAGGGCCCAGAAGCAGTGAGCCAAGATCGGCTGGGTGCTGTCAGGTGGGGTCAGTCAGGAGAAAGGCCAACATGGCAAGTGAAATAAAGAAGGAACTAGATATCTTTACTCTTTGGACAGAATAGGCTCCATGATTTAATTGAGCTGCCTATCAAATTTGAAAAATTTATAAACTTTTTTCCTTGTTTCCAAGGCAAATCTTATCATGCCATAAAATTTTCAGACAATGATCTTACTCACGAAATTTATTAAAATTTTGACAAGCTCACTAATGTAGTTTTAAGTTTTCTGATTTTTGTTTTTATGGTGTTACAAATTAGATTAAATTCATTTGAAAATTTTTATGTATGATCCTATCGCATAAAGATATTAATATAAAATTTCGAGATAATGATCCAACACTGTGAATTGTTATATAATTACGACAATGTTTTGTTGATTAATTACAGTTTATGTTTTTATTTTTTAAATGCATCATATAAATTTTAATATTATTTAAACTTTTTATGTAGGGTATTTTCATTCTTTTATGATTCATAAAAATTTCAGAAGATAATCTTGTTCTTACAATTTTAATTTATTCTAATAGTGTCTCTATTCATAGTCTTTTGTCGTGTTTTTGATTTCTCATTAGTATTAAATTAATTCAAACTCCTTTGAGAATTTTTGTAATATTTCTGGAGATGGATTAGGGTTTAAGTAAATTTTCTCTTTTTTTTGTTTTTGGCCTTTACATTTTGGAGCAGAAAAATTCAACAATATAATTGATTTTGTTAAGGCATTTAATGCTTTCAAATGTTTCTAAAATTCTTTGAGAAGGTTCTGAAGTTATCTTTAGATTTAAATATATTTTCTCTAGATTTTATCCTTATATGTCAAAGTTTGAAAATAGGAGTTTTGGCATTAAAAATATTTATCAAAAACCACAAATCTAAAGAAAACCTTATAAAATGGAAATTTAGATTAAAATCATAATTCCAATTTAATTTTATATTTTATTTATGTTTGTATTTTTTTCAAAATGTTACAATCCATCCACTATGTCTCACCAATCTGCCGCGCTTCGAAGTCATGGGAAGGCACTAATGCCAAATCCGGTCGGCCTGAGCAGCGCCACCGTCGGATCAGGCTTCCCACACCGCTCCGTGCGTGAGCTCAGCGCTCTGCCATATAAGAGAGAGAGAGGAGAGGAGTAAGATTTTTTAAAGAGCTCTTTTACAATACACAACAATGAATATGGGCCGTCCATTTCTTTAAATTCAAAGGCTGAGATTAGATTAGATTTAACTATACTATCATGTGTAGTATGGGTAGTATAACCCGTGGAGGGGTATAATGGTAAAAAAAATTGAGCCAACACCCAACCCTGTATCTCGTGGAGGGGTATAATGGTAATTTAGGAAAATAGCATTCACACACGCCCAGACCCCAAGCCATTCGACCTCATCTAGCATCTAAACCTCCGGAGGCGCCATGGGTGGGAGGCGATTGAAGGCGTGGCGCCTCGTGAGTGTCGAAAGGAGGTCGGTGGCGAGAGCGAACGAGACCGTGGCGTCGGGATCACTCGGCCACCACCAATTCGGCCGCCGCGTGCTTCCTCAAGGCACGAATTAGGGGCGGCGACCTCGTCGTGGAAACGAACCGAGACTAGTGCCAGTGTCGGGATCCACTCCGTCACCAACAATTTGGCCGCCTGCGCACAAATCACGGATGGAGTCGTCGAAGGCGGCGGCGTCAGGATGCACTCAGCCGCCACCAGTTTGGCCGGCCGCGCACAAACTACAGATGGAGTCGTTGAAAGGAACCGGGCCACCGGCGGTGTCGAGAGTAACGGGGAGGAGGATAGCAAGCAAATTTGGGCGGCGAGCCACCGGCAAAGGCATGAACTCCAGCGGTAAGGCACAAAGCTAGGAAAAGAAGCAGCGGCATTGCCGGCGGCGCAACAGACCTGAACAATTGGAAAGAAACCAGCCAAAAAAGATAGGAACCGGAAGAGGATAACATTCAACGTGAAAAGCCGTTTATACCCTCGCAAATCTTCATATTTTCAAAGCCAAAAGACCAGAATACCCTCGACAAATCAACGATCGGATCTAATTTCTACTACTGCTATATACTACCATGGTAGTGCACAGTAAAAATTCTCTTTTTAAAATAGAGGAATACATAAGAAATACTTGGTGGATATGGATGTGCACAAATCTCAAAGTGGCATTGACGGTTGATGTAGTGATATGCCCCACCTACGCCACCGGTGACTATACCACCTGTCCGAGTCAGGCACGGACATGCAAGTTGTTGCCACTTGCCCATAGGTGCAATCGGCAGTTGTTGCCTGTTTTCCGTGCGCGGTAGACTGGCATGCACCGTAGCACGGACTCTCACAGTAGCAAATCGTGAACGGAATCACTAATTTAAGGTGTCCTCACCATTGGTTATCTCGTTACATAAGTGCCACCACTTCTTTCCTTTCTCCACTTCTTTTTCTCTTAAAGGTTCTCTTGCTGTGACACCACAAAATAGTTTTTTTTTTAAAAAAAAAATTCCCCTTAAGGTTTTGTTTGCGAGGTCTAATCCTGATCAGGATCTCTGTGGATGGGAGAGTTGAAACTTTCCTAGTTGAAATTTTTTGAGTTAAATTTTGATTTGATTTTTTTTAGTTGAAACATTCTAATTTAAAATTTTTCGAGTTGAAACTTTCCGAATTAAAAATTTTGTGTTGAATTTTTTCGAATTGAAACTTTTTGTTTAAAATTTTTAAAGTTAAATTTTTCTAATTTGAAAATTTTTTGTTAGAGAGGAAGGAAACGAGGTGGGGAAGCGATGAGTAGAAAAGAGGAAAGGAGAAAGGACGAAAGTGGACGGAGAAAATGATATATGGTATTGTTGAAGGTTGTGCTTAAATTTTTTTAGTCAAAGGTGGCCTCAATGTTTGAGTGGTACGCAATCGTGAATACTAGCCGCAGCCAAATTGCAAGTTTCGTAGGCGGCCGGACATTTTTTGACTCGTCAAGTTGCCACTTGCGCACGCACTCGTTGAAAAATGGCAAATGTCGCGTCGTACTGCCGTTGTCGCCGGGGTCAGGCAGGCCATCTTTATCGCTGATCGTGTCGTGCCACTCTCTCTCTATCATTGTGCCGCAGCGATGCTTGCCGGCTATGCCGTCCTCGCCCTTATCGTTTTCCTCGTGCTGCCGCCGGCCACGCTCAATCAGACCCCTGTCTGCGACGAAAGAAGCACCTACCGGGCCAACAGCACTTTCCAAGCCAACCTGAAACACGTAGCCGCGGCACTCGTCGCCAATGCCTCCGCCACGCCGTCTGGCTTCGCCAACGCCACCGTCGGTACAGCGCGCGACCAGATCTACGCGCTGGCGCTCTGCCGCGGAGACACGAACGCTTCCTCCTGCAGCACTTGCCTGGCGGCAGCGTTCCGTGACGCGCAGCAAGGATGCCCCGACAGCGAAGACGTCACCATGTACGAGCACGCCTGCCTCCTTCGCTTCTCCGGCCTGCAGTTCCTGAACTTCCTCAGCGCGGACCAGTGGCTGCCCTCGGAAATCTTGTATGGGCTATCCATTTCTTTCAGGTATCTCGTAGAATAATGCTAATATGCTATCGAAACTAATGAACTGGTTAAAAACAGTGGCAATGTTGATCAGGCCGCGGGGAGCGTGAAGGTCCCGGATGCCTGGTTCAGGGCCGCCGTCACAAATATCCTTACCGCCGTGGTCGACCACGCTGTGGCCGCAGCGAGCAACTCGACCACCAAGAAATATTTCGCAACGGGTGAGGAGGACTTCGACCCGAAGATTTACGGGCTCGCCCAGTGCGTGCCGCTCCTGACATCGTCGCAGTGCCAGGACTGCCTTGGGTCCCGCCTCTCGCTTGTAAAAACGAGCTTCTTGGGTAAGAAACGTCGGTGGGTCAGTGCTTATACGGCGTGGTGCTACCTGATGTATAGTGTGCGGCCGTTCTACGAGGGCCGGGCAATGCTTCAGCTTACGGCGCCGCCAGCACTGGCAGTAGTGCCTCCATTTGTTGCTCCAGAGCCTGGAGCAGGTAGGGCATCCAATCTTGTTTTTCTTGGATCAAGTAAATAGTACTGTTACAAAGCACTGTGTACTGACCTAATGGGTGAAGTCTAGTCCAACTCAGTTCTCACAAATTTACCAGGTTAAAGTTCTCCTACTCCTACTTGAAGTTCATGTTCCGTGTATGCAGGGAAGAAAAGGAGTGCAGCAGGAATCCCTGTAGGCGTCGCTTGTTCGGTTGTATTAATATTGATTCTTTCAGTTATCGCGTTCGTTCGCTTAAGGAGAAGGACTAAGACTGCCGAGACCGACCACCGTGAGTAGCAATGTAGCATCAGCATGTCGTCTGTGCAAGAGCTGAAATTTACCGTTTCCTGATATCATTCTTGTCATATGACACCAGCACTGAAGATGATGAGAGCACAATGCAAGATTTTCGATTTGCCTGCACTGCAAGAGGCAACCGAAAACTTCTCAGAGAAGAATAAGCTTGGAGAGGGTGGTTTTGGTTCTGTGTACAAGGTAAGCAAACAAGTAAGAATTCAAGAAAAAGATATAATATATTTTCATCTTCTCTAAAAAAAAAATCTGTTTCAGGGAATACTCCCAGATGGGCAAGAAATAGCAGTGAAGAAAATTTTTGGAAGAACGGGGCATGGAGTGCATCAGCTACAGAATGAGGTCCTGGTGTTGGCAGAGCTTCAGCACAAGAACCTTGTTAGGTTACAGGGGTTTTGCTTGCATCAAGATGATACGCTGCTTGTTTATGAATTAATCAAGAACGGAAGCCTCGACAACTATCTATTCGGTATTTTCCTCAACATTCACCACTCCAGTAACATACCCAGAGTTCTCTGGTCAGCTTTCACGTTTTCTTTCTCCTTCCTTTTGTGGTACTGCTCTGTTGCGTTTCAGTAGTCCCCGCCTCCCCGGGACTAGGGGTGTAAACGGGTCGGGTTCGGGCGGGTAGTAGGTTATCTCATACCCTACCCTATTATTTTTTCTCCGGGTATGGGTACGGACACGGGTAGTAAAAATCGGGTAGGGTACGGGTAATGGGTAGCATTTTCTCTGACGGGTAGAAATCGGGTTCGGGTAGTGTGCGGACGGGTATAATCTGACACAGGTACTTTATCGGGTTGTGCGAAATACCTAGAATCAAAATATGCGATGAAAACAATCCAACTATCACACTAGTACATCACATAATACAATAGATAATGTCATATAGTCTAACAAACATATATGTTCAAATAGTACATAATCAAACACATAGAGTTCAATAAACACACAAAGTCCAATACATAAAGTGAAATTCACATACATAGTTCAACACAGAGTTGAATTAGAGGAGAGGAACTTAGGACAATCCCAAAGGAATAGGAGGCAATGACAATAGTTTTGGACAACGTGAAATCACAAGCGTCTGTAGTTTAGGAAATCAGGTCATGTGCTTCTCCTCTTGTTTAGGTTGATAGCAAATAGAACATAATTGAGACATTTACCTTATCAGAATTTTATAATTTTCTTGAATGTGATCATGATCTTAAATTTTTATGAGAGATTACTAATTTCATCAGTATCATTATATAAAATTTTAAAAATTTTATAACATAGTTTGGATAATTTTTCATTTAGTTCAAATTTGCCGATAAGCCTTTTAACGGGACCGATATCTTTGTTCGAATTTTTAAAACTTCATGACATTTGATCATCATATGAAAATTTTATGACAATATTATAGATATATTAGGACCATCCACAAAAAATTCAAAATTTATAACCTCGTTAGTTCTAATTTTTATTCGGTTCAAACTTGTCGGTCGACGTTTTATCGGGATAGTAGCAATGTTTGAATTTTTAAAAATTTCTCAGATTTGATAATCACATGAAAATTTAATGAGAACATCTCTGATGTTTCAGGAACCTTCAAAAAATTTCAAACTTTTTGACATCGTTTGAACTATTTTTGGTCAGTGCAATTTCGCGAAATTTAGGAATTAGTAGCACCCGCCGGTGCCAGGTGTGAAAATTATCCGGTACCCGTACCGCCGGTATTGCCGATCCGTACCCTACCGAACCCGAACCTAACCTACCGGGTACTACCCGTACCCATACCGTACCGGGTAGTGTAAAATAGTTTTCCATTAGGGTAATTTTGCATCCGGTATGGATACGGATCGGGTATTACCCGACCCATTTACACCCCTACCCGGGACACTTCTGTGCGCTATGCATGAATATGTTTGTTAATTGTGGAGTTAGCAGTACTAGATGTGTGTGACTACTGACTCGAAACATCATTCATACGAAAGATAAATTTTACCGTGCATTATACTAGTAGTATATGATAGGTAGTAGAAATCAGCTCTAACCAATGATTTATTGAGGTTATTTCTACTAATCTACTACCGAAGGAAGTATAAATAAATACTTCAGCACTACCTAATATAAGTTGAAACTTTGTTGTAATAGATGCCAGTACGGGGAATACACTAAATTGGGCGCAACAGTACAACATCATTCTTGGAATTGCCAAGGGAATATTGTATCTTCATGAGGACTCAAGCTTGAGGATAATCCACCGGGACCTAAAAGCTAACAACATTCTTCTTGATGATGACATGGATCCGAAAATTGCAGACTTTGGATTGGCAAGGCTGCTAGAAGAAGGTCATACTCATACTAGGACAACTAGAGTTGCTGGAACATTGTAAGCTGATAGTAATAATAAAACCTTCTTCCGTAGCAGATATTGAACGTATGGTTCTAAACCCAACTTCTCATCCTCTGCAGCGGTTATATGGCACCGGAGTACGCAATAAACGGAAGTGTGTCACCCAAGATCGATATTTTCAGCTTTGGTGTGTTGACGCTTGAAATCGTAACTAGGAGAAGGAACTGCAGTTCTGATGATCACGACACAGTGAATCTCCTTAGTGATGTATGTCCTGAGCCTGCTCCATTATGTATCTCCTTTCTAGTCCATCTCCATACTGAAACATTCATAATATCACATCTGAAAGTACTAAGTCTCAACTAACAACCTGATCTTAACCGTCTGACAGGTCTGGAATTGCTGGACAAAAGGGACGATATCACAGATGATGGACCAATCACTAGATAGATACTCCCAAAGCCAGGCACTGCGATGCATCCACATCGGGCTGCTTTGCGCCCAGCCGGACCCTGATGACAGGCCTCACATATCATCCGTCATTTTCATGTTAACCAGGGACAACATGGAGCTTCAGCCACCGGAACAGCCTGCATTCTTCTTTGGGAGAGAATCAACTTTAGCGTCTCCATCTTATGGGCAACGCAGCTACGTACATGGCCGATCTGATTTTATATTGGAAGAGGACATCTCTGTAAATGGGGTTACGATTTCTGAGCCGTATGCTCGATAAGTCATAGGTACCATCCTTAGGAGGTACCAGAAGGTAACAGTACCACTTCATCAAATTAACCTTACTCTTCGTACATCCACCCCTTAAACTCTTAGTACTTCTCAATGCTAGCTCAATGCATGACTGTGCACCTTTTAAAAATGGTAAAAAATAAGTTAGTGGGCTGTGAGGCCAAGTCATCTCTGTGAATGGGGTTACAGTTACTGAGCTGTATTGAGTCCATGGAATGTAGCTGGGGCTTTACTACGTTGGGTTATTAATCTGTTGTTTCCTTGGTCCAAAATAAGTGTCACCTAATAATGCATGCAGTCAATATTGTTTAACTCTGACCTATACTATCTTTAGAGTACTTTGATTGGACGTCATACAAAAATTTCGAAAGTAGATTTGTGTCAAAAATTATTTTCATAATATTACACTTTATTTTATTTTGTACTGGATAATGCTTCTATACATTTCCTCTTAATACAAGATGCATCAATCCTAATCGTCAAGGGGGCCGTCTTCCTCTTAAAAAGGATGAGGAGGTTTTGTTATAAAAGGATCGAGGCCTCCTTGTTTATGACCGCAAAAAACAATTTCTGGAGTGGAGCTCAGCTGCTGGAATTGGGGTGCTACTGCTAACCCCCCTGTGTTAGGTGATAAATTCATCATGTCAGTTACTAATCTACCACCTAGAAGTTGTATAAGGGTTTGGATTGTATATTTGGTATTTTTTTCTTAGATGTGGTACAGTTAAATTTGGAGGATAAACAGCTGAAATCATACGGGGAATTCACAAACTCCATGACCTTAGGAGTTCCAACCAGAGCTGTAGCATATAAACTAGCTATGTGTCTGTGCGATGTAACAAAAACTTAATTTATGATAAAAAATTATTTGTAAAGAGCACTAACCTTATCTGAATAATAATGTTCATTCTGAATGTGCAATGATTAAATATTTAAATCAATTCATCGAAGCATACAAATTCCAAGCACCTATTTACAAACTCGAGTTTAAAATTATCTTTGATTTCATAAACTTAAATAATAGCATCACAGTACTTGAGATTGTAAATTTGTAACGCCATAATTCATGATCGATCGATTAACCGAAAAAGACATCACCTGTTACCCTATAGGCGCAAAGGCATTGAAGAGGTAGGCGTCATCCGTATGTGGCTGCCACCATTAGCGGTGTGCGTGGCTCGTACGCCTTGCTCCAGCCATACCATAGCCCCACCCCATCAACCAGCTCCAACGCCTCCTCGCCTCCCTCTGTGAGCACCTCCCTTAACCTATTGACATCATCTACCGTGGCGAGCTCCAGCAGCGCCACTAGCCTATCTCGCCGCCCACCACCGGCAACATGCCCCTGCGCCGCATCGACGAGATCAAGAACATTGACCATTACCCCCGTTCAATGAATAAGCTCAACACATCTACAGGAGAGGCAAGAAGCGGTGGGGTTATATAGATTCAGCAACCGAGGAGATATCTATAGAATCCAGATTAAGAAATCGTCGAATAAGGAAGGCAACAAAAGGGAAAGAAATGACAAAAGACCTAACTCCATAAACCGGAGCACTGATTCCTTGGGAAGAGAATCAATCAATCCAATCTGAAAAACATCAGGAGTAGTCGCCGCCGATTCGAATGCTAGATCAATGGGAGAAACGAAAGCAATAAATGAGTTATGCATATTCATTTACCTCCCATGACAGTATGATCCAATCCAATCTATCGGGTGGCTTTGCGCTTCCCACTCAACAGCGGGTGTACTGCGATGTCGGGTGAGGGTGAAGAACGGACGTACCACTACCAACTCTTAGTTAGAATTAGTAGAGATAGTGATAACAAACTTATCTAGTCACGTCATGCATAGCCGTATGCATGCTGCTGGCTGACCATAATCAAGACCATACGTGATTAGATAAAAAGAAAAAATAATCTTATCTACACATGCAAGTAAATATTTAATGAAAAGTATACATATGGCAACTCAAAGGCATATGGTAACTCAGAAATTGTATACATGTAGTATATGGAAAAAGAATCGGCCGTGTAGTATTTAAAAATAGAATTGACTGATTGAAATAAGAGTCTGATACACTGCAGATCACACATTCATGCATATCCAACCGAATTAAAACATTCACCGTTCGCCAATGTATAAAAGAACAGGACAATGACGGTGTCGTGGGTATGCACAAAGGAGAGAGAGAACGGACCACCGCCACCAACTCGTAATTAGAAGTAGTAGAGATAAGGGATCTAAAGAACCCACTTTGAAGAGTAACGATGTGAATATTCGCTCCCGCTTCCTAGATTGGAGGGTGGAGGAAAGATTTTGTATGTATGTATATACACACATGCGGAAGCACTAAACTGCGTGTGTATTCGACATGATAGCCGTAACCCTAGAGAAGCATGTCCTTGACTAAGCCAATCAGCTATGTGGCAAACCAACATGTAGATCCGTTTTCTTGTTTGTACTAGAATTTGTTTTTTTATTTACCATAACTTTTATTAATAACTTCAATTTACAAATGGTTTTCACTGGTAGCTTATTGACTGACACGAGCAATATAATGATATAAGTCTCACCAATAAATACCACATGAATGAGATTTTACTACCATTTTATCGAATGTGATGTGTAAGATTTTACTATCACAGACGCTAAACCCTTGACAAGATAGTAAAATCTATTTATACAGATATATATATGTATATATATGTACATGTGTGAATATATATATACATATATATGTGTGTATACATATATAATATATATAGATATACATACTGTAGTCCTATTTTGCGCCAGTGTGTAGCGCTACATATTCTATACGTGAGCCATAAACCCTGTCACGTTGGTCATAATCCGATCGTAACTCGACGTCATGCAAATAAAACTAAGGCATCAACACGTTTAAATCCTTCACATAAGTCAATAACGCCTCCCATGCAATGAACAGTAAATGACTAATAAATAATGCTTCTTGTTTATACATGAATCTTTCTTTTTTTATTTGCCCGTAACTTTCAAACGAGGATGATTTTGGTTTTCAAATTTTATAAGGTTATAGAATCTCACATCCTCTATGTATGGTAATTTTTTGAGACTTTTGGATACATGTACATATAGTTTTTATGAATAAGAATTTAGTTTTCTTATCGGATCTGCGGTAAAATATTTGAAAAATTCTCAAAAATTACCACACATAGGGAAGGTGAGCTTCTACAAACTTGTAAAATTGAAAATCAAACTCAATCACATTTGAAATATATGAAAATGATAAAGTGCTAAATAACAGTATACTGTCTTTTACTATCAAGAAAATAATATTTTACTATGAAAAATTCTCAAAAAATCACCACACGTAGGGGAGGTGAGATTCTACAACCTATAAAATGTGAAGGCCAAACTCATTCACATTTGAAAGATATAAAAAATGATAATGTGCCAAATAGTAGGATATACTGTCTTTTACTATCAAGAAAATAACATTTTCTTGCCTATTACTTAATGTGTTATTTTATCCTATATAAAGCGACCTTATAGTGTAAAATATATAAAAATTATATGTACAAGTTTTCAAAAATCTCAATAAAATATCATATATAGGGAGGTGAGCTTCTACAATCTTGCAAAATTTGAAGACTAAATTCAATAGCATTTCAAATATATGAAATCGACAAATCACTAAACAGTAAAAATCCTAGTCACCGAATTTGTCTTTTCATATCTTTTGGATTATATTTGTTTTGACTTTCAAATTTTACAATATTATATAATCTCACCTCTACAATGTATGGTAATGTTTTGAGAATTTTTAAAAATGTTTATATATGTTTTTTATGAATAAGAATTTAGTTCTATTTGTTAGGCCTGAAGTAAAATATTTTAAAAATCCTCAACAAATTACCACACATAGGGGAGGTGAGCTTCTATAACTTTATAAAATTTGAAGATCAAAATCAATCAAATTTGAAAGATATAAAATTAACAAAGTGCTAAACAGCAGCATATGTTGTGTTTTACTGTCAAGAAATAGCATTGTATTGTCTATTACTCAATGTGTTACTATATCATGTGCAAAGCTGTTGTGTAACACTTTATTTTAATATGGTAACATCTGGTATAATAACTCATAACATGTTATTTGTGTGAATAGTAGAAGGCAACAAATTCAGTGTTTTCTAAAGTTCATGAAAAACACATGTACATATTTTCAAAAATTACCATATGTATAGGATGTGAGATTCTACAATCCTAAAAAATTTAAAGACCAAAATCAATCTCATTTGAAAGTTATGGCTAAATCAAAAAAGGAAGACTTATGTACAAATAAAAAATAGCATTTATTAGTCATTTACTAGTTGTGATACGATTTGTGTTTTGCCATGTAGCAAATAGTTATGGGACAGTTCCTTGTGTTGAGTGTTGTGATAAGTGGTTCGATCAGTACGCGTTAAATGGTTGGGGAGTCACAGCTGTAGAATAGCATTTTTATATGTTAGTGCTCATCTGCGCTTTTGTGTAGATTAGGCTATTCCATGCACTGGCCGAAACATACTGAGAAGTGCATGCAAACAACACCATACAGAGAAATTCAACCCGGTAGTAAATCAAGAATATATTTTACTGTAGAATAATAGATTCAATTACTACCAAATCCGTTACCACTTAATGCGCTGATCAACACAACTAGTTATTGCGTATTGTAATTTGTACATGAATATGTTTCTTTTTTATTTTAGACATATCATTTTATTGGCAGCTCGGATTTGTGAATAGTTTCCACCAATAGCTTACTAACGACGAGAAGAATAAAATGATATAAGTATCGCTATTAAATAATTATTTTATTAACTGGTAAAAGAAATTACTATTTTTATAATATGAAATTACTACATCTACAACTAGAAATTACTATCATACAGTATAATTAAAAATTCTTACATAGATCAGTTAATTGGTAGTAAAACTCCATAAAAACTATATATATAAATTGTAAAAGTTTTCATACTGAATGTGAGTTTCTATAGCTCTGTAAAATTTGAATACCAAACTCAGTCACATTTAAAAGATATGAAAATGGCGAATTTACCATTCATCAATCATTAGCGATTATCAATTTCATATATTTGAAATGCATTGAATTTGGTATTCAATTTTACAAGGTTGTAGAAACTCACATCCCTACGATATTAATTTTTGGGAATTTTTATAAATTGTACATATAATTTTTTAGTTATTTGATAGTAAAATCCATGAAAACCATATATACAAGTTCTAAAAAATTCTCAAAAATTACCATAGGTAGAGGATGTGAGCTTCTACAGCCTTGTAAAATTTGAATACCAAACTTAGTAGCATTTGAAAGATATTAAATTGATAAGCTACGAATGAGTTTGGTATTCAAATTTTACAGGGTTGTAGAAGCTCACATCCCCTACATATGGTAATCTTTTTAGAATTTTTTAGAAGTTGTACTTATAGTTTTTATAGAATTTTACTGTCAAAATGACTAATCTTTGTTGGATCAGTAATTGAATTTTACTATTTTATACACTAAAGTATACTACCTTGTTAACTCTATTTTACTATATAGAACTAAAGAAGCTATCACTGTATCGGAATCGTGATCAACCATCTAATAAATGTGTTCCCTAGTTTGTACATGAATATATTTTTTTCTTTGTTTTAGATATAACTTTTTTATTCGCAGCTTCGATTCACGAATGAACTTCACCAGTAGATTACTGACAACGAGAGGAACAACATAATATAAGTTTCGGTAGTAAACTTCGCATAAATTAAATTTTACAGCTAAATGAACATCAATTTACTGTTTATTAGTGAGACTTATATTATTCTGTTCCTCTCGTTGTGAGCAATCTATTGATAAAAATCGTTTGTAAATCGGAACTACGAATAAAAAGTTATGGCTAAAATAAAGAACAAACAGATACATGTATAAACTACGAAACACATTTATTAGCCTATTCCCAGTGCATGGTGTCATCCTCATTTAATGCTTGCCACATAGGACAAGTTGTTGATGTGGCATATGAGTTAAAGAGGAGAGAGAGCATTGCGGTATTATCCTGGAGATACTACTCCGGCTCCGTATCCAACACATTAGTTTTCGGACGACACCACACTGGGGTCGCTACGGTGTTTTCTCCACGCGTTCACATGATATATTTGTTCATAGCATATGCAGCAATTTAATGGACACATGCTGTCTTGGATACTGTAGTATGATACTATGCACTGGAGAGGATGTTTCATCCAAACAGTATCATACTATGCATCCTACATGGCTGTCTTGGATTTTGAACTACGACATTGTACACTGGGAATAGCCTTAGTAGGCTTGACTACGTTACTTCTTCATAGTAATTTCATTTCGTTGTTTTACGGTAAAATGTAGTAAATTAGGCTAGGTCAAAATTGAAGTGCATTTATTAGTTGGTTAAAAATTAGATGGCTAGTAAAGTTACGATTTTTTTACTGTATTATAAGGTAAGAAGCATGACAAAAAAATTATGCATGTGTGACAGTAAAAAACCACTATAGAAAACTTTACTATGTGAGTTTGTAAAATTATCAACGACTGTCAACAAAAAAAAGCACAAAAATGATCGTGGTATTAAAGGGTAAAGTGTTTGGATCCGTCACCACCAACACATAGTGCAGCGGGGTCCACAGACATAGCCCTACCTTTGCTAATATTACACGCATTACTTTAATTGATAGAATAATGCCAGTTTGGCTACATAAACAGGTATTGATGAATCTCCACGAGCGATGTGGGACTGATTTTCTATACAGAATAGTTAGTTGGCACAGTACACCACTCTTATGATATAAAGTCTGTGAAAACAATTTGTACAAGTTCTAAATTTTTTTTAAAAATTTCCATACATAGGGGATGTTAACTTCTATGACTCTGTAAATTTGAAAACCAAACTCACTTGCATTTGGAAGATATAAAAATAAATAAATTTACTATTCATCACTGATTAGCTTTTGTTAATTTCATATCTTTCAAATGAGATTAATTTTGGTCTTCAAATTTTACAGGGGTATAGAATCTCACCTCATTTACTTATGGGTTTTTTTATATAATTATTGAAAACTTGTACATATAATTTTTATGAAGTGTATACGATAGAAGTGGTTTCACAGGATATGTTGCCTTTTACTGTCTAGAAAATAACATATCACTAGCTATTACACAAGATGTTACTAACCGAAATGAAGTGAACTATCGAACAAGAATCTAGCTGTATTTGTCAGTCCTTAGTAAAATGTTATGTAATAGCTAGTAAAATATTATTTTATGGATAGTAAGGGCTGTTTGTTTCAGCTTTGAATTCTCTAAAAGCTGATTCTCGGATTATGGTTATAGAAGCTGATTCTCCAAAAGCTGGAATCTAAAAGCACATATAAAGTGGATTGTGGATTCTAGTGTATATGGGTGGGCTGGATTGTGAGAATCGATTCTAGAATCGTTTGTTTGTTTCGATTCGCTTTTGGGCCGAATCCGTAATCAAAAGCTGAAACAAACAGGGCCTAAATAGCTTACAACATGGTTCAACGACGCTAGCTAGCTTCAAGTTTCAGCAAGTGATTCTGAAAGCTCCAAAAGCACATAAGCAGAGGCGGAGCTGTTGGTGGGGCTGGAGCCCACCCGCCCCACCCAACGGATGCTCAAGAAAAAAAACTTTATTAACAAACATCACTTCTCTCACAATCATATTTGTAATAACTAGCCCAGCTAACAATATAATAAAAAATAAAGCATACTAATCAGTTGAACTACTTATAACACTTAGATTGCAAATGGTGTTGCACTACTCTTATTGTGCCTAACCATGGGTCACCAAGTACTCGACTGGCTTGAGCAACTGCTTCGACTTACTATCTATTAATGAGGTGGCATTCAACTCTTCCTGAGTGAATTCCAACTCTACATCTCTTTCTATGTGAAGAAGGTCTTCAATTTTGGCCTACATCAACCTTGTCTTCTTGAGGATATATATGTGATTGGTTATTTGTAGCGACGTCATAACAGGTTGTTTTTCATGCCATGATGGCCTTGCCTCACTGCAGTCACGTTTTCACGTAGATATACAGAGCCACCCTCTTTAAAAAATTTTAGCTCCGCCACTGCACATAAGCCCGTAACTAACACCCTACGTAAACAAGTTATTCATCGCTTTCCATAATGCGATCTCTAACTATATGTATTTATATATGTACGCTTCTAGTTCCTGTACGTAGCACGCTTCCTTGTCATCTAGCACCAAGAATCCATTTAAGCCAGCGCGCACCAGCTAGGGGAGATGGGCTCTGTCCTGTTTAGATTTAGACCAAGTTTATAGTTTAAAGCTAGCTTTTTGGTTTAAATAGCTTAAAAGCTAATGGTTTTTGTACATGATAGAGGTGGGTAATTTTATCTAACTTTAGTATTATTAGTCTAAAACCAATCATCAATAAGTCAAAAAGGCTCTCTCTAGCTAGTGCCTTTTGACTTTTAGTTATATGGAGACTTATGACTTTTGAAAAGTCAAGATAAAAAGTTACTCATTTCTTTAGACTTTACTTTTTTAACTTTTAAACCGGTGAAAAAAAAACCTAAACAAACCGTGCCTTAGTGCTATACTGCTATGTCATGAAGCCAAAAGGAGATTTGGTAATGTTTCGTCAGGCAATTTTGCTAGCTTTCGCAAACGCTTGCTTTTGGCTCTGCACTGGCTCACTGAGATGCTGATTATTATTAGCCGTAGTTTATCCAAGCTGTAAGACAGTGTCTCTGGTTGCAAGCGTTGTTAGATCCTCTCCGGTTTCAGAACGGAACCAACTCATCCATATTTGTAACGATAGTAAACTTTACTGTAATAGATAGTAAAATCTATAAATTGATGTTTATTTTGTAGTAAAATATATTGATGCGACATTTATTTATGAGATTTATATTATTCTGTTCCTCTCGTCGTCAGTAAATTATTGATAAAAACCATTCATAAATCAGAGTTACCAATGAAAAGTTACAGCTAAAAAAAAGAAAATAAGATACATGTACAAACAAGAAAATGCATTTACCAGTTGAAGTGTCCACATAATGGGCTTAGTCAACTAAGGTAATCCGTTACGTTGATTAGTGGGATGTATGGCTTGATCAACTGGGTTAATTGGCTCAGTTGTACAATAGTCTATTCTACACGTAGGTACGAATAGTATGTCTAGATATACATATACATATATGTGTGTATACATATATACATACATACATCTATAAACTTACATATACATACATATATATGTATATATATATCTACGTATACATATACATATACATGTGTATCTATATATATACATATATATGTATATCTATGTATACATATAAATACACACATATATATAGACATGATATTATATAGCTACGTGTGGTTTATGCGTGAGCCACTGACCGAGCCACTTCTCCCTATATGCGGCGCATCAAAATTAACTAGTAAATACGTTGTCCTAATTGATTAAGCCTATCAGTATGTGGGAAAACCAACTAGTTAATGTGTTTCATTATTTGTACTAGAATTTTTTTTTGTTTTAGCCATAACTTTTATTGACAACTCCGATTGATGAACGGTTTTCACTGATAGCTTACTGACGATGAAATGAACAACATGATATAAGTATCGCTAATAAGCACCAATTGAATGAGTTTATATTACCAATTTATCGATTGTATTGTAAAATTTTACTACTGCACATGCTGCTGAACCTCTAGTAAGATAGTAATATATATATATATATATATATATATATATATATATATATATATATATATATAGGAAGCCTTTTCAGTACTCTAGGAGTACATACTCTCACCTCTAATATACTACTTAAATGAATGCTTTATACTCCTTTATTACTTTCGGTATACTCAATAATAATTCTAAAATACTCCAATGTGACATGATTGAAAAAATTTCATCAGAGCCCTTTATTTTTTTGCTACATACCCTTTTCCATATGTAAAAGGAATATATAAACACATTATGCTATAAAGGGTGGACTTTGATGAAATTTTTTAATTAGAACTCATTTTAGAGTATCTTATATCAATATTAGAGTATACTCAAAAGATAAAGAGGTATAACAACATCATTTAAACGGTATATTGGAGGTAGGAGTACATACACCCAAGAGTATGAAATCATTTCCTATATATATATATATATATATATATATATATATATATATGTGACACACACACACACACACATATATATATATATATATATATATATATATATAAGCACAGATTAGAGCTACTAGTATACATATACATATATATACCATATATACACATATATACACACGTTTATGAATATATGTATGCTATTCTACACCTACATGTAGAATAGCCTATTCTACTCTAGGGCTATTTAATCTTGTCAGACTGAGCCTTCCAACGCACTAATTAGCGCAATGCACTGCCCCAGTTACTTGGACAAACCAACAAATTAAAACGTCATATCTCTTAAAATGTATACACAATTGCTCAAAATAAATAATTAATGCATTGCATCATCAGAGCTACTAGTAAGTTACGTTCCTAGTTTGTACATGAACCTAATGTCTAGCCTTTTATCGATAGCTCAGATTCACAAAAGCTTTTCACTATTAGCTTACTGACAATGATAGCAACATAGTGATATAAGTATCACCGCATGAATCAGATTTTACTATTGACACACACGGCGTTTATTAGCGAGATTTATATCAATGTGTTGCTCTCGTTTACATTAAGCTAATGGTGAAAACCTTTTATGGATTGGAGCTATCTATAAAAAGTTACGGCTAAAACAAAGAAATTAGATTTATGCACAAACTAGGAACACAACTTACTAGTCGGTTGGATTACTTACTAGTTAGTTAATGTGTTTTGTAGTCTGTATATGAATATGTTCTCTTTGTTTTAGCCATATCTTTTTATTAGAAGATCCGATTTGCAAACGATTTCTCCAGTAACTTACTGACGACAAAAGTAACAGAATGATATAAGTCTCGCTAATAAACAATAATTTTTCTGACTGGTTACAGAAATTACTATATATAACGTTTCGTGATAAGGCTTGTATCATTATGTTGCTCTTATTGTCACAAGCTACTAGTGAAAATCAATCGTAAGTCAGAACTACCAGTAAAAAGATATGGCTAAATAAAAGAAAATTATATTCAAGTATAATCTACGGTCTTAGATTTACCAGTCGATTGGCATTAGTGGATGAGTTAGATTATTGGTCGCGTCGGTCCAATCTCGATTACTATATATATATATATATATATATATATATATATATATATATGTATATATATATATATATATATGTATATGTATATATATATATATATATATATATATATATGTATATATATATATAACGTCATAACTACATTTCTTTATATAGTAATATTGATTCAACAAAGTATATATATCGTACCCAATAGATAGTAATATTGATTCAATAGATTGCATTAGTTACGTGGTCAAACCGACTAATTAATGCATTTTGTAATTTGTACACAAATATGTTGTCTCTTTGCTTTAGCCATATCTTTTTATTGGAAGCTCAGATTCATAAAGTTTTTCACCGTAGCTCATCGATGGCGAGAGCAACATTGATGACATAAGTCTCACTGACATGAATCGATTGTACTACCCGTAAATATAGATTTTACTATCGGTGTAGATAGATTTTACTATCGATACACATGGCGTTTATTAGTGAGACTTATATTAGTGTGTTGCTCTCATCGTCAGTAAACTAGTGGTGAAAACCTTTTGTGAATCAGAGCTATCAATAAAAAGTTACAGCAAATAAAAAGTTACGGCTAAAACAAAGAAATTAGATTCATATACAAACTAGGAACACAACTTATTAGTCAGTTGGATTACTTACTAGTCGGTTAATGTGTTTCAAAGTCTGTACACATATATGTTTTCTCTTTTGTCGGGGACTGAGGAATCTCTGATAGGTCAACGCGTGGTCAACAGGGTCCCTGGCTTGGGGCTGAGCAGCATGGGACTTCGACCTCGATCTAGGCTGCACCGATCCCCGCACGACCTCGAGCTTGGGGAGTAGAGATTCAATTCCCGCACGACCTAGACCTTGACTTGGAGGTGCGCGCTGACTCGGCAGTTACCAAGACCGGGAAACTCGGAGTTAAGGCGGATGTGGGCGCTAGATCCGGAACGGTTGCAGCACGCCCTCAATGCGCACCAAGCATTACTCCAGGAATCTCTCCTGGCCGTTTCTGGTAACGGCCGGGAGGGGTATAATATCCCCTGAAGTAGGTCGACAAAGGACACGACATCAACACACAAGCAATAGGCCAATAGTCACAACCAGAACGCTCATGCTCGAGCTGTAATCCACTCTCTGTACTCAAGAATAGTGAGTTCCTGCACCTCAGGAGAAGACTGGAGTAGAGCTATTACCCTCACGGGGGCTCGAACCAGTATAATCCACCGTGTCTTGCTCGCTGACGCTTCGCCCCGACCAACATCTGTTCTTCCGTTGAGCGTAGCTCATTTTGGGTCCTCTATTCACACTAACCCCATTTCACATTTGCGGTCAGGCGATCCCGATCGTCGACAGCTGGCGCCCACCGTGGGGCCCGAAAAGCTTCGCTTGTTCGGAAGAAGATCAAGAATCTCAAGGTATGGCGTCTGACGCTGCAGCACATTCCGCGAGTTCTGGTTCGAATGCAGTCCCCGAGCATGGAAGCTCTACATCCTTGTTCTCCCCCTCTCCGTCGCTGCGTGATCAGCTTGTTCTCATGGCCGCTAGCCATGACGTGAGCGTGGAGGAGGGGGAGCACAGCCTGAAGACCCCCGAGGACGCTCGCCGGATGGCCCAAGTCGCCATCAACCAGGCCATAACTGCCCTCCAGCGAGAGGAGCGTGAGAAGATTGGGACGTCATCAGGACGCTCCAAACTCCCTCAGTCAGGCGAGCGCCTCCGTGCGATCGCCTGAGTCATGAACGACCCCGCTCGTTCGAGGTTGGGCCTTTTTGGCCGAGCTCTCGCAGACGAGCTCAATAAGGCCGCTACCGAAGCTGTGCCGTCGCAGCACCAAGGCCGCCCTTCCGGGTCCCATTCCCTGAAGAGTGACGACAACTCCTGCGCACCGACGTCCCCGCTGGTCTCCTGCGCACCGACAATCCCAGGATCTGACCCGTACTCCACTGCGTCGTCGCTCCCCGAGTGCGACTCCAAATGGCGTACGGCGACGACCGGCCTACAGCGACTCTCGCTCTAGCGGCAGCGTGTCAGGCCTTTCTCCTGACGTTCCCTCGAGGCATCGCCGGGTCCATGAGCACCTGCAGTACCTCCCGGGCGATGCTCGGGCCCATCGCCGCGGTCGTCGTGGTCTTAGGGCGGGACGCTTGGATGATCGTGGATCCGACTCCAGCAGCAGTGATCATCTGTCCAGGTGTGCCCTGTTCTGGCTTATGGCTGCGCGGTGTACTCCGACGGCCTTCGGCGGGTGCGCTGGCTGGCCCGCTTCAAGCCCGCCCTAATCGAGCGGTTCGACAGAACGAAGAACCCGGATGAGTTCCTTTCGATCTATATGACCGCGATCTTGGCCGCAGGAGGAGACAAGAATGTAATGGCCAACTACCTCCGGACCATCTTGGACGGTGCTGCCCGCACCTAGCTCTTCAACCAGAAGCCCGGCACCTTCCGCTCGTGGTGTCAAATTCAGAGTGCCCTCCGCTACAACTTTCAGAGTTGATACAAGCGGCCTGGTAGGGAGAAGGACCTGGACCGAGTTATCCAGGGGAAGAATGAACCCCTCCGCGATTTCGTGAGGCGGTTCATCCGCACGTGGAACCTGATCCTGAGTGTGTCCGACGAGGCTGTGATCAAGGCCTTCAAGTTTGGCGTTCGCGACCGGCGCCTCACTGAAGATCTGGAGATTACGACAAGGCTTACCGTCGACAAGTTGTTTCGCATAGCGGAGCGCTACGCGGATGCAGACGACGCGGTTCACTGGAAGCGTGACTACGATCAAAATAAGCTCGGTATCAACTCAGGTGAGGCTGGCCCTTCCAGCGCTAAGAATGCCGACCCGGGCTCGACCGCCAAGAAGCGGAAGAGAGACCGCAAGCATGGCGATGGTCGGCCACGGGTGGTTGTTTCGGCAAATGGCCACCGCGAGGTCATGGAAGTGCGAGACCCGGTCCAAGAAGGGTCTTGACGGTGAAACCGGCGTCCTCGGCTAGCGCCGCAACCCTCGGCCGGGGACCGATGCCGGTCTGGGTCGTCGAGTTAATCGCTACCGCAGCAGCAGGATCTTGAGGGGCGACCTCGGTTTGATGAGGAAAAATTTTGTTTATTCCATAGGACCCCGGGCCACGACCTGCGAAGCTGCAGGGCTTGGCAGGGCAAGCTCGAGGCCTTTTATGATGGGCGCGGAGAAATGCCCATGCTCCCGAAAGAGGGAGATCAGCCTGACAGGGCCAACACTGGAACAGACTAGGCCAACCTCGACCTAGAATTTCAACAGGGCGACCACCGGATCGCCGTCATCTTCGGCGGCTCGTCGGCATACCAATCCCGATGCGAAACCAAGGATGCTACACGCACGGTTTATCAGGCTACCGCTGGGAAGCCCGTGGATCAGCCCTGCAAGTGGGCCGGGGTACGCTAACCTTCACGCAGGAGGATGCCCCCAAGGTATGTCCAAAGATCTCAAGACTGCCTTGGTTGTGACCCCAACCATCAGCAACACTATGGTCGGGCGTGTCATGGTCGACGGGGGCAGCTCCCTCAACCTGCTCTTGGCTAGCGCGCTCAATCGGATGCAGATTCTCCGGTCGAAGGTCAAGAACATCGCGATTCCATTCTTTGGGATCGTTCCTGGAAGCTCGACCACTCCTCTAGGGCAGGTGGTCTTGCCCGTCACCTTCGGCGTCTCGGACAACTTTCGCACCGAGCTGATCACCTTCGAGGTGGTCGAAGGCGATCTCTGCTTCAACGCCATTCTCGGGCGTCCAGCTTTGGTCAAGTTCATGGCGGCGAACCACTATGGGCACCGTTGCCTGAAACTCCCGAGCCCCAATGGCATCATCACGGTGCGAGGCGACCTCAAGGCGACGCACGGTTGCGAGACCCATGCCTTGGCCCTAGCCGACGTGCTACCTCAGCAAGGCCCTGCGGCGACCACGAAGGTCGCTTCGCCGAGCGAATATCCAGCCTAGCGGCGAGCGAAGGTCTTGGCTCAAGGAGGGCGACTCGTCCAAGTGCATCCACGTCTCAACCGAGCTGAGTTCCAAATAGGAACTCAAGCTCGTCACCTTCCTCCGCGCCAATAAGGACATATTCGCTTGGGAGCTAGCAGATATGCCGGGTGTCCCGAGGGAGGTGGTCGAGCATGCTCGCAGTGCGGCCATTACCGTCGACCCATGCGCCGGTCTGGCGCTTCTCTCCCGAGAAGGTCACCATAATCAAGGAGAATCTCGACAAGCTGCTGAAGGCTGGCTTCATTCATGAGATCAATTACTCCGAATGGTTGGCCAATCCCATCATCGTGCAGAAGAAGGGTGGGAAGTGAAGGATGTGCGTGGATCACACGGGGTTGAACTCGGCATGCCCGAAGGGCAACTTCCCTCTCCCATGCATCGAACAGATTATCGACTCCACCGCGAATGCTAGGATGCTGAGTTTCCTGGACACCTACTCTGGGTATCATCAGATCAAGCTGGCGGTCGATGACGAAACCAAGACATCGTTCATCACGTCATTCGGGACCTACTGCTACACGACCATGTCGTTTGGACTCCGCAATGCTGGTGCGACCTTCCAACGCCTGATGACCAAGACATTCGATCCCTAGATCGGCCGCAACCTCGAGGTCTACGTGGATGACATCATCGTCAAGAGCTCTTCTGAAGACAACCACGTTCAAGACCTTGAGGAGACCTTCGCCAACCTGAACAAGCACAGGATAAAGCTCAACCCGGAGAAGTGTGTGTTCGGCGCTGCTTCGGGAAAGGTGCTTGGCTATATGATTGGGGGCTCGGGGGTTGGCCCAAATCCAGAGAAGATCGAGGCAAACGAGAGGATGGGGGCCCCGACCTCGGTTAAGCAGGTGCAGTGCCTCACCAGCCATATGGCCGCCCTCAGCTGGTTCATCTCGAGGCTCGGCGAGCGTGGGTTGCCGTTCTTCAAAGCCCTGCGCAAGCAAGGGGGTTTCGAGTGGACGCCCGAAGCGCAGCGGTCCTTCGACGAGTTGAAGGTATACCTATCAACCCCACCCTTGCTTACGACCCCGCAACCAGGCGAGAAGTTGTTGCTCTACCTCGCGACCACCACCCAAGCTGTCAGCGATGTCCTGGTAGCCGAACGGGATGCGCAGCAACACCCGATCTACTACGTCAGCGAGGTTCTTTATATACGAGGAGCGCTACCCCAAGTCCGAAGTTGTTTGATGTCTCCTCATGGCTTCGCGCCAGCTCCGGCATTATTTTCAGGCTCACTCCGTAGTCATCCTGAGCAACTTCCCGCTCGGGGAGATCTAGAGGAATCCAGAGGCTGGAGGTTGCATCGCCAAGTGGGCCATGGAGCTGGCGGTGTTCGACCTCCGGCTTGTAGGCGCACGATCGCTGTCCACGTATTATACGCCAGGTACCCTCTCCGCGCATAAGGTTGGTCCACGTGGCGCGGCGGCGCAGATGGAAGACGCCATTACCACCCACGTGGCGGCGATTCGGGCGACGGCGGCGATCACGCCACGGCCAGCGTCTGATCCCGCGGGCGCCCGGCGGCAGGTGGCGAAAGACGCCGCCGCGGCGCCCACCCACGTGGCGGCTCGGCGACGGGCGGCGATCACGGCCCGCCGGCAGAGCGTCGGTCCACGTGGCGCCGGCGAGCGGTGTGGGCGAAGCACGCCTGCTCGCCGGCGCCCGACCGCGTGGCGGTCACGAGCAGTGAAGGGCACGCCTGCCGCCGCCAGACGGCCAAAAGGTAGGGCATGGTGGCTTCACCTCGAAGGCTCTTCCGCCCGTCTGCATGTCGAAGCAACGGCAGCTGCGCTCGATAGGCTGTCACCGCAAGGGTTTCTGCAACGAGCCCATTCCTCTGACGCCTCTCACCCACCTGTCACAAAGGGGTCCCATCCGGCGGACCGGACAAAGGCACGCGTAGGCATTTAATGAGGCCGAGGAACGACAAAGACGGAAGGAGCATTAAATGTATTTAGATCAGCATGATGACCCTCCTTTTACCTACCCCGTTAGCCTAGCTTATATAAGGGCCCTCAGGTGCATGGGGAAGGGGGATCCGGGATCAATCGGTCAAGCAATACCGTAGAACTAGCAAAAGAACTTGTAACTCAAGAACTCTGTACTGACTCGGGGCATCCCATAAGAAATTTAGCAGGACGTAAGGTTATTACCCTTCTCACAAGGGGGCCTGAACCTAGGTAAAAACCTCTTGTTCTTCCTAGTTCATAGACGCCGGAACCCTCCGCATGGGAGTTCTCTAGGGTTTTCGCCCTCTAGATTAGCCAGCCGCAAAGACGCCCTCCTACCGAACCAAACCCGGTCTGTAGATCACGGGCCTGCTGTGGAATACGCCGGCAGGCGCCGGAGGTTAGGGGTTAGGCTTCTTCCGCCAACTCCCGTGAAGTTTCCGTGTTCTTTGCTCAAGCAAGCCCGCATGATCTGGAGATGGCGGCTCTCATCACCAAGATCAAGCGGGGTGAGTGGTGTTGAGGCGCCCCAGCCTCGCCGGCCGGAGGATCACTCGACCCGCCCAGGTGGCGCCTTGCTCCTATGGATCGGCGGGCCTCCGTGCGACGCTTTCCATGGAGGCGCCACCTGCCTCAAATTTGCATGTTGTCCGTCTCCTCTTGACCACCGCCCGGAACTCGCAGGAGACTCTCCGCCGCCTGCGGCTCCTGAGCATCGCCGGTCTCGTGGATGCGCCCAGCTTGGTAAGGCTCGGATCCGGCGGTACCACTCGGTACCGGTGCTCGGGCGACGCCAGCGCACCCAGCGCCTAGCCGCCTAACAAAGGTGGCCCCGCCAGTGGGCCGGGGGCGAAGGAGGGCGCCGCGCCGTCCTGGTTTCGCAGGAACCGTGGGGACCTCAGTCACACTGGATGAAAAGCTGGCGGCGCTGGCGATGACCTCCACGGCCGCTGCGGCCGCCCTGCCCAGAGCGCCCACGGAAGCGATAGTCTCCGACGGTGAGAGTTCCCAAGGCTCGCATTCCGGACCAAGGAGGAGGTTCACCTCCGACTCAACAGGAGCCAGCCCAACGCCTCCCGGGCGGTCTCCTGACCTGCTCTGGTGGGCGGTTGGGTTCCTCACGGCGTTGGTGCGAGCTTTCTCTCGCCCACACGCAAGCGTGGTGTGGCCCGACAGATTTCGCCCAAGATCCATGGAGAAGTATGATGGCACCACCAACCCCGAGGAGTTCTGCAAATATACACGACGGGTGCGAAAGCGGCGGTGGATCTCAAAAGGTCATGGCCAACTATCTTCCATCGGCCTTGACGGCTCTCGCCTGCTTCTTGGTCATGAACCTCCCCGAGGGTCTGGTGGCACTGGGGAGTTAGCACCTCTTGTCGCCAACTTTCAAGGTTCCTTTGACTAGCCTGGGGTGGAGGATGACCTCCACGCCCGGAGCAGAGAAGGGGAGTCGCATGCGGACTTCATCCAATGGTTCTCACACCGCCGCAACACGATCCCCATATTTCGGAAAGGCCGGTCGTTATCGCCTTCGGAGAGGCGGCGCGACCAGAAGATGAAGGAGAAGATGGCTACCCGCACCATCGCGACCACCTCCGAAGCCTCGCACACAAGTGCGCTGGCCGCGGAGGCGAAGGCTGCTTTACCGCCGCGGTGGCCGAGGCAAGGATGAGGCCGACCTCAAGGGTTCTCGGCGTGCAAGAAGCGCGCCGAAGCGCGAGGCGGAGAGACCAGTGCAGTCTTGGCCGCCGAAGCGACGATGAAGATCCGCGCCACAAAGCGCAACCGCCGACAGGCGGATAACCGCCGGATAGGCGTGAAGAACGCCGTGATCGACGCTGAAGATCGCCGCGTCGTCCGAAAACGCACCGCCGCGAAAGCGTATGAGGGCGAATCCTCATCGCCCCATCCACAGACCAACACGCATGACCGGACGGATGTCGGGTCGTGAATAGGATGGTGGAGCGGCGGCTCAAGGAGCACCGCCCGATGATGATCAAGATGAAGATCTCGCACCATGCGCTTTTTCGGAAAAGCGGATCACATGCGGCATACATCCATGGTGGTTCGCCCACCATTCTTTCCAACGCCGCATAAGCGGCCGAAAAGGGAGGTGTAGCCACGGCGCCGAGCTTCGGGACGGGTCGACATCGAAATGGTCGAGCAATGATCACCTTCACCGGGCCGACCACCCTGAGGGCACCCCCGGCCTAGGGCATCTCCCGATCGTGGTAGCACCCACGATCCGGAATGTACGGTAGGCAGCGAGTGCCGATGGACGGAGCAAATCCATCAACCTCCCCGTCGCGCCGGCATTCATGGCGCAGCAGATCCGTGGCGAGATGATCTGCTACCGACCGCCATTCTTCGGTAGCCCCAGATGCGGCTTGTTCCCTTGGTCAAATTTGCCTCCCCGTCACTTTCGGGGAGAAGGATAATTACCGCACCGAGATGGTGGATTTCGAGGTTGCCGATTTCGACCTCCCGTATAACGCCTTACTCACGGCGGCGTGCCGGGTCAAGTTCATGGCGTTACCCACTATGCTTACATGGTGGTGAAGATGCCGGCCCGGCCCCATTGTCATCTCCGTGGATAGGTCGGAGACCAGCCGCCACAAGCAAGCTTGGGATCCGCCGGTGCCACTTGCGCCACCGCAAGACCGACGCCACTTCTCGGAGCCCTCGGGCCCAAACCTGCGTGCCTCGCTGGCTCCGGTGAGGTCAAGGTGGTCGCTGAATGGGGCGAACCGAAGATGCCAACATTGGCGCCAACCTCGGCGCCAAATAGAAGATGCGCCATCACCTTCCTCGATCAAACGAGACGTGTTCGCCGCAACCGTCCGACATGATCGGGTCCCAGGAGGTGATCGAGCACCGATCGGCAACACTCCCGGCGGCGCCCGATCCGTGAGAAGGTCCAGAGGCAAAGCGCCGAGCGGCAAGACGCCATCCGAGAGGAGGTAGAGAAGCTGCTAAGCGCGGGGATAGTCAGGGAAGTCTCTCATCCTGAGTGGCTCGCCAACCCCGTGCTCGTCAAGAAATCCAACGGGAAGTGGCGCATGTGTGTCGACTTCACCGACCTCAACAAGGCCTGCCCGAAGGATCCTTAACCCCTGCCACGGGTCGACCTCATTGTGGACTCCACGGCCGGGTGTGAATTGCTATGCTTTTTGGATGCGATCAGGGTACCACCAGATTAGCATGGCGTCAAGATGAAGAAAAAGATCGCTTTTGTAACCCCAACAGTATATTGTTATGTAAGGATGGCTTTTGGTTTAAAGAATGCCGCTCTACTTATCGGCGTACATGCATATTACTTTCCGCCTCAGATAGGGCGCAATCTTGAGGTATACGTTGATGACTTAGTGGTAAAGATAAAAAGAATGAAGAACTCGATCCAAGACACGAGGAGACCTTTGCTAACCTCCTAAGAATTGTCTGAAGCTCAATCAGAGAAATGCGTGTTTGTGCCCTCCAAGCAAGTTCTTTGGGTTTCGGTGTCCATCCAGGGCATCGAGGCCAATCTCGACAAGATAGCGGCCATCGAGCACATGAAGCCGCTTGAAGGCGACTCAAGCAAGTTCAAGGCTTGGTCGGTCGTCTCGCCTCTCTGGGCGATTCATTGCTCGCTTGGGAGAAGCGGCCTCGCTCAAGTTGTTGAAGAAGACTAACCATTTTGAATGGACGGAGGAAGCATGAAGGCATTTGAAGACTGAGCAAGACCTTTCCTCTCCCCGGCCGTATCCCCACGTCGGGTGAGCCTTTGCTTTCAGATATCGCCGCCACCCCCGAGGTGGTGAGCGCAGTTAATTGTTATGGAGAGGAAGGCGCCCGAAGCCGGTTTACTACATCAAGAAGGTCCTACAAGCGGAAACCCGTATCCTCAGCTCGAAGATCTTGATGCGTCCTCAAGGCGCCCAGAAGCATTGACATTATTTTCAAGGGCGTGAGATCACGTCATCACGGCCTATCCCTCGCGGGAAATTCTCCACAATCGTGAAGGTCAAGGCCGCATTGCTAAATGGTTGGTGGAGCCGAGGAATTTAACATCAAATTTGTGCCCGCATCGCCATCAAGAGTCAAAAGTTGGCGAGTAGTTCGCCAGTGGACTCCCGCCACCTGCCGGAAGAAACACCGTGTCTTCCCACGACGTTATTCTTCGGCGGGTCCTTCAGCCGAAGGGGGCTGGGGTTGTCTTGGTCTCCCGACCGTGACACCCTCTAGTACGTGGTCGCCCTCAATTCAAGGCCACTAACAATATTGCCGAGTATGAGAGCTTTGTCGAGTGATTGCGACGCTTCGGCATTGGGCATCGTGTCTCCAAGTCAAGGAGACTCCTGGGTCATCAATCAAGCGCGAAGGAGTTCCAATGTTCCGACCCCACCATGGCGCGCGTCGGCGGCGGAGGTCCGAAGAATGGAGCGCCATTTTGAAGGTGCAGGGGTATATTCATATCCTCGGCAGGACAACCACCTTGGCGGACGGGCTGCATCTCGGCTATGCGTCCTCAAGGGCTCCTGCCCGGTCGGGGTCTTCGAAGAGAGACTATCGCGATCGTCCCATCGCAGCCTCGGTGCCTGTGGGGATGATGGTGTCAGCCGCGCAGCCCACGTTCCTGTGGGGACGACGGTAAAATTGTCGCAGCCTCCGGCCAGAGGGAAGGCAAGACCGCACGTATCCTGACCTCCGATTCAGGAGGAAGGCGCGGCCCGCCCCAACCCCAAGTCCGGGAGGGAGGCAGCGGGCAGCCGAGGCGGCACCGAGGAAAGGCTCGCCCGCCGGAGTAGTGAACGAGCACCAAGTGTTCGCCACCCTTAGGCAGGAAGATCGATGGATGGACCCTATCCCGCCTTCCTCACACCAAGTGATCCACGACGATGATGCCTCACCGAGAAGATTGCACGAAGGCCAAGTGCTATACGGTAGGTGGGGACCTATATCGCCAGAGCGTAAACGGAGTTCTCTTCAAGTGCATCACTCGAAGAGGGAGCAGCTCGCTCTCCGATATCCATAGAGCGCGCAGCGAAGCTATATGTCCTACCGAACTCTAGTCGGCAAGGCGTTCGCCAAGGATTTTATTGGCCTACCGCCTCCGAGGATGCTTATGGTGGTGAGGACGCGGCGGCTTGCCGAGTTCTTCGCCAGTAAACCCACCGACCAGCCTAAGCTCGCGAAACCATCCCACTCTCCGCCGTCAGCGTCCGGGGCTGGATATCCCGGGTCCGCTTCAGCGAACCACAGGGGCTTCACCCACCTCTTTGTCGCCATCGACAAGTTCACCAAGTGGGTTGAAGCCGAGGCGATCTTGGGCCATCACGCCGCTGCCGCCGTTAAGTTCTGGCGCGCGGGATCTTCACCGCTTGGAGTCGCTAATCGTGATCATCACCGATAACGACACCCGCTTCACCGGTACGATTTTCCCGAGTTCTGTGAAGAAATGGGCACCAAGGTATGTTTCGGCCGGTGGCCCATCCCATGAGCAATGGTCAGAACGCCGCTAATGCGCTGGCACCGAGAGGCCTCAAGACAAGGGCGCTTTGATCGACTCCACAAGCGGGTGCAAGATGGGCCGGAAGAACTCCCTGTGCAGGCTGTGGTCGCTTCGCACCACGCCCACTGCGCACATGCTTTAGACACCCTTCTTCTTGGTGTATGGCGCCGGTTGCTCTCCCCTCCGAAGCTGCCGCCGGCCTCTCATAGCGTCTCGCTTTCAATGAAGAAGACCAAGAAGATCTCCCATGAGAAGAGGTTAACCTCCGGAGGAGGTGCGGATCCGCCGCTTTGCGCGCCGCCTTGATTATCAAGAAAGCTTCAGCGATACCACGCCACCCGGTCTTTGAGAGAACACTTGCAAGGGTGACCTGGTCTTGGCAGAACCAGACGATGCCGGGTTGTATAAGCCGTCTCCCTGGGAGGGCCTTCAAGGTGGTCTCGGATCTCACCGGCGGTCCTAAGCCATCGAGGACGGTGAGGAGCGAACTAACCTACAACATTGAGCTATCATGAAAGTTCTATCCTTAAGGGAATTAGGCACCAAAGCGGCTTGCTCCCACCAAACCTCGAGGTACGCCCTCTTCCTACTGGTCGCGGTCACCGGCGATCAAGAAGTGTTGCCTAGAAAGCTTTTTGCTTCACCATTACTGTTCCTCTTTGTTGTGCTTTGAGTGGCAATTATGCGCATGTATGTCGCCGGTTCTCGGCGCTTGCTAATTCCTTCGTGAAATCCATGGCGATCCTCGACGTCTCAGGTATACTTAGCCCGGCGATCAAGCTGGCTGTGCACGGTGCTTCGACGCTGCTCAGACACCTCAGGTTGGTTCTCGGCACCAGCTGGTCGCCACCATGAGCACCGTCGGTTAATCGCCACCTTCGTAAAACTTCATTGCTTTGGCACACGGGCATGCTGCTCGATTTCCTGGCACCACAAGGACTTAGAATCCAAACAAGGCGAGCCAGACACTTCATGTTGGGACTTAGAATGTTTTGGGTTTATCTCATGATGCCCTTCCAAATGTTTACTCACCTTTCCTAGAGTCATCATCAGACGCTACAGGTAAGCATAAAAGTCTTGGCTTACTTTCACGTAAAAGCCTCGTGATCTTCATGGTCGCCCTGCTGGCTTGGGGGCTACTCATTTAGTGCCCCAAGTGCGCCGCCTGGCGCAGCAGGTGCTCGCCGCCCGATTGGCTGGTCGCCTGCCTTCAGCCAAGGTCACCGCTGTCAAGTTCTGTCGTCACCCAGGTTCCCAAGTTGCTCCAGCGCCCAAGAGTCTTCGCCGGCGCTCAGTTTGGTTGGTCGCCTGACGCCAAGGCTGGTCGCCTGATGGGCTTGGGTCATGCCGTCTGCGTCTTCAAGGTGCTCGCCAAGACTCCAAGGTGCTCGCCGGTGCCCGCTGGCTCGGGTCGCCTGCGGCCTTCGGTAATCGCCCGACGCCTGGTCTGGGTCGCCGCCTGCGTTCTAAGCCGCCGCCCAGCTCCAAGGTGCTTTCGCCGGTGCCCGCTATCGGTCGCTTCGGCGCCAAGGTCGGTCGCCTGGGTCGGTGGGTCGCCGCCCAGGTCTCTAAGCCGCTTGACGCTCCAAGGTGCTCGCCGGGCGGTTGGCGGGTCGCCGACGTCGAAGGTCTGGTCGCCAGTTGGCTTGCAAACGCACGCCGGTACCCATAAGCTTCGCCAGTCGCTCGTGTTGCTTATCCCAGAGCGATAAAACAAGATAAGCACTTTATACCGCTGCTTTTGGCCATTTCACCACGATCATATCCTAAGATGGGTCAAGCTACTGGCGTGATTGTCGCAAGTGTTGGAAACCAGCGGCCTCATGATAAAAGAAGATGTGCTATGTTAACGTCCGCGAGGCCAAGTCATCGAGTGTCGCTTAGGCATGGCGCTCCTACACGGCTCAGACGCCTCGGGTTGGCTCTATGAAGCACCGCCGGTCGCTCCGCTGAGTGTTGCTTGGGCCTAAGAGCACTTCCGAAAACTTGTTGCCTCGCCGCGTTCGCCGTCAGAGTACATTTTCGGCGATCATCGAGGTCTAAGTTTCGGAAGGTCAAACTCGCGATAATCTCGCCAGCAAACTTGACGCTAAGGCCTTTGCTGTGGTCTTGCGTTCCTTGTTCGATTAAGGCCATTTTACGCTACATTTTATGTGGTCCGCGATAATCTATGCTTCATGATCACAACGGGCACATGAAATCATTTGGCGCAGACTTAGAAACGCCACCCTAATTTAGGCGTTTTTTAAGCCGCTCGCCTAAGTCTAATGACGCCATCTAACAAGCAAATGCAAGAATTCAATCATGCGAAAATAAGCAAACGATGCATAATGATTAAAACAACTAACAATCATCCAAAGGTTGTCCCGTTTTGGCTTAACGCAGGATTCATCAATGTACAAAAAAGGTAAAGAAAAATAAAGAAAGCTCGCCTCGCCTTCACTCATCTTCGCCTGGTCAGCCCGCCGCCGCCGACGGCCAGAGGAGTGGAGACGCCCATGGCCGGCCGCTTCCACCCGCAAAGATCCCAGCCACGTGTTTGGTAGTCACACGCGACCACAGCCTCACCGAGCCGCTTTCGCTCTGCCCTCTTCGGACGCCGCCACCACCGCCATGGGATCAAGGTGGCGTATGCACGCGAAGCCAGGCAGCGGTAGGTCGTGGGCCATGATCGCGACCTGGCGCCCTTCCATGGCGAGCGAGCGACTAGGGCGGCAGGAGTCTCAGAGCGCCTTTCACGGCCTGTTGGTCGCAGGCAAATTGGAGCGCCGAGTCCTCCAGGGGCACGCGAAGGCCACTCAAGGGTTCTGCAGCACTCTTTGCGCGCTGGAACGCCTTCTTCAAAGATGATCGCGTAGGTTGCGCCGCAACGTAGGATTCGAGTTCCGAGGTCTTCTTCACGCCGCCCTCTCGCCCATGTTCGCCCGCCTGCTCGCCGCCGCATTGCGTGCCGTGTTGGCTCTCTCTCGCTTAGCTCCATTGCCGCCTTCTCCCGCTTCCCGCTTAGCTTGCCGCCACCGAGGCAAGTCGTGAGGCTATCCTGGCGCCATGTCGCTTATCTCAAGAAAGAGTTCGACGGGCACGCGATCGCGCGGCGTGCGGGGGCAAGACCTCCGCGCTGGTGCCGGAATATCTTCGCCCTGCGGCGCGGCGGCGGGAGGCGCTTAGGCGGAGACCTCCGCCGTCTTTGCTGGCGCCGGTGTTGGCACCTTAGCGCTGCTTCGAGGGTCGCTTGGTGGCGCCTGCTCAAGCCGCCATCGGGAGCGTGAGGCCACCCTGCTGAGCGGTGGTTCGGCCCTCGTGGCCGAGGTTGTCGGCGCCGAGGAGAAGGTACGGTCAGAAGGCCCGAGCGCAGCTGGCGGCGGCGGCGCCGAGGTGAAGTCGCGGTGGCGCCCTGTGCTCGTCCCTTGAGGGGTACCGCCACGACCGGCCGGGCGGTGGCGGTAGTTGATCCGCGGGCCTGCCCTCTTAGGGTCCGAGCCCCGGTGTCGGTAGAAGCGGCCGCTGCCCACGGCCTGGTCGCCGCCGGCAGCACGCCCTCGATACCGCCGTCAGCGGGCGGGTTCACGGCCGCCCGGAGTCCATCGGGCGGAGCAACTGATGATCCGCAGAGCCCGCTCGGGTTCAGGTCGGCGAAGCGTCGTCGGCGTCTGTCGGAAAAAGGTGTGCTTGTTGGAACCGGCCAGCACGCTCTGCAAGCCACCGCGCCTGTGTTCGGCCTCAAAGTTGCCCTCGCCTATCGCAAGAAAGGAAAAAAAGATGGCGGTCTGTTGGTAGGAAGCCGCAGAAAAACATGTGCTAAAGGAAACTAGAAGAAGACAAGAGCTACGTCCGCCACGGCGCTGCCAGTCATTGTCGCCTGTGGTATCGCCCGAAGGCCGGACACGCCGCGAAGAGGGCTGATCCTCCGCCGTAGTCCCGGCTACCAAATCTTCTTGTTCAGTCCGGCTCAAGATTCGGGCTGACGTAGTCGCCATTGCGCTGAGCTCGCCGCCTTCGACCGTGGCCAGCTCCAGCGCTGGTTGCGCGCAGGCCGCCCGACGGCACCCTCAGGCGCCGATTCACGGCTATCTTGATGTAATTAGCCGCACAAGGCCATGTCCTCCTGTTGGACCTGTCAGGCCGAAGGGGATGAAGGTGAGGCCATCTCATCCCCGGCGAAATAGCAACTCCCCACTACTGCTGCTGCCATTGGTGGCGCAGTAAAGTAGAAATGGCGGAAGAGAGGAAGGTTCGGCATCACCCCATGAACATTTCACGAGGTGTGCAAAGATGGCGAGGAAGATGATAGAGTTGGGGTGAGATGAAGATGGTGGATTTCAGAGAAGTGGAGGACGTGAGAAAAATTCAAAAAGGGGGAAGAAGGCTCGCCATCATGGCCTGTGTGCAGTGACGATCTCGCCAGAGAGGCACACGGGCGTGGCGGCCTCGGCGGCCAGAAGCGGAAGGTACCTTCCATTGATAATCCCCATCCGCTTCACGGCGTGGCGGCCAATAAAGGAGCTGGATGGGGTTCACCATGGCGCAGTCAAGGAGACGAAGAGCTTTGAAAAAAAGAGGCTAAGGAACAAGGAAGCAAAGTGCAAGAAAAATGTATGCGGAACCGCCGACACAGATGCATCTATATATGCATTCTACATCGACGGTTCGCGAAAAGGCGAATCATGCGCTGCTCGGGTCCTAAGGAAAACCGCAGATACGCTGGAACCGCGTCAGATCTCTCATGAGTGGTGGCCTCGCCAAGAGCGCACTAAGCATTAAGTGCATTAAATGAAGGTTCTAAAAGGAGTCTTAGGCTCAAGGCTTCTAGGGCAGGCCCGGCTACTGTCAACAGATTATACGCCAGGTACCTTTCTCCGCCAAGATAAGGTTGGTCCACGTGGTGCCCGGCGAGTGGGCGAAAGACGCCGCCGCCTGGGCGCCAGCCCACGGGCGGTTTAGCGACGGGCGGCGATCACGCCCGCCGCCAGCGTTGGTCCACGGGCGCCGGGCGAAAGCGGTGGGCGAGCACGCTTCGCCGCCGGCGCCTACCCACGTGGCGGCTTCGGGCGACGGCGGGCGATCACGCCCGCGCGCGAGCGTTATCCACGTGGGCGCCGGCAAGAGGTGGGCGAAGACGCCGCTCGCTCGACGCCCTACCCACGGGCGGCTCGCGACGGGCGGGCGATCACGCGCCGTGAAGCGCCGGTCCACGCGGGCGCCCGGCGCAGTGGGCGAAGCACGCCGCCGGTGCGCCGCTCCGTCACGTGGCCGCGCACGAAAGGGCAAGCACGCCCGCCTGCCACAAGACTGACCAAAAGGTAGGGCATGGTGGCTTCACCTTTAAGGCTCCTTCCGCCGCTCTGCAGAGTCAACGGTAGGCCTACTCGATAGGGCCTGCTACCACAAGGGTTTTCGCAACAGCCCATTCCTCCGACGCCTCACCCACTGTCAAAGGGTCCCATCCGCGGACGACAAAGGCACGCCAGAGGCATTTAATGAGGTCGAGGAACAGGGACAAAGACGGAAGGAGCATTAAATGTATTTAGATCAAGATGATGACCCTCCTTTACTCTACCCCTGCTAGCCTCGGCCTATATAAGGCCCCTCGTGCATGGGGAAGGGGATCCGGATCAATCCACAAGCAATACCGTAGAACTAGCAAAAGAACTTGTAACTCAAGAACTCAGACCGATCGGGGGCATCCCATAAGAAATTTAGCAGATCGTAAGGTTATTACCTTCTCACAAGGGGGCCTGAACCCAGGTAAAACCTCTTGTTCTTCCTAGTTCATAGACGGAACCCTCCGCATGGGAGTTCTCTAGGGTTTTCGCTCTAGATTAGCGGTACCATGAAGACCTCCCACCTAACCAAACCCACCAGAGATCACGGGCTCTGTCAGAGGAATACGGCTAACGGCCATCAAATCACAAGTGCTTGCCGACTTTGTGGTCGAGTAGACATAGCAGCCGACTCCCGAGCTCGAGGACGAGGAGGAGAATCCCCGGTCATGTACTTGACTGCTCAAGATCCTTCAAATGCTCTGGGCCGATCTCATTCTCACCCTCTACGGTGACAGTCGAGGTATGTGGTCTGCTTTTGGATTCCCAAATGACAAATAATGCAACAGTATACATAAGCTTCTTCCTCAAGGGACTGAGCTTGCAAGGCATACTGGATGTGCTGCCGATTGGTCGTCATAAGGGCAATTTGCCTGGCCATCAACCGGCTCAACAAGGGCTATCAATGCTCGGAAGATTCCATGGCCAAATACCTCGCCGAAACACGCAAGTTGGAGAAGTGGTTTTAGAACCTGGAAATCACGCATGTGGCACGGAAAGACAACTCCAACACAGATTTCCTCTCCAAGCTAGGGTCGTCTGATGACGAAATTCCTCCAAACGTAATCTCGAGACTCGGCGTCGCTTCAATTTCACCAAGGGGCCTCGGCCGCTTTCATTGAAGTTATTCCCTCATGGGCCAAGCCAATTCACAACTTTCTAGCACAGGGGGAACTTCCGACCGATCCCACTGAAAGGAGCAGAATCAAGCGCCGCAAGCTCAGACAAGCTCAGAGACGCTAGTTTCACCACGAATGCTTCTGAATCCTCGATGAAGTGTGTTACCACGGAGGAGGGCAAGTGCCCGTAAACGACATTCACTCAGCCTCCTGTGGGGCACATTCTCTTTAGGACCATGGTCGGAAGGCTTCCGCATGGGGTTCTATCACAACAATAGCCTCCAGATGCTCGCAAATCGTTCAAGACCTATCGAGCCCGCCCATGCTCTAAGTCGCACCAACCCGCTTATGCGCTCCTGCACCATTCCACTCGCTGGTCTTCTCGACCGAGGCTCGACGTCCTCGCCCCTTTCCGCCAAGTGGTGGGTGGGAAGAAGTTCTTGTTCATCGCCATTGATACCTTCACCAAGTGGATCAAGCTCAAACCCATATCGACCATCACGGCCACGCGCGTCAAGTTCTTCCGCTTGTTCGCGTGGTCACCGTGAGTATTGTAGGACATCGGCACCAAAGTATGCTATACTTCGGTGGCCCATCCGCAAAACAATGGACTAGTAGAACGCACCAATGGACAGATTGTTCAAGGCATCAAAAAGCGAGTATCAGATGAGCTCGAATGACATGGCTGCATTCGGGTGGACGAACTTCCCACCGCCTTATAGTCTATTCGCACCACGGCCACCAAGCAAGCGGGTCCACACCCTTCCGCTTGTATTCGCAATCGGGTCGAATCTCGCTTCTAGAGGTCACGCCGGGCTCACTAGGGTCACTGGTTCGACCAAATCAACTTCGAGCAAAAATGGTCCCTTGACCTTACCCCTCAAGTGAAGAAGTAAGGTGCCGTGGCACTACTACGATCAACGACTACTTGGTAAGCTCTTCGCAGACATGCCTCGACGTATACGACCTATGGAGCTCCTTGTTGGGGACCTAGCCTCGAGACGGATTCGTGGCTGGCGCCCAACACCAACAAGTTATCCTCGATGTGGAGGGCCCTATAGAGTTGTTTCAACAGACTTGACGGAGCTAATCTACTAGCGATGCCCGGCGGCAAAGAGCTCTCTAGCTCGTGGAACATTGACCACTTCGAAAATTCTGCATGTGTAATACCTTTTACCTCAAATTTCAATAAAGTCATTGTTCAATTGTCATGTTGGTCTTTGCACCTTTTCTTCATTCTATATTTATGTTTGCTCGAGTTTGAGACTTTTTGAATCGCACAGTGAGCAAGCACGCTTGTTTGGTCCGGCGTGGGCTTGAAATTCAACCCCAATGGTCGAGCAACTTGTGTTTAATCTCTTCAAGATCAACGCCTCCTCACGCCAGGTTCGAACCAAGTCCGTGGCTGGGTCCAACGAGCAAGGCGCAAATCGTTGCCAAGATTCGAGAAGTTTGACTTAGAAATAATCCTAACACTTTCGAGCCTAAGTCTTTCCTCGTGATGCCCGCCAGTGCCTCTGTGTTTTTTTCTCGATCTTGCAGGTCATGGTCTCCGCTGGCTTTTGACTTGCGCCTAAGGCCGGCGTTGCTCGACCTTGGTACCAATGGGCGCTGGACGGGGATATTCTATGAGCCGAAAGGCTAGTGCAAGATTAATAAAGAAATCTCTTGATCGAAAAAAAATTAAGCAGATCAAGACATTAAACTCCTTCTACCAAAACAATGCCTTGTCATTCAACTTTTGTCTTACAAAAGGTTTCGTTTACAGCCAAAGAAGTCTAAACCTATTTACAGGTTAGCCATCTCACAAGACGAAGCTTCTTCTTGCTCGAGCTCATGACCTTGGCCCTTAAGGTCAAGAGCTCGCTTTGAGTCGAAAAGGGTTTATTGGTGGCGCAAGGCGTGGCGTCGCTCTTCTTGAAGTTGAGCCAGGGCACTTTTTGCCACCTTGCTCTCCCGACCCAGCTTCTCCTCGAGCTCCTGGACCTTGGCCTCAAGCTCGGGGGAGGCCCTCGACGAGGCGGGCGCTTGCTCTACGGTGGCCTTCTTCAGCTCCTCGGTCTTGGCTCGCTCGGCCTCGAGCGCCTTGGCCTACCTCGTATGCTCCTCCTCGACGGCCTTGTACGCATGGTCACGCTCAGTGGCGATGGCCCGCTAGAGATCGGATGCGAGAGAGGTCTCGAGCGCCTTCATCGCCTGGCGGAGACCAGCGATCTCGTTGGAGTCGACTGTTGCCTTTTGTGCAGTTTCCTCCCGCTCGACCTCCAAGTCCTCTATGAGCCTGGAGCGCTGCGCCTCCCGATCCTCCACCACGTCCAGGAAGACCTTCAGCGCATCGGCATGCATCTAAAGACCTTGCAGCCCATGGGCGATGGAACCGATGGCCTGCGAGGTTCGAAGGATCAACATGGCACTCGCTAGAAGAAAGAAGAAAGGGAGACTCGAGCTAAAGTTCGACAATGGCGTAAAGAGATTCAAATACTGGTAGCTGGCCTCAAAGCTTGCGCTGAGGCCTCGTGGGTCCGCCACCCGATGTCCCCTGCAAGGTGTTGTCCGCCATGGCCACTGGTCGCTTTAGGTGGACCTCGAAAGCACTCACGGGGCGACCACGCTTCGGCCTCCTCCCCAGGGGGCTCAAACCGCCCCGTGTTTCGTCCCACAACAGACGCTTTTGTCTTTCGCGGTTAGGCGTCCTCGTCGTCTCTCCCATGGTGGTCTTGGCCCAATCCTCTGCACGATCTTCCATGCTGGTCTTGGCTGAGGCGTTTCGACTCCTCGCGCGATTGGGCGTGAGTAACTGGTGGCTCTTTCGCCATGCCAAGGCATCCCAGGCGTCGTCTTCTGCAGCGACCTCGGGCGGGTTGACGCTGTCCTCAGCGTCCACGGAGCTGGCGGTGTCATCTTCACTGGCCGCGGGCAAGACGTCATCTTCGACCAGGTCGTCAATCCCTTGGTCGAACTCCCCAACTGCAGCCAACCTTGGGGGCCTGAAGGGGTATGTCCCCGGCTCGAGGGCCGGTGGGGCACCAGCATGTAGGAGGTTTCCTCCTCCTCTTCGGACTCGCCCTAGACAACAGTCATCGTCAAGTTGGGCAAGCATTGAGCTCGAGCGCTCAAGGTCTGCGATAGAGAAAGGCTTTTAAGCTAAAGGCGGACGAAAAGGCCTGGCAAGCAAGGAAACAACAATGTACCTGAGTCTGCAGCCTTCGCCTCGCGGGGGGCTGGCGAGGCTCTTGGCATCCTGAGGGCGAAGAGGCATCCCTCTCTCGAGAGCCTCGAGCTTGGGACCTCGGAGCCCGTGGTGGCTCTAGGTCCTCCGTCGAAGTCCTGGCGGCGGCTGCGGCGCTCTGCTGCTACAAGGAGAAAGGTATGTTAGAAGGCGAAAAGAAGACGAGCAAAAGTACTTGGGGGCTTGACCATGGAGACTCACCATTGTGCGGTTGCCCCATTCGATGTGCTGCTTTTTCGGGCCTCGGTGGTCCACCCCATCCGGGGCTGGCCTCTTGCTCGCCTTCATGCCCTTTCTCGCCCAGGGCAGCGGCAGCATCTTCCTAGCCATTTCGAACAACTCTTGCTTGTCCATGCAAGATCAAGAATGAAAGAAGGCCCTGCGCATCGAGACCAAGAGACTGGTTCAGGCGGCTTACTCTCGGCTTTTCGGCGCAAAGACGTTCCTCGAATGGGGTCGAGCGTAGTCGTCATCGTCATTTTCCCGAACATCTCGCTCATCCTGGCGGTGATCCAGGACTCCTTCGGTGTTGCTAGAGAGACAAGTTCGTCAAAGAAACCGAGAAGTCAAAACTCGAACAAACTTCGTGAGCAGAAGACTTATCGACGCCCCTTTATGTAAGGTCGTCGTGGCCTTTGATATCGAAGAACGGGTGCATTCTCTTTCGCAGAGGGAACACCTGGCTCCTCAGGAAGTCATTGGCAATGGCCTGCCCAGTGAGGCCACGTGAGGCGTAGATGTGGATTGCGGCGATGGCCTCCTGGTCGGTCTCCAGGTCATCCGCCTCTGGGGTCTGCTTCTTCCCGGTGATGGGGGTTCCGTCGTATGCCAGCACGCCGTCTTTGCCCCTCTTTAGATAGAATCACCGCTCGGTCCATGACCGAGGGAGTCCCGGGATCGAATTTGACTGGCGACAGGGGAGCCCCTCAGTAGAGTGGAAGTAGCAAAGATCCGACCACGGGTCCTTCTCATGCGGAAACAGGAGAAGAAGCGAAAGAAGAGTGAGGGGATGGGAAGGATTCCAGGGAACCCCTCGCACAGATGGGAGAAGATGGAAAGAGGAAGAATGGAATTGGGTACCAGATTGATAAGCTTGATCTCGCATTGGGCGAGAACTACTGTGAGGAAGTCGCTCTCCGGCATCCGCAAGCCGAAGAGGATGTAGTGCTTCGTGCTGACGAGCTCGTCGTCCCATGGCTGTGGCTCAGTCTCTCTGCTTGGTAGCCGGCATGTCGCTGGGTCTAGCAGTCCCAGGCTCTCGAGCTCTTCCATCCTCGCGGCCGATAGGGAACTCTTTCCGAGCTTGGCGATGACAGTTGAGGGGGAGTTTGGTCGATAGAAGAAGAAGGGCTCGAATGAGGAGTTAAGAGGAAAAGATTGCAAGAAGATCGAGAGCTCTTCGAAGTTGCGGCAGGGTCGGGTTTTATAAGCCCAGATCGTTGCTGACCGGAGGTTAGGGCATCTCAAAAGGCGCGCCCGTCAGGCGATTCGACAGGTGCAGTTAAGGGTTGAGCGGCGGATCGATGCATTGCAAAGCTGGTTTAGCCGATCGCGGGTCAGCATCGGAATTCAAGATCAAGTGGCGCCAGGTGTAACGACACTAAAACCCGTTCGTAGGTCTCCGTCCGACCTCGACTTTGAGTTCGGTGTTTCCAAAAGACCGTCCCCTCTGTCCGTACTGAGAGGCTCGAGGTCGACCCAAGTGCTTGCCGCGACCTTGAGCCTCGGGGGCTAGTTGTCGGGGACTAAGGAATCTCTAACAGGTCAACGCGTGGTCAACAGGGTCCGCTGGCTTGGGGCTGAGCAGCATGGGACTTCGACCTCGATCTAGGCTACACCGATCCCCGCACAACCTCAAGCTTGGGGAGTAGAGATTCAATTCCCGCACGACCTAGACCTTGGCTTGGAGGTGCGTGCTGACTCGATAGTTACAAAGACTGGGAAACCCGGAGTTAAGGCGGACGTGGGCGCTAGATCCAGAACGGTTGCAGCATGCCCTCAATGTGCACCAAGCACTACTCCGATATCTCCCTACCAAGTTTCGTAACGGGGAGGGGTATAAATCCTCAAGCGTGCCGGCAAAGGACACGACATCAACACACAAGCAATAGGCCAATAGTCACAAATCAACGCTCAAGCTCGAGCTGTAATCCACTCTCAGTACTCAAGAATAGTGAGTTCCTCGCCTCAGAGAAGACCTGAGTAGAGCTATTATCCCTCACGGGGGCTCGAACCAAGATAATCCGTGTCTGTTTCGTTGACGCCGCCTCGACCAACACTGTTCTTCCGCTGAGCGTAGCTCGCTTTGGGTCCCCTATTCACACTAACCCCTGCTTCACATTTGCGCCAAAGCGATCCCGATCGTCGACATCTTTGTTTTAGTTATATCTTTTTATTGGAAGCTCTGATTTGCAAACGATTTTCACCGGTAGCTTACTAATGACGAGAGCAATAGAACGATATAAGTCTCACTAACAAACAACAATTTTTTGGACTAGTAACATAAATTACTATATATGTAACGCTTTGTGGTCACTACAGGAATCCTAAAATTTTTCGCTTAATTTAATTTTCGGCTCTTAAGAAAGCCGATTTAAATTTAATTTATTTTCGACGGCCAACACTAGCCGATCGAAAGTTATGGAGTTTAATTTTCGCTTGCCACCTTCTAGCCGGCGAAAATTATTTAATTTTCACGCAAAGAGTTACCCACGAAAATAATTACCCACCTAGTCAGCCTAACCGATCGGGCCAAACCCCTCCCTTCTCCAACGCCTCCCCTCAGACGCCTCCCCCCCCACCACTCCAGACTTCAGACGTGCCCTCCCCCCCCCCACCTAACCCTCCCCTCCGTGTTGAGTCAGCCTCCGACGCCCTCGCCTCCGACAGGCTCGCTTTAGCCCCTCCGACGCGCCTCCTCCGCTTCCTCCGACGCCGGCCTGGCTCGTGGCTGCCTCCTCATCCGACAAGCGGCGACGGACTTCACCTCCAACTGAGCCAAAGCTCCAGATTCACACCTCCCTCCGGCCAGCTCGCATCGGCTCCTCCCTCCTGCTAGCATTTCCCAGATGTTCTCGAATACTATGGATCTCACTTGCTAAGTTCTTTTGGTCCATGTTATGTTGTTGTGCCCTCGTCGCTTCACCCACGCAACCGGTGTGAGAATTGTAGAACTTGCTTAATTACCTCGTAGTTCAAGTGTTGCTTAATTACTCCATTACGCCGCAACTACTCTTTCCGGATGCAGCAATTAATTAGTAAATGCGCTTTGGTTTATATACTTGCTATTAGCTCGCTTTTTATTTATATTCTTGAGCTTAATTGGCATTTGCTAGCATCAGTATTTATAGATAGTAAGGTGCAGAGGTTGACGTACTAATATTTTGATTCAGCCAAGCTTACGCATGTATAGTCCGACAACATGCATTTTTGTAAGCAACGTCGTGCCACACGCTTCTCACGATTGATTAGACTAATTAATCACACAAAGTCGGCCCTTCCGCTGCTCGACGATCCAGACTAATTACTTGTTTAATAAAACTCGACGCATGCCTTTGGGAGCCGGCTAGTATTATACTAGCTTGCTCCGTATATATATACATGACTACTAGTAACCCTTCAAAGATTTGCTTAATATATATTATGCACTGCACCAATAATATATATATGTGCTACGATTGATATTAATTCTGGTTTGATCTTTTCTCGTCAACTGAATTTTCAAACATACATGCAAGTACACTGATCTCATCGCTACCGTTGTTGGCGCGTTGTCATGCATGGACGGTTTGGTTGCTTTACCGAGTTCCTTGCTTAGCCACCACGCCATCGATCAACTTTGTAGATTGCCATCCTCGCAAATAAAATACGGCATCTGGATGATTTTTGGGACCCACTAGTCGGTGTCCGCATAATGGTATTTATGGGGCCCGGGGCGGCAAATTGCATTGATCCATGTCAAACAACCACCTTAATTCTTAACTTTGCCTCCTGCATGCCCTCTAGCAAGCATCGATTAGTCCGATCATCACTAATCATCGTTAATTGGTTTGCTCTAGTGCATGTCTGTAGCTAGCTACTGACCAATATATTGCGCTTAATTTGTGTTTTTCCTTGTATTTAACCCTTCGTGCCCCTCCTCATGCGTATGCCAATGCACGCATAAGTGTGCCATCGAATAGAACTCCTAAATGTATTCATGCATTTGTGTGATGTATTAATTGGGCAAAATATTATGTATTGTGTATTTTGCTTTCATTTCTAGTACATTGGTTGATTTTGTGTGAAATTGTCAATGAAGTAGCTATATAGCAATAGCATATATATACAGGATTGATGTAAATATGGCACATATCAATAGTTTTTTAGTTGCACATACGCCAACCTGGGTAACTTGAAAGGCATGATGTAGGAATGTGGAAAACGCTAGAAGGTACCATGCATTAGTAGTAGATAGAGGTAGTCAAAGTATAGAGTCGAGATTACTTTTCAATTTAATCGCTTGTTCTTTTAAGCTCGAAATCTTACTTAATGGCCATATGTTCACCAACAACACCCTTTTTGCACAAGTGTTTGTCATATGGGCCACCGGAAAGCCGGAGCGACAATTTTAAGGTTTGTAAATGTAGTTATGTATTGATTCATAGTAGTAAAAGATCACACCAAGGATCTAAAAAGCTAAAAAAAAAGAAAGAAAATAAAGGTACGAAATTTTCATAAGTACATAAGACTATAAAAGTCATTATTCTGTAAGTTTGTTAGGTGTAAAAAATAATTAGAATGTAGGAAGCTATAAGATTCGTGAAAGAAATTCAGCAGATAGCATAAAGAAAGAGACCACAGAAAACCCTTCAAAATTTTCAAAGTGCAGAATTATAGAATTTAGACGAATTATTGAAATTTCACTTCTTTGGATTGCAAATTTTCTTTGTCCTGCTATTGAAATTCTTTCACCAAAACAGATCCTGAAATGGGCTATTTAATATTTGTGTATTTTTCGTTTGGTAGAGCATGGAAGTGCTCGTCTTATTTTGTTTGTCTTTAGTTCATTCAAGTTGGCGACAAACTGCCTAGATGCCCTTCCGGGATATGTTGCTTGTTACTTTTCTCAACTTGCAGAGCTACAAAAGGTCGATTCAGCCTATAATTGGCACTGCGGAAGTGGCAGCATCCCCAAAACCTTGGGATTTGACCCTGCAACTTCACAAACTAGTGGGCTTCTTGTTTCCAAGTTCATTAAATTACAAACTTAGAGCATATCCGATTTATCTTCATGCACAATGTTCTACAGGTATGCCTTCAACTTGTAACACCAGTTTTCTTTTACAGCAACTAGAATGATAATATAGTACAACTTGGTTCCCATGCTCTTGGTGAGATGTTCACGTTTAACATTATTCTTCTAGTTATGAAGAGAACAAAGATGAATTGAACTTCCTGGAGTCGTTTGATCATGGATTGGGCAGTCAAATAACATCATATCCGATTTATAAATGATATTTGCCTAAATCTGTATGAAAAATAGGTTTAAAGGGCTGTTTTTTTTGGCCTGCTACAGTAATTTTCGTGGGCCACCAAAACCGACGAAAATTAACAAATTAAGTTTCGTGGGTCCGAAAAAAACCGACGAAAATTAACAAATTAACTTTCGTGGGCCAGAAAAAAACCGGATTTAAAATTAACTACTCGCCGGTTGTTGTGGCAACGAAAATTGTGCGTTATTTTCGCTAATCGCGCGTTCTCGGCGACGAAATTACTAACTTTCGCTCGGTTGCCGTTTAAAATTAAGCTAACTTTCGCTTCTTATCTCGACGGACCGTGGACCGGCGAAAATAAGGTTATTGCCGGCGAAAATAACTATTTTCGTGGCAATGGTCTTATTTTCGTGAGCTTTTGGCCGATTTAAAATTGTCACGATTACTGTAGTGGGTGAGACTTGTATCATTATGTTGGTCTCATCGTCAGTAAACTACTGGTGAAAGTTGATCGTAAATCGGAACTGCTAGTAAAAGATATGGCAAAATAAAATAAAAGAAATTCATGTATAAACTACGCCCATCCATTGTTTTATTAGTGATGCGTTTAGTCCACACATAGCCCTACGCGGGATTTTATCGCATGCGGTTCTTTGGCCGCAGCATCGCAGTGATACGGCTCGCGCGTAGAATAGACAGTACAGTGCGCACTGTAGAATAGCGCCACCGTGTAAGCTATAATAAGCTATTTGCAAATTGATGCATGCATGTAATAGTACATTGCTGCATACACGAATTGCCTTGTTTTGGCATCAAGTCGAGTAAAGCAAAGGCGATGTTTGAACTTCCATAGATGATTCCATCTCGTTGGGAGCATATGTACTATAATCGTTTTGATCAATATCCAACCTTCTATCAACGGGGAATATGTGTCGCGTGTTGTAGAGAATTTTGTTCTCATTGGAGAAGGTCAAATATTGCTTACCATAAAACCCGGACGTCGCGATTTGAAGTATATGGTCGACGATGCATGGAGTTTATGACGCAGACCGGGGTAGAGGGAAAAGAAATTAACAGCGTTGGCTGTTTTCTTTTGATCTTGTTGGTTGGCGTGGCTGATAGATTGCTTCTCAGGACCTCTTCTCGCTATGCGTGCGTCTCTGCTATTGCCTCTTGCGCGGCCTGTGCCGGTCTCCAGGCGAGGGCTTTCTCTGTTTTCTTTGAGGTGTTGTGCGCAAGGATGCAAACAGAGCGGATAATTCCTGATGATCCGTTTATTCGTGTAAATTTGGATACTATTCGGAGTGTAATTTTGGATATCCAGGTTTTTTTGGATATCGGAAAAGGATTCGGATAGTTTTTTCAGATACAGAAACAGATTTAGAACAAAAGTATCTGTCGGATTCGGATGTATCCGTAATATTATTTAGATATATCCGGTTACCCTAACCGGCCGAGTGTTTTCCCCCGGTGTTTTCCACACTCGGAATAGGAGACAAAACACTCGGGATACCCTATCCCGAGTGGGCACACTCGGCGTAGTGCACTCGGTGTTATTTTATCGGGAAAAGTTGGCTATGCCGAGTGTACTCTCGGGAAAAAAAACAATACCTGAGTGCACTCTCGGCATAGCGCTAGGATTGAGGACCACCACCGTGGCGGCCAGAGAAGCGACACGTCAACATCTATGCCGAGTGTACTCTCGGGATAGGGTGTGCCATCTATGCCGAGTGCACTCTCGGGATAGGGTGTGTCATCTATTCTGAGTGCACTCTCGGCATAACGCGTGCCATCTATTCCGAGTGCACTCTCGGCATAGCGCGTGCCATCTGTTTCGAGTGCACTCTCAGCATAGTCATTGCCATCTATTCCGAGTGCACTCTCGGGATAGGTACCAGACCCGGGCCACAAAACAGCCAGCTCATTCACATCCACAATACACATCCAATTCACATCCAGCCACAATACATCCAATTCACAATACATCCACAATTCACATCCAGCCACAATTCAATTCACATTATCAAGCCACAATATAACATTATCAATTAACATTTCAATAATACAGATCCACAATATCAATTCACATTATCGTTGAACCAATATACTTGAAAACAACGTCATAACCCATCCACAAAACATAACTCCATCGCACATTCACATACAATGCACATATCTGGGAATTGCTGCCCTTAATCCGTTTATATGAACTTTAGTGACCATATCTGGGAATTGTTGCCCTTTGAGCTTAGCTCTCACCACCCTTTTTATGTTTTTCATAGGAATTCCTTGAGACCTATAAAGGAAGCAGCAGACGAATGAGCATGGCAAATAGGATGCGATGAAGCAATTGTTTCAACTTCAAGGGAATAAATAAAATTCACACCAGGCTGCAAAATGACTACTCACCCGATTTGAATTTGGCGAACTGCGCACAGGTGTTTGAGAAACAGGTGATCTTCCAGGAGAAATTATTGTCGGTAAAGTCCCAGGAGATTGAGCATGGTTTGAAACAGGTGAACGCAAGTTTTTTACCTGAAATGAGAAAGTTTTTGGCTATTGGTCAAATAATAATTAAAGAAAAAACACTGAAAATAAAGTGAGAAAATGGTCACTTGATCAGGATACCCAGGAAATTACAGTCAAACGAGCAGGAAAGCTATTGATATTATCCAAAAGTGAAGTAGTTATAAATAATGAAGTGAAAGGTTCGATCTTCTGACTTCATTATGTCATCTATTGATGCTCTCAACATAAGGCTTCGTGCGGAAGGATTTAAATTTGTGCATGAGCCCATAGTTTGGCAGATATGAAGCTTCTGGCAGCCTAAGCCCATTAGCCTAGGCCTTCCCAAATAGGTCACATCTATACTTCATTACAGTACTCTGTACCTTGATCATGAAGGTTCCAGAGTCCTTACAAAACAAATCTTTCTATGACAATGCGCAACCAATGCAACATGATCGACCAACGACTGCAAAGAAGTCAGTCTTTAACCAGACAACTAGAATAGCATTTACGAATTTCTAATAGTGAATTTCACCAGAACAAGAAAGCATCAATCTTTCATCCAAGGATCTATCTATTAAAATAAAAAAAAGTCTAGCAGGTTCGGTATGGTTGGATATCTGCATGCACATTCTGCTAGCAGTAGAAGTGTGGTTACTTAACACACCACTTGGAAACTGCAAATTATTATTATTATTATTATTATTATTATTATTATTATTATTATTATTACTGGCAAGATGCTTCTAAGAATATATGACATGAAACCCACAAAAACATTTCTAGCAAGCAGAAGCTGATTAGCTCAACAGGATTTGAGGCAACCAAACAATGCAATTATTTCATGACAAACTTAGCTTACCAATATAAGGCCGATAATATTGCTTGGACTCCCAGAGTATATAGGAACACGACTATGCCCTTTGGTCATTATCATACCCATTGTGTGCCTATCAATAGAAAATAGTAGCATCAGTAACACACATAATTTGCAAAACACATATATAAATAATAAATCGAAAGATTCTTACATGTCCAGCTTAGCATTTATGTCAAGTAAGAAGGTTTCAGATATGGGAGTCATGGCATCACTTGCAGTCTTTTGAGTCATGTCCAAAGCTCCTGTAATGATAGTAGTTTCATCATGAGTCAGCTCTCCACCTTTGCCAGCCTAACAACAAAGTGAGAAAAACGGGAGTTCAATGCTAGTCCATATCTCTGTATAAAGAGAGCATCAATGGTTATTGAAGGCATTGTAGTTCAGAATGATCATTAAATATCACAGCCACAAGAAGATGGAGGGCATACAGGAATGCACAATCACAACAGATTGGACATTTGTCCATACAAAGGAAAAGGTTATAAATTGCCTCATATTAGGTGATACAATATGACATAAAAGTCATGTAGAATCTAAAAAAACAAACTATGGCCTGCTTCAAGTAATAAAAGCAAATGCATACACAAACTAATACTTGTAAGACTGCAATAAAGAAATTGACCCCCACCATGAATGCAACATGTGAATGTCTACAGCTCACAATGGTTAAATTGAATACGGCATCTATTTATCAGAAATGCATAAGAGCAGATGAAAACAACACCAACCTCATTGCTGTGCATATCAACTAATGTCTTGAGCTCAGCTCTCCTCATAAGTGCAACATGGCCCTTTCCTAAAAGCCAATCCAACAACTGAAAAAAAAACATGAATCAAACAAGACACTGCATTAGTGAAAAAAGGGTATATTTATGCATCTTCCAACCCTGGCTAAATTTTTACTAGAAGCTAGGAAATGGCTGGGCTATAAATATCAAAGTACACGATTAGAACAGAGATCATGACTCCATAGTCCTAAAACATGCATATTACATAATAAGCAGTTTGTTGTCCTTTAGCTAAAGTGGCTGCTTTTTCTTTCTGTAAAAAATCAAAATAGGATTTTGCAGAATTGCCGATTCAGATAACAAAGACTTGTCACTTCAAGTAACTGGAGTTGCTTAGTCCAAAATGAGTCGAGTCAGCAACACTCAGAGCTATGCATACAACACGACAATATGGTTCTTGCTTCACGGCTCTGATTACTTTGTTCTGGTTCATTGGGCAAAGATTGTGTTTAATATGTGCAGCAATTAGTCGCTGCAAAGCAATTTATAAACAGCCTATCTTGGCACATAATTTGGATGACTAGATGAGCAATGGGACAAGCCCCCATGTTTGGCAAATTAATTAATGGGCCAGTTAGTGACTGATCTGTATCCTACTTGCGGACGCCCACCACTTGTGACGTCCCATCCCAATTTTGAGCACACCTCTACCAACCACAAGGTTCCAATTCCTCTCACATTCTTGCAAACAAGAGAACAAATTAAGCCGCCGGCGCAGGCGCACCTTACTGATCGGGTAGGCCACAGGAAAGAAGATGATGAGGAGTATCCGGACTATGGGCGCTGCCTTGACCCCCACGCTGAGCCCGTATCGCGTGCAGATGGCTTGAGGCATGATCTGCAACCACAGGAACAAAACAACCAAATCAGCTAGCTCGATCGCTGTAGTCAGGAAGGAGCACCCCTTTACTGAATTGAACCTGAATGGAAGCAAAGCGAAGGGGATCAATGGATCACCTCACCAAACGCAAGGATGAGCGTGACGGAGATGAGTATGGCGCCAAAGGACAGCACAAGCGAGTCCAGAAATATCGGCAGCGCCTGCCCACAGCAGCAATCCAACAGCTTTCATCAACTGGGATTAACAAGCAGCAGAAGCACTGCAACACAAGAGCGGAATACTAATTGTGACGCGTTACCTCCATGGCGAGCGAGTTGCCGATGAGGAGCGTGCAGAGTAGCAGGTGCTGGTTCTTCATGACCGACAGGATCCTGGCTGCGCGCGCGGATCAACACCACAAGAGATGAACTAATTAAGCAACTACTCACTCCACTGCTACAAAGGCTGCGAGCAGGCGAGTGAATAGGGGGTAAGAGAGAAGGAGATGAAGAGTGGCGTACCGGCGTTGAGCTTGTCCTGCGGGGTCCCGGCTGCGTGCGCGGGAGAGGACGGCGGCGCCGGCTGCGTGCGCGGGAGAGGAGGAAGGACGGGGCGGCGGCGGCGGTAGAGGAGGGCGGCGTCCGGTCGGAGGCGGAGTTGAGCGGCGCGTGGAGGCGTTCTCTGGGGCTAGCGGCGCGGCGCGTTCTGGCGTGGGTGAGTGCACAAACGGGTTAAAGAGAATCACATACCCTGAGAGGGCTCTCGGAAGAGATCCTCACATACGCCGAGAGGGCTCTCGGACCCGAGACCATAACCCGAGAGGGCTCTTGGACCAGAGCATCACATACGCCGAGAGGGCTCTCAGACTAGAGCCTGATGAGACACATACTCCGAGTGTACTCTCGGACAAGAGCACACATACGCCGAGAGCCCTCTCACTCAGCGGCGGATCTAGGATTTTAAGTTAAGGTATGTCGAGCTAATACTATAATATACAATTTGGTAAAATCCAATGAACAATTCGGTAAACAACTACAAATGTTGTCAAGAAATTTAGTATATGAGTATAAAATAACTAGAAACATGATAATACAAGTATAAATTACAATATAAATACTTCGAACATTTTAAGTGTGAAATATGCATAAAATAAGCTTACGCACCTACAATAGTTTAAAGAATACAATATTACTTCTTATCCTTCTTGTCTGGCCTCCGCCTTCTAATAGCCATGAAACTCTTGATTATATCATTTTCATCAATTTGGAAGAAAAATATCTCGCTCAATAAACGTTTTCGGAAAAGAAATGCAATGTTTTCGGAAAAGAGATGAAGCAGCAACAGCCTTCTTTGCTTCTCGTTTTGCAATGTTTCCAAAAAGAGATAATGTTTCCGGAAAAGAGATGCAATGTCTCCGTTCCTCTTCATAATTCAACAACTCTACAAACAAAAAAAGTAATGCATCAACAACTAACTCTCTAGTCTCTAGCAAAGTAGCAATTATATTTATTTCTACTCTATAAATCAACTAGCAGTCTTGTACTCAAATCACATGTAGAATCGATATACACTAATATAGCAATCAGAGGGGGGGTGAATGATTGCGCGGAAGCTAAAACAAATTTTTATTGATTCTCAAATCACTCCTAAACAAATTATGAAAAACTACTTCGGTTTCAGCAAAAATAGACTAACATATGTTAATTAAAACAGTAATTTCTAAAGATCCAACCGTTGGATTGATGTGGAATTTTAACTGTAGAAACTAGATTCAATTTCAAAACTAACCCAATAAGAATCAGCTCAATCGGATTTACGGATCTAAAGTTATGACCTTCACAAGCTGACTGTATAAGATAATAACGGTATTATAGATTGTATTGGGCCGAATCTACAGGGCCACGGCATACCCTGTAGATCCGCCCCTGCCTCTCAGACCAGAGGCTATTTCACCAGGAAAACTAATATTCTAATCTAGTGCGGTTAGCTCTCTTGAGTTTTTTTTCCTATCACGAATCCACTTAATCAAGCAAAACAAATTTATCTTTGGCTAAATTTGTTGCCGAATGAAAAAATTTTGGTTGGCGCTTGAGCTAGCATAGTTGGATACAGAATGGGCCGAGTGAAATCTCGGGCTAGAGGCCCTATGCTGAGTTCACTCTCGGGCTAGCGGCCCTATGCCGAGTGCACTCTCGGGCTAGAGGCCCTAGCCGCCGGGCGGGAGGGTTAGATTTGAATCTGGACGAAATACTCCGAGTGCACTCTCGGTATATATGTATGCCGAGTGCCCTCTCGGTCTATTCGTAATCTACACCGAGTGCCAATTCGGGATATAGTGCACTGCCTTTTCTGACATGGCAACTAGTCATCCTATGTGGACGAAAACGTCATATTTCGAGTGCACTCTCGGAATAGATATTATATATTGCGAGAGCACACTCGGAATAGAGTTTTTTATCCGAGAGGTGGCTAAAACGAGAGCACACTCGGGATAGGTTGATCTACTCCGAGTGTGCACTCGGTTTGTTATTTTCACACTCGCTCCAAAACTGGATTCTTGTAGTTCCCTAGTTCGGCGCGGCCATCCATTCGCATTCAGCCGAATGCCCGAAGCCCCAAATCCCTCACTGTCGGGCCCAAAATCCCTCATCGCGCGGCTGCCGGCTGGCAGCCTCGCCCTCGTGTCACTCAGAGTTGTGGAGTCGGCCGCAACCGCTAAGATTTCCCACCTTCGCCAGGCCTAGCCATCTCCCCATGCTAGTCCACCTCCTTCGGCGTGTCCCCGATCTGGTCAGCGGTTAGCCTCCTCTGAGCTCGGTCACAACTCGTGTCCCCGCCGTCCCCAACCTGTCCAGGCATCCAACCATCCCAACTTGGCAACTCCAAGAGGCAAGACCCTAGCAAAAGGTCTTTAGTATCTTGTTTGGGTCTCAGATTTGATGTTTGACTGGCTACAGCTTGTTGTGCAAGACGATTCCAAAGCATCGTGACTACCACGCATTCAAGTCAAGAGAAAGCGGAGTTCTTCAAGAGTGCTCCACATAACTCCTCTGTAATTCCTCTTACGAGCTCAATAACTATTTGTTTGTGGTTTCAAGTTGTTAAAATGTACAAGTTTGTCCTTATTAGGAAGCACGTCCAGAGCCTTAAATGTAGTGCTCATATAGTGACATAGCATTTAGGATCCTAATTGGTCATGTTGAATTTTGGACAATGACACCCCCTCCAAGTTGTTTCTCTAAGTGACTGTTTTTTTTTGTGTGTAGAAACTCATTGATGTTCTCAGTGAGCTCTAGTCACTGAAGCCAGTTGTGTAGTGGCAGATCGTTAAGCATAACAGAGGAGGTACTATGGAATCTAATAGTCCAAATAGAACTTATGCTTCAAGTCATAAGACAAAGAAGCATACCCCAACCTCTTAAGTCTTATTTGCCTCAGGTATACATGGCAATGCACAATATTCCCTACCCTGTAATATTTTGAATCATTCTGGGAAAAAGAGTTATGTACTTTAAGCTCTTGGGTGCTTGTTCGCGTTATACTTTCTCATTCTTTTTCCTTTTCTTTTTCAGCCATTTGTAGGAAACAATAACGGACCATTGCAAAAATCCTTCCCTGGTGGGAGACATCAAGTTGCATCATTACTGAGTGTCCAACCTGATAGGCAAATCAACAAACGGTATGTGTATCTTTTGGTCATATTTATGTCTATCATTTGTTGTGTTTCATTTGGCTTAAGTAAAAAGCGGACGTCGAGTGATTTTCATTTTGAACGGTTTGCAGCAATGGAAAAGAAAGATTAGTTGACATGCTCGTTAGGTAATCTAAAACCCTGAAGTAATTGATCAATTTGTTAAGACAAAAGTTAGGCTTACTGTTAAATATCGCCCGCATACCATACCACCATTTATGGAAAATGAAGATGGTGGTAACTTGATCATTTTGTTAAGACAAAGGTTAGGCTTATAGGGAACATATCACCCACATATAGTAACTTAATTTTGAGAGCAAGAAATTTGCAGGAAACATAGCATATTCTTCGGTTTCCCTGCATTTTAAACAGGGCCTTAGTTTCTTGATGTGCAGTAGGTCACAACTCACAAGTCTGAGTCTCCACTGGGAGGGTTGAATTAGGAGATTTTCAGAGATCTAACTCTAGTTGACTAGTTCAAAATATTTATAAAATAATATAGTTTTGCTTGGCATGGATTTTGGTGTGTTTATCATTCAGTTTTGGGTGTCCTTCACTTGTATAATTGGATCAAAGTTTGACATTGCATTCAGTGTTTCTGGTAATTGGTTATTCTACACATTTCATTATTGTAAAGTAGAGAAATACCATTCTTCAAGCAAAAGGAAAAAAGGTCAGGTGGCTTGCAAACTCAGTTATACTGGTCTTTCAAAAAGCCAAACAAGAGTGAATTTATATGCTTTAGAATAATTAGCAAGACTGTTGATTCTATTTGCAAGCATCTGACTCATTATTTCTTTGGCTATAAGTCAGCTTTGGACACGTCAACGCTTGTAGTTTATATAACCGTGCTTCTGTGCAGATCATGCTATGAGTGAGTATTTATATGCTAATATTACTGATGAGTTAACTCAAGTGAGAACTCCAGTTATATTTCCCATTGTTAAGGATAATGAGAAATTCTCAAACTCTAATTTATGTATTTTCACTACTACAGAACTGGGCATCACAACCGGCCTATTAGAAGCGGTTTGGTGCGAACCCGTTGTGATGTTCGCACCAGAAGTGGTTCATAGGCAACGGTCCGGAGAGGGCTTCCAGAAGTGGTTTGAGACACAAACCGCTTCTGAATGTTGTGTTCTAGAAGCGGTTCTTTTCTCAAACGCTTCTGAATCAGAAGCAGTTTGAGAAAATTTTCAGTTGAATCTTTCCTGGTTGTGTATTTTATTGCACTGATTTTAACAGTTGAGGAAAGTAGCTAGCCTTGTAAATGAAGCGAGGTTTACTTTGCTCTCTAGTGTGAGTCAAGTGCGATGTTGGGTTATGTGGGAATTTGAGTGATGCCCTGTGGGGCTAATCTTTTCGATAATAAATAATGATTCTTGATCATATTGTTTCCAAGGGCAACTGTTGAAAAGTTAAAAGTTGTGTTTTGATTCTTAAAGGATTCTGGTGTTAAATGGTTAGCGATAGTATCACGTTCGGAATTGGTTAGAAGCTTGTTGGAATAAAGAATTCTGTGTGTGGCTCTTTGGTTAGAAAGGTTAATCAATGAGTGGAGATGTAAATCAGGGTTTTCTTGGTTCTTAGGAGATTTGAATTTAGAACCCAGCTGTTCAATCGGATAGCTTGGGTGTTTGTCGATCTTTAGCTGGATGCTTAATTGAGTATTGTGACTCGTGTTTTTCCTACTATCGCAAGTTGGTTGATCTGTGGTATGGAGTCTTAGAGAGTTAATTTAAGTTGGGTGAGTGAAATTGACTAGAGAAATGAGAAATTGTGTGTTGAAGTGTTAAAGAAGAGTTGACAGTTTAGGGTTAGTCTTTGAGAAAGACTTGACTTCCGAGTTTTGTATCGTGCGAGTTGAGGAGTTAGAGTGAATGTTGATTTGTTGAAGGATGAATGAGTTCAGTTGCTTACTCCTTTTATTTGGCAAGAGCTGTGGTTTGAGTTGTGGAGTTTTCTCTTGTGCGAGAAGTACCCAGCTTGTTCTTTATGGACATGCTAATTTTGACATTTCGGTTTCTGTTGTTCTTGTGGGTGAGTTTTGAGGTGTTCAGAATTCGAGGTCGAATTCTGTTGAAGGGGGGAAGAGTGTAATACCGCAAAATCGTTTTCCTGGGTTTTGGCCGGAATTGTTTTATCTCCTTAAATCCAAGGATTTTCGTTTCGCTGTGAGCTTGAAATGTCAGCCCTTGGAGATGGTTTATTTGTGGTCTCCAGAGTTTGTGCAGTTTATTTTCTTTTTCCCCTAGCCGTTTGTTTTTTTCTTTAGCACCCAATTGGATGGAGTATATAAAGAAAGAAAAAGGGGAAGAAACCCTAGCCATTATTTTCTTTTCCTCCCTTCCCCTGCACTTTTCCCCACCCACAGCGCCCCTGCAGTCTCCCCCAGCCGACTCCCTTGGTGTCTCTTGTGCCTCCCTCCAGACTTGGCTTCTCCTGCGCCCCCACTCCTGGTGGCGCCCCCTCCCCTCATTGTCATGAGCTTCCCCTCGGTAGAAGAGCGCAATAGCAGCTCCAGAGCAGCGCCTTGGCCTTCCTCGGCCAAGCATGCGGCGGCTCAACAGCAGTGCCCTCCTTACTCCTCCTCCGTCAGCCGTCTGCCCGGCCGGCGCCCAAATAAACCAGCTTGACCGAGTGGCAAGAAGAATGCAGCTTCTCCCCCACCTCCCTTCTTCCTCCATGAGAAAGATTGAGGTAAAACCCTAGGACTTTGGGAGATTTTATTGCTTGCATGTAAGGTGTTTGATCAAATGCCCAGCTAGGATCCTTGTTTTGAGATGCATGTAGATGAGGGATCTAGAGTCTAGAGTGTTTTTGGAGTTTTCTGTTTCGGGCAGATTCTTGTCCGCGATTAGAACTGCTAATTGAAAATTCTACAAGCATTTCCTGGGGGTCCGGCTATTGCGAAAGTTGTAGATAATTGAATTAACTTTCAATGAAGACCAGAATCGCTAAATTTCGTTTAGCCGTTTAAAAGTTATGGTCGTTTTACCGTGTGCTGTCTAATTCTTATCGCGATTGGTACAGTCTGTGTTCTTCTTTGAACTGGAGTCAGCGGGTGCGTTGGCTGAGTGAATGTCTGGGTTATATGTGTAGGTTGTCTCCTCACGGTCGTTATGAGCTCAAGAACTCGAAAATCCAATAAGCCAATCAAAAGTTACGCTATTTAGAAATCTAGGTGCTGAAATTGGAAAACTGCAGCATGCTCTATTTTACGGTCGGAGTCTAGTGTTCAATTTGGAGGCCCTTGAGGTATCTCCTGTATGTTTGGCTTTGAGATAGCTGGAGGTCATCCTCTTTTGGTTAATTAGGAGCTGAGTTCACTCCATTTGGTTAAGTGAATAAAAAAGTTTGGCTCGTTGGGAGGCGGCTATTCCTTTGGTCGATTTTTCCGTTTTCGGGATTTCGGGTGGGTTGTAGAATCGATCTCGCTAAGTCTTGTGGTTACAGTTTGGTTGGCATGTGTTTGAGTGGATTGCCTCGCTTGCGGTGGTGGAACCCAAGCATGGCATCAACTTCGCCACCCGGTTCAAGAGGTTCAAGGCAAGTCGTTGTAGTGGTTGTGGCTTAGGTGGCCATTATGTTTTTGTAATATTACCGTTACCCTTGTGATGCATTAATATTGTCAGGTTTGATTTTGCAGGCGATATGATGAATGAGAATGGTTCAATGGTTATGCTATTATTTAAAACAAGTTTATATGCAAGTGCAACCCGTATAACTCTTATAGGGTATTTGGTTAACTGCTTGTGTTATGTATACGCTTACGTTATAGTTGTATTCGTGTTTATAAGCACGTCTTGAAGGGTAATTGTCTTTTGATAAAGAGGGTAAGTATTCGATGCAAGTGCATCGATGTGCGAACGTGTTATGACTTGTTTGATGAACTTTGTGTGCCTTGCCACCATGACATTATCTTTGCATCTCTGGATTGAATGTCATGTGCGTTGTTTGATGAATTCCGTCTAGATGCCGTGATGATATCTTGCTAAATATTATATCCATATTCGTGCTCACTATTTTGATAGGGCTAGTGGGAATACTGAAGGTATGGAATTGGATTGCGAAAATGATTGATTTATGATCAAGATAGATGGAATTAGTAGTTACTCGAGTATTGGTGATGTGAGTATGAATATGAATGTTGAGGAGGTGATTATGAGTGTTGAGAATGTGATTATGAGTGTTGAGAATATGAATATGGAAGTTGATAATTTGGATATGATGTTGAGAATGGTAATTTATGGATGTGAAAAATGAATGTAGTATGCAAATTTGTTTGCGGCGATTGTATTTGTGCATTCATGATGGAAGAGGCAACCCATTCTGATGCGGGCCTCCGTGCTCACATGTAGTGAGCACGAAAGTCCTAACTCGTAGTCCCATATACGTGGTTGTATGGGAGCAAGTCAGTAAGAGTAGGCACCCTCCACCACGGGGTGGAAGCGGAATGAGAGGGTGCACACCGACGGGTGTGCACTCGGCCATACCGGTATGTGCTAAAAGAGGAGATGAGCATGCATGATGCATCATATGCAAAGAAATTGTGCAATCTGCATTGCATTGTCAATGATAGATCATGTTTTATGAGTTGATTATGATGTATGGATATGAGATTCTTCTTTTGTATGGCATATTTGCATCTGCATTGTATTGACAATGATGGATCATGTTTTATGCATTGGAATTGTTAATTGTTGATTGATGTGAATGAAAGCATGGTTGCGTCGCATCATTTAGCATTTCATTGCCCTGCATTGAAGTTGTTAATTGTTGATTTATGTGAATGAAAGCATGATTGCGTTGCATAGTGAATGGTAATTGTAGTTCCTGGGTTAATGGTAAGTGCAGGTTGGGGATTGGGTCGTGGACTCATCCGAAGCTGTCAATGGAGGTATGAAAGATAGTTAAACTATTTCCTGAAGTTTGGAACTTAGTTAATCTGAGTTATGAGATAGCTATGGGGTTGTCACTGATTTACATTTATTTTTATTTAATGATTTCAATTTAGTAATGGTTGTGTTTAATAGTGAAGTAATTGTGTTCCTGCGTTGTGGATTTATTTAAGTTCAGACTACTTCTTTTACTACGGATGTCAATTAAAGGCTGTTGCTTTAAGTCTTGAAGTAGTTGTACGAGTCAATTCTTACTTTTCTACTTATTGCACTTTTTTGAGTCTTGGACTCACACTTGTTGTTTCTTGTTTTAGGTACCTTGAAGTTCGTCTCATGGGATGGGAATAGTGGCACAATACACGACTTGGTCAATAATTCATTTCTTGTCTCATAAAGTTTGGTTATATCTAAGTGGTTGTAATATATTAGCCGTAGTTGCGTAGTTTGCTAATTGCAGATTTGGTGATGTGATTGATTATCTAAGGACTCGCTAGAATGTGTCATCTCGAAAGGGTGTTTGATATATATTAGAACGCAATGTTTTACATCTTTGAGTGGATGTCCTATTTTCTAGAGAGGTCATGCGAAATTTTGTAAATTTCGGTGACTTAGTTTTAAGACAGTTTTAGAAGTTAGTGCGTGGTTGCAGTTAAATTAGTGGTAGTATTAGGTTGTTATGTCTTCTTCGGTAATTCTTAGTCCAATTGATTTTTTGTTGTGGCGAATTAACGTGTGTTGGTAACCCCTTTGGACATGTGTGGGTTCGAGGGGTGTCGCTAGTGAAGCGAGGATTTTGGTAGCATCCCGGTAGCGTTGGCGTCGGGTGTTATTCTGATTAGCAATCTGAATGGTTCATCTTGGTATCCGACACGTTCGAGGTCCTGATAGTGATGCCATTCTTGTCAACCCTCACGTCTTTGGAGGTGGGCCGAAGCAACCTTGAAATAGGGAATCTTGAAAAGCACGTAGTCGAGCTCCCATATCTCCTCTATGAACCCATAGTAGGAGCTCCTCGTCAACCAGCCGGTATTATTGAATGCATCTATGTGGACACCGCTGTTCGCTTTTGTGTTCTTCATATCCACGATCTCGTGTAAAATATGTACCCATTTAAGTCATATCCTTTCCATGTGAGAAGCTGTAAAAGTTGGTCCTTTTGCCAACCATGTCAACAGTGTCATCCGACGAGCTCCCAGTGATAGGTCGCTCCTTCAACCATTTGTTGAACTGAAGGTTATCTTGTCTCGTGATCCAAGACTCTGCCGTCTTGGATTCTCTTACCTTAGCCATTGCTTGTGCTTTCGGCGATATAGGCGGAACACTCTGCCATGTGTTGCAAAACCGTGAAATGGGCTCGAGCATACATCAACCGAATCGAGCGTGATTGCTTTCCTTCCGATGGTCCCGATACCCTAGAACCTCCCTCATAGCAAGATCGAGGCACACCTATCGGTTCAACTTGGGCCACGTAATCAACGAGAACTCGATGATCTCTTCATTGCATAACCTTCGACAATGCTACCCTCCGGACGAGATCGATTCCGTACGTAAGACTTGAGAATTCCCATGTACCTCTCGAACGGGTACATGCTACGTAGGAACACTAGCCCACATATCTTTATCTCTGTCACAAGGTGAACAATGAGATGGACCATGATATCGAAAAATGATGAAGGAAAATACATCTCAAGATTACATAGAGTCATCACCACCTTAGCTTGCAGAGCATCTAGTCCTTCGGGATCGATGACCTTCTGAGCGATTGTGTTAAAGAAATAACACATCCTAGTGATTGTCTCTGACCTTGACCGCAAAATACTTCTAATTGTGACGAGGAGCATCTGTGTCATCAAGCACATGACAATCATGAGACTTCATGCGGTTAATTTGAAATCTTCCAACGAAACAAGTCTCTTCATGTTGGAGGAATAACTAGAGACGGAACTTTCACACCATGCAAGCACAGCACGATTCAGTTCTTCGACCTTTGACAGAGTATAACAAGCGAGTTCCAAATGCGTATGGCCTTTATCGGTCTCTTTTCGGTGCTAACTCGGGTCTTATGCCCATATCGACCAAGTCAAGCCGTGCGTTGATACCATCCTTTGTTTTACCCTTAATGTTGAGTAAGAGACCAATCACGCTATCACGAGACATTCTTCTCTATGTGCATGACATCGATCACGATGGCGAACTTCTAGGTGCTCCCGATGGTAGGTCCCGAATATTGATCTCTTCTTCCACATGCTCTTTTCACGGGTACTTGATTTACGTCCCTTTCCATACGCAACATCCAAATCCTTAACAATGTCATAAACATCTCTCCGCTCAAACGCCTTGGAGCTGAACCTTTTCGTTCCTTCCGTCGAAAAGTTGCTTCATCTTGCGATATGGGTGATTCCTCCAAAGGAACCTACGGTGGCGCATGTACACGGTTTTTAGGAGTGATTCACCATAAACTCTCGGTATCATCTAAGCAATGAGTGCGAGCTTTGGTTCCTTTTGTACTTTGGCACAGACAGTTAGCAAGGCGGGGTAATCATTTATGGTGCGAGAACAACAAGCAGTGCAAAGTAAAGTTCTCTTGTTTGTACGCATCCCATACGTATACCCCGGTAACCCACAGTGTTTTTAGATCTTCCACCAATGGAGCTAGGTACACATCAATATCGTTCCCAGATTGTTTCGGTCCTTGGATAAGCACAGACAACAAAATGTACTTTCGCTTCATACACAACCAAGGAGGAAGGTTGTAGATATAGAGATTTACGGGCCAAGTGCTATGTCGGCTGCTCATGTTACCAAAAGGATTCATTCCATCTGTACTCAATCCAAACCTTATATTTCTCAGATCCGCACCGAATTCTTGAAAGTTCCTATCGATGTTTCTCCACTGGATGGAATCAACAGGGTACCTTAGCATTCCATCATTCTTACGCTCCTCAAAGTGCCAACGCAACAGTTTTGCCTCCTTTGGGTTCGCAAACAAACGCTTCAAACGGAGAATTACAGGCAGATACCATGCCACCTTAGCAGGAGGTCCTTTTTTCACCTCAATGCTCTCGCCATCATCATCTGAATGACTCTTACGGTTGTATGTAGGGATCGTTAATAATCGGACATATATGAAAGTTTGTGTACTCTTTGCGGTATAGGATACAGTCGTCTGAACATGCATGTATTCTTTCTACTTCCATTCCCAACGGACAAAGAACCTTCTTGGCTTTGTAGGTGGTTGTCGGCAACTCGTTTCCCTCTGGAAGCATGTCCGCCAATAGACGTAATAGCGCTGTGAAACTCTTGTCGGACCAAACATTGCTTGCCTTCAATTTGAATAGTTCAAGCACGGATGATAATCTTGTGTATTTCAACTTGCACCCTGCGAACAAAGGTTTCTTCGAGTCCTCCATCAAGCCCTGGAACTTTCCATATTCCTTGTCATCAAGGTTTCCTTCTGCATCACGCAGTATCTGATCCAAATTGTCATCCTGCAACATGTCCTCATCGGAAGCACAATCGATATGATCATCCGACATGTCATTGACTTCGCCGATGATATTAACACTACTTCTTGCTTCAGATATTATGCTCTTCGCCATGACTGGTCCAACATGTATAGCCCCTTTTGAAACCCCTCCGAATCAAGTGTGCTTCGATCTGCGCTGAGTTTCGAAACATCTTCAGATTTTCGCAATCAATGCACGGACATGACATGAATTGCACCCCCTTATTAAACATATCCTCCTCTGCAGCTCTTTTAAAAGTGGAGACGCCATTAAGGTACTCAACACTCGTACGGTTCTCAGCGTACATCCAGCTTCGATCCATCTACGCTACACATGTAACACTTAGTGTTAAATATTAAGTGCACCAGGTGTAGTGTGTATGCACACATTCTTAAACTAATTATGCAATTACATACCTTAATTACATCACAAAGAAATAATTAACACAATTCAAATTAATCTTCAATATAATAATGAAATTAAAACCCATTACTAACCTTAGATCACCAAAAGACTTGAATTGATCTATAAGCTAGATCTAAACAATCTTTAAATTCTATCCTTAACAAGCTAGCTAGCTACATCATGATCGAATATAATATTATGCAAATAGAACCATTACTAGCTAACCTTAGATCAAACAACCAAACACATGGTTCTACAAGCTAGATCTAAAAAATCATCAAATTCCTTCCTTATCAAGCTAGATGTTGAATATAGCGCAATTAAAACACATTACTAACCAAATATCACAAACAACATATCGATCCAACTACAAGCTAGATCTAATCAAACAATCTTTAAATTAATTCTCTCCTAACCAACCTAGATATTGAATTGGATGCATGCAATTAGAACTCATTACTAACCTTAGATCACCAAAATCAAATGAATCTAATATCACCCTTCAAAATCAATGGCCATCTTTCACAAAATCGCCTCACTTCCACAGCCGCTAGTCTCAGGATAGAAACCGAAACCCTATAAACGAAGTGGCTGGAGGCTCTATTTGTACGTGAGATATCACTGACGGTTTTATATTATAGCCGTCTGTGATGTAAGAAATATCACAGACGATTTCTAAATATAACAGTCTGTCATGACTACTGTAGATATTTTAGACGGTTGTGTTATATAACATTCAGGATTTCACGACGGTTTTACTTAGAAACCAAATGTAATGAGTATCTTGAGCCATCACAGATGGTTATATTTAGAAACCGCTCTGTGATATTTCTTGCATCACGATTCATCGTAATATAAAACCGTCTGTGATGTATACACTGACAGTTAACCATCTGTGATGTTCCATACCACAAATGGTTTTTCAAAACCGTCTGTGATCGTGCGTCTGATATAAGCCTCGCTGTAGTAGTAATAAAAATTCGATTAATTAGACAAACCAAATAACCAATTGAATCCAATCCAACACTAATTAATAATATACTAATCTACAAGCAATAAGTGTGGGGCTAAGGCATGTACCGTGAGACGTGAGTGACGGCATGACCGGCATCAAAGCCTGAGGCAGAACTGGTGTAGTGGCGACAGCGTGACTCAATGGTGACTTCACGGTCCCCGTGTCCCGTGTCCACGTCCGCCCCTGTCTGTGAAGCATGCGTGTGCTCGATCTTGATCGTCTCACTGGCAGGGCAGAGCTGCGTGCCCGCGTTCGCGTGACGTCATGAGGCCATGACTGCGTGGGGCGTGCCGTGTGCCCGCGACTCCACGTGGAGACGAGTGGGAATCAGGACTCCTGGAGACTGGAGACGAACGGACTTCTTGCGCGATTGCGTCTTGCGCGGACGTGAAGCGACGGAGCGTCGGAGGCATCCAGGAGGGCGACGCGATTCATTGTCTCGCGTCACGGTGCAGGCGCAGGCCTGTTTGAGAATTGAGAGACTGCCAAGTTGGTACTAGACTGTTTTATTAGGCCTATTTGAGAGGAACTATAAGAGGCTTGCTGGGTTGCGGATGGGCTGAAGCCTCACCCGCAGATCGGCTACAGTTTCACCTCTGCAGGTGAATTACATTTGGTGCAATATCAAATAATAAAAAGACAATATTTTCAGCCCACCCATGGCTAGCTACAGTTCCGCCCTTGCTGCTCTCTCTCCCCCAGCAAGTCTCCTGGCGCCTCCTCCAGCAAGCCTCCAGCTCCTGCGCCTCTTCCCCGGCTGAGCTCCTGCGCCCCTCCCTGCTGGCGCCTGGCCTTCCCCCTCAGCCGAAGTAGCTCCAGCAGCAGGCGTCGCCCCTGCCTCCTCCCTGGCTCGAGCTCCCCTCGGAGTTGTCCCCCTCTGAGGCGTGGCGGCGGCCTCGACAGCAGCAGCAGCGTCATGGAGCAAAGAAGAATGAGCGGCGACCTCTCCTCCACCTCTTCCTCCATGAATCCATGAGCAAGATTTGAGGTATTCTAGCTTGGGTACTTTCTGTGCATACTAGGTGTTTGTTGAAATGCTTAAAAGAGTTATTGTATGCTATTGCGCTGTGTTTCTGAGTATTGATCTGTGAGTCACCGAATGAGCTGAACATATTGCTTCCTAAGCATATGCATATTGGTATGGTTGGTTTGTTTTGTGCAAAAGATGCTTCCCTTACTAATGGTATTAGCTCATTGCTTTTATGCGGTTTGCCGCTCGCTTGATGTGGTGTGCATCAAAGCTGCGGATTTGAATTGGTGCCTGAAAAGGTGGATAGGTATAAGTAACATATTGGTTCTTTTTATATGAAGAGTCTTCATCATGGAGAGGTTTTAATTTACATGCCTTTGCATGAGCATTTCTTTGTGTGGTTTTATGTAATCACTGAAATAATCTCACATGCATTCCTAGATAAAGTCAACTTTACATGCTAGAAATTGTTCAGGAGGTAGTGTTCTTGAATCAGTCCCAAACATATGATGAGTTAGACTCCTCTTTGATACACTGTATGCATACTCATTTACTTGTCATCTAAGATAAATCATACTTAGTTTCAGTTATTGATTATGGTTAAGCAATCGTTCAGTTGGTTGTTCTTCTTACAGTTACATTCAAGACCGTGCCTCTGCCACCATCCAAAATATGAGAATCTCACTTTTCATATTGTTGTTTATGAAAAAAATTTATTTCTTTGATAATTATGTATATTGTTTGTTAAATTGTGTGTTTAAAGTTGGACAGCATGGCCCAATTCAATGAATTAAGAGTTTATTACTGCCATTTGATTATGAGCATACTATTGTATATTAGTTAATTTGTTAATGGTTTTGCATAAGATCCCAAATTGAGAGAGTTGTCACTGTGTTCTCCTATTATTAAGGTTTAATGTATGCTGTCTAGTGGGTTGCCCGTAGTTTCCATTAGTGTGAATTGGGACTGTTTTTGTCAAGAGTTGAGTTTTCATCGCGCATTGAGGTTTTGAGTCGGACCTTGATCCATTCTTGTGCGTAACATTGTTTTCAGGGAAAGTGTCTTCGGGGGTGGTCACGACCCCGCGTTGCCTCAAGCGTCGGTAAAGGCAAGTGCATCCCCTAGAGCGTTATTAGAGTGTTAAATGCTCTGCTTGCGATAAGAGTACAAAAATTCTAATGATTTGGTTATGTTTAATAGTATATCTAGAAGTTGTTCTTATCATGGTAATGAGGATGGATGAATGTTAGCAATGGGAAGGTAAGTTATTCAATTTCTAGTATTGCAATGCCTTATGTATTGTACAAATGAGTATGGTTATATTGATGCAAAGGATAAAGTGATTAACTGGTAATGTGTGTGTTATATTCATGTTTGTGTTGTGCTTATAAACATGTCACTTGCATTTGCGCATTCATTACAGAAGAGGCGACCCATGTTGATGTGGGCCTCTGTACTCACACGTAGTGAGTACAAAAGTCCTACCTCGTAGTCCCATCCACGGATTGGAGCGAGTCAGTAAGAGTAGGCCCCACCACGGGATGGTTGGGATTAAGGATGCACACCGACGGGTGTGTACTCAGCTATACCGGTATAGGCTAAAAGGTTGCATTTTGAGCATGAACGCATAAAAGCATCGCATTTCATTATGTGTGTTGCAATTGTTAAATGTTAATTGATGAGAATGGAAATGACAGGTCGAGGATTGAGTCGTGGACTCATCCTGGAATGATTATTGAGGCATGAGTACGGTTTAGTTATGTTTCCGAGTTGGATGTGGTAAATGGGGCTAGTTACTGCTTCCTTTACTGGATGATTTCAATTTAGTATTGGTTATGTCAAATAATGAAGTAGTTTTGCTCTTATGTTTGGTTTTATATGAATTCAAAATGCTTCTTTTATTTACAGATATCAATTAAAGAAACTTTTACTTGATGTCTTGAAGCATTTATATTCTAGACGAATTCATTACTTTTCTTACTTGATTGCACTTTGCTGAGTCTTGGACTCACGCTTGTTTGCTTCCTGTTTTTAGGTTCTTTGAAGCTAGCTCGCCGGGATGAGAGTAGAGCACATGCACGACTTCGGTCACCATCAAACTATTTAAATTGATTTGTAGAGCCTAGTGATATTGACTGAGGTTGTAATATGTTGTTCGTTGAGGAGTAGTTATTAATTTCTATTGGATGTGAGATTGGTTAGCTAAGGACCTGCTAGAATGATATCATATACTTGCAATGTTTTCTGTCTGCTGAGTGGATGTCCTAGTTTCTAGAGAGGTCATACCGAAATTTTGTAAATTTTGGTGACTTAGCTTTAAACTGGTTTAGAGAGTCTCGAGGTCATTTTTTTCAATCTTTTAGTAGAGGTAAAGTGTTTACGCTCTTTCTCTAAAGTCGGTATATTCGCTCCAAAGTCATTTAAATTTCAAAACACATCCAAATTTAGTGAAACCAATTTTATTGGGTTCCAAATAATCTCTAGAATTTTTAGAAATTTTTCTGGATTTTTTTTAGATCATTTTTGCTATTTTATCCCTATGCGATTGTCTCTCACTTACTTCCAGCCAATGAGAAGCTGCCACCTAGCCAACAATGTTCATCTTCAACCTCCTTACGATCAGTTTCAGAGAGGAGCCGTTTCAAGCCCGTTCATGGCGCCTCCACTTTACTCTATCATAACTTCTTATTTCCTCCACCAAAAAGAGCAAGGCTGGATACGTTGGAAAGGCAGCGACAAGGAGAACTCATTCCCCACTTCCATTCGCCCTTAAACCTGCTGGAATTGGATTAATTGAGTAGAAACCGAAATGCACTCAAACCTCAATAACTCGGCCGTTTCTTCACGAAACGACAAGCTTCCACATCTCAAATCGTCGTCCCAGCGTTCTCTATCCTGTGCTCACTTTTTCCCATTGATTCAGTGCCGTTTCCCTTTCCAAAACTCGAGAAAACCGACACCCGACGTTCTCCAAAGACACCGGCAAGCTATCTTTTGCTCCAATGAGTTTCTAGGTAAACCAACTGCATCACTTTGTGCCCCTTGCTTCTGTGATCACAACCATTCAATCGGATTTGATTTTTGTTGCAGTTTGATCCTGAATTTCAAGTTTGTTCATCGTCGGTCGTCGCTCCGTTCGTCATCGATTTCTCTCGTTTGGGTACGATTCAATTCAATTCCTTGCACCCATAGACTCCCCTTGATGCTAGCTATCCCGTGCTCACCTTAATTACGAGAAATATCACATTTTCGGGGGTTTTTGGCTGTCGTGCCATTGGCCCCATCTTGGTCACTGGTTTTACTTCATCTTTGCTTTCCATTCTTCTGCCTTCTGCTGGCCACAAGCGGCTTTGCCTTCCGCTGACCATCTCGCCGCGCCGCCGGTCCCGCTCACTGGCATGGCCAAGGCTGCCCGCCCTCTCCTTGTTTGGCGATGAGGAGCTAGGAGCTCCTATGTTATTTCCCATGGAGAAGAAGGGGGCAAGCAAATGACAGCTGGTACCCAACTCGCCATAGAGACAAAACAAAAATCAATAATCCGGAAAAAGAAAGATTTCGGAATATTCCTCGGTTTTTCAATTTTAAGGATTTTGAGAATTCAAACGCTCATATCTTTTCCGTTGTAACTCCGAATTGAGTGATTCAAATTTCTAAATTCATCTAAATTTTTCCTCTATCTGCCAGTATTTTTATTATAATATTTAGTTTCTATTTGTTTTGTTTTATTCATTTCGTGCTCCGTTTTACGCGTAGTTAAAGAAGCGGTTGTCATCATTAAGCGAGGAGAAGACCTTGTAACAGCTCGATTGCACTTCGTTAATGGAGGCAAGTCTCTTTGACACACGTTGATCCCATTGTTTATAACTGTTTTATAAAATGTTTGCAACTTGCATGGCTATTTATATAAACTGATGAAGTTAAAATATAGGATGTTAGTTATACCCATTTCAAATGACATCCTGGTTGTTTGATTACCATGCCTTTGTAACCTTAAGATTTAATCATGAAATCATGTATTATGTGATTAACCTTGCTTAGTACGATAGACTGTGCTTAGGATTGATGTTGATCAAAATACCTATGGTGGGATAAATTCTAAAATGTTGTTGAAATGTGTTTTATCGAAACTGTAGCAAGGTGATTGCTGCTGTGATTGTAAAATAAAAATAAAATAAAAATGATTTAGATTGGGGCAGAATGGTTTGTCGGGGGGGGTGCAGATGGAGTACTGATTCTAGTTTGTGAAAGCCGTCCTAATCAATTTAAAGACCGACGCTTGTGATTGTCAAGACTAAGCACAACAGTACATCCACATGTCAAAATAGGCACAACATGGCTAAATAATTTGTAGAAACCTAACTTAGGCTCACCAGATAGTGGAATGTGGGTGTCGGATGGAGGCAAGTTGTATGTTCCCACACGGCACAAGAGGGGGCTTCTGTACTGGGTGGATGGAACCCTAATAGCGGTGAAACCTCAGCGGGTGAGCCAGGTTAGATGTATACATTGTAAAGGCCTTGTCATATCTCTCTGCCGACACATCAAAGGAAGTGTGTTAATTGCATAGCACCAAGAGTTGATCATGTCTTGTGGGTAAAGTGTACAATCTCTGCAGAGTATTAATAAACTATTCGAATAGCCGTGCCTACGGTCAAAGGCGGTGAAGGATGCTTTCACATTGGTAGTCTTATGTTTTCTTTTTAAAATGAGTTTTGAGAATCCGAGAGCGGATGGAACTTTCGGGTGTGTCTTTCGCGGTTGGAGCCATGGGGTGGATGGAACCCTGATCATTTTAAATTGTGGTGGTTAGAGCCGGTTTGCTAGTGATTGGTGGATAGAATCTTCACTAGAGTATATATAAATTCAAATGTTACAAATAATTGATAAAATTGCTTTACAAAAATTATATATGTATTGTTTAATAAAATTTTCTTTGTGCAAAATGAACCATATTAAGCCTCTCTTTGAAAAGTCCTACATGCTGCATAATTTCCCAGCCTTGCGGAGTACGTTTGTACTCACATGCTACGCAAATTTTGTCATCAGAGAATTACCAAGATGCAGTCGAAGACAATGAGTTCTATGACGAGGAGTTCGTTGAAGATCGTCAAGATAACTAAGCGCGCGCTCCTAGTCGTCTCCTGTGGCGTCTTTTGGGTTTTATCTTGTTGTTTTTTTGTTTCTAATGCTGTGAACTCTGGTCATGTGACCAGGAGATGTAATAAATAGCCATGTGGCTGGTACTTTGTATTTATGCTATTACTTCATTCTGCTCAAGAATGATTCATCTTTGTTTATTTGTGTGTACTAGCTCTTGATCGGGACTAGTATGAAATACAGGAGACTCGGATGGTAAACACAGGGTCTCACGGTGGTGGTATCGTGAGCACAGACGATTGTAGGACGTGACTTAGTTAGAATGGCAAAGCCTTAAGGATTAATATTTTTATAAAAATATACTTATAAAATTTTAAGTTCCTTTACTTCTATCTTTTGTCTTAGCGTCTTGTCCTTACCTCATCCTCTATTTAAAATTTGTTCACTGACCTTGTCTTGTTTCAAAATTTGTAGATGCCTTTCTTTACCTCGTTTGCCTAGTGAAGAGGACCCCTCCCCTCGTGTTCCTGAGGAGGGTGAAGGGAGTAGTTAGTTTTAGTTTTGTCAGTAGCACCTTTTTGTCTACGTTAGAATGTTAATAAATATGTGTGATAGACTGTATCGTGGTTCTAAGCATTTGTGATACAGCCATATTAATAAAACTATTTTGATTTAAATAAAGATTTCAATTGGTGTTTTCTTTTGTTGGTTGTACTTTTGTCTTAGTGGATGCTATTTAGTTTCCCTATTTCTTTATCTTTGCTTTCCCCTCTTTTCTTATGCTTTTCTAGTTCTCTGCTGAAGATGGAGAACCCAGGCAGAGGTCGTGGCAGAGGAAGGAGAGGTGGTCGTGGTCGTGGTCGTGGTAGAGTGCAATATCAAAATGAAGTTCCTGTAGAGCAGCAGTTTCAGGAAGGTAACCAAGTACCGCCACCTCCAGCACAACAGGAACCAGTGCCACCCCCACCGCCAGTTCAACCGCCCAATATGGAGCAGATGATGACCATGCAACTTTAGATTTTGCAAGCCCTAGCTCAGAATGCTTTGAACCTGCCTCAAGCAGCCCCCGTTCAGGCAACAGCTCAGCCCCCGCAGTCCAAGTTTGAGGAGTTTATGAGGACCAGACCCCCAACATTTGCCGGATCAGTTGACCCCCTTGAGGCTGATGACTGGCTCAAAGAAGTTGAGAAGAAGCTTTACTTGGCTCAGTGTGATGAATTGGAAAGTGTTCATTTTGGTTTCCATCAGCTTAAGGGCACTGCAGCCAATTGGTGGGAGAATTACCAAGAAGCCCATGCAGATGCTCAATCCATTGCTTGGGATGAATTTGTAGAAGCCTTCCGTGCTACTCATATCCTTAAGGGTATCATGGAAATGAAAAGGAGAGAATTCCATAAGTTTCAGCAGGGCAATTTGTCAGTTTCTGAGTACTTGAATAGATTTACCCAGCTATCCAGATATGCTTCTGAGAATGTTGCCACGGATGAAGCGAAAATCTGGCGCTTCATGGAGGGTCTTGACCCGAATCTCAAAGTGCAGCTAGTCTCCAATGATTTCCCTACTTTTCAGCACATGGTGAACAAAGCCTAGGTTCAGGAGGATGCTCAAAGTCAGCTTTATGAATCCAGGAAGAGCAAGATGGCTTTTCAGGCTCATCGTGGCGCCAACAATTTTAGGCCACGTTTCTTTCAACCTCAGTCTAGCAGACCAACAGTTTCTAGTGCTCCTAGGACTCCCGCTCCAGCTCAGTGCCAGTTCACTCAAGCCCCTGCTAGCAATCCAGGAGGCCAAATTCCTAAGAACAACACAGCCACAATAGGTATCCAGTGTTTCAACTGCAGGGAATTGGGACATTATGCCAACAACTATCCCCAGAAGCGTCAGCAGATGACCCCAGTTCGCTACAACTTGGGATCTACTCCAACCCGTGCCCCAGCACCAGCTCAGGGAAGAGGAACGCCGTAGACTCCGCGTACTCCTCGCACCATTGGAAGAGGACGTGTGAATCATGTCACAGCAGAAGAAGTTCAGCATGCACCTGATGTGGTGTATGGTAAGTTCTTCGTCAATTCAGTTCCTGCTTCAGTATTGTTTGATTCTGGTGCTACGCATTCATTCATATCAGAGTATTTAGTTAAAAAGCATGATTGGAGTACAGTTTAGCTTAAAAATCCTTTATTAGTTCAATCTCCTGAAAAAGAATTGAGAACTACTACTGTTTGGCCAAAAATGGATATAGTTATAAATGGGGTAAAATTCCTAGCAAACCTAATATTGTTGGATACCAAGGGTATAAAGGTAATCCTTGGGATAGATTGGTTAACTCAGCATAAAAGTCAGATAGATTATGTTAATCGGTCTATTACCCTTACCAGTCTAGACGGAATTTGAGTAGAATTCTTGTCTAATCTTTCCTCAAAGGAGAATAGTTCTCTGAACAGTCTGAAAGGTACATCTTTGGAAAATGTGCCTATAGTGAATGAATACCCAAATGTTTTTCCGGAAGATTTGCCTGGAATGCCGCCAGACAGAGATATAGAGTTCATCATTGAGCTTGCACCTGGTACCACTCCTATATGAAAAAGACCTTACCGACTGCCCGCCAATGAGTTAGCTGAGATGAAGTAGCAGATTGAAGAACTGCAAGAGAAAGGATTTATCAGACCAAGTTCTTCACCTTGGGGTTCTCCGGTAATCTTTGTTAAGAAGAAGGATGGTAGTCTGAGAATGTGCATAGATTACCGATCTTTGAATGAGGTCAAAATAAAGAATAAGTATCCATTGCTCAGGATAGAAGATCTATTTGACCAGTTGAAAGGAGCTCAAGTGTTCTCAAAGATTGATCTGAGATCAGGATATCATCAGCTTAAAATCAAAAAAGAAGATATCCCAAAAACAGCTTTCACTACCAGTTATGGATTGTACAAGTTTACAGTGATGTCCTTTGGATTAACAAATGCACCGTTATATTTCATGAATTTGATGAATAAGGTGTTGATGGAGTTTTTAGATAAGTTTGTTGTCGTTTTTATTGATGACATTCTTATTTATTCCAAGAATAAGAAAGAGCATGAGGATCATTTGAGGATAGTTTTGGAAAAGCTCAGAGAGCATCAGCTTTATGCTAAGTTTAGTAAATATGATTTTTGATTGAAGAAAGTTGCTTTCTTGGGTCATGTCATCTCGGCTGAAGGAGTATCAGTTGATCCTGCTAACGTGAAGGCCGTGCTTAATTGGGAGCAACCCAAATCCGTTTCGGATAACAGAAGTTTTCTTGGTTTAGCAGGATATTATCGGCGATTTATTGAAGGTTTTTCCAAGAGAGCAAGACCTCTCACTCAACTTTTGAAGAAGGAGAAGAAGTTTGAATGGACTAAATCTTGTGAACAGAGTTTTCAAGAGTTAAAGAAGAGGTTAACTTCTGCACCGGTGCGTGTTCTGCCAGATGTTCATAAGGATTTTGAGGTTTTTTGTGATGCTTCGAAGCAAGGACTTGGTTGTGATTTGATGCAGGAAAGAAAAGTGATAGCCTATGCTCTGGACAGTTGCGACCTCATGAAGAAAATGATCCAACTCATAATTTGGAGTTAGCTGCAGTTGTGCATGCTCTCAAGATTTGGAGGCATTATCTTATCGGGAATCGATGCGAGATTTTCACGGATCATAAGAGTTTGAAATATATTTCACTCAATCGGATCTCAACTTAAGGCAGAGAAAATGGTTGGAATTAATCAAAGATTATGATATTGGAATCCATTATCACCGGGTAAGGCCAATGTTGTTGCAGATGCCTTAAGTAGAAAGAGCTATTGTAATAATATTATGGTTCAGAAATATCAGCCAGAACTTCATAAAGAATTCCAACGTCTCAATTTGGAATTAGTAAAGGAAGATTGTGTGTATAGTTTGGAGGTGAACTCAACTTTGGAGGATCAAATCAGAGAAACTCAAAAGGATGACAATGGTATTGCAGTAATTAAGAAAGGTCTCAAGGAAGGAAAATCTTCTGGATTTTTAGAGGACGAGAAAGGAACCGTTTGGTTTGGAAAAAGAATTGTTGTTCCTGATCAGAAAGAAATCAAGGATCTGAATCTAAAAGAAGCTCATGATTCTGTTTACTCTATTCATCCGGGAAGTACGGAAATGTACTTGGATTTAAAAGAAAAATATTGGTGGTCAAATATGAAAAGAGAAGTTGCTGAATTTGTGGCTCTTTGTGATATTTGTCAGTTAGTTAAAGCAGAGCATCAAAAGCCAGCCGGATTGTTACAGCCCTTGCAGATTCCTGTTTGGAAATGGGAAGAGATAGGAATGGATTTCCATAACTGACTTCCAAAAACTAAGTCTGGGTATGATTCCATATGGGTTATTGTAAACAGATTAACAAAAGTTGCACACTTCATTCCTGTAAAGACAACCTATTCTGGTGATAAACTTGCAGAATTGTACATAGCTAAAATTGTATGTTTGCATGGTGTGCCAAAGAAGATCGTGCCAGATCGAGGTTCCCAGTTTACCTCGAGGTTTTGGCAGAAGTTGCATGAGGTTCTGAGCACAAACCTAAACTTCGGTACTGCCTACCATCCTCAGACAGATAGTCAGACGGAAAGGATAAATCAAATACTAGAAGATATGTTGAGAGCTTGTGCTTTGACTTATAGAGGTTCTTGGGATCAGAATTTCCCTTATGCGGAATTCTCCTACAACAATAGTTATCAGACAAGTTTGAAGATGGCACCTTTTGAAGCTCTTTATGGGAGAAAATACCGAACACCCTTATATTGGAAAGAAAGCAGAGAGTGGATAGATCATTAGACCGGATATTCTGAAGGAAGCCGAAGAACAAGTCGAATGGTGCAGAAATAATTTGAAAACTGACCGATCGAGGCGAGAAGAGTTATCTGAGATAACCGACACCGGAATTAAGCTTTGCACCTAGTGATTATGTGTATCTGAAGGTTTCACCTCTCAAGGAATCGCCGCTTTAGTCGTGACAAGTTGGCACCTCGCTACAAAGGTCCCTTCCTATAGTAGCGTAAGAGAAGTTGCTTACAAGTTGGAGCTTCCACCGCAATTGTCAGATGTGCATGATGTCTTCCAAGTTTCTCATTTGAAGAAATGTCTTAGAGTACCAGAGCATCAGATGCCCTATGAAGAGATGGAATTAAAAGAAGACCTCTCATATCCTGAGTACCCAGTCAAAATCTTGGATGAAGCAGAGAGCCGAACCAGAAGCCGAGTGATCAAGTTTTACAAGGTTCAGTGGAGTAACCATTCTGAGAAGGAAGTAACTTGGAAGCGAGAAGAGGATCTAAGAGAAGAGTTTCCCGATCTTTTTCTTTCTCCGTCCGAATCTCGGGGACTAGATTCTCTCTAAGGGGGGTAGGTTTGTAACATCCCCAATTTTGGGTTTCTGCTAAAAGCTAATTTAAAATAATTAAATTCAAAATTTGGAGTTTCTTCAGTGTTATAATTAACCTGGTATCCTTTCCCTTCCAAAATCGGAGTTCGTCCCTTATCCATCTCAAAAGTCGAAATCTTGAATTTCGGTCTTCACCGAAATTTCACCTACGCTCCAAAATCCTTCAAAAATCCCGAAACCTATTGCATTAGGCTCCAAATATTCCATAATAGTTTTGAGAATTTTTCCAAGATTTATGGAATCCCTCTGGCATTTTATCTCTCGCGCTCTTTTTCTAAAGTCGGTATATTCACTCCGGAGTCATTTAAATTCCAAAACACATCCAAATTCAGTAAAACTAATTTTATTGGATTCCAAATAATCTCTAGAATTTTTAGGAATTTTTCTGGATTTTTTTAGATTATTTTTGCTATTTTATCTCGTGCGCGATTGTCTCTCACTCACTTCCAGCCAATGACGAGCTACCACCTAGCCGACACTGTTCATCTTCAACCTCTTTACGTCAGTTTCTAGAGAGGAGCCATTTCAAGCCCGTTAATGGTGCCTCCATTTTACTCCATCATAACTTCTTATTTTCTCCACTAAAAAGAGCAAGGCTGGATACGTTGGAAAGGCAGCGACACGGAGAACTCATTCCCCACTTCCATTCGCCGTTAAACCCGCCGGAATTGGATTAATTGAGTAGAAACCAAAATGCACTCAAACCTCAATAACTCGGCCGTTTCTTCACGAAACGACGAGCTTCCACTTCTCAAATTGTCGTCCCAGCGTCCTCTATCCCGTGCTCACTTTTTCCCATTGATTCAGTGCCGTTTCCCTTTCCAAAACTCAAGAAAACCGACACCCGACGTTCTCCAAAGACACCGGCAAGCTATCTTTTGCTCCAATGAGTTTCTAGGTAAACCAACTGCGTCACTTTGTGCCCCTTGCTTCTGTGATCACAACCATTCAATCAGATTTAATTTTTGTTGCAGTTTGACCCCGAATTTCGAGTTTGTTCATCGTCGGTCATCGCTCCATTCGTCGTCGATTTCTCCCGTTTGGGTACGATTCAATTCAATTCCTTGCACCCATAGACTCCCTTTGATGCTAGCTATCCCATGCTCACCTTAATTACGAGAAATATCGCATTTTCGGGGGTTTTTGGCCGTCGTGCCATTGGCCCCATTTTGGTCGCTGGTTTTACTTCACTATTGCCATTCTCGGCTTCCACACTGCTGGTCGCCGAGCGCCTGCCTTCCGCGCCGCCTTGCCGCGCTGCCCCGGCCTCTCCCTCGCCGGCGCATGAGGAGCTAGGAGCTCCTATGTTATTTCCCATGGAGAAGAAGGGGGGCAAGCGAATGACAGCTGGTACCCAACTGCCATAGAGACAAAACAAAAATCAATAATCCAGGAAAAAGAAAGATTTCGGAATATTCCTCGGTTTTTCAATTTTGAGGATTTTGAGAATTCAAGTGCTCATATCTTTTCCATCGTAACTCCGAATCAAGTGATTCAAATTTCTAAATTCATCTAAATTCATCCTCTATCTGCCAGTATTTTTATTATAATTTTTAGTTTCTATTTATTTTGTTTTATTCATTTCATGCTCCGTTTTACGTGTAGTCGAAGAAGCGATTGTCGTCGCCGACGAAGGAGAAGACCTTCAGAACAGCTCAGTGCACTTCATCAATGGAGGCAAGTCTCCTTGACGCACGTTGATCCCATTGTTTATAACTATTTTATAAAATATTTGCAACTTGCATGGCTATTTATATAAACTGATGATGTTAAAATATAGGATGTTAGTTATACCCATTTCGAAATGACATCCTTGTTGTTTGATTACCATGCCTTTGTAACCTTAAGATTTAATCATGAAATCATGTATTATGTGATTAACCTTGTTTAGTACGATAGACTGTGCTTAGGATTGATGTTGATCAAAATGCCTATGGTGGGATAAATTCTAAAATGTTGTTGAAATGTGTTTTATCGAAACTATAGCAAGGTGATTGCTGCTGTGATTGTAAAATAAAAATAAAATAAAAATGATTTAGATTGGGGCAGAATGGTTTGTCGGGCGGGTGCGGATGGAGTACTGATTCTGGTTTGTGAAAGCCGTCCTAATCAATTTAAGGACCGACGCTTGTGATTGTCCAGACTAAGCACAACAGTACATCCACATGTCAAAATAGGCACGACATGGCTAAATAATTTGTAGAAACCTAACTTAGGCTCACCAGATAGTGGAATGTGGGTGTCGGATGGAGGCAAGTTGTATGTTCCCACACAGCACAAGAGGGGCTTCTGTACTGGGTGGATAGAACCCTAACAGTGGTGAAACCTCAGCGGGTGAGCCAGGTTAGATGTATACATTGTAAAGGCCTTGTCATGATCTCTCTGCCGACACATCAAAGGAAGTGTGTTAATTGCATGGCATCAAGAGTTGATCATGTCTTGTGGGTAAAGTGTACATTCTCTGCAGAGTATTAATAAACTATTCGAATAGCCGTGCCTACGGTCAAAGGCGGTGAAGGATGCTTTCACATTGGTAGTCTTATCTTTTCTTTTTAAAAATGAGTTTTGAGAATCCGAGAGTGGATGGAACTTTCGGGTGTGTCTTTGGCGGTTGGAGCCATGGGGTGGATGGAACCCCGATCATTTTAAATTGTGGTGGTTAGAGCCTGTTAGCTAGTGATTGGTGGATAGAACCTTCACCAGAGTATATATAAATTCAATTGTTATAAATAATTGATAAACTTGCTTTACAAAAATTATATATGTATTGTTTAAGAAAATTTGCTTTGTGCAAAATGAACCATATTAAGCCTCTCTTTGGAAAGTCCTACATGTTGCATAATTTTCCAGACTTGTGGAGTACGTTTGTACTCACATGCTACACAAATTTTGTCATTAGAGAATTACCAAGATGCAGTCGAAGACAATGAGTTCTATGACGAGGAGTTCGTTGAAGATCGTCAAGATAACTAAGTGCGCGCTCCTAGTCGTCGCCTGTGGCATCTTTTGGGTTTTATCTTGTTATTTTTTTCCGCTGATGTGAACTCTGATCATGTGACCAGGAGATGTAATAAATAGCCATGTGGTTGGTACTTTATATTTATGCTATTACTTCGTTCTGTTAAGTAATGATTCATCACTATTTGACTGTGTGTACTAACTACTGATCTGGGACTAGTACAAAAATGCACAGGAGATTCCGGATGGTAAATCTGGGGTCTCACACATGTGGAGGTTCTCTGCCGCCCTCTCAAGCAGCGTAGCAATGCGGCGCTGTTTGGCCACCTACAAGGTGTTGGAGGCCCAGGTGTCGATGGAGTCATCGTAGATGGCGACGAGTGTAACAGCCCAGAAATTCTAGAATAGTAAAATATAATATTTAAATTTGGATGTGAATATTTTCAGCATTTTCATGATGTCTCTTGATTTTATTTGGAGTTTCATGAATTCTTCTTGTGTTTTGAGTTGCAAGAAGAGTCAACTAAAGAATGAAAAGAAGAAAAGGCAAAGAAACAAAAAAGCAAAAATTTGGAAAATTTGTTAGGAGAATCCTGAACATGTAAATAAGCTATTTTAATTATCAAATGAAATTTATGCATAAGAAATTGAGGAAGAAAAATAGCCCAACAAATGTTATTCCCAAATAATGCATTATCAGAAATGGTGTAAAATATTGGAATAGAAAATGGAGTTGAGAAAATTTATATGAGAACCTCATTACTATATCTACACATAGTAAAAATATAATAAATTACTAAGATGGTTTGTGACTTATTAAAATTGGAAAACCGAAAACTTGGGAAAATGGAAATTCCAATGTTAGAATTTTAATTAAATAATGGAGTGAGTAATTGAGCTAAAAATTTTACATAAGTATCCTTAGCTCAAATTCAATTGAAAACAAAATATAAAAAATGATAGACTTCATTTGATCTTAAATAAAAATCAAAGTTAGAGGCTAGAAATTCAAGTAGTCACTATTGAAGGAATATTTATAAATTCTCAGTAACTGAGTTTAATCTCAAAATTTTACCAGGAGTCAATTACGGTGTAGAGACTTCGGTCAAAAAGTTTCATAACTTTCTACCTCTATTTTTCATTCCATAAAATTAGAGAGAGAGGGAAATATGCACCCACAACCACCCTGTTCCTTTGATCAAGCACTGACATGTGGGCCAATCCATTTCCTATCCCGTTCGGTTGGCACAACGGTGAAGTTCTTAGCCACTGACAACGGTCCCTGGTCCCAGCTGCCAGACTTGTCTCCTTCGATTTCCGTTTGGTCCACTGGAGGCAGGAGATGAACTCTCCCGAAGCCAAGCTTGATTCAGCGAACCAGCTCTCTGTTCAGTCCACTCGCAGCGTCATCTTCGTCTCATCGCTGCACGGCCACAGCACGGCTCCGCCACGAGTCTCTCGCACCATGCTTTGGCCATTAAACCTTCCCGCCTGCTCCTCGTCCTTCCGAACCGAGGCTGTGTGATCGCTAACGCGCGTCCAACCTCCACAGCACACCCGAACCACTACAAAACCTTCTCAGAGCCGCACTAGCATTCTTTCCCTTTTCCCTTAGCCAGTTTCCCTGGCTAGCTCCTTGCTCTTTCGCTTGCACTGCCATTGTTCGCAGAGAGCCAGGGGGAAAGGGGGAAATCAGCAATCGAGCCGAGCAAGAGGTAATCCATGGAATCGATTCCACCCAAAGCTTCGCCGTGCATCCTAATGTCCTGACCGAGCTTCAATTTGGATCCTTTGCTTGTAGTTCATTAGTTCCCGCCGGTCTTCTTCTCCAGCTCAGGTGCACCGTGGGCGAGCGTCTTCACTTCTTCCTCGGCGCCGTTCTCAGGTGAAACCGAACCCCCTAGTGCCATTGATGCTTACCGAGTACCCAATCGTGCTCATGGTTTGCCGGCGTTGAGCCTTCGCCGGAGACCCATGGCGGCAGCTGCAGGCGCGCGTGGGCGACCATGCTTCCGACTGTTCCGAGCGGAATGAGTACCACCACTGGACTCCTCTTGCCGCGCTGATGCTGTAGGCGCCACCCATTCCGCCGTTCCGGCCACCGTTCGCCGGCAGCAAGCGCAAATCCGAGCTCCCCTGTTTTGGCCTCTGACACACGGGTCCCATCGCCAGTGCCTTAGCCATCGGAAGCCAAAAAGGGAAAGCGTGTTTTCCGGAAGGAAAGCGCATTTTCCGTTTTTGGAAAATTTCAATTTTTGAGGGATTTTTCATACCGAGTAGATTTAAGTTTGAATATCTTTTGAACCACTAGTCCAATTTGAGTGAAATAAATTTTAAAATTCGTGTAAAATCCAGTAGATTTAGAATATGCAAAAATATTTTTAGAGTAATCACTGTGTGATTTTTAGTAAATGAAATACTTGGGAAAAGCTTTAAGCCTTAAGAAATTAATAATTTTAACTTTAGGCAAAATAAAGAAAAGTAAAATTTTATGGAACCTTGATACTGTCAACAGCTTAAAAATGTAAAGTAATAGTATTTAAGCTGAGATACTCCAGTAGTTTAATAAATCTTTAAGGGAAATAATGTCACATGTATAGATTAAAGTGAATGTGTGCTTCAATAGAATAGAAGCATGACATGTTCAGAAATAATGAATTGCAAAAATTGACAATACAGTGATGGCATTGAACTCAATTGAGTTTCTGCTTGTTCATGCATATTCTTGCAATGCATGATCACACACTTGCTATTATATATATATATATGAAGATTCATATATATGTTCTAGCAGTGAGAATTGATGTCAATAACTAAAATCTTATTAAAATATTGCTTTGAATCTGAATCCAATAAAAAGGGGTAAGAATCTAATGCTATTGCTGCAAATATTTTTTATGTTACTGTTGAATTGCACAATGTGTTTTCCCTGATATGATTAGGGGCATGAAGTTGATTTATTACCAATTTCATGATATGGCCGACTAATTTTTTTTAACAAACAGTAACCAGGGGCAAAATGATCCGACGGGATTGCAAATGCAGAGAAAATAAGCAAAATGGCAGATTATAAATCAATTGGATGCAACGGTGGCAAATAATTAAGCGATAGTGAATTGAGGGATAGAAAAAAATTTGCCATCCAATTGAGGGGCAGGGAATTCAAATCCCCCCATTTTAGTGGTTGATTCGCTCGGGAAGGCAACGAGTTGGGCTGCCACCGTGCACCGGTTTTAGGGAAGAAGAACAGAAGGGGGCGGCAAGTTCTTGTTGATGATTCTCAGATATTTTTTAGGCCTTTTAGTCTATGTATGTTGGCGGTGCTACAGGGTAAAGGAATCGGGTTTTAATCAATTATTCCATCTTAATTTCATTTCTTGCCGAGCTTTGAAGCTTCATAGCAATGGCGACAAAGGAGCGACATTGAAGGGCTTTGGCCAGAGGAATTGAAGGAGAAGGAGAGGGGAAGTGATGTGCATTTCTCTGCGAACTAGTAGGTAGTATTTATAGTCAGGATTTGGCATGTATAGCTCAGTCTCGGATGAACACTTGGTGAGTTGAGCTTGCTGTGTTGCACATGGATAAGCATGACCGGAGCAGGCGAAATCCCGGTGAGGCATGCGCGTGGCAAGGTGATAATCACAGCACATGAGTGGTGGTTACATAGGTCTGGTAGGAGGTTGCTAAGCTAGATGATCTAGTGTTGTGCCATTGCTCAACGTGGCAGAGAAGTAGCAGCACTTGACCACCTGCTTATGATGGCTACAGGAGGTGGTAAGTGTCGTGGCAGCGGAAATCATGGAGAAGGTAGCCGCATGGTCGATTGGTGACTTGATCCTGGCTTGGACAGCGCAGAGATCGCAGATGCTGACGGCAGAACAGTGAGGCAATTTGGCTTGGGGCACCAGCGGCTAAAGGTAGAAGATGACAGGGATGAGAGGCTACCAAGTGGGCCTGCACAGGACTCGGGTCCCACATGTAAGAGAAAGGAACGGTGGAAGTGAAGCAAAACAAGGAGCTGGCTGTGAACAGAACAGACTTGAATGCCCTGAATTAGTTACTAGTCTTATCAAAAATTTATGAAAATTTTCTTGTATTATGTACAGGTAGTTATGTTCTTTCTCTATAAATTTCAGAGGAAAATATTACACACAGAATGTATAAAAATTCTGACAAAGTACTGTGCACATATTTCTGTTTTGGTTTTGGATTTATCAGAGCAAATAATCTTATCAAAACTTTTTGAAACTTTTATATGACTTCATATTAATAATTTTATCCTTAAGTAAAATTTAACATTGATATATTTTGTATTTAATTTAATAAAATTCGACATTCAGATTACAAGATTTTTACTCTTTCTGTTTTTTAATTTTCAAATATTACAAAATAAATTATTAATTTCTGAAATTTTTACTGTAGATGTACTTATTACTCCAGAAGATAGCATAAAATTTTCTAGTCGAAATGATGATGGAATATGTTCATTTAATTCTGACATTTTTACTATTGCTAGTCAAGATTCATTAAATAACTTTTAATTCATGTATAAATGCTTGATATGACATTTTAAAATTTGCAAATGAGTCACTGGAGGTTTCCTGAGATTAAATAATTTATTTATTTATTTTATTATTATAAATTTTTTATTCTTCTCTTTATCCTTTATTTGAGTTTTTGCTAAAGACATTTCTCCATTGTAGAAAAATCAAGAAAATCTAGGAAAAGTCAATATAATCCAAAGAATTTAGAAAAACATCAATAAATACAAGTAAAGGTTTAAGATTTAATTCCTCATTATATTTTGCATTAAGGAGAAACTGAAATCAATGCATTGAAATATTTTCTTAAGATTTAAAGATTCACGAAAATTTCAGATAAAATGAAATTTCAAAGTAAATTTTATTTTCAACACATTTTCATATTTTTATTGATTTGAAATTTTATTTTGCAGCTCAAGGTTGGATTTCAAGGTATTAAGATGAAGGATAAGATTTTAATTCATTCTCTGAATTTTAATTGAAAAGTTTATTCAATTTCATTTTTAAAATTTAAATTCTTATTTAAAATTTTTCAGGATGATACAATAGGATAAGTGTGAGTGTTAATTTATACCCATGGGTATGTTGTGACATGTGGGTCCACTTTTTAGATGTATATTAGAAAAAACAAACTCACTGACTACTCGACTGACTCGGCTCCTCCTTGATTCCCCTCACCCCCATCGCCTCCCTCCCCTCCTCCCCTGGCCCCCATCGCCTAATTGCCTTGGTCTCCCTTCTTTCGCCTCTGCCTCCCTTGGCGAGCGACGCCTGCTCCTCCCCTAGCCTCACCTCCCTCGGCGTCAGTTCCTCCCACTGGCTCCCTCCGGCTCGGTGTGCACAGTGTCCAAAAGAAGAGAGAGAAAGGAGAGGCTAGAAGGTGATAGAGGGAGAGGTGACCCCTACTCACCCGAAACACACTGCCCACTATGCATACCCCCAAGGTCTAGTATTCTGGCGGGCTGAGTCATGGCGAGCTTGCGGCCGACAGGAAGCGGCGGCATCACCGAGATGAGGTGATCCGAAGAAAGCTCCGCAAAGCCGGCTTTGATAAGGAGTCCTTCAGGCGCTGTAACAAAGGCGGCGCCGCGATGCTTATCGCTTACATCACCCTACTCGAGTCCAAGGTACCACTCTCTCCCTCCCCTCACTCCTGTAGTGCAGTCGATGTGCCAAGTTTTGATTTATTGGTTCAATGGTTTGCCATTCTTGGTATGTCGGAGTAGTTCTTAGTGGATTTCTTTTAAGGATGAGGGAAGGCACAAAAGGCAAAAAGAATTGGCCGATTGTCATTGGAGAATCACCTACTACCTCGCCTGTGTCGCTGCCTCCTCCGCCATGGCCGCCTCCCCCGGCCTTTGGTGTCCGCGAGGGGGGGAGGAGCATGTGGCAGCCATGGCACCCCCCACCTCTCCGCTTTTGCCCTTCAGTGCTCACGCACAGATCTGTGTCTGTGGGTACCCATTGGGTATTGGGTACCCATTGAGTTTTAGCATGGGCACAGATCTATACCCGTAAAGTTTAGTGAATTTGGGTAGATGTGACTTTGTTCAGATTCGGGTTTAGGTTTACGGCAGTGGAACCCGAAGATACCTACCCGATTGCCATCCCTAGTTGAGAATGTTGTTGCAATAGGTAGAGTATATGGAAGTGCGTCCAATTGCAAGAAGAGATACAGAGAGGCGTCCCAGATGTGGAAACGATTATTGTTGATAAGGATTTGGTCAAGAAAACTGCACATTTGTAAGAAGCACAAGAAACTAGAAAGGTAGGAGGAATTAATGGCTTTGAGCAGAGGCTTTTTTAGAAGCTATTGTATACTCCACAAATACTCTCTTCTTTCAAAAATATAAGACGTATTTTGATTTTACACAAAAATTAAGATTGTGTTGAAATTGAGAAAGGTATAAAAGAAAATAACTTAGATGTCCCTACTTAATTATCTTGAAAGATGAGAAATTACACTTTATGTGGATAGTAACGAATAAATGCATATGGTTGAGAGAGAATAAATAAGGGTGTAGAAGGAAAGTCCTCATTAAATCTATATGTAAGCCTTATATTTATGGACAAGACCATTTAAAAAATAATCCTTATAAATTTGGACAGAGGGAATAAATATTTGTTCTACAACGCAGACAGTCAACGTTTTTGGCTTTGATCAATAATACATTTTTGAGTAATCGGACCGGACACTATTACAAAGTTTTTAGCTTTAACAAATCAATTGTAATAGGTGTTAGATATCTATGTCAATATCTAGAATAATATTTTTTAAAAAAAATACGCATTTTTGTGACTAAAGGGAGTGTAATTTATCGAATGGCCGACAATATCCTGTGGTGTTGGTCACGATATGGATGTGGCCTATGGCGTGGTCTCTATAGGGTTGGGCATTCATTTTTTTAGTCTAATTGGTTCGGTTTTTTCAGTCTCAAAATAATTTGGATTTTGGAAACTAGCCACCAAATTTCTCGGTTCAAAATGAAAAACCAAACGAATTAGCCAAAATATTTCAGTTTGATTAATTTGATTTTTTGGTTAACTAAAATATAAATAATCACTAGATAGATTAGATTTAGTCCTTCTTATATCGCAATCTGATTGTAGAGATAAACCCACACAATATCCATATGTTATTACGATATAAGCATAATAGAACATATGAATATACCAAATATATGCATAAATGTGTTACATCATTAGAATTATTTGGTGGCTCTAGGAAGAACATTATAAAAGTGGTATTATACAAGAGCTATTCGGTTATTTTGGTGTTTGGAAGCGAAAAACCGAACCGAACACCAAAAACCAAATTATATCAAAACAAAAACCAATCAAAAACTGAAAAAACCAAAATAATCAATTAATTTGGTTCAATAATTTGGTTTAGGTTTAAAAATGCCGACCCCTGATCGTCTCCAGAAAAGATACTGTGGTTTGTGTCGTTTACAGAGTGATACAGACCTCCATCCAGGGATCGGATGGGACCCACACTCCACTGACCATAGTTCAAGGATATAAATCTCAGTGAGATTTTGCGGTATCTCACCGAGATCTCATTCTCCGGACCCAGACGAAATTTATACTGCTACCTGAATTTGAAAATTCAAAAAAATTCATATTGCTATAGTAATCTCGGTTTTTTCGGCGAGATACCGCTTGTACCACCCGGTATCTTGGGTTTGGAAGTCGGAATTTGACTTTTTATACCCATATTTGACTAGATTTAGCTCAATTACCATGGGAAAAGTGATATTTGATGATAATTTGTCAAAAAACTATTTTTTGAGACATTTTAAAATTGTAGTAGAAATAATGTCAGATTTGTATAAAATTGAATAAACATTTTCATGCTAATAAAATTTATGGCACCATAGAAAATGTAAGATTACACAAAAAATTTTAAAAATATTTTAAGTTGATTTGTTACATTTAAAAATAAGAAACAAAATGATCATAAAAGAGGTAGTAAATGTGTTAGAATTTTACAAATATTTCCAGTTTGATAATGGCCTAAAATTTTTAGGAGAGCTTAAGAATTTTGTCATAACCCTTTTATAAAATTTTCCAAAAAATTGACTCTATTTAAGTTGGTCGATGAAAAATTGTAAACTCTACTAGCACACACGCTAAAGTTCGAAAAGTGTGAAGTAGCACTATCACAATTTTTGAAAATTTTATAGGTTCGATCATGATCTAAAAAATTTATAAGAATATTATGGATGCTTCACAACTGTCCACAAAAAAATTTAAAATTTTTGCATCCTTAAAACTGTGCCAAAAAATCTTGGAATCAACGTCATGGAGGGGTGGCAGAAGCTATGGGGGGATGGTCAAAGTGGTTCCATGCTAATGCAATTCCAGGAAGGAAGGCCGATTGTCTATATTTCATATGTACGAAATAGTCATACATTCCTCAGTTACAACTCTTGTGATGATTGTACTAATATCTTATGGCCACGATGGATAGCTACAATTAAGCTGACGTAGGAGTTAGGCCTGGGGGTTCGTGCACCACAAGCCACAAGATAGACGGGAAGTACCTGGATAAGAATGAGCAGAAGATAATCAAGTACCTTCGAAGGTTTATGGAAGACTGGGCCACATTTGGTGTTACAGTAAAGTGTGACGCCTGGACTGGACCTACTCATCAAAGCATCATCAACTTCATAGTGTACTACAATGGGGCCATGTTCTTTCATAAGACCATTAATACAACAGGTACAACATTCGGTTCTATTTTTATTCTTCCATAAGACCGTGAGTACAACCTTCTGACTTGTTCATTCACAGGCAAGGTCCAGGACCACAAGTACCTGCTACGTGAGATAACAAAGATCGTGGCCGAGGATATTGGGGCAGAGCACGTCGTGCAGGTGGTTACTGACAATGGTGCCAACTTCAAGAAAGCATGCCGGATGTTACGAGTGCAGTACCCACGGATTATATGGCAGCCATGCTTGGCACACACTATGAATCTTATGTTGAAAGACGTGTGTGATATCCTAGAAATCAAACAGGATGTGGGACAGGCCAAGACGATTTGCAGATTGATGTACAACTGCAAAAATCTGCATGCACAGATGCGGCAACATATTGGGGAAGAGTTGGTGAGGCCAAATGCCACTAGGTTTAGCACGACCTTTATTTTTCTAGAAAGCTTCCACAAAAAGGAGCAGCACCAACAGTGAATGACACATCCTAACTGGACAGGTAGCAAGTGGGCTGAGATGGGGGAGGGCAAATATGCATATGACCACCTCCTGAGCAGGGAGTTTTGGGAGTGGATGAGGAGACCGTCTTGGCCGTAGAACCCTTGTACAAGATGCTGAGGTTTGTGGATCAAGACAAGTTACCAACAACCAGTGGTGTCATGATGCAGTACGCGATTGTGCAAAATGAGTATAACAACCGCTTGCAAGAACACAGAGAGCATTACAAGATATTCTTGCACATCCTAGAAAAGAGATTTACCGAAATAAGGAAAACCACATTCGTGCAAGCAGGTCAGTGAAATTAATATGTTCAATTCTGTTGTGGTAACTATGCAATGTTCACATCTATTACGCTAACTGTATAATGATTTGTCCATTGCAGCCTCCGTGCTTGACCCACAATCTCAGTTCTCGTACAATATATGCAACTCTAAGTAGTACATGACCGTCTTAGGAAGGGATGGTTTGCTACCCAGCCTGCATAGTCCAGCACCGTCGATGACCGCATGACGGCAGGTAAGCACATAATTTCAGTTATTTTTACGAGTGACGCACATTGATGATGTTGCCATATTGCCTGCAGCACAATGGTGGATGGTGTTTGGGAATGAGACACCAGCTTTGCAGAAGTACGCCTTGCGGTTGGTCGCAGTGCGCATCATTGAGTGGTTGCGAGCGTAATTGGAGCACATTTTCCTTAATGCACACGCAGCTCAGGAACCGATTAAGTTATGCGAAGCTCCAGCAACTCGTGTTCGTGTACTACAACCTGCGACTTCGCCTGTAGGACAACAAATCCACTCGTGAACCTCGGGACGAGGACCCAATCGATCACCTCATTGAGGGTGCGATGCATCCTGGTAGTGACCCTATTGTAGAGTGGTTCGACTCATGAAGATCTGGTGGAGAACCCTTACTGGACGAGGACAGTGGGATCGACCCACCTCTCCTAGCAAAATTCATGGAGACTCCATCCCGTTGGAAGAAATGAACAAAGCCACAGGTAACCAAAGTAATTGTTTTCCATTCCACTTGTGAATCATGTATGCCAAAACATCACAACGGTGTTAATATTACTTACACTTGGCCACAGGTGGGAAGAGTCTCCTAGATTAGGTCAAGTACATGGTCAGTGACACGCATAAAGGGAATAGAAAGCATACAAACGACAACGTAGACAACGACATGCTAGCAAGAGCTTTACATAGATTGGAGAAGTTATCGGGTAGCCAACCTCCTAAGGGAAAAGGCAAAGCTCTAGCTGATGATGAGCCTGATATCGGTAGTGATGATGAGACGATTACACCTGCTGATAATGAGCAGTGCCTCAGTAGTAGGTCAGGGACAAAGACAGACTCTCCTAGTGATGATGGGACAGAAATTGGTCGGTATACTATGTGCCTCCATTTACAGCCACAATCGCTGCTAGGATCACAACAGGGGGTTAGCCCCTAGAGGAGGAGCTCACAGAGGCAGACCCGTAATAACGGGAAGGGCGCATCAAGTGGTAGGGGTGGGCGATAGGCAGCACAGCCACAAGATGACGAAGGCTTATGTTGTAGCAGCCAGTCTTCAAGCTATTTGGGTCTCCCAACTGAGCATAGTGGGTATGGTTCAATGTCATATGGAGGGGATCAGGGTGGGTATGGTTACAAACAAAGTTATGACAAAACTAGCATTCCTTGGCTATTTGACTACACTGATCCATCTGTTGATCATGACGACGCACTCCTTTGCCGATGTCTGGTACCTTTACCAGTCCGAGAATTATAGCACCTAGATGTTTCATTATGAACATTGGAAGTCTGCCTAGCTACCACAGGACATGACCTGAGAAGAATACAAGCAACAACACGAGAGAAGGCATCACGAGGTCATTGTCAACAACGTGGAGGTCGAGTTTGCACCACAAGCGTACTACTACTGTAGGTACGTGATACAAATAGATATTGATTTAATTATCATGCAAATATGAGATAAATTGTCATATGTATTGATTTTATTTCATGCCTATTAATTGTCATGCAAATATACATCGATTGTCTGCAATTGTGACTCTCCAAATCCTAATTTCAGTTGAAATGCTGCCAAAATTTCTAACTTTATGGACTGATAATGATCTAAAAATTTTAATTAAAATTTCAAAATTTTGTAACATACTTTCAACCATTTTTCATCCGGACATCACCGCTGTCTGAATTTTTAAAAATCCCTCGAGCTTCACCATCAACTGAAAATTTTATGAAAAGATTATTGATATGATAGAATCATGCACAAAAAAATTACAAATATTTCTAATGTAGTCTGTCCCATTTTTCATTCGGTTCAAAATTGCTGGTTAGTGTTTTATTAGGATACTAGTCATGTTTTAATTTTGAAAAATTCCACACAATTCATAATTACATAAAATTTTTATGAAAACATCATCAATGTGTCGTTGACCTCTAGAAAAAAATTTAAAATTTTTGACTAAATTTTGACTAGATTTCATGTCATGCAATTTTACCAAGATCTTGGCAAAACCGGCCAAGATCACAGCAAAATCGGCGAGATCTCGGTTCAGCATGTAGCTCCAAAACTGGATTTAAATTTTTGTTTTTGTATTTTGGCTAGAATTTATTTGAATTGCTGAGATTTCACCAAAATTTTGTTCTCTGGCCACGGACGATATTTCGAGCGAAATCGAGATTTCAATCCTTGCCACAGTTCCACAGAAACAATTGAGGAACTATCCGTGCGTGTGGATGTCTAGACGAGCTAATTATCCAAGATTAAGAAGTTAGGAAGTGGCCGTAGAGGTCATATTTTTAACCATTTTTTTAAAAAAATAATACATTATTTAAATGCCTTCGATACAACAAAAAAATAATTAGAAAATATAATTTTATCGTCATTTCAATTGATGACAGAAGCTCTATCGTCATTTTAATTAACGACAGAAGCTATCACCAATAAATTAGTGATGGGCATTCTGTCGCTAAAAGAATTCGTGATAGGATTCTATCATCAATTGAAATGGCGACAGAAGCTTTAGCCTTGTCAGGTAAATGAATCTGCAAGTAAACAATCTGTTGGCGAATTCAATCAGCGATAGAACAAACAATTGGCGACAGAAGCTTCTGTTGTTAATTCAATAGGCAAAAATTTGGTGTTATTCATCTGTCACCATTTCGTGTGGTGACAAAGCTTATGTCACCAATTAAAATGGAGACAAGAGTATTTTTGTAATTATTTTTGATATATTATTTTTGTAAAATTATTTAAATGATATATTATTTTTTAAAAAATTCTATTTTTGACTAGACCTCCCTAAGTCCCCAACACTCTCACTTTTGACCTCCAAAAAGCTGGGAAAGAGAGAATCTCGAATAGACTTAGGCATATAACTAAAAGCCAAAAGTCACCAAGAGGTGTTTTTTTTACTTATTGAGTGTTGGCCTTAGATTAATGACACTAAAGTTAGGGTAAAATTATCCACCTCTATTACATATAAAAGCAGATTGTTTTTAAGCTGTTTAAATCCTATAGCCAGCTTTAAGCTAAAAAAAGAAAGAACCTAAGCCCTAATGTTTTTTTTGCCCTAATAATGCCTGTAGTGGTGGCCCATAACGTTTACTTAGTCAGAACGCGTTGGGCTCTTTCCGATGCGCTGAGCTGTGGGAACGGCGGGAGTCACTGACAGGAAGGAAGTTTTGGTTGCGGGCCAAGTGTGACGGTGATGCTTCCCGCTATGCCGACGAAGCTATAGAGGTAGGCGCGTAGGGAGCTGGGAAAATTGGGCCTCACCTCGTATCGGCCGAGTAGGACGTTGGGAGGAGATGAAAACGCGCTTGAGGTCAGATGGTGGGCTCGCTGCAGGTCAGACCCTCTGTACATCTGGTATGTGGTAAATGGACCTGTGCTGGTGACGCCTAGGAGCGGTGACTTCTCAGTTTTCTTCTAATCAGACCCACATCCTAGATGTGATATCCCAGCCTAAGAAGCGATGAATTAACCCAAAGTGGCCCATGAGTTTTGTCCCACTTTAGGATAAGGGACACCAATATATAAACTTGGAAATTGCTCACACTATAAATTTGGAAATTGCTCATAGTCATTGGAAATTGCCCATAGTCAAAGATTTTCTTCTTAGGAAAAGCTGTATCATCTCGTTCCTCCCTCTACTTTTCCTCCTCAAAGGTTTTCTCCTTGCGACAAGTGACAGCATCTCTTTATCCCTCTTTCCTCCTCCATTCGCTTCACACAAACTCAAAATAGTTTTTGTATTTCAAATTTTCTCCCTAAGTTTTTTAACCACTTTCGAAAGTTTTTTAAATGAAACTTTTTGAACCTAAAGTTTGTGGAATAGAAACTTTTCAATCTGAAATTTTTTAAATTGAAAATTTTTAGAGTTGAAACTTTTCAATTTGTATTTTTTTCAAGTTGAAACTTTTCATCTTGAAATTTTCTAATTTGAAATTTTCTAAGCCGAAACCTTCTGATTTGAAACTTTTTGATTAAATTTTTTTCAAGTTGGATTTAAAATCTAAACTTTTTGAACCAAAAGTATTTTGAATCAAAACTTTTCAAACTAAAAGTTTTTAAATTGAAAGTTTTCTGAGTTAATTTTTTTTACTTGAAATTTTTTAGTTAAACTTTTCGAATTGAAACTTTCTAATTTGAAAATTTTCTATTCAAAATATTTTGAGTTGAATCTTTCTAATTTGAAATTTTCAAAATTTTTTGAGTTGAAATTTTTTATTTAATTTTTTTTCGGGTTGAAATTTACTATTTAAAATTTTTAAAGTTAGAATGTTCTAATTTTAAATGTTTGTGTTAGAAGGGGAAGAAGGGAAGTGGGAGAAGTGAGTAGGAAAGAGAGAAAGGAGACACGTGAATGTGGATAAAGAAGATGACACAAGCATCCTAGGAGGATGTCTTCAAATTTATTAGTTTGAGGAACTATACCCTATAAACTTTGGATGTTCAATGTAGACCTAAGCAATGGGCCATGTCTTTTTGGGTTGACCCTTGGCCCAGCTGGGCCAGCATGGCCCTAAGCATGACATAGTATGGATGTCTTCGAGCTAGGCTAGCACAGCACGAATGATAGCCTATGCTAGTAGGGGTGAAAACAAGTCAAATACGGGTGGATATTGCTCTTCCTGTATCCTAACCCATATTATTTTTCCTAATTTGGAAACGCATACAAGCTAGCTGAATACAGATACGAATCCGGGTTATTTGGAATACATATATGGAATGGACATCTGACAGATTCAGGTCGGAACGGATAAAGTTATATGAATAATGCGCGCATATATAGAGTAATATATGTTGAATCAAAGCACATGAATACATATAATGCATGCATACATCTCTACTAATTCTAATTAGGAATTGGTGGTGGTACATTCGTTCTCCACCCTCACCCTGACACATGTGCGCACCCGTGTGGCTGAGTGGGAAGAGGGCAGTGGCTACCCTGGTAGATTGGATTGGATCATCCCGTCGCGGGAGATAGATGAATATGCATGACTCATTTATTGCTTTTCTTTCTCCCATTGGTCTAGCATTCAAATCGGTGGTGATTGCTCTCGGTGCTTTTCGGATTGGATTGATTGATTCCCTTCCGAAGGAAGCAGAGCTTCAATTAATAGAGTTGGGTCTCTTCTCACCTCTTTCCCTTTTGTTGCCTTTCTTATTCGACGATTTCTTAATTTGGATTCCATAGATATTTCCTCAGTTGCTGAATCTGTAAAACCCCATCGCTTCTTACCTCTCCTGCAAATGTGTTGAGTTTTTCTGTTGAGCGGAGTTAATGGGCGACCTTCCTGATCTCGTCAATGCAGCATAGGGGCAGATTGCCAGTGGTGGGCAGCGAGATAGGCTGGCAGCACTGCTGGAGCTCGCGTGCGGTGGATGATGTCAATAGGTTGAGGGAGGCAATCGTGAGGGGAGGTGAGGAGGCTGTGGAACTGGTTGATGGGGGTGGGGCTATGGTGAGTCGCTGATGGTGGCAGCTACATACGGATGACGCCTACCTCTTCAATGCCTTTGTGCTCATGGGGCAGCAGGTGATGCCTCTTTCGGTCGATCGATCGATCTCAAATTACGGCATTATAAATTTACAATCCCAAGTGATGCGATGTTATTATTTAAGTTTGTGAAATTAAAGATAATTTTAAGCTCAAGTTTGTAAACTGGTGCTTGGAATTTGTATACTTCGATGAATTAATTTAAACATTTAACCATTGTACATTCAGAGTGAACATTATTATTCAGATAAGCTTAGTGCTCTTTGTAAATAAATTTTTTATCACAATTGAGTTTCCGTTGCATCGCACAGGTGCATAGCTAGTATGGATAAAGTTATGTGGATAATTCACTTATATATCGATAACAGGAGAAGATCTAATTTCTTCCATGATAGTATTTGAACAAGCAAAAGAAAATTAGTGAATTGTTAAAGAACATGATCAACTGATAACTAAGCATGGAAGAAAGACTTTGAGTCTATGAGGAAAACCTGTTTCCAAGCACTTCAACTCCCACAAAGCTCGACATTTTGTGAACAAATTCTTGCATGGAGTCTGTAATCTCTCAGAGTCATCAAAGTTCTGTACTTAACTCATCCTCCCCTCTATACAAACAAGAGTCGTCATCACTAGGAGGAAGATTGAAGCCTTCAAAATCTTCAGCTGAGTATGGCATTGCTAGGATTTCATCAATTCGACGCACCAGTGCACTTAGCATCTCCCTGTGAAATACCACAAGAGAAATTAGACCACTCCCACTCCTAGCATTCACATTATACATTGCTATTGAGTTTATGAACAATGAACAATTATCTGTAGTGTTAAACAGGTGTTCATGAAACAATAAAGTATATCAGGTACCCTAAAGATGACGTGCGCAATCAGGCAAGGCTCCTCCATGAGCACCTTCACCATGGGTGCTAGGATGATGACGTGCGCCGTGTGGAGATTCTCCGCCGCCCTCTTAAGCAGCGTAGCGATGCGGCCCTGTATCGCCACCTACAAGGCGTTGGAGGCCCAGGTGTCGATGGAGTCATCGTAGATGCTGACGAGCGCAGCCTCAAGGAAGGAAAGAAGAGGCCCTGAAGATTACACTTCATTGCAGGATACGAGAAATTTTGATGATACGATTTTCTAGGGTTTATACCTTGTTAGTTGCCTGAGGGTTATGTGGCACACTACATTACTTTTGGAATTTTCATTGCAGTTACTTTGTCTTTTAAGACCATATTGTATAAATGCTTCCACTATTATATGTAACATGTTGTATATGGATGTGATTTCAACTTTCTAAATATTTATACTAGCTACTGATCATGGGACTACTACTGTTTACACATAGATTATCCTTCTTGGTATTCTGTACCAAAAAGGAGGGTCGTTACAGCTGAGTAGAGCAATTGGGGGTGTACACAACGACAGCCAGTGGTAGAGGCCATTGCAACAGCTGGCGCGGCTTGGAGTTCATCACTTCATTTGAGATGTTGCAACTCCTAGTCATAGCCATTAGAAGATTAGAAATACGTGTCATTTGTAACTTAGCTAACTCACTCCTTGGCGAATAATAATTTCCGACATATTTAGTTAGGTAACCTGAAAATGATATGGGAAGGATTAGGGGTCGGTCGTCCAATCTAAACAAAAATATCGAATGCTTCAACCACCATTGGATGCCACTTAAGAGTCAGACCATCATATCTACCATTTGATAATGGCGCAACAAAAAATTCCATTCATGTAACAAAATAGTCATCCGACACAACAAAAAGTAACAATTTCCCCATCCCTTCGTTGCATGCTCTAGTTGCAAAAAAATTATGAAGCACAACAATGACTTCCAATATATGCAACAACTAAGAAATCAAAATACCTATTGTGACAAACAAAAAGACCTATTGCAATAAGTAAGAAGACATGTTGTAACAAATTTTCAGAACATTTGCAACAACCATACTTGAATATCTATAATAGCAAATCCAAGCGATGGCAGAGCTTGCAGAACAATGGAGGTCGGATAAAAATAGTGGTATGACTTGCTTGTCTCTTGAGTCTAATGGTGATATATGACCGTTACCAGCTCACCGTGGGAGGAGGAAAGGATGGAGGGGGAGGGGAGAGAGGGGCACAGGGATAAAGAGGAGTGAGGAGGAGGCAATTTATAGCACTACTACAGAAAATATTTGTACAGGCGGGTGGTAACCCATCTTCTCAGTGTTTTGCACCCTTTCAGAATCAAGGTCTGTGGAAATCGCTATATTTGCACAGACGTTTCTAAGGACCGCCTGTAAAATTCATTTGTACAGGCGGGCCGCAAGAAACCGCTGTACAAATAAGCATTTGTGCAAAGGGTTCTCTTGCCACCCTTTGTACAAATGCATTTGCACAAAGTGACGGCTTAAGAACCTGCTGCATAAATAAGCATTTTCATGTGGTTTTAGCAACCCCGCCCGATAAGTGCTATTTGTGCGGTCGGGTGGCTTAAGCACCACTTTGCATAAATAAGCATTTTCACAGGCTCGGGCTTAAGCCGTACGCATGTACAGATCCAAAGAATCTTTTTTTAATAATGTTATGTTAATTATATTATAATATTAATAAATGCATACATTCTATCAATCACATCACTTTTCAAAGACAAATCCGTACATAACAAGGACAAGGTTATATATACAAAGCACATATAAATCATAATTGCATTATGTATATATATATACAAGGTTATATACACAAGGTTATATATACTCCTCTGATATTCTCCTTGTAAAACTCTCCAGGTGTAGTATCTGCGCCATGTACTCCTCTGATATTCTCTATCTAATATAAATTACAGCCCTGCTGTCTTTCAAAAAAATATATACACAAGGTTATTATATATACATCAGTGTTCACGGTCCGTCTATCCTCGTCATCTCCCAATTACAAAGTCTAGGATGCTTCGCCACTTCACCTCCAGAGTAAAAGAAACTACCTCTCTCATGGATGACTTCACGACGAATGAACTGGCACATGTCCTTTTGCACATTTCAAAGGTCATCATCAGTGAGTGCCAAAGTGGTGTTTGCAATCTTCACCTGCGATAATAAAGTAGGCAATAAAGAGGTTACAATAGTGAAATCGAGAATCAGACAATAAATAATCTTGAGTCACCAATTTGTATAGGTTTACGTCTTGGGGCTTTATACATGCCTCCCGCTGATCCTGAGGAACTTCGCAGACGAGTATCGACCTTTGCTCGGAGGTTGCTTGTGGCACTTCAAATCAAATAATAATGTATGGAATTAGTACGATTGGTAATACCCTTTCTTACTAGTGCAATTATGTTGAAGCATTACAAGTGTCTTCTTACCCATGGGTGGACACAAGAAAGCATCTTATTTGACCCCTTGAAGGATCATGTTGCCCCTTTTTGGTCGTGTAATTCTTGAAAGCCCTACTCGAGAATGTCAACAACAACAAGTAACTATCATATCATAAAATAAATTACGTTATGTTATGTATGTTTGTGTATATATACTTCTTATGCATTTAAGACACGGGTGAATTCATTGTAAGATTTGGTGGGGTTCGGATGAGTCAAGGACCATATATCTGCTTTAGCTTGTGCTGACATGAAACAAATGAAGTGATCGCCGCTGCGAAAACTTATGTAAGTTTCACGAGTGATTATGGTGCAAACTAAACTTTTAGCAACGATTAACGAATGAGAAGATTACTTAAAATTGTAGGGAGCCATTATGACGTCCTTGTCTTGCATCTAGAGCATTGCTTTCGATATGTATAGCCCCACATCTACTTGGCGATATCGGGTCAGGGACTGTCGCTTTTCTTCTATCTCTGTTTCCGTCATCCCTTATCCTTCAACGCCTTTTCATTGAGTCTGACTCTTAAGCTCATTTGGCTAATCCGTGCGGCGTCAAGGAACCCGACACGTCTTCCCATCTTTTTAGCATCGGTATATTGCATTCTACACAGAAGATAATGGTCAATGCGCCAATTTATATGCTGAATGCTGGGAAACATGACATTTTGGCAAATATCAGATTTTGGTAAAATGCATCTTGTTAAACAATTTGGCAGAAGTTAACTTTATTTAAAAGGAAAAAACCACTAAAATTGGCCAACTTACGATTTAGTGAAAATTATATGGATTCTGCCGATTTTTGAATGATCTAACAAGCCATTACTATAAAGAGGAACTCAACTTGGCACTCAACTGCTATACATTTGGGGTTTTCTTTATTATGCTATCAGAATGCAATATAATGATATGCTGTCATAATTTGTTATATCGACACTTGCATGCTACTGCAAGAGCCGATATAACAATGTAGGGATAGGTCGATCAATGGCCAACTTACAGGCACCACACGCTGATCATGTTGATGTTGAGTTTTCCAAAACGGAACATCTGTTGCAAGTCACCAAAATCGATTCAGACGTAGTGAGTATCCTCGTGTTTGTAGATATCTGGAGGGACGGCGGCTTGAATGCCCTTCACCCCAAGACGAGATGCCCTCAAGTACTAGTCATAGAATCTCTTCAACTCCCATGGTCCTTTGTTGATCTGCTCCATGGGGAGAAATGGCTTGCCATGCTTATAAGTCTCTAGTGAAGGCATGGTCTATACACGAGTGGAGTTGGCAATCCTGTTTGACTTGGTGGTACTCCGTTGATTGCAATCTACTTCTTTGTTTTCTTTGCAACCAACAACATCGCCAAGATGAGGCGCCATTGTGACGGTTGGGGCAACGGAGGTGATGCATGCGGTGCACAAGGCGCCGCGACGGAGATGCCTTTGTGGTGAAGGCACCGACCAACGGAGATCTGTATTTGTGGTGAAGGCGCCACTAGCGGAGAAGATCTGTATTTGTGGTGAAGGCACCGACGGCGGAGAAGATCTGTATTTGTGGTGAAAGATACCGCCATGAGCAGATGCGCGTTATGGTGAAGCGCGCCCGGCGAGAAGATGCGGTTTGTGGTGTAGGCAATTTTGGAAGAGGTAGGACATCTTGACTTGCTGCTGGCGTCTCTGACCTCTCTTGTATCAATACAATATCTTCCTTGGGCCATACAATAAATGACCCAACTGCATTTTGGATGGTCTCTACGTCATCAGGGGTGCTGAATGGTAGCTTCCATAACCCAAGGCACGGAACAAGCACGATGTCCACTTGCACCTTTGCGTGACCAATCGGGACAGGTTGGTTGTGTATCATAGTCCCCGAATATGCCATGCCCTCCGCAAGCTCGACGACCAAGCCCCCTAGCTCTAGATGTGCACAGAGCTTGCACTTGGTTGCCTCTGTGATATCATCCACAGGATATCGAGGCGTTGGGATTGGCGCAGACCCGACGCTACTCTGGATGCGGGCCAGGCTCGGGTTGTCATCGAGCCGCGCTTATAACGCCCTTTCCGCCTCCTTCTCTTCCCACAGCTTTTAAAAACTCTTGTTGGGCGCTTGTCTTATTGTATCGGCCATGGTCCTCTTATATCTTTAACGCGACTTGTATTGGTCTTGATATTCCAGGAACCCATGCTTGAAGCTCACTCGACTTCCGACGCCACGAGTTCGACCTGGGTGTTCCTTGGTTCCTAACGCCGTTGTTAGGTCGTCGTTCTCCCTGTCTGGCACGAAAGATCCCTCCGCTTGCTCGTGCGAGATCTTCAAGCAACTTGGCCGAAACTTCCAGATCGCAGGTCCACCGTGCTTTTTGCGACCCTTCTTCTTTGTTGGGTTGGCGAGCTAGGACCCAATTACGCCTCGCTTCGCTTCTGACTTCGTCAATGGGTTCACTATCCCAAACGGGCTTCCTCTTCTTCTTTACTCCTCCACTCAACAATCTTAGGGGCATACCCACCGTGCCCGGTGATGGGGGTACTTGTTCTTCTTCGCTAGGGCACTGTACACCTCGCTCAATGCTACGGCTTCGCTTGTGGTCTTCTGCCGAACAAACTCCGCCCATTCACCCACGGTGATTTTTTCATATTTTTGGAATGGTGTCTGCTCCATCTTCACAAAGTACTTGTCCAGCTCATACCTCCAGTTCTGGAAGCTGTTCCCCATTACGTCCAAGGCATTTTTCTTAGCGATGGCCTCATACTCTGGGGGGAACCTTATGATTTTCTGCAGCTCGGTCCACAGGTGCGCCTTTGTCGCGTCGGCCACCTTTGTCCAGGTATCAATCATGATGGAAACATTGTCCTTGACAAGACAACCGCAGCTATTTCGAAACTTGGATAGTGCCTCACGAGGTGCTAGGGGCTCTCCTAAAGGACCGACCTCCGTGATATACCAAGTCCCTGCCGGTAACTTGTTCCTACTTCGTTCCCCCCGTTTTCGTTTATGCGAGGTCGTGGTTGTTGCGAGAGAGGAATCCACGGAACATACCGGAGGTATCTTCAATTACCTCTTGAGCGCAGACTAGTCGGCGTGATCGCCTTTCCGACCTCTTCATAGAAATAAACACGAGGAATACGCAAACATAAGGAAATGCAATTATGTCCACGCCAAGCTACAAATAAAACAAGCTCACTCTTCTTAATACCTCTTCATTGGGATCGTAGTCGGAGTCGATTTCCCCACGTCGCCGTTCTGGTCGTGGGCATGGAACTCAGGCTAGGGCTCTTGTGCGATGACGAGGAACCATCACGCCAAGGACAACGATGGCTCGGTGTTCTTTCCACCACGTGGCTGCATCATCCTTCTCGGCCAAGTCTTGCTGCCTTCCGCATCGCCTCCTCTTGCAGCGCAAGTATTACCATCGAGCTCTACAAGCGGTGCTCGTTTTACGCGCCTTCTTGGCGAAAGCAATTCTTTATCTCCCATCTTACTACAAAAGCAGTTGCAATGACATCAATTTGAGCCTATTAATATTCTGATTGTGCAGCGTGGAGGTGGAAGGCCTCACGGTCGTCAACTTCTTTTCTCGGAGAAGAAACAATGGCGGTATCGAGGAATAAGTATCGGCTAACTCTCGTGCAAAGACTGCAGTAAGACCAGATCACTTGATTGGAATGAAATTTGGCCGCTACGGATCATTTGATTGGAATGAAATTTGGAACGGGTATACTTGACGATAACGATATGAATCACCTGAAAAATAAACGTATTCGTTCGGTTGCAGATCTGTTACAAGGTCAATTCGGACTTGCTCTTGATTGTTTACAACATGCGGTTCAAAAAACTATCCGTAGAGTATTCATACGTCCATCGAAACCGACTCCACAAACTTTGGTAACTCCAACTTCAACTTTGATTTTATTAATAACTACTTATGATATCTCAAAAGAATTGCTCTATGTTCGGCGCAGTACTCATACTGGAACTTACGAGCAAGAATTGCTCTATCAATCACCATCTACTTTAGACATATCTTTCGAAACTTTTTTCACAAAGATAACAAGATATAAGGGTGGTCGGATGCACTTGCCTTGCTAGACTGAGCGAGGCGGCGGGCGTCGGCAGGGGAATTGGGGCTTCAGCAGTTGACGACCCAATGAAAGTTCGTCAAGGAGCGAGGCATGGAGAGGTCACCGAGCGAGGCGACGTGGATTTAAGGGGCCGACAGTGGCGGGATTTGTAGTCGAGGCGCGAGTCCGCGGAGATGTCACCGAGCGCGCCAGAACGGTTGTCGGAGGTGCGAGCCCGAGGGGATGTCACCGAGGGTGGCGGCGTGGAGGCGTCAACGGGGGAAATTTGGCTTTGCCGCTTTGGACGGGGGGAGCAATTCGATCTCCTGCCTAGCTAGATTTTAGGGGTTAGGAATTTCCACAGGCGGTGCACAAGATTTCCACAGGCGGTTCCAACGATTTCTACAAGCGGCGTCGTACATCAGGCGAGACGATTCCACAGACCGGATGGTTCATCCATAGTTTGGGGGAGAGATTTGGTTATTTGCCACTTTAAATATGTGGCTTCGCAAAATTACCACTGGACCTACATTTCATTGACTCATATGGTCCCATATTTCATTGGCTTAAGTGGCATCATATCCAAAAGGTCAAATCTTTAAGTGGCAAATAGACAAAAAAGCCTTCGAAATATGACCTCTCCTAATAGTACAAAGAGGATGATCCTGTTAGTCAAATTTAGCGGCTCCTCCACCCGGTTTAGCGGCTCCTCCTCCTCCTCTGCCCGTAACTGGGGGACCTAGTTGACGGACGTCGACGATCGGGCCGACGCCGACGGCGACCGGAGTCGCGGCCGCTTCCTGGCGGACTCAGTCTACGCTGACATTGCGGAGGAGGATGAGGACGAGGAGGCCGACATTGCCGAGGAGGGAAAGAATCTGAATGGCTTGGGGAATTTGTGAACATGAGCGGCTCCTCGGTGGTTAATATAAGCACCGGAAGGATAAGGGACGCCGCGCTCGTCTAGCATACCGGATCGTCCTTAGGTAGAAAAGCAAATCTGAGATTCTCCTGTCTATATAAATATGTGCACATCGGATCGTTCGATCGGTAGAAAAGCAAGTACAGGATTACACCCTCTGGGAGTTGTCTCTGCCGCACTAACAGGGTCCACCCTCGGACCCTAAAAACCCATAGCAGCCTTATTCTCCGTGATCATAGCAATCGCAGCAGAAAGTGATTGGCCGGGAGACCAAAGCTCTACACATGTTGTCTAGCTAGGTGCTCTCCTCAAGCACGGAGCCGATTCCTGAGCCGAGACGATCCGCCCGAGTTAGGATAAGGCACCGGATCATCCCTATCGTACAACTTTCGCCGTGGGCTACAACGGAACTACAAATCAGGAGGATCCGGTATGTGTAAATATATGTATACCGGACCATCCTACCGGAAAAAAAGCCTTCGAAGTTATCTTGTGTGCCCGAACTCCACAAGCGAAAGAGGGCAATGTAAAATGGCCATTCCATTCGGTACATATTTAGTGTTGAAGTAATTAATCACCGGCATGGTCCTAAATGTTCACATCGTTCGTGGAGGGCGCTACATTTCACATGGATCGATCGATTACACCGAAAGGAACAACTATGAGTGGCGCAGCATTCAGATAACTCGTCCTTACATGAAGATCCAACAAGAGCTAACACCACTAAAATCAACTCAGCACTACGTGTCCATACGTTTTCGGGCTGGGAATGCCCAAAGATCGGAGCCGGAGCTAGATCAGCCTCGCGCTCTGCAACAGAGTCGCCGGCAGGCTCGTGGAGGTCATGATATTGAAAAGGTCTACTCGTCACCATCGGGATGATGGGCTAGCGGTTATGTCGTAGGAGCGGGCTATGGGTCATGGGCTTGGGGTCTTCGGGAGTTGTCTCTGCAGACTAACGAGGTCCACCCTCGGACCCTAAAACCCATATGACCTTATTCTCTGTGATCATAGCAATCGCAATGAAAGTGATTGGCCGGAGACCAAAGCTTTGCACATGTTGTCTAGCTAGGTGCTCTCCTCAAGCACGGAGCCGATTCCTGAGCCGGACGATCCGGCCCAGTTAGGATAATGCAGGATCATCCCTATCGTCGACTTTCACCGTGGGCTACAACAGAACTACAAATCAGGAGGATCCGGTATGTGTAAATATATGTATACCGGACCATCCTCCTGGCAAAAAGCTTTCGGTACAAATTGTCATGAAAGAGTACAAACTACAAAGTTAAATAAAATTGTCATGAAATGCATCGTTCCAATCTAGGCGAACACAGCGAAATCGAAATACGACATATCAAGCAAGTTAGAGTGCATAACAACCGAAAGGACAAGTGGCGCATTAAGCAAAGAACTACTCGTCCGTGCTTGGATTAGTACCAAAAAGATCGGAGCCAGAGATGGAGTCTTCCCTATCAGCATCGCGCTCAACACCATCGGCATCAGGCTCGTCGAGGTTCTCCTCCTGGGACTTTGTAGCTTTAGTCTCCTCATCAAGGGCTGTGAACTTTGTTGGTGAAGAATTGAGCAATCGCTGGTCGCGCGGCAAAGGGTCGATGGGCTGTCTGTGCCGCCTTGACCGCTGTGTTCGTGAGGTCGGATCCACAACACCAGTATCGAGCAATATTCTCTGTGATTTGAGTAATCACAGCGGTGTGTTGAGTCCGGAGATCGATGTTCTGTACATGCTGACGCAGTGTTATCCTCATTAGGGGCCTTAGGGGCTGTAGGTGAACTCACAGGAGCACACACGGAGGCAATGACTGGATCGTCGTCAACTTGAGGAGTTGGCACCGCATCGATAGGTGCGGAACTCAACGATACTACACTCTGAGCGGCCATCTCGTCAGTCATGTCAGCATGCATGGACGTATGTTCAGTCTCAGTCGAGCACGGGGCAGGCATGGTCGATGTGGGTGCATCTGCTAAAGTAGGTGGAGTAGTGGACAACGGGCGGATGCCTTCTCATCGGTGATCGAGAACATCCTGTCAAGACCGTAGGAGCTAGTGGGAGCGTGGACACGGAGTGGGCGAAGCCCCCGAAGCAAGTGGGGCAGCAATGCCTAGAAGCGGAGGTGGGCTGGAGCTGGTAGCTCAGTTCATGCAAGACCAATCTGCATTGTACAATCGACCAAAGCAACTGAGAAGAAAGTGAACATCTGAGCCATTTGCATCTGACCATGTAGCAAAGCTGCCTAGGTCGTCTGTTGATGCAACCTCATCTCCTCTAGTAATTGGGTCTGTGTCTCCCGCTGTTGGGCAATTGAAGTTGCCTAAGACTTCTGCAACTCAACAATCGAAGCAAGTACGTGAGTAAGCTCGGAGGGAAAGAGAAGCATGATCACCGGTGTCACGTCGGGAGCTGCCGACGGTGCAACTAAGTCGTCTTGGTCTCGGTCTGAGCCCGATCCACCGCCTCGTGGTCGTGGGCTTGACCGGTGGTAAGTACTCGGTCTTCCTCCTCCTCGTAAATCGTCATCCCGATCAATATCAATGATCCGCGCCAACCCGGCATGCTCCTCGGCCTCTGCTAGTGCTGGTCCTCCCTTGAGCGGTCTCTCTCGGTTCCTCGGTGTCTGCTCTGAGCCCTCCTCATGGAACGCTGTCCTCTCGCCCCGTCGTCAAGAGATGGAGGCATGTCTTGACGAAGACGAAGCCCTTCAGTACTCCTCACGATGCTCGTGCGGAGCGAAGGTACGCATATGTAAGAAATTATATGCGCAAATGGTTGTTGTCTCGCCAAACTCATAGCATCTGCAATAACATCTTCAATCTCACAAATGATAAAGTCGAGAACGTCGAACGGCTCGTGAGATAGGATCGAATAAAGTAGCCACTACTACAAACTAGTGATCGTCTCGGCATTCCCAATCCTCGGCAATAGTGACTTCCTCAAAGCCATGTGGACCGCCTTTGCCTCAGGAGTGAGACAGTCTGGATGGCGAAGGATCCAACGAGGAATTGCTTTGGCTGGAGCAGTTTAATCTGGTCATCTATCGGAAACACCCTCCGGCCTTAGCACGACGAGGAAGGTGTCTTTGTCTGCGTACACCACGATGTAAAGTTAAGGCCTCCTCCTCAAAACCAAACAACTCAAGCAAAGTGGACTGTACACCCTCCGGGGTTCTCCGTCGTGCATGAACTGAATGTATCACGTGTTCGGGTCGATCCAAAGCGTGGCGTAGAAGTCTTTGACCCACTTTTCCACTACCGTGTCGAACTCTGTCAACAGCCTGGTAAGACCTTCGAAATGGTCGAAGTGTCTCTGAACGTCCACCCCACCTGCGGCCCTCTGCAAAGAGGCGAAGTTGAGCGTCCTGTGCATGCTCAACTGGACCTCGAGCTCTCTGTACGTAACATAGAAGCTCTGTTGAAGAACCGTCCAGAACCTCCTATGAACTCCAAATTCTCTAGCTTGCGGAAACCAGACATTGACATCAGAGAAACAAAGGCTCTTTACCCTTCGGGATGAGAGGTTCCGAAGGTCTCTAAGTCTTATCTCAGGGTTAGGATGTGGCACATGGTACTCCTCGTCCTCTTCCTTTTCATCGCTAGTCTCCTCCTCATGCGGAACTATGTTGGGACGAGCACGCACCTGCCTAGCAATGTGCTCGGAAGATGTCGAACCACCACGAGTGCGCACACGGCTAGAACGACGAGGAGGTGCCGCACCACCCTCTGTGAATTGAGTGCCCCCCTCTCTAACCCCTCTGCTTCTAACTCTGTGTAACATCCCAATTTTTGAGATTTTAATAATTAAATAATATTTTATTGCAATTTATGATTTTTGTGATTTTTCTGGATTTAATTGGATTTTCTGAGATTTATTTGAATTATTTTGAATTAATAGATAATGCCTTTTGTTAAGAAATAATTATAAAAGAAAAGTTTAAAATAAAGTTTTACCAAAAATATTTTATTTAAATCCGAGAATATCTCAAAGTATTTTTGAGATTTTTCTTGGAATTTTTAGAGTATTTTTACTACCCTATAAATTAATTTATTTTCTCAAAATGTTTTAATTGGAAAACCCGAGAAATCTGGTGAACAGATTGGGCCCGCCCAATTCATTGTCTGGCCGGCCGGTGGAATCGGGAGCGTTAACATGCGTCGTCGGATTGAGATCCGAGGGTTCTTGACACGCCACGTCAATTATGGAGCCCTAACCATTACGAACCATTAGATCTTCATCGTGCGGCCTTCGTCAACCGATACCGGTTCGGAGTTATCTTTTATCCCAGCCGTTGGATGAAGATCGTGCGGGCATGGCTCATCGTCTCCAAGAGGGACTCCTCTCCGCCGTCTCCGAGTCAAACACTGCCGCCGCCGGGGAACTTTCCTTGTTTTCCGCGCTTGGCCGGGTATTTAAGGAGCCCCAACCCTTCCTGAGACTTACCTCGAGTCGCCGCACAACTTCTCTGCCGCATCATCGCCGGAGGAGCGCCGTGAAGACCCCGCGAGCTCGCCAGAGTTCCAAAGACCTTCGCCGCACCACTGCCGCTGTTAAAGACCTTCTCCCCCAGTGTGGGTTGAGGATTCAAGTTCGTCTCGTTGTGCCGCACCCGAGTCGACACTTCTTCCTCGCCGGAACAAGTCAGAGTGCCGCGAGGAAAGTCATCGTCTTCATCTCCGGTGGCTCAGCACCGCCGTCGCTCCATCGTCGTTTGCGAGGAACGTCGCCTGTCGGATCGTCATCGAACGCTCCAGGATCGCCCACGTCAATTCGGGAAAGGTAAGCGCTTCGATCAAACAACGGCCGTTGGATCTTGAATGAACGATCATGATCGAGCCACGTTATTTAGGTCAACAGTAAAGGGCTCGGGTAAGTGTTAACCGTAGGATCTTAGATGGACGGTGAGATTTGCGCCACGTTATCTAGGTCAACAGGGAATTGCTCGGTCAAATATTGGCCATTGGATTTAGATCGGGTGGCTACGGTAGTGCCACGTCGGTAATTGAACAGGAGCCGTTAGATTGGTATCCAATGGTCCGGATCTTGCCACGTGTAGCCGTACAGCACCGGTGCAGGGCTGACGTTAGCTGACGTCATAAATTCGATTTTTCTTTATAAAAATAATTCGGGTAAATCTAGAAATTCAATTTAATTTATTTTCAAACTTCTAAATGCTATAACTTTTGCATACAAACTCCGATTGATGTGATTCAAATTTCTAAAAATTTGAAAAATTGAGATATATCTAATGGTAGCCTTAGTTTGAATTTTTGAGTTCATTTGCTATTTGGTTTTGGTGTTTATTTGCTATTTCTTCTCGATTCGCGTAGACGTTGAGTTGAGCGAGGCTTCGGAGGAGGAATTAACTTCTCAAGAGCAATCTTCGGAGCAATATCAGGAGCTTAAGCAAGGCAAGTTGTGCTTTGATCATGTTGAACCCATGTTAGTAAAAATTGCTATTTTGATTTAATCTATTGCATGCTATTTTATGTGTATAAATGATTTCAACCTAAATTTGGGATTAGCTAATGTACCCTTTGATTTATACCCTACCTTATCATTGGTATGCCATGATCTATTGTCATCCTAGGTTGGTTCACTATAGTTGGTTAATAATGAAATCAACATGGATGGTTAGATCGAATTAGAATTGCTTAGCTATGCCACGTCATCACATGTACATGAATCTTTGATAAATAATCTTGACTAATGGAATATAGAACAATGTTCTGAAATTGTGTGTCATGTGTGTGGTCACACGATGAGATTGAGTTGTGGTGGCAATGGATGTCACATAGCGATATTGAATTGTTGATGGCACGTGGTGCTTGGTAATCAACTGGGGTGGTTATGATTTTGGGTCGGAGCGAGTGGCAAGGGCAGAATGCCGGGGTGGGCCCGATGGGCAGAGGGTATGTGTATGTCTTGCTTTGATCAAACCATAAGGACACCTTGCGAGCCTTTGACTGAGTCAATCATGCAACCACATATTCATTATGGCGTGACCTAGTGACTAATTTGTAATGTGTTAGCTTGGGTACTACCGTGGTGGTGTGGTTCACCTTTTAATGAACCCAGATGGCGCAAGAGGGGGCCTCTTTGGGACAGTTTGTTCCTTGATGTTGAAACCTTAGCGGGTAGTCTTGAGTTAAGATGAGCATTGTAAAGGCTTTGTCATGATTCTCTCCGCGGCATACCAAAGGAAGTGTGCTAATAGCTTGGCATCAAAGAGATTATCATGTCGTGTGGGTAAAGTGCATAACCTCTGCAGAGTGTACAATCTATTCGGATAGCCGTGCTCACGGTATTGAGCAATGCTCGGGGATTACAGTCAAGGGTTTAAACTTTTGAAAATGAAAACTTGGGATGAACGGCAGGTTACCATGGAAAGTTGAATCTTGACTTAGGATGAGTAAAGTTGGTTTACTTCAGAAATGCTGAATCTATCCATTACTGTTATTTGTTTTTACTGTCTTCCAATCTATATACTGTACTTGTTTATAAATACTGCTTAGTTGCAAATACCCATTGTTAGCCATTCCTTTGGAATAAGCCTTGCATATAGTTATGTTGGGATTGCATTCTGTGCACAACTTGTTGAGTGTTTTATGTACTCACCCTTGCTTACAAACATCATCAGTGCTGAAGAAGGAGTACCATGAAGAGACGAATGTTTAGGGTGCGAGCCTTGTCAGTTGCCTGTGGTATACTGAGGGGTTATCTACGTCTTCGTTCCGCTGCAGTTTGATTTGTTGTTCAGCCTTGTGAGGCATTGTTAAGTAAGTCGACCATAAGGTCGTACAACTGGTAATATTTAATATATTATGTCTTTTATCTTATTTACGTTGTGTATGATTGTGATATTCACTAATGTTGAGCCTGTGTGCACTAGCGTGATCCTGGACTAGTGCAATATACACAGAGGGTCCGGATTTGCATATTCGGGTCCCGACACTCTGTGTGTCTCTAATCTGCAATTGGTGGCCACGCCCGCATGCCTGAGCCAAGTTCGCATCTGTAGCCATCTCAGCTCGCTCTGCTGCCTTCTGTAACTTGGACTTCTTAGCCTTCTCAGCTCGCACAACAACTTCTTTTCCCTTCCTTTTTCCTGCCATCTGCAAGTTGCACGGTTTAATGTCAAGAACTTGCATCGTATTCATATGCATTTGAATGGAGTCCAAAGAAACCAAAGGGATGTGGATCTCACCGCTTACAAAGTGAAGGAGAGTCGTTTGCCACCGAGGGCTCAGTTGTCGTGGCGACAAAAGCGGTGGTATGAATCGGCGTGTGGCGCCGAGGCGGAGTGGAGGATTGAGTCTGGCGTCACAAGGTGCGGAAGCGGGCTGCGGCACAAGGCGGTGTGGAGGCGTGGAGAGAGGAGTAGTTAGGTGCGGTCGATATTAAAGCTCCATAGGTGGTTCTCTGAATGTTGAAGCGTGTTTTTGCCTTTCTGGATAAGGTTAAGATCAACATACCGGATGATCCGTTATCGAAAACATCATCTACCGGATCGATGCCTCTGTTCAACTCGGTGGCAAGATGGTCCGGCCACCTGAGGAAAAAGAATTGGATCATCTTGTGTAGCGGTGTGCTAGCACCTAGCAGAGTCACAATAACAGTGAGCGCGGACAATACGAAGACCGAACGATCCATATAGAAAAAGATAAAGACGCTCTCGAATGTGGACGACGGAGGCCTCGAAGCTAAGATTCACATACCGGACGTTCCGTTAAGTCGAGAAAAAACCGTACCGGATTATTGTCCAGACGAATAGTGCTTGGCTTCCTCGGGCCTCTTTTGGCTTCAATTTACAAGATGATCCGGCCTAATAGCGAATTACCTACCGTACTATCCTACACTTTCACGCAACAGTTTTACTCAAGTCCAATAAAAAATATAAGTTCTATTACATATTAAGTTTTTACACAACGCGTCTCTATTTGCCTTTAACAACTTTTCTGACGTAATCATCACGCATATATGGCATCATTGAAATATCGAGGGTTTCTTCTACAAGTTTGATCCTCTCCGGATCTCCGAAAGGCGGTAGGTCATCGAACTGATTGTATTTTGCCTCGTCGTGCACATTGTCAACTCCAACGATCCTTTGTTTTCCGGGAACAACTATGTTCCTTTTCTTATTACTGGGGTCAGCTATGTAGAAAACTTGCGAGACTTCAGAAGCTAGTATCCAGGGTTTAGTTTTGTGGCCAAGATTGTTGAGGTCGACAGTTGTGAACCCATAGTTGTCCACCTCCACACCATTAGGATGTTTCACCCAGTTGCAGTGAAATACGGGGATCTGCATATCCCTTCCATAGTTGAGTTCCCAAATTTCTTCAATGATTCCATAGTAGGTGTTCTTCTCCCTGTCGCATCTATGGCTTCTACCCGAACGCCACTGTTTTGGCCCATCGTCTTCTTGTCCTTTTGAATGGTATAAAACGTGTACCCATTGATGTCATACTCTAGCCATGATGTTACCAGACTTGATGGGCCATGAGCCAACATTTTCAATGTTTCTGTTTCTTTGTCCTCACCATCTGGTATGTTTTGGTTCTTGAACCATGTGGTAAACATGAGCTTATTCTCTTTCAAGATCCAATCAACTTGGCGTCCTGGATTTTCTCTTTCAAGCTCTTCCAGGTGTTGCTCCACGTACGGCTCCACTATCTTTAGCTGTTGCAAGACGGTGAAATGTGCTTGGTCCACATTCTTGTACTCATGGTCGATGAATCTTTTCTTTCCCTTAGTCCCTTTACCAGTCAACCTCCCCTCATGTCGAGGGACAGGCACACCAATTGGTCTTTCCGTGGGCATGAAGTAATCCGTGCAACATTCAATGACTTCCTCAGTATTGTAGCCCTCAATAATGGAACCCTCTGGGTAAGCACGATCCCGTTGTAAGCTCTTAAGCAAGCCCATCCACCTCTCAAATGGAAACATCCAATGTAAGAATACTGGTCCCAGTACCTTTACCTCCTCGACAAGGTGAACCAAGAGGTGCGGCATGATATCGAAAAAGAATGGAGAGAAGCACATCTCAAGTTGGTTTATAGTCTCCACTATGTAGTTCTCCAGATAGCTCAACTGTTCATCATCGATTACCTTCTGTGAAATCGCATTGCAGAAATGACATAGCCGTGTGATGGCCACCTTTACAAATGTTGAGTTGATACCCCTGATTGCAATTGGGAGCATTTGTGTCATCATGACGTGGCATTCGTGAGACTTCATACCACTTATCTTTAAATCTTTCGCCGATACTAGGTTTTTGATGTTAGATGAATAACGAGACGGGACTCGACCACGTTAGCACTTGCACACCGATCTTTTCTCCTCGGTATGTCGAGAGTAGCTTCTTTGGGGAAGGTAATACTTTCCATGTGTTCTTTCTTGAGGGTGTAGTTCTTTCTGATTTTAAGTACTACTAAGTCTTCTGAGCTTTAAGACCATCCTTTGTCTTGTCTTGAATGTCCAACAAGAGACCTATGCGCTTTCACAGACATTCTTTATGACATGCATGGCATCGATGCTATGGCGAATTTCCAAGTCCTTCGATGAGGGCAAATACTTGTAGAAAATTGACATCTTTTGAGCAGGACAATAGGTGGAGGAACCTCCTCATCGGTATTCTTCCTCTTTCGACCCTCTTTTGGCCTGCGACGGCTTCTTCTGAAAACCACCTTGATGTTCGGACCATTTCAAACACTTTTTTCCGCTTATGGCGCTTTGGAGCCACACCTTCCTCAACCGTATTGTCAAAATACTTGCCCATCTTCGGTATTTGTGAGCTTTCAATAAAAAGCGGTGGTCTTTGCATGTATACTAACTTTTGTGAGCATGGAAGGAACGTCGACACGTTTCATCCATGCATACTACACTATTTGTCTTCCCTTTAATCGACCGATAGGGCTAGCGAGGCGGGGTAATCAGCGATGGTAACAAAAATAATGGCTTTTAGTGTGAAATCTTGTTGTTGGAACCGATCCCACACGGACCCCATCGTGCCACAACATGGCCATATCTTCCATCGATGGTTAGAAACACATCAATATCTACTCGAGGTTGTCTCGGACCTTGGATAAGAATGGACAACATTAGGTACCTTCTCTTCATACATAGCCATGGAGGAAGGTTGTAGATGGAGCAGGACTCTTGGCCAAGTGCTATGTGTGGCATTCCATTCACCGAAAGGATTCATACCATCGATTTTCGGTTGTGAACCTTACATTCACGGTTCGCTTAGAAATCTAGATACATGCGATCAAAATTTCTCCATTGTCTACCATCGGTTTGGGTGTCGAATCTTTCCATCTTTTCGCGCTTGTCGGAATGCCAACCCATTAGTTCGAGTCCGTCTCATTCAGTACAAAGCGTTTGGTGGCCAATAAGCGGCAAGTACCACATCACCAACGCAGGATTCTTTTCTTCTTATGCGTGCTGAAGAAGTGTCATCTTCGTTATTACCAAGAGTACTATTCTTGTTCTTCTTATTCTTCGTAGTGCTAGTGAAGAATCATCATCATCGTGGGAGTCATCATTCTTCTTATACTGGCTCGCCTTGCTGCGGGCATTGATCCAAGTCCGTGTAATCTTTACGAAAGAGGATCGAGTGGTTCGGACATGCGTGTATCTTTTGCACATCCAATGACATCGGAGTGATAAGCTTTCTTCGAAATAAGTGCTCGCAAATCGGCAAGGTGGGCAATCCATTAGCCTTCGAAGTATTTACGCCAAGAGCCTCAACGGTCGGTGAAACTCTTGTCCGACCATCCATTGCTAGCCTCCAATCGTAGAAGCATCGACACAGTGTGCAACACCGTAAACTCTAGAGGACAACCCTTGGATTCCTCATATAACAGATCATTCGCTGCTTTGTGTAACGCATCGACATTATCTAAACCTAAAATCTCCTTTAAAACCTGCGGTTCGGCATGGCGCAACATTTCCTCTACATCAGCGATGCGACCATCATCTAGCAAACGAGCATGCACGTGAGCTTCATCTCCCAAACCATCAGTGTCGCCTCTGGCACGAGATCGGGATCAACATCATCGGTTATTTGCGATGTACATTGCTCGCCATGGTTGGACCAACATGTGTAATCCTCTATAAAACCTCTCATGATTAGGTGTGTTTTGATTACACTTAAATCTCCCCGCCCTACATTGTTCTTACAGTCTTTGCATGGACAAAGTATTTCTATTTCCTTCTTAGTCCAGGCGTCCTTCTGAGCGGCTTTAATAAAAGTTTCAAGCTCTTTGAGGAATACACCCTTATTTCTTGTGGCATTGTACATCCATGCCCTTTCCATCTTAAACCTGAAACAGAAAATCAGATCAAAATGTCAATTATTTAGATAGAACTTTAACAAGAGAACCCTAAGTTAAATACTATAAAATGATTTTATTAAAATCATGAAAGAATGTAAGGTCCTCTCCCTCTAGATCTAGAGAGGGCGACTGTTCTCTGTGAGATCATGTGATGAAAAAATTGGTTGAATGGCGAAATTGGCATTGTAAAGTGATTTTAGTTATAGCATGTGTGGTGCTTGTGCATGTGCTATGGTGATATGATAATTATGCTGGTGATAGCATGATGGACTTTGCTTGATGCAATGCACTCATGTGAGTGCTTGCAAGGACTGTTTTTGAGGCAAGTTGTGGACTTGTGCTCAAATGATCATTTGATTATGCTGGTGATAGCATAATGGTTTTGCTTCATGCAATGCACTCGTGTGAGTGGTTGCATGGATTAATCTTGAGTCAAGTCGTGTACTTGTGCTCGGACGCGTTGTTTGTTAATTCATGTGCGAGTGTTGCTCGAGGAGAACGTGGTCGATGACGGACCGAACTAGGTTCATGGAGGAGGCGAGGTTGAGACTAGGTTGGGGAGGAATCGAGGTCTTGGTGGTCAAGGATGTCATGCGGGACGTTAGGGCTAGAGAACATGCATGTGAAGGTGATTAGTCACGTATGTGCAAAGCAGGGCCGATCAAGCGTGCAAGGTTTTGGTTTTGGCCATGTTGGGCCAAGTTGAGATAGATACGAACTCTTTCCATGTTGGAAGTGGAGTTGTAGTCAATCTCTGTGAGTTTGCTCTGTATAAATAGGAGGAGGTGTCTTCTGTTTATTGTGAGCAAGATTTTAGGGTTGTACTCTTTTGTTTGAGTACTGTAACCAGATCAGAAATAAAGATCCTTCTTGCATCTTTAGTGGCTGGTGATTTTTGTCTTGCTCTTGGCTTCGACATAGTTGATCGATCGCTTGAAGTTTTATTCATCACAGCAGTCACGAAGTTCATCACGGAGTTCGGTTCTTTGCAAAGGTATCATCTTGCGAAGGTAATATCTTTTGATCCATAGATCCGATCGGATTGATTCTTATTGGGTTTGATTTGTAACTGAATCTAGTTTCTACAGTTAAAATTTCACATCAATCCAATGGTTAGATCTTTGGTAATTTGTGGTCACCCAGATTGATGTCCTACTCGCCCGATTGCTCGCGTGGTCGCCCAGATTTAGTCATCTTGCAAAGGACATAACTTTAGATCCGTACATCTGATTGACCTAATTTTTTTTGTGTTAGCTGCAGAATTAAGTCTTATTTCTACAGTTAAAATTTCACATCAATCCAACGGTTGGAACTCTGGAAATTTTAGTTTTTCTGAACTAGTCGCCCGGTTGATATTGTGGTCGCCCAACCTGCTCGCCTGCTCGCCCAAACTGCTCGCCTGCTCCCCCAAACTGCTCGCCCAAGTGCCAAACTGGTCGCCCAAGTGTTCTACTGGTCGTCCGAACTATTCTACTAGTCGCCCAAGTGCCCAAACTGGTCGCCCAAGTGATCTACCGGTCACCCAGACTGGTCTATTGGTTTTCCAACTGCATAAACTGATTTCCAAGCAATTTGACTTTCAATTGGGGTGTTTGAAAAGTTTAAAAATTTGATTTTAGCTTTCGCGCAATCATTCACCCCCCTCTGATTGCTTCATTAGTATATTTCGATCCTACAAGTGGTATCAGAGCAAGGTTTTTCTAATTAATCTGAACCAGTGATTAGAAACCGTAGCGATGGATATGTATTCGACAAAACCTTGTGTTTTCGATGGTGTTGATTTTTAGTTTTGGAAAGCGAAGATGGAGGCATACATTCAACCTCAGGGCTTTGCAATCTGGGAGAAGGTGTACAAGCCATATCAAGTGCCTGATAATGATCAAGTCAATGCAACAAATCAAGTACATGTTGAAGCAAAGCAAGAGAAACACGAAATTTGATCATCCAAGGATTGGGAAGAAGTGATTTTGATCGTGTGATTCATCTCAAGTCTGCATATGAGGTATGGAAATCTCTTTGTGATTATCATGAGGGATCTAACACTATCAAGAGGTTAGGCAAGACATATATAAGAAAGAATACATGCGATTTGAGATGAAGCCTGGTGAGTCCCTAGATGATTTCTTTGCATGTTTCAATAAGATTCTTAGCAATTTACGTGTTGTTGGAGTTTTCTTTGATGAGGCTATTAATGCTAGACAATTGCTTGGTGCATTGGACATGTATATTTGGGCGATAAAAGTTACATCCATTAGAGAATCAACTGTCATGAGTGACCTTACTGTAGATGTTCTTTTCTCTAAGCTAAAAACTCATGAATTGGATGTTCTTGCTAGGAGGACTGATTATAAATCAATTGCATTGACCTCTCAATCTAGCATGTCTCAAAATAATGCTTCTTCAAGTTTTGTCTTGTCCTTCTTGTCTTCACTAATCGATGAACAGATTGAGGAATTCCCGGAAGAAGACTTGACATCACTTTCTTCTCGTTTTTATAAAGCCTTGCAGAATGTGAGAATGAGAAAGAAAGTTGGTGGTGGCCCTCCAAGGTGCTATGAGTGTCGTGATCTCAACCACATGCGTTCAAATTGTCCTAAACTCGTAGGTAAAGCATCAAGAGAGGAGGACAATGACAAAAGAAAAGAGAAGAAGAAGTTTTCTCCAAGAAATAGAAAGAAGAAGAGCTTCATCAATAGCAAAGTTGTCCACCGGGTCCTTTCCGCTCTTGAACAAGTCAATTTGAGTGATGTGGATTCGGAGAGCAGTGAAGATGATACAACAACTCCAAGCAAACATGAATTGACAGGGTTGTGTCTCATAGCTATGAGTGATGTAAGCTTTACCGAGGACGATCATAACAGCGATTGCGATGAGGTAGAACCTTCTTACGATGAATTAACTATTGCTGTTGTTCGTCTTGGAAAATTGCTTGACAAACGCGACAAGAAGATTAAGAAACATGATGTTCTTGTGGAATCTTTGAATGCTGAAATTGCTAGACTTAAATCTTTGATTCTCGATGATGATGCTTGCAAATCATGTGACTTAATTCTGAGTGAGCTTATGTGCTTAGGAAAGAATATGTTTCTTTGTTAGAACAAGTCAATCTTTGAAAAGAAAGAAAATGAGAAACATGTGAAAAATGCTAGCTGTTCAACTGTTGATTTGCATGATACAACTCATTGTTCTAAATGTGCTATACTGGAATTGAAGTTGCATGATGCAAATGCTAGGGTTTCTCAAATGACAGATGCTATGCTCACTCATGAAGTTCTCACATGCTCAACTTGTCGCAAACAGAAAGGAAAAGTGGACGTTCCATGTAATAATTGTTTAACTCTTTCTCGAAAGGTTGATTACTTGGAAAAATCTTTAGAACGGTTCACTACTGGAAAGAAAAACCTAAACATGATTTTGGATCAGTCAAGGGTCAATACTCATCACAAAGGTTTAGGTTTTGATTCTTATGCTCATCATAAATTGCATACTCCTACTGTTGTTAAGACACTTGGAAGTGGAAAAATTTGAGAATGTCAATGAGCCTAAGAAAACTGTTTTCAAGTCTGCTGGTGTGTTATCTTCTACTATGATGAATGCAAATGCTACTTCTGTTTCTAAAGCTAAACATCATGTTAAGTATACTTGCACTCACTGTGGTAGAGATGGACACTTAGTAGATTTTTGCTTTAGGCTAGCCAAACAGCAAAAGAAAGAAAAGGCTAAGACTAGGTCTAATTTCAGGAAGGCGTATTTTACTCCTCATTTTGTGCCTAGGGTGATGTAAACACCTTTTGTTGCAAGAAACACGGGAAAGAGCAAATCTGATTTTGTGAACAAGCATCCTCATTTTGTGTATAAGGTGATGCAAACATCTTGTGTTGAAAGAAACACGAGAAAGGGCAAATCTGTTTTTGTGAACAAGCATACTCGTGTTGTGCCTACTCTTCGTGTGTCTCAGTACTGGATTCCCAAATGCTTTATTTCTAACCCTAATACCGAGGCCACATCTTCTTGTGCTATGTAGGTTTTTCAGATGCGGGTTGGGAACAGAAGCTTAGTGGATCTTGGTCTTTTGCAAGATGGGATCAAGATTTGGATGGTTCTCACCCTTGAGATGGCCTTCATGAGGCATGTGCGATAATTCTTCACCTACTTTGTGAGTTAGTTTATACACTCATATCTTTTTCATTCATAAATATCTATTTGTGGTATGAGATGAAATGTTTGTTCATATGCTCATATGTATCCCCTAGCATGTTCAATAATGTTATATCTTATATCATGCTTTTCATGCTTTGAATTCACTTATCATGATTCATGCCTATGCTTAATTGAACATACCATGATAACTTAAGCTCATGTATATCATCATCTCCTCTCTGTTGATTTTATTGGTTATCTATTTGAGGGGGAGTTATTGGTTATTGGTGAAAATTCCTTTCGGTTGCCTTTTTGGGAGGTTTGTTCTTGCAGTCTTTTGTTTTTAAAATAATTCTCTTCAGGTGACAATTTTGTAGAAGGTTTTTAAGATGGTTGTTTTGAAGGGGGAGTTCTTTGAAGTTTTTATAATATTGTGTAACATGTTTTTTTCTTTTTGTTTTGTGTGTTCCTTAAATGAAAAACAAAAAATGAAAAACAGTAAAAGTACTGAGCATTGTATTTCACACACATATGTCATTTGAAGCCATGTTTATGCTACAAGGTCTTTGCAACTTCCTGTTTATACATATATGGTGTAGTTTATGTTATGACTTTTTAAATGGAATGACAACTTGAATTAAATCTTGTCATGGTTGAACTTTCTTGGCTATCTTGATCCTGCTCAAAAAAGTGCTAAATATGAAAGTTAAGTGCTAAAGCTCAAAAAGTGATTGTTGATAAAAGCAAGATCAAGGTTATGTCTCGTCGCACTTCTTCTTTACTGAGGCGCTTATCATTGCACTTTGATATGAACTTGGAAGATGTTGTGTATGACCGAAACCATGAAACCTTAAGCTTTTGATTACTTGGCATGGTTGAAAAGTAAGGCCGATGGTGCATGTAATTCCTTGAAATTGTTATTGTTGCAATCAAATTAATGAATCAGTTTTTCAAAGCACAAATAAAGTGCACAAAAATTCAATGTTTTCAGGTTTTAAGATTGTTGAGAAAGGGAGATCATGCCATATAAAAATCGTTAATAGTACTTGATTTCTAGTTATGCTTACTCTACATTGTTTATGTGTAGATTTGAGGGTGCAAGTACTGTTGATAGCATGACTTGGTGATCAAGTTGTTACATTTGTGCATGATTCATAATGCTCAGTACATAAAAAAGGGAAAACAACAAACATAAAAGGGGAGAAGTTTCTCTTTTGATCTCTTTTTGCATTCTTGATGAATCCATTGTCAAAGGGGGAGAAATTTTGGAATCAAAAGGAGAAATTTTTGGTCACACATTGCACATTCACACACACATTTCTTCTTTATGTTAGGAGGAGTCTTTCTTTTTGATAGGGAGAGATTTCTTTTTAGATAGGGGGAGATTTTTATTCTTCTTCTTTTGGTCACTTTACTTCTTTTAAAAATGGTGTTGCTACTTTAAGGTGAATGCCCATGTTCGTTTCCAAATGGTGTTGCCAATGTTTTCATCAAGGGGGAGATTGTGAGATCATGTGATGAAAAAATTGTTTGAATGGTGAAATTGGCATTGTAAAGTGATTTTAGTTATAGCATGTGTGGTGCTTGTGAATGTGCTATGGTGATATGATAATTATGCTGGTGATAGCATGATGGACTTTGCTTGATGCAATGCACTCATGTGAGTGCTTGCATGGACTGTTTTTGAGACAAGTTGTGGACTTGTGCTCAAATGATTGTTTGATTATGCTGGCGATAGCATAATGGTTTTGCTTGATGCAATGTACTCGTGTGAGTGGTTGCAAGGATTAATCTTGAGTCAAGTCGTGTACTTGTGCTCGGACGCGTTGTTTGTTAATTCATGTGCAGGTGTTGCTCGAGGGAGAACGTGGTCGATGACGGGACCGGAACTAGGTTCATGGAGGAACTGAGGTTCGAGACTAGGTTCAGGGAGGAATCGAGGTCTTGGTGGTCAAGGATGTCATGCGAGATGTTCGGGCTAGAGAACATGCATGTGAAGGCTGGTTAGTCACGTATGTGCAGCAAGTGGGCTGATCATGCATGCAAGGTTTTGGTTTTGGCCATGTTGGGCCAAGTTGAGATAGATACGAACTCTTTTCATGTTGGAAGTGGAGTTGTAGTCAATCTCTGTGAGTTTGCTCTGTATAAATAGGAGGAGGTGTCTTCTGTTTATTGTGAGCAAGATTTTAGGGTTGTACTCTTTTGTTTGAGTACTATAACCAGATCAGAAACAAAGATCCTTCTTGCATCTTCAGCGGCTTGTGATTTTTGTCTTGCTCTTGGTTTCGACATAGTTGATCGATCGCTTGAAGTTTTGTTCATCACAGCAGTCACGAAGTTCATCACGGAGTTCGGTTCTTTGCAAAGGTATCATCTTGCAAAGGTAATATCTTTTGATCCGTAGATTCGATCGGATTGATTCTTATTGGGTTTGATTCATAATTGAATCTAGTTTCTACAATTAAAATTTCACATCAATCCAATGGTTAGATCTTTGGTAATTTGTGGTCGCCCAGATTGATGTCCAGCTTGCCCGACTGCTCGCGTGGTCGCCCGAATTCAGTCATCTTGTGAAGGACATAACTTTAGATCCGTACATCCGATTGACCTGATTCATTTTGTGTTAGCTTTTGAATTGAGTCTTGTTTCTACAGTTAAAATTTCACATTAATCCAACGGTTGGATCTCTAGAAATTTTAGTTTTTCTGAACTAGTCGCCCGATTGATATCGTGGTCGCCCAGCCTGCTCGCCCAAACTGCTCTCCCAAGTGCCAAACTGGTCGCCCAGGTGTTCTACTGGTCGCCCGAATTATTCTACTGGTCGCCCAAGTGCCCAAATTGGTCGCCCAAGTGATCTACTGGTCACCCAGACTGGTCTATTGGTTTCCCAACTGCATAAACTGATTTCCAAGCAATTTGACTTTCAATTGGGGTGTTTGAAAAGTTCAAAATTTTGATTTTAGCTTCCGCGCAATCATTCGCCTCCCTCTGATTGCTTCATTAGTATATTTCGATCCTACATTCTCTCCCTCTAGAGAGAGGAAGGGATACAAGATTTGTCTACAGATCTAGAAGGTGTGGGCTTCAACGGAAAAATTAGTCCAGTGAGACTCAATTCGTTGATTTTTGATAATGTGTCTATGACATGTGGGTCCATCTGAGTCTATGACAGTGGACCAGGGTGTCAAAAAGTGAATCACGAATTTTAAAGAGTGTCAGTGGCTTCAATCTCCCGGGCTTCAACCTGGCCCTCTCCAATGCACATTCTATCTACACTACATCTTCCTCTCCACAAGATATATAAACCTCTACAAATGTCAGGAATGAGATGCTCTTTCCTTAGAGAGTTAACTATTCCAAGGATTTCAAGTTCAAAACCTAGCTCCCCTTGTTTTCTCAATTTTGGGGCCACTTTGGGCTGTCATGAGAGAATGATCTGTTAAGAGCTTTAAGCGAAGTTTCCACAGTGGCTCCCTAAGACAACTACTGCAGAAAAATAATAATGATCAAGCAAAACAGCCATCTTGGATGATCCGTCAAAGGCCAAAAGAACCATACCGGAGTATTTTCTGGACATTGGATTTCTCTGTGTAGTGCCGCTGTTGCAACATAACGGATGATCCGGTACGTCAATACAAACTCATACCGGAGTATTGTGCGGACGTTGGATTTGTGTTTACGCGGTATTGTAGAACAAAGGATGCTCCGAGACGTACATGAAAACATACCCAAGCATCTCCTCGTCACAAAATTTGGACAGCGGTTTGTTTAAGAACTACGCCTTTAAAGACTTGAACATCACCACAGGGGGTTCGTTAATTAATTAGGCCGTCAATATAATTAACTAAGGCGGCTTGTTTAACATACCGCCTGTGGAATCTGCGCTTCATGATAAACCGAAGAAAGCGCTTTGTGTAAAGATGGCAATTTCAAAGCGGTTCCTTAAGAGAGCCACTCAGAAGAGCATAGTTTCCTGGCGGCATCTAAAGGGCACCGCCTGTGACAAGATCAATATTTTCACAGGCGGTTTCTTAAGAGAGCAGTCTATGAAGATACCTTTACACAGGCGGTTCTTAACCCCAAGGATCGGCCGAAGTCATTTGAGGCGGCTCTCCTTTTAATCCGCCTGTGAAAAGAAATCATTGGTGTCTAGGAAAATCATTTCTGTAGTAGTGTAGCCACCGGCGACTTGTTGGAGTTCTGGCTCGTTGGTGGATGGAGGGAGCTAGGAGGAAGGAGGAGAGAGAAGTAGCAAGCAGCTGTTGGATTTTTGGTGGTGTGAGCTGTGCTGGATGCATGGGAATGGTAGGGAGGAGTGTCTATATTAGAGTATAGGGTCCAATGCAATGTGCTCTCTTGAGATGCACAACCAGTATCATTTCCCAAATGATATAGTTAGTGGTTAAAATCAACATTGACAGTTACTTAAGAATGGAGATAGCACAAAGAGAGGTGGGTATTGCCTGCTGACTTAGCACGGCTTGTTTGGACACTTCGACCGCAAAGAGGACATGATGGTATTATAACTAGAATTAGGGGCCGTTCGGTACTTCTTCTCCCCCTGACTTCTCAGCTGGAGCGGCCCGAGCCTTGTTGAACATGCTAGCTCCTCAAAATCAGATTCACGGATCCAGTCGAAGTGCTTCAGTGAAAATGAACGTGGCTGGAGAAGCGACCAAACACTAGCTTCGCGTGGGGATCAGGTACACCGAAATGAAAGTAACCCTTCAAGTTACGGATATTTACCAGTGAAATACCACTGCTATACCCCACTCTCCCATCTCACAGAGCCCCAGAAATCCCCCATTCGCATCTCGTGTTCGTGTTCTAGCATCCATGGTGAAATCCTCCAAAAGCTCGGTGTCCACGGCGAAAATCCCAGGCGAGCAGTGCACATCCACGGCCCGGCGTCCACGGAGACCCAACGTTCGCGCCTCCACATGCACGATGACCTAGCGTCCATGAGCGGCGACCCTTCGTCCACGGTGTCCATGAGCAGCGAGCCAGCGTGGACAAACTGTAACATCCCAAAATTTACTCTAAATAAATTTATGGCATTTTTGAGTCAATTGGAATTTTCTGAGATTTTATTTGGAATTTTTGGCCATCTGATAAAATAAAGATCATTCGTTTCACATGTACGTTAAAATTTAAAATTTAGTTTAAAATAAAAACAATGGGAAAATAAGAACGTTTCTTTTAAATATTCTCAAAAACATGATTATAAATTAAGTTTGTCGATTATATTAAAAACCGTACAAGTGTCTGATTTACTAAAAGAATTTTTGCAGAAAATCTATATATCGAAAAATCATGAAACCAATTTTGTTAAGTTTCAAATATTCCCTAGTATTTTAGGGATGTTTTCCAAGATTTTTAGAGCTCTTTTGCTATTTTATCCTAAATGCATTTTGTTCCAACACTATTCAAAATACGGGATTTGATCGGACGAGGACGTGCAGAAATGGAAGGAGTTTATTGCGGGCGTAATTTCCGTTTTCCTTGTACGCATCAAGCAGAGGTTGTCTCTTCATTGCTTGGTGGGAGTTTCTTCAGTTACCATTGCTTAATCACCACTTAATCTTTCCTCCTGCGCCGTTGCTTCCATTCCTCCAGATTTTGGCCATCTTCTCTTCACATCTTCATACCTCCCTACCATTCTCCTCTGGTTTGGGCGCTGCTTGGCTGCACGCCGCTGGGCGCTTCTTCTGCGCCGAAGGCTCTGCCTTCTTTGTCGTCTTGACAGTACTCTCTCTTTTTTCCAAGCGTGCTTTATCTCTATGATCGGTTGATCTTGTTATGTATTGAGCATGTATACGTATATATAAGTTGGGCCGAACGCTTGTATATATATACATTTTGTTAGTTTGTAGGTATATTTATATCTATATTTTTTTGGACGTTGCATGTATATGTAGTACGTATGCATGTATATCTATTTATACTAGGATCGTTTGTGTGAATACATATATACGCTAGTACGTAGTATATGAACATGTAGATATATTGGGATGATTTGCATATATAATTTTCTATATGCATGTATATGAATATATTAGGACGAATAGGTGTATATATATATACTAGTTTCCGTTGCCTCCTCACGTGAGTATATATATAGTACAATCGCAATATTTTGATTCGGTTCTCCTAACTATGCTCACGTCTTGGCCGCCGGCGCTGTCTCCGGTCGACTGCACTCACCAGGCTGATTTCCCCTCTCTGTCTGCGTATGCATGTGGTGCATCGCCGATGAATCTCTGTATGGAATTGGTATGTTGGACGCCGCTGTCGACTAGGCTCTGGCCGACTGCACTCGCCGACCACCTGCGTCGCTCGCCTGGCCGATTTTACGCACCGCTTGGCCGTGCGCCTTCACTTCTCTCTCAGTTTCACGTAGCAAAGCTCAGCCGAATTGAAGAACATGCAAGTGACGAATGAACAGTGCCATGCAGTTCTATTCGGGAGAAACATTATTTGTACATGAACTTTTCCCAAATTGCGAAATTTGTCTTTTGTGTTGCAGATTCTTTTTAGCTCTAAATTGTATGCAACAAATTTTTTTAATTAGTAAAAATTAATACCTATCTATGATAATTTTTTTGAAATTTTATAAATAGATTTATAATGTTAAATTAATCGCAGAAGGTCCACACTTACAAATTTTGTAGCTCTTAAACTATATGTCCAAAAATATCAAAATAAATTTTATAAATCTTAGAAAATGCTAAACTAGTTATCTGGAAGTTTTCATGAAATTATGAATTAGTTTGAATAGTGGTATTTTCTGAATTGTGTGTTTGTACGTTGTTTGAATGTTCATTTAGTTCTTTATCTGTTACTGTAGACGTTGAACTGTGCGAAGGTGCGGAAGTTGAAGATCAAGCTCAAGATCAAGTCTTAGATCAAGACCAGTTGCTCTTTGAAGGCAAGTTGTGCTTTGACCATATTGCTCCTAAGTTTTGAAAATGTATTTTGATTGAAACTATGCATGCTAATTCAACTAAAAATGGATTTAAAATAATTTGGGTGAATTAGCTAATCAACCTATTTGTTATTGCCACCTTCTTGTTAATATTTGTATGCCATGATTCCTTTGATAACCTAAGTTTGGTAATATTAGTTGGCTGATAATATTGTGCCAACACGGGAGGCTAGACCGTGAATAGTTGCTTAGCTTTGCATATATCGTGAATAATCTTTTAAAATACAAAGATCCATGTTGAATAATGGAATATGCAATGTATTTTGAAAGGGTGTGATGTGTTGCCACACGATGATGTTGATATATGGAGGTCTGTGTGGTTCCATATGGATGTTGAGTTATTATTGGCATGTGTTGCACAATAATCAACTTGGGATGGAAAATAATTTAGATCGGAGCAAGTGGTTGGAGCAAGTGTGGATCTGTGGGCCGAGGGGCGGACGGGTTTGTGCAAGTCTTGCTCGATCAACCCTAAGGACTTAACCTTGCGAGCCTTTGACTGAGTCATTCATACAACCACAAGTTCCGGTATAGGACGGACCTAGCTGAGTAAATTGTGAAATCTATTCCTCAGATCTGTCGTGGTGGAGTGAGGCCTGTGTGTTTGGGTGGTAAAACTCACAAGCGCAAGAGGGGCCACAGGTATGGTAACGATCCCTCCGGTGTTGAAACCTTAGTGGGCAGTACTGGGTTTAGACGGGCCTTTGGAAAGGCTTTTTTACAGCCGCTCGCCTTTTTGGTGTTTGATTGTATCTTGTGGGTAAAGTGTATAACCTTTGCAGAGTGTACAAACTATTCGAATAGCCGTGTTCACGGTATTGAACATTGCTCGGGGATTACAGCCAAGGGGTAGAGTTTTGAAAATAAAATAGGGTGGAAGGCCGTGTGCCAGTGTTAATGGTGAAATTTGATTAAGGACTGTGCGTCCAAAATTTTGTGGAAGACAGTTTGAGAAACTTGTTATAATTATATGGTTTTGACGCTTTCTATCTAGATAAATAATAATTCAAAAATGTTGATGCAAATGCAAAATAGCCAACTGAGCCATTCCTTTGTAACAAGCCATGCATGTAGTAATAGGTCTGCATTCTGTGCATGACTTGTTAAGTACGGTGTGTACTCACCCTTGCGGGCAAAATTTTACTAGAGGAGGAGTCTACACCAGCGTGGGAAAAAGAGTATACTGGAGGGCCAGAGAACAAGGGAGCAAGCCTATGTCAAGACGCCTGTGGCGAAGATAGATCACCATAACGTTTACTTTCCGCTGTTGTTTATCTTTTACTCTGAATAATGTAAGCCCTGCGTGGCAAACTGATGTAAGGTGACCATATGGTCAAACAACTCGTTTATATACATGTTTGAAGTACTTATTTGTTATTCCGCTGTGTATGATTGTGGTACTTTAACCTTGTTAAGCCTGTGTGCACTAGCGCGATCCTGGACTAGTGTAGAATACACAGAGTGTCCGGATTTGCAAATTCGGGGCATGATAGAGGTGGTATCAGAGCATACTGACTGTAGGACTTGACCTTGGATAGATTGGCCGTTCTTTAGGAACTTCAAAATTATTTTCTAAAAGAAAATTTTAACTTGAAAAAAATGATAAGTTCTTGACTTGTCTCATTCTTCTATTCTTTTCTCCTTGCTGAAAATTTCTATATTTCCCCGTTGTTTTAAATGAAGATCTTATCTGAGTTGTTCCAAATAGTTATCGTTGCTTCACACTTAAGGAGAAAGCACTGGGTGTCGCTGCCAACCCTGAAGATCGTGAAGACAGGAATCGTCGAACTCAAGAAAAGTGGATTGATGGAGTGTTCCAGAAGCTAGAAGAACCAATGCTTTCGTAGCCAGTTGAGACTCATGTGTGAGAGTCGCGTCTGTCTAAGATAGAAGTGTTACCCTCATAGACGGTAGGTTATTGTTTGTTTAGGTTAATTTGGTTTTTCCTGTTTGCTGAGTGTGCAGTTTGCGTTGTAGAACTTTTAGGCTTGGATAAACAACCATACCAAGTTAGTAATTGTTTGCTTAAGTTTTTGGGTTAAACCTTTATACCGCACTAGTTTTCTTATGTACTTGTCTCCTCTATTATTTCTTTTCCCTAAATCCTTTTGTTCTTCAGATGGTGAACACCAAGCAACAATGGAGCCGTGGGAGCGGAGCTCAGAGAAACGAAACCGGAGGAGAATGTTCCACCACAAGGACCACCACTAGTCGATATGCAAAATTTGGGGGCATTCCTTGCTGCCCAGACCCAATTGATGCAGACGATGATGCATCAGATGCAGCAGATGCAAAATCAAGTTGTAGCCGTTAATGTCAATAACAACCCGAATGCGCATCATGGAAACCTGTTCCAGTCCAGACTCTCGGACTTCATGTGGACTAGGCCACCAACATTCTCAGGAAATGTTAACCCAATAGAGGCCGATGACTGGCTACGGACCATAGAAAGGAAGTTGCACATATCTCAATGTGCACCCAATGAGAAGGTCCTGTACGCCTCCCATCAACTTGAAGGGACTGCAGCGGAATGGTGGGAAAACTATTATGCATCCTATGAGAATCCCTCGGAGATCACACAGGAGGAGTTTCTTCAGACTTTCGCCCGATTACCATGTACGGAAGGAATGATGGAACTTAAAAAGGAAGAGTTCCGATCTCTGAAACAAGGAGGCCAATCAGTGGCCGATTATTTGAACAAATTCACTCTGTTGGCTCGTTATGCGCCAGAGGATGTGGCAATGGACAAAGCGAGGCAGTCCCGGTTCATGAAGGGACTTAACTCCGGACTTCAGGTGGGACTGATCACCCACAATTTTTCAGACTTTCAAGAGCTGGTAAATAAGGCGCTGATCTTAGAGGACAAGCGCAAAGAGATTGGAGAGGATCGCAAGCGACTCATGATCAATCAAGGAGGACGTCCAAATCAGTTGAGACTGAGAGTCAATCCCCAACAATTTGCTAGATTCAAGCCACAAATGACCAACCAGAGGACAATATCTCGCACCGGGATCATCAAGTCGAGGATTGTAACGCCACCCGAGAGAATAATCCATGAGTCCAAAGGTGGCGTTGCTTGATTGTAATGAACGGGGCATTTCACCAAACAGTGCCCAAAGAGAGTAAATGTGACCCCAGTTCGCTTTAATCTAGGGCCAACGCCGACAAAGACACCAACACCACCTACAAATCGAGGAGGAGACCAAACCGGAGCTACGCCTTCAATAGTTATTAGAGGTCGAGTGAACCATATCACGACCGCCGAAGCTCAAGATGCAGAGGACGTCGTACTGGGTAAGTTTTTAGTTAACTCAGTATGTGCAATTGTTTTATTTGACTCAGGAGCTTCCCATTCATTTATTTCTTGAAAGTTTGCTTTGGGGAATGGGATGAAAATGGTAAAACTAAGGTGCACATTATTGGTCAAATCACCTGGGTCTGAACTTCAATCAAATCTAGGATGCTTGGGAGTTAAGCTGGTCATTAATGAAGTAGTGTTCCTAGCAAACCTGATAGTGCTAGATACTCAAACCCTGGATGTGATCCTTGGGATGGATTGGCTGACCAAGTACAAAGCCGTATTGGATTGTGGCCGTAGAGTAGTGTCTGTAGAGAATCAAGACGGAGAAAAAGTGGAATTTCAATCAACCACAGTCCGAGATGGAAAATTGATGGTCAACAACCTAGAGATTAACAGCCTAGAAGATGTACCGGTAGTAAAAGAGTTTCCGGATGTGTTTCTTGAGGACTTGCCTGGTATGCCGATAGGGATATTGAGTTACATCGAAGGTGGTGCTCGAATCGCTCCTATTGCAAAGAGACCTTATAGGTTGTCCATCGAAGAGCTAGTGGAGATGAAAAGTGTCGACGATCGGGATCGCCAACCGCAAGAAGTGAGGTAGGGGTTAGAACGTTATGGAACCCGAGCTGCGTTTGCTTCGAAGCGGAGGAAGTCAAGGACGTGAGGATGGTCTGAGCCGCGACAAATGAACACGAGACATTGAGTTTATCTTGGTTCGAGCCCTGTGAAGGTAATAGCTCTACTCCAGTCGCCTTGCGGCGGTGGTTTCTTGTTATGTGGGTGTACAGAGCAGTGTTTACAACTTAAGACAGTAATGGAGATTCCTAGCTCGAGCTGTTGTGTGCGATGTGTTGTGTCCTTCTGGAGCTCATGCGTCCTTGATCTTTATACTCCTTCCGCCCGCAACGACCGGGAGTGATCCTTGAAAAGGGGCCTTCGTGCACCTTGAGGCTGGCGACAGAATCTCCCGAACTTGCCGCACTCCTAGTCGTCCTCGACGCTCTCTGGAAACTGCCAGTCAAATGCCAGATCCGAAATCCTTGGGCGGACTAGGGCTTCAGGTGAGACCCGCCCGAGCTCGAGGTCGTGCGGGGGCGAGATCGGGCACACCGCGCTCGAGGTCGAGCGGGATCGAGCCTGGGCACACTGTGCCCGAGGTCGAACGCCCCTGTGCGTACCTAGGTCGTGGTCGGGGCCTTCTGAGCTTGGAGGATCCGTCGACCACGTGTTGACTGGTCAAGGAGTACCCAGCCCTCGTCAGCTAGCCCCCGAGGCTCTAGGTCGGAGGGAACCCTCAGGACGACCTCGAGCCTTATTCTTTGAGACGGAAAGACCTTCGCTGGTCTCGACTCCATGGTCGAGGTCGAGCGGAGACCGCAAGGCAAGTCCCTTGGCCCCGACACCTGGCGACCTTCGGACTTCCCGACGTCGGTACGGATGTGAACAGTTAGCGGGCATCTGGCGGCGTCTCGATCCCGTAGCCCAAGCCCTAACTGCACCCGTCAAATCCCAGTTGGCACGCCTTTTGAGGCGCCGTGGACTAGACTTGGCCGAGTTGCTGTCTATATATCCAGCGCCACACCGTCGGTCGAAAAGCTCCTGCTCCTGCGCCTTCGCCTTCCAACCTTCCTTGCCCGAGCAAAGCTTTCCTCCTCCCCTTCAGACCAAACCAGCCACAACCGCCATGACGAAGCTAGGGAGGAGCATGCTGTCGGACTCGAGGATGAGGGAACTCGAGTCCCCGAAATTTGCTAGATCCGTTCGTGGCGGCCGCCGGAAGCGAGATCGAGCCGCACCCCAGGGAGCACGAGATCGCTCGCACCGAGCACTCACGCCTTTTTGGCTTATGACCCCGGAGAGTGAGTTCGTCATGAAGGTCCTCTCCGCCATGACATCGAACTCATCAATCTGGTGCCAAACTCCGTTCTTCTCCTCACCATCTTTTCCCATCTATGTGAGGGGTTCCTGGGGATCCTCCCGACCCCCTCGCTCTTCTTTCGGTACTTCAGTCTTTTCCGCTCCGGGAAGGACCCCGTGGTCGGCTGTGTCTACTTCCGGCTGCGGGTCGGGCTCAAATGGTCCTTCCCCAAGTTCCAGCCTCGGGATTCCCTTGGCCCGTGGAACGAGCGCTGGTTCTACCTGAAGAGGGGCGAGACCGGGACGCTGGTGTTCGAAGGGACCCCCATCGCCAACCGGAAGAAGGAGACGCCGGAGTCGGACGACCTCGAGGTCGACGAGGAGGCCATCGCTCTCATTCACATCTGCGCCATGCGCGGTCTCAACGGCAAAGCGACGCTAACGATTTTCATGAACCGGTGTCTCCCTTAGACGGAGGGAGCACCCGTTCGAGATCCGGGAACGACGATCCGACCCGGAGGGCACGTCTGGTGAGTTTTCTTGCCCCAAGGTCCGCTCGTGCATACTCCCGACCTTCTTTTGACAACCGCTTGCCCGCAGCCGGCGAACTCGGTCTCGGCCAGATGGTCGAGATGTTCGAAGCGCGCGATGAGTACGCCATTGGCAACCCTGCTCCAAGAATGTGCTCCGCCGAAAAGACGAGGTAAGTCTCCCGACCAAGCTGCTCGAAGTCTTTCGCCGTGAGCCCCTTCCGAGCCTCGCTTGCTCACGAGCCCATCAAGAGTTGCCGGACACGGCAGAGGATGCTCCATTGCCCGCAGGGCAGGGCAAGAAAGGGAAGAAGCGACCTCCACCGCCGGACTAAGCCAAACGGAGGCGAAGAAGCGCCATGTCGAATGGGGGGTTCGCGCCACGATGAGGGCCCTTCTGGTCGAGCCCCCGAGTCCTTGCGTTTTTCCGTGCCTTGCCGTTTTTGACATACCTTCCTTCGTGTAGCAGCAGAGCGCGGCTGCCGCCGCCAGTTCGAGTACACCCGCCCCCTCAGAGTCTCGAAGACGAACCTCGCCGCGTGGTGACGAGGAGCCGCGGACCCGGGACCTCAGTCGTGAGGACACATAAGCGTGGCGCCGACGACCGGGGCAACAAGACCTCGAGACGACCCTCGGCGAGGGGACCGTGGCCCAAGTAAGCTCCCGAGACCGATCCGCGCCCTTTTCGTGATCCTTCCGCTTAGTGTATGCTTTTGATCGCAGAACTTGAGCATCCGAGCTCAAACTTGCCCATTTTGACGATGGCTGTTGTTCAGGGCGAGTCCGAGTCCGAGGAGGAGAACGCCAGGCTTTGGTCAGCGTCTTGATCGCCGCCAGACGTGCACTCCTTCAGGCCAGCCCTTGGTCGGCGAGTTCTACCAAGGGCTGAACGACTCGTCCGAAGAAAATGAACCCGCGACCAGCGGGGACTTCGACATGGGCGAGGCCCACGGCAGTGATGCTGTCGACGAGCATCCCGAAGCCATTGTGAGGGAGGATGCTCAGGGCCTGGAGGCTGCGCTTGAAGTGGCCTCCAAGACCCGTCGACCACGGCCGCCCAGTCTTTGGGACCACGACCCTCACGGGACACCGGAGATGCACGGCCGAGGCGCCCGCCAACTTCGGGTGGATGCGCTGAAGGCTGAGGTCGTGGCACCCTCGGCCACGGAGGTCGAGGATGCCGCGGCGAACCCATTGCCGCCCCGCGGCTCCGGGTCGGCGGAGAGCGAACGTGGAGATCGGGGCTAGCGCCGCTGTCATACCCTCCGCTGACGGTTCAACTCACGGAGGTGGCAGCGGATAGCCATGCCGCCCTCGTGGTAAGGACTCAGAGCCCTGGCCCAAGCGCGCCAGTGGTGGCCGAGGTTGACCCCGGCACCGGCATCGCGGTCGACGAGGAGGAGGAGGAAATCCCTCGCGATCGCATTGAAGACCGTGAGGAATTCACCCGCAAGCTCGAGAGGCCCGCGAGGTAAGGACTTTCCCCGCATACTTCTCATCTTGTAGCTTGACTTCCTTGTCCTTTCTCACCTTCGGGCCACCCTTTTTGATGTGAAGGTGACCGATCATGCCACTCGAGGGCTTCAAGGCCTTCGAGAGCATGCGGATGTGCTAAGAGGTCTCCTCGATGTAGTAGAGGCGCGGGAGGTTGAGCGCGACAGGCTCGTCCGAACCATCGAGGTCGAGCAGGGGGAGCTCGAGCAGAAGAACCAAGAGCTCGACGATCTACGCCGGACGATGAGGGCGCTGGAGACAGCCCACGCGGCAGAGCTCGAGCAGACCCGGACCTCCGAACGCGACTTCTGCTTTAAAGCCGTGGAGCAGAGCGCAGACGCCACCACGGCCCGAGGTTGAGCGGGCCAAGATCAAGCTCGAGAAGGCTTCAAGGAGGCGTCGACTCCCGAGCTCAAGGCCAAGGTACTCCAGCTTGAGGAGGAACTTGGGAGCGTCAACAAGACGCTTGAGGCCGAGCGGGCCAAGGTCAAGGACTTGGAGAAGGCTGCTAGGGAGCAGGCACACTCCACGACGAGGGCATCTCCTGAGCTCGAGGCCAAAATCCTCGAGCTCGAGGGGAAGCTCGACCATGCCACCAAGGCGCTCGAGGTCGAACGCGCTAAGGTCGAGGCGTTGGAGACGGCTCCCGCGAAGTCATCTCCCGAAGCCAAGACCAAGGTTCCCGGACTCGAAGAGAAGCTCGAGCGCGTCGGTAAGGCAGCGAAGAGCGCCCTGGCTCAGCTTGAAGAAGAGCGACGTCGGGCCGTGGACGCTTCCCAGCAAGCCCTCCAGCTCCAGGGGGAGATCGCAACCCTGAGGGCAAAAGTGGCCCACCGAAAGCAGAAAAGCTTGCCCACGAGATGGCCGACCAGAGAGAGACATGAAAAGCAGGGAATATACTAACAGAAAATGGTGTGCTTTCTAGTGAACAAAGAACTCGTCCCTGTCATGAATCCGTGGTTTGGGGATACTTGAAGTCTTTCTCGCTTCGCTTGTTCGCCGCGTCCGTGCTCTTTAGGTCGTGTGCCGGTAGCGTAGCCTTACCCAGCCCCCGTTGGGCCCGAGGTCGAGTGACGCGTGCCTTGGGCACAAGACGTAGATATGGACGAGAGGCCGCGACCTGCAAAGTGGAGGAACAATCCGCAATGGCGGAAAAACACGAGGCGAACATCGTCAAGTAGATTAGTGTTCGTGCGACCCTTGCGACCATGCGCATTGCTCGATCGTCAAAGCGGCGAGGTTCGTGACTCGAGCCCGGGCACAGGGGAGAGCTAGATTGCGAAGATGTTCGGCTTACGTTTAGCTCGTCCGCTGGGGGTGAGCGTGAAAACCTGCATTACTTAGACTAGGAGCGGATGCGCTGCGGACGAAGGTCGTGTTCGGGAAAAAGGAGCCACCGAAAAGAAAAGCAGCAACACAAATGGAAGCAGGTATAAAAGGAAAAGAATGGAAGACCAGATTGTATTGAAATATGAGGCATAGAGGTTACACATAAAATTTCCGAAGCTGATCTATGTTCCACGAGCTAGAGAGCTCTCTACCATCGAGCGGCTAGCCGTAAGCCCTCGCGTGCGATCTGCTGAAACGACTCTATAGGGGCCTCCCACCGCGGGATAACTTATTGGTGCCGGACGAGCTCAATCCGCCTCGTGGCTAGGTCCCCAACAAGGAGCCTCCTAGGTCGACATCGGCCGAGACGCATGTCTCATGAAGAGCTTGCGGAGTAGTGCGTTGATCGAGCAAAGGCACGGCATCTTACTTCTTCGCGAGGGTAAGGTCGAGAGACCGTTCAGGCCGAAGTCGATTTGGTCGACAAAGGCGACTTCGGCAGAGCCTAGCGTGACCTCGGGAGGCGGGATTTGCTTCAAGATCAAATTTGGAAGGCGCGGACCCCGTGGCTCGGCTTGTCGTGGGTACGAATAGACCATAGGACGGTGGGAAGTTCGCCCACCTGTGCCTTGCCGAATCGCTCGAGCTCATCTCGCAACTCGTTTCTTGACGCCTGGACGATTTGTTCGCTGCGTGCTCCGCCGCCTCCGTTGTTCGGGTGAGCCACCGGCGCGGCATATTTTGATGCCGAAGTTCTCGCAAAACTCCCTGAACAACTCACCGTAAAGCGTACCGTTGTCGCGATAATTTTGCGGAACCCCATACCGTGACCACGCTCAAGCGGAAAACGGATCGCCGCCGAAATGTTATGGTCGAGACCGTTCAGCCTCTATCCACTTGGTGAAGGTGTCGACAAAGAACTAATGTAAACTTCTTCCCCGGCTGCTTGAGGGAAAGGACCGAGGATGTCCAGCCCCGTGTCGAGAAGGGCCATGCGAAGCGGAATGGTCTCGGAGCGCCAGAGGCGGTTGATGCGATTTCGTGCGTGGAATTGGCATGCTCGGCAAAAGCGACGATATCACGAGCATCCCGGCGCCGAGGGCCAATAGTATCCCATGCGGAAGGCCTTCCGACCATTGTCTCAGACGAAGAGTGTGCCCCACAGAGGCCCGAGTGAATGTCATGCAATGTACTTACCATCCTCCGTGGAGATGCACCGTGTTAGGATGCAGGAAACATTGCGCTCAGAGAGCTCTCCTCGACGAGGCGTGGTCTGATTCTTCGCCGCGCTGATTAAGCTCCTCTCGGCAGGTCTGGGGGGGTGTCGCCTCGCCCGAGAGGTAATTGTGAATGGCCTCGCCCAGAAGGATTCCTCGACTCTGAGCAATCATGGCCTCTCGTCGGAAATCGACGGGCCGAGAAGCGTTCCAAGATGACGTCGGGTGGGATAGCGTCGTCGAGGAGCCGAGCTTGGAGAGGAAATCACCGGAGTTGTCCCTCTGAGGATGTGCTTGAGCTCCAAGTTCGAACCATTTTTCCATCTTGCGCACTCGGCGAGGTACTTTGCCATCGAATCTCCCGAGCATTGGTAGTCCTTGTTGAGGCGGTTGATGACGAGCCGAGTCGCCCTTCACGATCCAGCGGCGACACCCAAAGCCTTGCAAGCTCGTGAAGCCGCCAGAGAGCTTCAGATTCCGCCACATTGTTGGTCGCCGAAGCCAAAGCGAATGACGACCTCAATTTGTCGCCGCTGGAGTGAGGATAAGTATCCCACCCTCGCGTGTGAAGGACCTCGAGCCGCCAAGAACATGACCCAGGTTTTTCTTCTTCGACCAAGCTCGGAGCTGGCTGCGACGTCGCCGACCACAAAGTCGGCGAGCACTGGCGACTTTATGGTCGTGCGCGCCTACGACACCGACGCCGAACGCCGCGAGTTCCATGGCCCACTTGGCGATTCGTCCGCCACCCTCTGGGTTCTCGGGATGTCCCCGAGCGGAAGCCGCTCGACGACGACCGGAATGCGCCTGAAATAGTGCCGGTTGCGCGAAGCCATGAGAAGAGCATATAAAAGCTTACAGACTGTGGGTAGCGCTCCTTCGGGCCGCGGCAGACCTCGCCGACATAATAAATGGGGTCTTCTTTGAGACCCTGCTTCGCCACCATGACGGCACTAACAATTGAGGGGTGGTGCGAGATATAGATAACTTCTCACGGGTGCGGCGTTATAAGGAGGGGTGGGGATGACAGGTACACCTTCAGGTCGTCGAAGGATCGTTGGGCCTCTGGAGTCCACTCAAAACCCCCGGGCTTGCGCAAGGTTTGGAAGAATGGGAGCTCGCGTCGCCGAGCCTCGAGATGAATTGCCGAGGGCGCCATGCGCCGATGAGGCTTTGCACCCGCTGATTGAGGTCGGAGGTGCCATCTTCTCGATCGCTTCGATCTTCTCCGGTTTGGACCAACCCCGAGCCCCGATCATGTAGCCGAGCACCCACGGACGCCGCTACCAACACGCACTTCTCGGTTGAGCTTGATCTTGTGCCTGTTCAGGTTGGCGAAGGTCTCTCGAGGTCGCGAACATGGTCGCCCTCGGAGGGGCTTTTGACGATGATGTCGCCCACGAGACTTCAAGGTTCGCCCGATCTGTGGCTCGAAAGTCTTGGTCATTAGTCGTTGAAAGGTGGCCCCTGCATTGCGCAGACCGAATGACATGGTCGTATAGCAATAGGTGCCAAACGGCGTGATGAAGGAAGTCTTGTTCTCGTCCTCGACCGCCAGCTTGATCTGGTGGTACCCCGAGTAAGCATCCAAGAAGCTCAGCATCTTGGCATTCGCGGTGGAGTCGACGATCTGGTCGATGCGTGGAAGCGGGAAGTTGTCCCCGACAAGCCGAGTTCAACCCGTATGATCGACGACATTCTCCACTTTCTCCCTTCTTCTCGACGATGGCCGGGTTTGCCACCACTCGGAGTAATTAATCTCACGAATGAAGCCGCCTTCAAGAGCTTGTCAAGGTTCTCCTTGATGATCCGCGACCTTCTCCGGAGAAACGACGCAGTTTTCCGGGCGTCATGTGGGAACCGGTCCCACGCAACTTGTGCTCGATCACCTCCTTGGGACGCCAGCATGTCGCGGGCTCCCAAGCAAATATGCCCTTGTTGGCGCGGCGAAGGTGACGAGCTCGAGTTCCTATTTGAACTCAACTCGGTAGGAGACGATGGGACGCACCGCCGGGTCATTCTCATCGAGCGCACGCCTTCGTTGCCCATTGGCCGGATCGCCGCCTCCGCAGCGTTCTTGGTCGATGCCTCCGCCACGGGCTGGGCGGCATGCGGCGAGAGCCAAGGCCTTGGTCTCAGCCATCGCCGCTGCGAGTCGCCTCACGGTGATGACACCGTTGGGACCGGCGACTTCATGCACCGATGGCCATAGTGGTCGGCCGCCATGAACTTGACCAGGGCTGGCCGCCCGAGGATGGCGTTGTAAGGGAGGTCACCCTCGACCACCTCGAAGGTGATCAACTCGGTGCGAAAGTTGTCGAGCCGCCAAGGTGACGGGTAAACGACCGCCCCAAGGGGTGGTCGAGCTCTGAGGACTATCCCAAAGAATGGTATGGTGATGCTCTTGACCTTCGACAAGGGAATCTGATTCTGGCCGCGCTCGCCTCTGTAATAAGTTAAGAGAGCTGCCGCCATCGACCATGACCACGACCGATCGTGGTGTTGCTTATGGTCGGGTCACGACAAAGCGGTCTTGGTCTCGGGCCATACCAGGAGTCGTCTTACGAGAGAAGGTGATGGTGGCCCCTGCCCACCGCGAGGCTATTCGAGGGCTTCCCGGCGACTGGTAGATGGTCGCAGAATAGCGGCTTTGACTTCGCTGATGCAGTAAGGTAAGCGAACCCGCCACCGAAGATAGCGATCGATCCGGCGCTCGCCTTCTTGGAACTCCAAATCGAGGTCGCTCGTGCTCGCGTCGGCATTCACCCGGTCAGGCGGTCGTCATCCGCCGGAGCACGGCATCTCACCCCACCCATCGTGAAGGCGCCCGGCTTATTACTCGCCAAGCCCTCTGAGCCCGCAGGTCGTGGCCGCCGCCTATGGAATAGGCGAGAACTTTGATTCGTCATATCGCGTGACCTTCGGTCTCCAGCGCCGAGCATCGGCCGTCGAGGACCGTAGCGCGGCTCTCGGGCTGGGTGGTTCTTCGCTGGTGAGGTCGGGTCGACCTTGGCGAGGCTTAGAGTCCTCCCGAGCTCGGCCTCGGACTTCAAGGACCTCATGGCGGCCATCCGCCGAGAGCGATCACCATGTAACCCTCCGCCGCCTCGCGGTCGCTTCGCTTCTTGGAGGTGGCGCCTTGGTGGCGCCCGAGTTGGACGGCCGGCCTCTGTTTGGTTCAGCACCAAACTTACCTTGGTCGAAGTCGCTTCCAGCCGGACGGCATCGTCGTCGCGTCAGCACCGCTCCGCCATGCGAAGAGTTTGTTGACGCCGAGCCTCGATGTGATCTCGTGTCCTCGGTGAGGCGCCGATCGCGACCCCGAACTTGAAGGCCTTGATTACGGCCTCGCCGAGATGCTCGATCGTGTTCCCAGCGGATGAATCGCCGCACAAAGTCGTGTAGTGGCTTCGTTCTTCCCTGGATGACACGATCCGTGTCTTTTTTCTGCCGCCCGCCAGAGCAACTCGAAGTTAGAGCGAAGAGTTTGGATCTGGCGCCACGACTGAAGGAGCCAGCCGATTACAAAGCCGTCCTAGCGGCCCCGCCCGTAAACGGCCGAGGTAGTTGGCCATCACGAAGCTCGTCCCCTCCGCCGCCAGATAGCGGTCGAATAGATGGACAGAACTCGTCGGGGTTCTTGGTCCCGCCGAAGCGCTCGATCGCGCTGGCTTGAACTGGCCGCCACCAGACGCGACGAAGGCCGCCGGAGTACGCCATGCAACCGTGAGGTCGACAGCGACGCCGGTCATGGTCATTGCCGACAAGATCCCGGCCATCGCCAGACTCGAGTCGAGGTTCCCGGTGGTCCGACCCGGTGGGAACGACTGTGGTGCCGAGCACGGAATCACCGTTGGTAATGCAGCGGTCCCGACCCTGCGGCGCCGGGCGAACGCCCCGGAGAGGTCCGCAGATTCGCCGCCACGACTCGGAGCGGCTCGGCTCAGTTCGGTCTGGCCGACGAATGCTCGCGGGACGCCGGCTCACAGACGAGCCTCGCCCCGAGCTCGCTGTCGGGGTTAACTCGCAGAGACGCCCGATGCGGTGACGGCGTGATGGGTTATCGTTGCTCTTTGGGAGCGGGTCCTCGAGTGTTGACTTCGGTCCGCAGAGGTTTGACCTCGTCGCAGCCCGATCGAGCTCTTCGCCAGGCCCGCCAAAGAGCTCGACCTCGCCCTATCGGGTCGGCCATGACCCGGCGATAGCGAGGCGCCCCAAGTGGAGGGAGCTCGGGCGCCCGAAGACGGCTAGTTTCTCTGGGCCTCCCGCCGAGAGCGGTTATGGCTCGTTGATGGCAACTGCACTATCCGGCGAAGCGCCAGGGTCTGCGGATCTCGATCATCGCGAACCCTCAAGATTTGACCGTCCGCCACCGTAACGCCGCTGAGCGGCGGCGAAGGTGAAACAGGACACGAGTCGGAGTCCGTGCTCGAGGAAAATCCATCAATGAAAGGCGCCATGCTCCCGAGATCCTCGTGTCGCTCTCGCGAAGAGCAAAACAATCGGCCCCACGGTGGCGCGCCATTGCCGACGATCGGGATCACCAACCGCAAGAAGTGAGGTAGGGTTAGAACGTTATGGAACCCGAAGCTGCGCTTGCTCGAACGGAGGAAGCCGCGGACGTGAGGATGGTCGAGCCGGCGACAAATAACACGAGACACAGTTTATACCGGTTCGAGCCCTCTGTGAAGGTAATAGCTCTATTCTGCCGCTTTGCGCGGTGGTTTCTTGTTATGTGGGTGTACAGGCAGAGTTTACAACTTAAGACAAGAATGGAGATTCTAGCTCGAGCTGTGGTGCGATGTGTTGTGTCCTTCCGAGCTCTGGCGCGCCCTGATCTTTATACTCTTCCGCCGCAACGACCGGAGGATCCTTGAAAAGGGGCCTTCGTGGCACCTTGAGGGTCGGGCAAAGAATCGCCTCCGAACTTACCAGACTCCTAGCTGTCCTCTGCGACCGCCTTCGAAATCGCCAACAAATGCCGATCCGAATCCTTGGGCGGACTAGGGCTTGAGTGAGACCCGCCGAGCTCGAGGTCGGCATGGGGCGAGATCGGGCACACCGCGCCGAGGTCGAAGGGATCGAGCTCGCACACTGTGCCCGAGGTCGAACGCCTGCGCGCATTTCTAGGTCGTGGTCGGGGCCTTCCGAGCTTGGAGGATCCGTCGACCACGTGTTGACTGGTCAAGGAGTACCCAGCCCTCGTCAAAAAGGCAGATCGAATAGCTTTTGGAAAAAGGTTTCATAAGACCTAGCTCATCGCCATGGGGAGCACCAGTACTGTTTGTAAAGAAAAAGGATGGGAGTTTTCGAATGTGTATAGATTATCGCACTAAATGAAGTGACGATAAAGAATAAATATCCTTTGCCCGCAATAGATGATCTTTTCGATCGCTTGAGAGGAGCAGAGTCTTCTAAGATAGACCTTCGATCCGGATACCACCGCTAAAAATTCGGACCGAGGACATACCAAAGATGCCTTTTTTCACGAGATATGGGCATTATGAATTCACGGTCATGTCTTTTGGATTGACCAATGCCCCTGATTTTATTTCATGAATATGATGAACAAAGTATTCATGGAATATTTGGACAAGTTTGTCATCGTTTTCATTGATGACATCCTAGTTTACTCCAAGACGGAGGAAGAGTATGCTGGACATTTAAGAATGGTTTTGGAAAAGTAAAGAGAAAACCAACTATATACGAAATTCAGTAAGTGCGACTTCTGGAAAAAGAAGGTAGAATTTCTGGGTCATTTAATGACTGCTGAAGGAGTAGCTGTCGACCCAAAGAAAGTGGAGGTAGTGTTACATTGGGGCAACCAAAGTCGGTTACCCAGATAAGGAGTTTTCTCGAAATGGCGGGATATTACCGCCGGTTCATTGAGGGTTTTTCATCAATTGCAAGACCTCTTACGCAATTGTTGAAAAAGGAGAAAAAGTTTGTATGGACGCTAGAGTGCGAGAAGAGTTTCCAGGAATTAAAGAAGCGTTTAACTTCGGCACCTGTCTTGGTGTTGCCAAATACTAAGGATAACTTTGATATATATTGTGACGCCTCACGTCAAGGACTTGGTTGTGTTTTGATGCAAAACGGCAAAGTAGTGGCTTATGCGTCAAGGCAGTTAAGGCCACATGAGCAAATTTACCCAACTCATGACCTAAAATTAGCTGCTGTAGTGCACGCCCTTAAGATATGGCATCATTATCTCATCGGAAACCGATGTGAAATATATACTGATCACAAAAGTCTAAAGTATATATTTACCCAATCAGACCTGAATATGAGACAAAAGAGATGGTTGGAGTTAATCAAGGATTACAACCTTGGAATTCACTACCATCCAGGAAAAGCAAATGTGGTGGCTGATGCTTTAAGTCGGAAAAGCCATAGCTTGAATTTGATAACAACAGAAGATCAGTCTGATTTATGTAAAGAACTTCAGAAGCTAAGGTTGGAAGTTGTACCGTAAGGATTTTTAGCCACCTTGGAGGTTAAGCTGACCCTAGAAGAGCAGATCAGGGAAGGTCAAAAGGATGATGACAAGATTAATAGGATCAAATCCAAGATGGATGAAGATTTAACCAAAGATTTCCGAGTAGATGAGCAGGGTACCTTGCATGATGAAAAATGTAATCACAGACTTCATAAACCCGCAGATCAAGGAGTTGATACTAGAGGAAGCACATAATTCCAAGTATTCAATTCACCCCGGTAGTGCAAAAATGTACCAAGATCTCAAGGAAAGATTTTGGTGGCCGAATATGAAGAAAGAAGTAGCTGAGCATGTAGCATTGTGTGATGTGTGCCAGAGAGTCAAAGCAATGCATCAGAGACCAGCAGGACTGCTACAACCGTTGAAGATACCGGAATGGAAGTGGGAAGAAATCGGGATGGATTTCATCACCGGTTTGCTAAGGACTCAAGGTGGATATGATTCCATATGGGTCATAGTGGATCGGTTAACTAAGGTTGCACATTTCATACCCGTAAAGACAACCTACTCAGGAGATAAGTTAGCAGAGTTATACATGGCAAGGATTGTTTGTTTGCACAGAGTGCCTAAGAAGATAGTATCGGATAGAGGTACCCAATTTACCTCAAGATTTTGGGATAAGTTGCATACAGCAATGGGCACCCGTCTGAACTTTAGTACGGCATACCATCCGCAGACAGATGGTCAGACCGAAAGGGTAAACCAGATACTTGAGGATATGTTAAGAGCTTGCGCTTTGTCATATGCAACCTCATGGGACAAATGTTTGCCATATGCCGAGTTTAGTTACAACAATAGCTATCAAGCTAGTTTGAAGATGTCGCCTTTTGAAGCTTTATATGGTCGTTCATGTCGAACACCATTAAATTAGAATGAGACAAGAGAACGTCAAGTCTTTGGACCAGACATACTCGTAGATGTAGAGGAAAAGATTGCTCTGATTAGAGAAAGACTGAAGACTGCATAATCAAGGCAAAAGAGTTACGCTGACAACCGACGCCGCTAGTTGAGCTTTGAGCCTGAAGATTATGTCTATCTCAAAGTCACGCCGCTCAAAGGAGTTAAGAGGTTCCACACTAAAGGAAAACTTGCCCCAAGATACGTGGGTCCATTCAAAATTTGGAGCCGCAGAGGTGAAGTCGCATATCAATTAGAATTGCCGCAATCTTTGGCAGGAGTGCACGATGTATTCCATGTGTCCCAACTCAAGAAGTGCCTTCGAGTGCCAGCAGAGCAGACACCTTTGGAAGAGATAGAATTACAAGAAGATCTGACTTACAAGGAATATCCCATCAAGATCTTAGACACAGCTGATCGGGAAACAAGAAACAAATCCATTCGTTTCTGCAGAGTTCAATGGAGCAACCACACGTAAAGCGAAGCAACTTGGGAACGGAGGAAGATCTCAAGAAAGAGTTTTCAACCTCTTTCTAGTCAGCCTACAATCTCGGGATGAGATTCTTAAGGGGGAGGTTTGTAACATCCCAAAATTTACTCTAAATGAATTTATGGCATTTTTGAATCAATCGGAATTTTTGAGATTTTATTTGAATTTTTGGAGTTAATTCAATTTAAGCTTTATCGAATTAATCGATAAAATAAAGATCATTCGTTTCACATGTACGTTAAAATTTAGTTTAAAATAAAAACAAAGGGAAAATAAGAACGTTTCTTTTAAATATTTTCAAAAACATAATTATAAAATCGTACAAGTGTCTGATTTACTAAAAGAATTTTTGTACAAAATCTATATATCAAAAAATTATGAAACCAATTTTGTTAAGTTTCAAATATTCCATAGTATTTTATAGAATTTTTCCAAGATTTTTAGAGCTCTTTTGCTATTTTATCCTAAACGCATTTTGTTCCAACACTATTCAAAATACGGGATTTGATCGGACGATGACGTGCAGAAACGGAAGGAGTTTATTGCGGGTGTCATTTCCGTTTTCCTTGTACGCATCAAGCAGAGGCTATCTCTTCATTGCTTGGTGGGAGTTTCTTCAGTTACCATTGCTTAATCACCACTTAATCTTTCCTCCTACGCCGTTGCTTCCATTCTTCCAGATTTTGGCCATCTTCTCTTCACATCTTCATACCTCCCTACCATTCTCCTCTGGTTTGGACGCTGCTTGGCTGCACGCCGCCTGGACGCCTCTTCTGCGTCGGTCTCATACGCTTGTCCATGCCGACCAGTACTCTCTTTTCCTTCGCAAGGCGCTTTTATCTCTATGATCGGTTGATCTTGTTATGTATTGAGCATGTATACGTATATATAAGTTGGGCCAAACGCTTGTATATATATACATGTTGTTAGTTTGTAGGTATATTTATATCTATATTTTTTTGGACGCTGCATGTATATGTAGTACGTGCACGCATGTATATCTATTTATACTAGGATCGCTTAGTGAATACATATATACGCTTAGTACGTAGTATATGAACATGTAGATATATTGGGATGATTTGCATATATAATTTTCTATATGCATGTATATGAATATATTAGATCTAACAGTGTATATATATACTAGTTTCGTTGCCTCCTCATGTGAGTATATATATAGTACGATCGCAATATTTTGATTCTGGTTCTCCGACTATGCTCACGCCTTGGCACGGCTACTGCCTCCGGCCGATTAGCGCCACCAGCTGATTTCTTTGTCTGCATGTATGCATGTGGTGCATCGCCGATGAATCTGATGGAATTGGTATGTTGGGCCGCCGATCGACTAGGCTCGACGATCGCACTCGCCGCCACCACCGCCGCCTGGTTGATTTTACGCGCCGCTTGGCGTGTGTCGTCACTTCTCTCTCGGCCACGTAGCAAAGCTCAGCCGAATTGAAGAACATGCAAGTGACGAATGAACAGTGCCATGCGTTCTATTCGGAGAAACATTATTTGTACATGAACTTTTCCCAAATTGTGAAATTTGTCTTTTGTGTAGCAGATTCTTTTTAGCTCTAAATTGTATGCAACAAATTTTGTTAATTAGTAAAAATTAATACCTGTCTATGATAATTTTTCTGAAATTTTATAAATAGATTTATAATGTTAAATTAATTGCAGAAGGTCCAAACTTACAAATTTTGTAGCTCTTAAACTATATGTCCAAAAATATCAAAATAAATTTTATAAATCTTAGAAAATGCTAAACTAGTTATCTGGAAGTTTTCATGAAATTATGAATTAGTTTAAATTGTGGTATTTTCTGAATTGTGTGTTTGTACGTTGTTTGAGTGTTTATTTGGTTCTTTATCTGTTACGTGTAGACGTTGAACTATGCGAAGGTGCGGAAGTTGAAGATCAAGCTTAAGATCAAGTCTTAGATCAAGACCAGTTGCTCTTTGAAGGCAAGTTGTGCTTTGACCATGTTGCTCCTAAGTTTTGAAAATATATTTTGATTCAAACTATGTATGCTAATTCAACTAAAAATGGATTTAAAATAATTTGGGTGAATTAGCTAATCAACCTATTTGTTATTGCCACCTGCTTGTTAATATTTGTATGCCATGATTCCTTTGATAACCTAAGTTTGGTAATATTAGTTGGTTGATAATATTGTGCCAATACGGGAGGCTAGACCGTGAATAGTTGCTTAGCTTTGCATATATCATGAATAATCTTTTAAAATACAAAGATCCATATTGAATAATAAAATATGCAATGTATTTTGAAAGGGTGTGATGTGTTGCCACACGATGATGTTGATATATGGAGGCCTGTGTGGTTCCATATGGATGTTGAGTTGTTGTTGGCATGTGTTGCACAATAATCAACTTGGGATGGAAAATAATTTAGATCGGAGCAAGTGGTTGGAGCAAGTGTGACTGGTGGGCCCGAGGGGCGGAGGGTTTGTGCAAGTCTTGCTCTGATCAACCCTAAGGACTTAACCTTGCGAGCCTTTGACTGAAGTCATTCATACAACCACAAGTTCCGGATGGGACGGACCTAGCCGAGTAAATTGTGAAATCTATTCCCAGATCGTCGTGGTGGAGTGAAGCCTGTGTTTGGGTGGTAAAACTCACAGCGCAAGAGGGGCCCCAGGTGTGGTAACCTATCCCTCCAGTGTTGAAACCTTAGCAGGTAGTACTGGGTTTAGACGGACCTTTGGAAAAGCTTTGTTACAGCCGCTCGCCTTTGTGGTGTTTGACTGTGATCTTGTGGGTAAAGTGTATAACCTCTGCAGAGTGTACAAACTATTTGAATAGCCATGTTCACTGTATTGAACATTACTCGGGATTACAAACCAAGGGGTAGAGTTTTGAAAATAAAATGGGGTGGAAGGCCGTGTGCAGTGTTAATGGTGAAATTTGATTAAGGACCTGTCGGCCCAAAATTTTGTGGAAGACAGCTTGAGAAACTTGTTATAATTATATGGTTTTGACGCTTTCTATCTAGATAAATAATAATTCAAAAATGTTGATGCAAATGCAAAATAGCCAATCGAGTTATTCCTTTGTAACAAGCCATGCATGTAGTAATAGATCTACATTCTCAGACATGACTTGTTGAGTACGATGTGTACTCACCCTTGGGCAAAATTTTACCAGAGGAGGAGTCTACACCAGCGTGGGAAAAAGAGTATCTTTGGATGGCCAAAGAACTAGGAGCAAGCCTCTGTTTAAGGCGCCTGTGGCGTAAGATGGATCACCATAACGCGCATTTCTTCCGCCGCTTGTTTATCTTTTACTCTGAATAATGTGTAAGCCTGCGTGGCAATCGATGTAAGGTGACCATATGGTCAAACAACTCGCTTATATACATGTTTGAAGTACTTATTTGTTATTCATTGTGTATGATTGTGGTACTTTAACCCTGTTAAGCCTGTGTGCACTAGCGCGATCTTGGACTAGTGCATAATACACAGAGTGTCTGGATTTGCAAATTCGGGGCACGACACAAACGATGAGCTGGCATCCACAAGCGGCGTCAAGGAGTGGCAACCCGACGTCCATAGAGGGTCTGCGCACACCTTGTACTGCTCCTACATAGGTTAGCTACCAGCACTTCTAACCCTAATTTCTAGATCTGAGCAAATCTCTTGCATTGGTTCTTGTTTTTCATTAAGCTTGGCGTAGATCTAAAATGAACCTGTGTGAAATTAGTACCAGTAATTTATTTGGTTTTGATTCATTCCACCGCTTGATATTCCCTTGTTTTGCTATGTAATTTTTGTGGAACGAATGTATGCTTAGTGATTCTCACTGTCTCATGCCATGATCAAGTTTTTTCATTGGTTGTACAAAAATGTGGATGTCTCTTATGCATCTGAAGAGACAGAGAGCAGGATCACAAAAAAGGTGAACACAGATATCATATTGCCATTTATCAGCCGCTAAGCTACATAAAAATTGTTTCCAAACTTGGCAAGATAAAACCATATGCACATTCATTCACAGTTCAAAGTGCCAATAAAGCCAGTTCCACTTTCTGCTAATCACTTGTGACAAAAAAAAGACAAGATGAAAGCAAGTTTCCGATTATGATCTTAATCAAACTAAAAAACTAAATCTTTATAACAGTTGGATATGCCTCAAATTTGGTCATTATCCTATCGATTCAACCTTGTTCAACTGAAGCCTAAGATATGCATCAGTTTGTGTGGTTAAATACTGAAACATTGTCCACTATTTGCTAACTTGGCTGCCTACTTGGGAAGGCATATATTTAAGGTCTCAAAAGTGTCAAAATAACTCTTGTTGTGTATCATGTTGATGGAGTTTTTCTTCTAACCTGGACTGTTTTCTTCAATGTATTGTTCGGATATTTTGACATATGGTTTGCAGATGGCAGGAAATGCTGAGTGGACCGATGAAAAAACTAGGATAGTTTGTGAGTTATTTGTTGAATAAGTTAGGGTTGGAAATCGTTCAAGTACCCATTTGAACAAAGTAGCTTATGTTGCTGTGATTGCCAAATTTGAAGAAAAGACTGGGTTGCAGTACAAAAACAACAATTTAAGAACAAATGGGACAAAATGAAGATTGAGTATGGCATATGGAAGAAATTATTGAAAAGAGAGACTGGTCTAGGTTGGGACCATGCGAGGGGTACACTTGACGCCTTCGATGATTGATGGAAGAATGCAAATAAGGTGAGGACTCATTCTGTATTGCATGCATGAATATTTTGTTGCAAATTTCTATTAAATTCTATCTTTTATGTCTCACTATGACAAGACTTGAAAGGTTATATCAAGTTTCAAAAGAGAGGACTTGAAAATGAGGAGCTGATGAGAGAGATGTTCAAAGATCTTCAAAACACTAGAGAGAACCAATGGAATCCTTTAGGGGATTCTCTTCAACATGCATCTACTGCTATTAATCTAGAAGAGGTGGATATGAGAATGATGACAAAGACAGCGAGCAGGAAGATGAATCGCATATTGCTGACAAGAAATGAAAGAGATCATCTGGTGCTAGCAATGAGAAGAGGAAAAAAAACCGAAGACTGGTGGAGGACAGTGGATGCAGGACCAAATGACGCGCATTGTTGAGTGTCATGAAAAATTTGCAGCATCTTTCGAATCATTCTCTAAAAGGGAAGACCCCCTGGGCCTTAGTATAAAGGATGTCATGGAAGTGGTGAAGGATTGTGGTGCAGTGGCTGGGACAAATGAGCATTTCATTGTGGCTAAACTATTTACCAAGAGGGTTGAAAGGGAAATGTTTATGACCTTGGACACTGTAGAAGAACGATTTGGTTGGCTAGCAAGGAAGTATGTTGCCAAGTACGGTCATTAGATAGCCAAACTTGTGTTGTATTATTGAGACTTTTATTTATCTTTGAGACTTTATCAATCTATTGTAAAACTATTTCGTTGTTGTTTAAAATTTATTATGTTGCTATATTCATCTATTGATGTTGCTATCTTGATATATTGATGTTGCTATGTTTGTTGATCTATTAATGTTGCTATCTTTATATATTGATGTTGCTATGTTGTCATTTTCATTTTTAGATGTCTTGTGAAAGTGAAAGTGGTGGGAGTGATGATGAGGATGATTATGATTTCCATGTAGAGTTGATGAGGCGACGACAATAGGTCATGCCATCTTTAACTTGTGTTGCGGCTATCATGACAAGTTATTTCTTAAAATATTATGATAAAAATGAACCTAAAACTTCACAATTAAGTGAATATGATTGGGTAATGGAAACTTTGAGGACTCTTGGAGAAAGTCACAACATGTTTCGTATCTCTAGACTTTTCTACAAGTTGTATGATCTTCTTGTGAGCACTTATGGTTTAAAATCTACCCCTCATATGCACTCAATGGAGACACTTGCTATATTCCTATATATATGCGGTGGTTGTGAATCAAATCGAAGGGCACAAAATTGGTTCAAACAATCTGGTGACACAATTTCTCAAAAATTTAATAAAGTATTGCAATGCATTGTGAAGACGTCGAATGATTTTATACAAATCAAGGATCCTAATTTTTCTATTGTTTGTAGTAGAATTAGGGGTGATAATAGGATGTGGCCACATTTTAAAGATTGCATCGAAGCCATTGATGGTACTCACATACTTGCAACTCCACCTCCAGAAGATCTTGTTAGATATATTGGTAGATCTGGAAATGCAACTCAGAATGTTATGGCTGTTGTTTATTTTGATATGCACTTCACATATGCATCTTGTCGACGTTTGTTGTCGGCAATAATGATTGTGGGGTTAGGCGCTGGATCCAAACTAGATGGTAACACAAGACACATGTTTATACAGGTTCAGGCCCTCACGGAGGAGGTAATACCTCAGTCCTGTGCTCTGGGATTTGATGTTGTGTATCAATGTTGGATGATGGCGATGCTTGCTGGTATGCTGAACTAGGGTCCTCTGCCCCCTTTATATAGTCGAGGGATAGGGTTTACAAGGAGTCCTAGTCAGTTATAAGGTGGAGAATCTATCTCTATCCTGTCGAATATGTTAATGTCTAGGATTACAATCGTATCTTTCCTGTTCAAGGTCGGTTTCTATCTTTAAGCCTTCCTTGTTGGGTACGGTGGTGGCAGTCCGGACGGTTGCCGTCTGTCGGTGTTTCGAATACCGGCAAGTAAATTTCTAGTCTAGGAGTTATGATTCCTCTCCTTGAATGGTCGACTCAGGAGCCCAAGATGTATACTGTTCGGGCCAATGTCCGTATCGATTACTGTGGTGGATCTCAGATACTTCGAGTGTGGTGGTGCACAGGGGTTACAAGCAAGGGCTAAGGGCTGGCCTTGAGCGCCTCATGTGAGTGGGAGAAGTAAAGAATGTTCGCTCGTAAAAGCCGTAAAAATTTGTCCCCTTCCTAGAGGGTCTTGCCTCCCTTTATACAGACGGAGGGGCAGGTTACACGGGAGTTCGGAAAAGAAAGGATGGGGTGTCCTACGCCTAGGAGTCCTGGTCTTCGGTCTTGACGACTGACTGGCGTCTGCTTGTCCCATGCTAGGTCAGTAGACACGTCGAGTGGCGTGGTTTTCTGCTCCGTCGGGAGTTGGCGCACCTACCCTCTATGCGCTTGCTGTGCTAACGTCAGAAGCGCTCGCTCGGGCGCTGCTCGAGGGAGCGCGCCTCCCATCAGCGCGTGACGGGACGATGAGATCGGTGTTTGACTTCGCAACCTCCTCACCACTTTGGAAGGGCCACCGCCTCGCACGGCCGCCTCAGCCTGCCGGCTCGTAGGGGCAGCCAAGTCAAGGTCGACCGGCGATGGTCTGGCACCCGACTCTTGGCGGAGATTGCCTTAGCTTGGTCGGAGCTTGCGGAGCACCCGGCCCATAGCGGGGGTCGGAGCTCGCGGGGCTCCCGACACATGGCGGGGGTCGGAGCTTGCGGGGTGTTCGACCCATGGCGGGGGTCGGACCGCCCCCTGATTGGTTTGATCGGAGATGAGTGTCCTTCATGGCCCAGCGGGGCCTTTAGCCAGAGTTGGGCTTGGGGCGGCCCATTTGTCGCCCCGGGCTGCTGGGGGTATCCATGGTATGATATTCGTTAGTAGCCCCCGAGCGAATTCGTCAGAAGCGGTCGGGGGTTTTGCCTTGGTCGGCAAAGTCCGACCGGGTGCAACGAGCGGACTTGGTCATTGCTCATCCGTGCGCTTATCGACGGTCGGCGAGGTCCGACTCTGGTAGCGTCTTGAGCGGACCCAATCGGCTCTGTGTCCCGAGCGGATCGGGTGATTGCCTTGGTCGGCAGAGTCCGACTGACTTGGTCGGCTGGTTTCGACTGGGTGCGCGCGAGCGTACCCGGTGGGCGTAGCCCCCGAGCCCCCGAGCGGGTCGGAGAACCGGTTGGGGGGGTTTACTCTTGCTAGCGGAGCCCGACCGACTTGGTCGGAAGGATCCGACTCGACGCCGTTTTGGTCGGCACGGTCGCCTAGATGCCTTAGGTGAGGTTCTGGTGTCCGAGTACTAATTTTACGTCGTAGCTCGATGTTGCCTTGGTCGGCGCGGACACCCAGAAGCCTCAGGCGAGGTTCTGGTGTCCGAATGCTAGTTTTTCGTCGTAGCTCAATGTTGCCTTGGTCGGCGCGAACACCCAGAGGCCTTAGGCGAGGTTCTGGTGTCTGAGTGCTAGTTTTACGTCGTAGCTTGACGCGTTTACAGAGCTAGTTTTACGCCAGAGCTAGGTGGAGGGCGTCCGTCCCGAGTCCTCATCTGGTGAGGCTATCTGCAGGAGTAGCGTTCGCTGCCTGTCCCACATGTACACCCCGTCCGCAGGTGTGGGACCTGGAGGGGGTGACCGAACGCGTGTTTACCATGTTGGTTTGAACACCGTGCTCATGGAGCTAGTAACGGTAATCCGAGTGGGACTCGAGATCCCTCCCAAGGGGACCTTTCAAGCTGACGATCCTGCCGAGGGTGTCCGGCCACTGGGACGACCCATGAGAAACCTCTTTACTCGATCCTCAGATCGGACCCGGCCGCCCAATCGACTGAGCGCAATGGCCGCCACCCATCGATGGGTTCCGCGGGAGAGTGTGAAGTATGGTCTAGGACACGAGTTAAGGCAATTGGGTCATCAGCTGACCCAACTAGAGGCCCATTGGGGGCTCACCTCGTCCTCGCCCCTTGCTCAATTTTCCACTGGGGCGGCCCCGAATCCACTTGGTGGACCAGGACTTTGAAACCCACAACGCTAGGCTGGACCCCGGGTGTGAGCTATTGAGCTCCTTGCCACCTTACGCCAAGCAGCAAATTTCAATGGGCCTTTCATAATTGCTAGGGGCAATGACCCAACCTAGAGGTGGAGACCGAAAGGTCGCGGGGCGTGTCACCCGATACGGTGCCCTTGTGCCTCCCCCGTCTGTCAGATTTAATACGAGGGGGATTGAAATAATCGTACATACCAAATGCCCGGCTGGGCCGGAGGATGGGACATGCGACGCGTCTGCTTTGGTGGCATCCGCCACCGGCTACTGTTTCACTTCTATAAATTCGGCACGGGGGCATCGGAGCAAGGCATTTGCCCTTGCCTTCCCTGTCTCCTTGCCTTCGCCTGTAACGAGAGAAGAAAGAGAGCAGAGGAGCCAGAGAAAAGGGTTCCTTACCTTACTCTTCTCCCATATTTTTGCTGCTTTGAAGAGCAGATGGCGAGCGGAGGACACGACTCATGGTGGTCGAGGGCGTGTTTAACGGGCGACCCTGAGACCCACGGGGTTCAGACCCCAAGAGGCCCCGCACCGATGTCGGATCCTCCAGAGCCGTGGCGAGGGGCGGGATTACCCTGCCCTCGCCCACCTTCTGCATCTGGGATCCTCCTTCAACTTGAGTTCCCGTCGCTTAGCTTCAGGATGGCTTTGATTTCCCCTTGCTAACGCTGGCTTGTTCTCCTTCTTTCTCCCAGCGCCTCTAGCTCGGGTTCACGCTGGCCACCCGCAGTGCCCCCGCCGGGCGCCTTGGTTAGGGCGGGGGAGGTGGATGGCGCTGGAGCCACCACCCACGCTCCTCCGACTGCTCAAGGCAGTCCCTCCGCAACGAGGGCCCGGCGGCTGGTTTGACGGCTGCGCTGACGAAGCTGCAGGCTTCCTTGAGTGTCTAGGCCAAGCACTGTCCATCAAGGCAGAAGCAGAGGCGCCATCCCAAGTGTGCTCGTGCCCAAAGCCACCGGCGAGGAGCTCGCCAAGATGCGGAGGAGCTCCGGTCCGTGCGTGAGAACCTTGTTTCCATGCTCTGCCTGGCCTACGAGAGCATGGCCAGGGAGCTTGAGTCAGCTGGGGTGAGGTTGACGAGCCCTTGAGCGCATTGCAAGTATACGCGCCTTACTCGCGTGGCGAAGCGGTTTGGCCGACCCGGCTTCGCGCTTGAGCGAGCGTTCCACTCACAAGGGGCGGGAAGTCGCCATTCTGGTGGCGGAGTATGTGCTGGCCTGCTGCGCCAGTCGTAATGCCTCCTTCGACCCGATGGCGACCGTCGCCGGGATCAAAGGCGACAGAGACCGGGCGTGGGCAGGAGTGCGGGCGGCGGCGGAGACGGTGGTGGGGAGGCTACATGTAGGGGCCCTGGTCGCAAACATCGAGGGCAGTGATAGCTCCGATGATGATGCCCTCTACTAGGAACCTCCCGGGCGCCCGCTCCTGATTTTTGTTTTCTCCTTTTTTGCAGTGTAATAACTTTAGCGTGTAATGGACTAAGTTTATTTTAATGCTTTGGCCGGTCGGGCCGACCGAAAGTTCAACTTTGTCGTTTGCACTTTCTTGCCGTGATGAACACTTACGACCATAGCCTTAGGAACCGCAGGGGTTGTTTGAGCGTAGGTCGGTGTGTTAACACTTTTGAGGGAAGCGCAGGGCAGGAACTTAGGTACGAAACGTTCACTTGTGCTAACGCGGGAAAGGAGTGTTCCCGACTGACTATGGGTCGCTCCGTATGGGCACTTCCTTCTTTCGCGAAGCACTACTTAGCAATCATAGCCGCTGGGGCGTAGGCCGTAGCACTTGGGTCGAGAGGGTTACCGCTAGGAGGGAACCTAACGGCCAGTCGGGTCACCGACCCGTGTGAGTGTATGAACTGGTAGCCCCCGAGTGGTGCATGGGGACCAAGCCGTGGTCGCCACGCAGCGCTTAAACTCGGAGAAAAGGTAAAAAGGTGCGAGGACAAGAAAAAGCTTTTAGGGATAGAATCGCCTTAACTTTTCTATATTCCACGCGTTGGGGACGACATTGCCATCGGCATCCTTGAGTCGATAGGTGCCGGGTCGGAGGACCTCCACGATGGTGAAGGGACCTTCCCACGGAGGGGAAAGCTTGTGCCTACCTTTGTTGGACTGAACCTAGCGCAGGACCAGGTCGCCAACGTTGAAAGACCGACCGCAGACTTGACGACTGTGGTAGCGTCGCAGCGTTTGCTGGTACTTGGCCGATCGCAGAATGGCCACATCACGCGCCTGTCGAGCTGGTCGATGGCGTCTTGTTGTGCGTCGAGCCCCCGTTCCTCGTTGAAGGCCTGTAGTCTCGGGGCGCTGTATTCTAGGTCAGTAGGCAAGACAGCTTCGGTACCGAACACCATGAAAAACGGTGTAAACCCGGTCGACCGGGTCGGTGTGGTCCGCAGGCTCCAGAGAACGGAGGGTAGCTCGGCCACCCATCGCCCCGCGAATTTGTTCAGTCGACTGAAGATTCGTGACTTGAGCCCTTGGAGGATCATGCTGTTTGCCCGTTCGACTTTGCCGTTGGTCCGCGGATGGGCCACGGCTGCCCAGTCGACGCGGATGTTGAAGTCATCGCAGAACTCGGTTGGGTTGGCGGGGAGCGATCCGTCGGTCAACCGATCGATGAAGGGCTTCCTCCAGTCGGAGTCGGCTATCAGCACGCCGCGGTCCGACCCAGATGACCCCGCGTCCGACTGCTCGGTGATCGGAGCGGTCGCGTCCGATGGGTCGGTCGCATGCTTGGTTGTCGAGTCCAGTCAGATGGAAGGTGTGCGAAGATCGCAGACGAAGATCCCAGGTGGGACCGGTCCTTTGCTGGAGGCGAGATTAGCTAGGTAATCAGCCTCACCGTTGTAGCATCTGTAGCTATGGTGAAGCTCGAAACCCTTGAATCTTTCCTCGAAGCTATGCGCACTTTGACAAGAGATGTTGCCATGCGCGCGCCACGAGGTTCGTGGACTTTATGACTTGGTCGATGACAAGCTTGAGTCGCCGTACGAGAGTTTCTGCGGCGCCGAGGTCGACAAAGTGATCCGGAGACCATTGACGAGGGCTTCAGCTTTCGGCGACGTTGTTGGTTGCATCGAAGAGTAGTCGGCTGGCGTACTGAAGCTTGTTCCCAAGCGGGGAAACAATGACGACTCCAGCACCCACTCCGTTTTTGGTATAGGACCCATCGAAGTACATCGCCCGAAGATCGGGATCATCGAAGTTGGTGGCGCTGGCTTCGTCCACTCAAAGAACTAAATCGCCAAGACTCGCGATTTGATCGCCGTCCCGCGGACGTACGATATATCATGGCCATTGAGCTCGAGCGCCCACTTGGCTATTCTCCCTGAGGCGTCGCGGTTGTGGATGATTTCGCCGAGTGGCGAGGAGGTCACCACGGAGACGGGGTGCCGATCAAAGTAATGGATCAACTTCCTCTTCGTGATAAGCACCGCATAGAGCAATTTCGCACCATGTATGTCGAGCCTTGGACTCGAGAGTACTTCATCGACGAAGTAGATCGCCGCTGTACCTTAAGCACATGGTTTTTCTTCGCTTTCACGACAAGTGCCGCACCGACGACTGGTCGTGGGCGGCAATGTAGAGGAGCGGCGGTTCTCCTGGCGCCAGGCGACCAAAGACGGGTGAGGTCGAACGCCACCGACTAAGGGCTCCTGTGCCTCCTGCGCCCAAAATTAAACTGGTCGGATTTCTTCAGTAGCTTGTAGAGCGGCATTCTGCGCCCGCCGAGGCAAGACACAAAATGGCTCAGGGCTGCGAGGCATCCCGTCAGCTTTTGGACTCCTTTCAGGTCGTTGAGTGGGCCTATCTTCATGATCGCGGAGATCTTCTCCCGATTGGCTTCGATGCCACGCTCGGAGATGATGAAGCCGAGTAGCTTTCCCTTGAGGACCCCGAAAGCGCACTTCTGGGGTTGAGCTTTATACGAAACCATCGAAGGTTCACAAAAGTTTCCTCTAGGTCGGTGACGAGGCTGTCGGCCTTCCTAGTTTTGACGACAATGTCGTTGACGTAAGCCTCGACGTTGCGGCCTATTTGGTTGTTAAAGCACGTTTGCATACATCGCTGGTATGTAGCACCTGCGTTTTTCAAACCGAATGGCATCGTTATGCAATGTAAAGAGCCAACAGTAATGAAGGAAGTTGCGAGGTGGTCGACTCCTTCATCGCTATCTCGTGGTAGCCCGAGTAGGCATCCGAGAAAGGATAGGCATTCGCAGACTCGCGTGGAGTTTCAACGACTTGGTCGATGCGAGGCAACGGAACGGTCCTGGGACATGCCTTGTTCAGCTCTCGTAGTCAACACACATTCTCCATTGCCAAGTTTTTTTTTACAAGTACAAGGTTGGCTACCACTCGGGGTGGCGTGACTTTTATAAACCCCGCGCCAAAAGTTTGGCAATCTCCTCCCTATGATCCCACGCTTCTCCTCGTCAAGTGGCGCAGGGCGCAGGCGGCCGCCTTGAGCCCGGTCGGATGTTCAAGGAGTGCTCACGATTTCCTTGGGATTCCTAACATGTCGGAGGGCTTCCATGCGAAGATGTCTCGATTGGCGCGGAGGAAGTCGACGAGCGCGCTTTCCTATTTGGCGGGGAGCGTGGCTCCGACCTGCACGGTCTTGGTCGGATCCTCGGGGTCGATCGCAACCTTCTTCGTGTCCTCGGCGGAGTTGAAGGAATCTGGCCCCGACTTGCTAGAGTCGGGGGCGGACTTGGAGGTTTCCCTCCGGAGGTTTTCGAGCTCGGCGGAAGCGATGTCCACCGACGCCTCCTCGCAACTGCTCTTCTCGCAGTTGTAGGCAAGCTGGAAGGATGAGGCCACAGTGATTACTCCTCGCGGACCTGGCATCTTCAGCTTGATGTAAGTGTAGTTGGGGACCGCCATGAACTTGGCGTAGCACGGCCTCCCCAGGATGGCGTGGTAGGAGCCAAAAAACTCCACAACCTCGAAGGTGAGGGTTTCGGTGCGGAAGTTGTCCGAGCCCCCGAAGGTGACGGGTAGGTCGACCTGCCCGAGCGGATGGGCCTGTCGGCCCGGGACGACGCCGTGGAAGGGCGCCTTGCTCGGTCGGAGACTCGGCGAGGGACCCCCATGGCGCCGAGCCGCCTCAACTTATAGAATGTTGAGGCCATCGCCGCCTCATGAGCACCTTTACTCAGCGCCGGCCCCACGATGTGGTCGACGACTAGCGGATATCTCCCTGGCTGTAGAATGTGGTCGGGGTGGTCGGTCCGATCGAAAGTGATCGGGGACTCTGACCACCGGAGGTACGTACTTGGGTAAGGCGGGAGCCACCATGTGGACCTCGCGAAAGGCGAGCTTGAGCTGCTGCTTGTTAGCGTAGCATGCCGGTCCGCCGAAGATCATGAGGCAGCCGTCGGGTTCTGGGAACTCGGCGTCCGCCTTCTTCTCCTCTGCATCTGGTGCCGAGTCCTCGCTCTTCCCTTGCCCCGCGATGACGTGGGCCCCGGAAGGAAGCGCTTAAGGACTTACACATTCCCCAAGATTTGTGCTTGACGGGCACTCGTTGGTTCTGACACCGGCCGTCCATCGCCTTCTCGAATGGTTGGGTGCCCGCTGCTCGCCGCTATAGAAGCGATCGGCTGTCACGACCAAGTGGCCTTACTGCCTTGTTTCTCACTGCCGTTTGTCGAGCGGTTGAGGGGAACCCCGCCATATAGCTCTCGCCAGCTTCCCTTCTCGAAGATGGCCCCCATGGCCTCTTTGCCAGAGGCGTGTTGGTGGCGATGTCCAAGAGCTCCTTGGTGGTTCTAGGCTTGACGCAGCCCAGCTTGTGCACCAAGGCTTTGCTAGTGGCGCCGTAGATGAACGCCCCGACGACGCCGGCGTTGCAAATGTCGAGGAGCTCGTTGCACTGTTGGGAGAAACACCGGATGTAGTCCCGGAGAGTCTCCTCGGCCGCTATGTTCTTCAGTCCAGAATTCTGTGGCGCTTGTACGTGCCCTGGAAGTTACCGACGAAGAGACTCTTCAAGTCGGCCCAATTTCTGATGGTCCTCGCGGGCAAGTACTCAAGCCAGGCTCGAGCCGAGTCTACGAGGTAGATGGGGAGGTACTGAATGATGAAGAGATCATCAATAGCTGCACCCGCCCAGCATGTGAGCCGGTAGTCTTCTAACCAGACACTGGGGTTTGTTGCCCTTGTGTATTTGTTTATATTGACGGGCGCCCTAAACCTAGCAGGGAAGTCTGCGTTGCGACTTTCGACGAACGCCCATGCCCTGGCCGTCCGGGCTTCTTAGCGCCTGCGTTGCGCCAAATTGCCGACGACCCTTGATTGGGCCGCTTCGTCTATCGCTTTTCTCCTCGCCTCGAGAGTGGCACGGACATCGCGGTTGTTGCCCAGCGCCGCGCACTGAGTGCATGAGGCCGGGCCGCCAGCCGGGCGCCGCTCAGATCGAACTCCCGCCGATGCGGCAAAGACGGCTCGGACGGCCCGAGGAGGCGCCGGAGTGGTGGGAGCCGGAGCCCTACATGTGCTGCATGGCTGCATGGCAGCACGTTCCACCAGTCTCCGGAGGTTCTGCACGAGTCCCCGCCTCCGAAGTCATCCGGCTCGGGGATGCGTGGAGCAAGATTGCAACCGCGGGCGACGCTACGCTGCGTGGGGAAGAACGGAAGACCGCTGCACCTTTGGCTACCGACGATGCACTGGCGTCGTACAGCGCACAGATGCGTAGTGGGGCTCGGGCTAAACCGCCTGTGTCGGCGGGGAAGTTTGTCAAGCTCATCCTTCGAGCTTCCACTCATCGCTATTTTTGGAACTTCGGCGCGCGAGCTCGAGGGCGCCAGCGATGACGCGCTTGTATTTCGCTTCTGCGCGCTGGAGGAGAGCTCTCGACTTGCAGGGTTGCGCCAGTCGGCATGCCCGCCATGTTGCATTCGGGCGGGAGTGCGGTCCGCTCATAATGCGCGCCCGTTTGAGTTAGAGTCGGATCGAGGAGTCTCCAAGAAGTTAGGGATGGAGACCGCGCGATAGCCGGTCATCGCCACGAAGCCGCGAGTCTCTTGGGTGCGTGTCACCGCCGCTTGAGCTCCTGGCCACATGCCGCAGAGAAGCGCTTGGCTGACGGGCTCCGTGATCGGGGGTCCGCACGGGCCTCGAGCCGAGGTTGCCAAGGATGTTGGCGATGGTGTCCAGGCTCCCAGCGGATGCCCGGTCCCGAGAGGGGCGGACAAGCACGAGCCTCTCACGAGTGGCGACAAAGTCGAGGGCGCTGAAGCGGATCCAGCTCCTCGATGCTAACACGCCGTCGCGGGTGAAGGAAGCCATCAAGGAGGTGAATGGGAATCTGGAGATGATGAAGATGACACGCGAAGACCCCTACCTGGCGCGCCAACTGTCGGTGTTTTGAATACCGGCAAGTAAATTTCTAGTCTAGGGGTCGCGCGTTCCCTCTCCTTGAATGGTCGACTCAGGGAGCCCAAGATGTATACTGGTTCGGGCCGAATGTCCCTACTCTAGTTCGTGTGGTGGATCTGTATTACTTTGAGTGCAGGTGACTGCACGGGGTTACAAGCGAGGGCTAAGGGCTGGCCTTGAGCGCCTCGTGCAAGTGGGAGAAGTAAAGACTGTTCGCTCGTAAAAGCCGTCCCCTTCCCTGAGGGTCCTGCCTCCCTTTATATAGACGGAGGGACAGGTTACACGGGAGTTTGGAAAAGAAAGGATGGGGTGTCCTACGCCTAGGAGTCCTGGTCTTCGGTCTTGACGACGATCAAGGCTCGCTCGCCCCATGCTGGCCTGTGAGACATGTCGAGTGGCGTGATTTTCGCTTCGTCTGGGAGTTGGCGACCTACCTCTCAAGCGCTTTGTGTGCCGACGTCAGAAGCGCTCGCTCGCGCGCGTGCCTCTAGAGGGAGCGCGTCCTCCCATTGTGCGTGCGGGACGATGAGACTGGTGCTTGACTTTGGCAACCTTCTCGCCAACTTGGGAAGGGGCCACCTGCCCCCGCACGGTTGCTCTGAGCCGTCACGTCCGTGGGGCAGGCGGCCAAGTCGAGGTCAACCAGCGATGGTCTGGCACCCGACTCTTGGCGGAGATTGCCTTAGCTTGGTCGGAGCTTGCGAAGCACCCGATCCATAGCGGGGGTCGGAGTTCACGGGGCTCCCGACCCATGGCGGGGGTCGGATCGCCCCCCGATTGGTTTGGTCGGAGATGAGTGTCCTTCATGGCCTAGTGGGGCCTTCGGCCAGAGTTGGGCTTGGGGCATCCCATTTGTCGCCCCGGGTTGCTGGGGTTATCCAAGGTATGAGTATTCATCACTGTCTCTATGTAGCCGGCTTAGCCCATCCCCTCTTGGGTGGTCCTCGCGGCCCGCCATGGAGATACCCGAGGTCCATGTACTCCACACATCTATTGGTCAGTCTGGATCTATGCATGATAGTAGTGTGCTCTATCATACATTAAACGTTGATAGAGATGTCTTTCCACATCTTCCATAGGGTAACTGTTGTTCCTATCATCTCTGTATAGTTTTTTTCAATAATTTTGGATTGATTTTCGTTATCTATGTTGTAGGGAATTATTACCTTGTTAATGCTGTCTATTCAAATAGGCCAGGGTGCTTAGCACCATGCAAGGGGCAAAGGTATCATGTCCCTGATTGGCAGAGAGGCCCTACCCCAACTGGCGTGCAAGAACTATTCAACCAATTGCATTCAAGTATTCGCAATGTTGTTGAACGGACCTTTGGTGTGTGGAAGATGAAATAGAGGATTCTCCTAAAAATGCCAACCTTTGATATGCCAAGCAAAAGATGATTGTGGCAGCCACCATGTGCCTTCGTAACTTCATACATGAGAATGCTATCTCCGACAAACATTTTTGTAGGTGTGATCGTGATCTTAGTTATGTGCCTACAATACCATCTCGATATGCAAAATATGCTATATCTCAAAATGCTTCGAATTCATCAACATCACAGTCCAATGATAAGTCAATGGATCAATTTCGTGATGATCTCGCAAAGGCAATTAGTCAATCTAGAATGAGCTAATGAGTATATCTTTACTTGTTTTGTTGTCTTTTCGTGATCACTAATATGTCATGATGAGACTTCTATGTAATTTTTGGACTTTATTACCGTGCTAATTACTCGAATATTCAACATATTGCATGATTATATTTTTTCTTAAATCTCACAAATAATCCACACAAATACAATGGGTCAAGTTACAAATACAAGTAAAGTATTACAGACAAGGGTAAACTGGGCAATTCCTCTAGAATTCTCTCTTTCAAGAATTTGGAGCCAACCAGTTAGCTGAACTCTTTCAGAAATTGCTCCTGATTCTTCAGAAGATCAGAATCAGGAGGAGAAGCAGAATCAAAGAGGAGCAGGAGCTAAAGTCGTACCGAACGGGCTCTTAGATTAGATGTCCACCGGATTAGAAAGTACATGAGTTTATTTGTCTATAGTTTTGCTGTAGAGGGCGAAAACTAGACTTTCTTGAAAGCAGAGAATAATATGGATTTATTCTCAAGTCTTGTATACTAAGGCTGGCCGGTAGCCTAGTTTTCGGTCTTCACTACCATTTCTTTAGTCCAGAGTTCAGACCCTCGATGGGAGCACGCAGCTGCCTATCTCTGTAAATAATGAAACAAACACATGTAAGATCGCCATTTAATTACTTAAATGGCCACGTAGTGTACAAACAAAACTGTACAGCATTAAAACTTAGAAGTGTCCCCCGAATTCGTGGGATCAATGATATATATATATATATATATATTGGATAGCATAATGTTTTACAATATCTTAACTTACATGGAAGGCCATACAATTGGTTCAGGTTTGATCTAAATTAAATTTTATGCTAGATAGATATGTATCCAGCTACATGCATTTACAGCCGCGCACAATGTAACTAGCACCTACATTTTGCTAACAAAGTCGTGATGGTCCTGATAGATAGAGTGGCAATTTAGCGTGACGAATCGAAGAACAAATGTATTCACATTTGCACATACGACATCTTAAACAAGAGCCAAGAAGAGCTGATGAGCGTGAACTCACTTGGTGCCTGGTAGACAATGGAACCGGCGCCGCCGAAGTCGCACGTCCCGCTGCCCCGCCCGTTGCGCTGATAGTAGTCGTTGAATGCGTAGGACGCGTGCGCGACCTTGGTGTCGGGCTCGAAGCACCGCGCGCCGGGCTGGATGGCGCTGCAGTCCGCGCCATGGCCGCACGCGTAGTCCAGCGCCGCCTGCAGCCGCGCGTCCCCGACCGCCGCGTTCGCCACGCACCAGCTTGCCCTGTTCGGGTCGCACATGCCTACCTCGGTAAACAACAGAACAAACAGCCAGTGAGGTCAGTTAAACCATTATAGATATTGTACGAGGTACAAACAAAACTGTAAACAACTTTTTCTCCTCGCAATAAAATAAAATAAAATAAAATAAAATAGTAAACAACTTGCTCTGACGTCGTAGTCAGTCCCAGCCCAGTGGGAAGGGAACTCACCAGCAGGTGTCTGGTCGACGATGTAAGCGGCGCCTGCGAAGTCGCACGTCCCGCTGGTCCGGCCCTCGCGCTGGTAGTAGTCGTTGACTGCGTAGGACGCGTGCGCGAGCTTGGTATTGGGCTCGTAGCATGGCTTGCCGGGCTGGATGGCGCTGCAGTCCGCGCCGTGGCCGCACGCGTAGTCCAGCGCCGCCTGCAGCCGGGCATCCCCGACCGCAGCGTTCGCAACGCACCAGGTCGCCTTCCCACCGCCGCCTCCGCCGCCGCCGCCGTTGCCGTGAACGAAGTCGATGTCGTACACCTTCTGCCCGTTCGGATAGAACAGGCCAAAGTTGCGCTCTGTGTCCGGCCCGTCCTTCCCGTTCTCGTCGAAGAGGGCGAAGATGTACGCGGAGATGTCGGCGTCAGGGCGGTACGGGGTGCCAGCGTTGTCGGCGAGGGGGCTGTACGTGGTGCCGGAGTTGCCGGAGAGCACGCGGCTGATGAGGTTACCGTTGTATGCTTGCGCGTTGGCCGTTGTGGCCGCCCAGTTACCACGGTGGGGCCACCCAGTCTCCGAAGGTACCGTGGGCACCCGGTGCCCTCTTGCTAGGGCGCTGGTTTTCGAAGCCCCCACGCTACCATCGGAGAGTCTGTCCATCGCATAGTAAACGGCGTCGAGCTGGGCGTCAAAGAGGCTGTAGTACACGAGGTCGGTCCTATCGTCGAGCACGCCGGAGTTGGGGCCGAACGTCGCGTAGTCGAGGCTGATCTTGTCTGGTTGAGCCGAGTATGCGAAGAATGGGTAGAGATTGACCATCAGGTACGAGCCGGTCTGTTCCAAGAAGTCGAGCATGGGACTCATCACCGACTGCGCGATGTCGTCCCGGAACGCGCCCGCGGAAGGCGGGAACGACTCCTTGAGCGCAGTGAACGGGATCGGCGTGGACACCTTAACGGCGTCGGCCAGGCCCAGGCTCGCCAGCGCCGCCTGCACGTTCTTCATTGCCGGGACGAGCTGCGGGGTCAAGTCGTTTGCTTGGTCGAACACCTCGTTCCCCACGGCCACACCATGGATCTGCGTGGCCGGGTAGTACGCCTTCACGTTGCTTGTCACCCACTGGAGCGCGTACGACGGATCCGCGGCCGCAGAGGCCAGCTGCTCGTTGGGAAGCGCCACCAGCAGCTTGATGCCGGTGTTGGCCAGCGAACTGAGCACCTTCGGGTTTGTGTCGTACACCCTCACCATCGTGATGCCGTTCTGCTTCAGCAGTTGCACCACCGAAGCTGGGTCCAGCAGGTCGTTCGCCACTGTCCCGTAGCACACGCCCACCTCGCCCGCCTCTGCAATGCGTACACCAAGAATAATTGCCGCTGTTATTGAACTGCACGTGCCGTTTATTCCTAAAACAGCAGTATCTATCTATACATCGCGCTATTACCTGCACGGGAGAAGAAGAGCAGTAGCAATGTCGCGCCGAGGAGGACTACTAGGAGGCGAGTGAGCGCCATGCTCTGACGCTGTGAAAGCGAGGGGCAGAGCAAAGGCGAGGCGATGAGTGGGAGACGGACGAAAGAGTGGGCGGGAATTTATAGCCAGCAACAAGGCCAACGGTGAGGCGCTGCACTTCTTGCCTGGGGTGGTGTTACCATGCCTACTAGCTAAAGTCACACACTACTTACGTCATACGAAATTTCATTGTGCGATGCTGCACCATGCTAAATTTAGGAAATTCGGTCACACGATGCTACCTCTTGCGAAACTTGGTCCGACGGCTATTTCTAGAAAAAAAATTGTGTAATTTTAGTTTTTCTTTTTTCTAAAAAAATAAGCTACTAGCGCCATCGGCGAATCTATGAATTACTAGGAGCCATCAGTGAACCTGTGTAATTTTTTTTTGGAGAAAACCGTAAAGGGACCAAAACGTAATTTTGTTTTTTTGTCTAATTTCATTTTTTTAAATGGGTTGTTAGGACCCGTCGATGAATATGTGGACTACTATAAACCGTCGATAAATCTGTGGTTTTTTCGAGAGAAATCTACGGATGGACCTAAACATATTTTCGTTTTTCCTCGGTCCAATATGCTAAAAACCAATTTTTGGGACCTGTCGGTGTATTCTACACCGGGGTACTCTCTCCACCACTGTTAGATGGGACCATGTGCGTAAGACATGGAAAGAAGAAGGTCCCGTATAAATGACTCAACCGACTGAAGAGAAGCTTCGCAGATGACTAGGACACGGGTCACCGGGCGAAAAGCGAGCGACAGGTCGCGCCCTCGCACTGTGCCATGTGGCCACTCAGAGAGCACTCGAATGACCAGGCCACGTGGTCGTCCGATGAGCAGGCGGGTCCATTGTCAGTTATCCACACAGATAGGTCTGGGAGGCTTCCACCCGAAGTCTTCGCCAGAATCACAACGTATCATGGTCTTTTAATGCGCATGGGAGCCATTAAATGCGTATGGAGCCGTTACGATGCGCTTGTGAGCCATTAAATAGGCGTGGCTCCCTAACAGCATGATGACCTATCCCTCCAACTGGGCCAACTCCACCAACTCCCGTTCCATCCGCACCGCCCAGAGCAAGACGGGGAGACGTGTATCGTCAGTGTTCACAAGAAAGATCCTAACCCTTTCCCTCGGGCAATCCAAAGACAGGCGATGTCAGGCAACGCCGAAGACAAAGAGGCTCAGAAGGAAAGTAACGATAGGACTTGACACAATCAATGTAATTAATGTAAAACCACTCCCTCCACTTGCCCTAGCCAGTCCCGGGAGTATATAAGGGAGCTAGTGTGCATGGGGTGAGGAGGGAGGTCAGTCAGTCAATCAGTTCACAACAGAGAAGAGATCCCTAGCTCGAACGATCGGACGAACTAAGAACAAGCGGTATACTAGAGCAACACAAGCTTGAGCAGGACGTAGGGCTGTTACCTGCATTGGAGGCCCGAACCTGGGTAAATCCCTGTGTGTTCCCTATGTGTTCTTGACTTTCCTGTCCTGCTCATCGGTAGAAGAGAGTCGAGAGTGACGCGGCTGCGAAGACCCCCCCTACCGAAACTCGGTTATGCACTCGAACTAATACTGTCTAGCACAAACACGCCGATAGGGCGCGCCAGGTAGAGGTGGTAGTAGCTGTTTCACACTTTGCTTTCTCCAGCAGATCATCAAGCGCCGGCAGCGAAGATGGAAGCTTCACGCTCCCATCAGGTGGGGGACCGTCCGACACCTTCCGTAGAAGACCGCGGCAGGAGCACAGCCGGTCAGACGGTGGTTAGCGATGGAGGAGGCCATGCGGGCCCAGAACCTGCATGTGGCTTGCCTCCTTCTAAAGCACCCGCTGGTGGAGCTGGGGGCGACACCATGGGCGCACCATGATTGCGGGACATCACCCGCCTCGTGGACACGACCTAGCTCCACGTAGAGGCGTTAGAACGGCCGGGTACCTCTGGTACCCCACGGTCGAAGTTGTGCGCAGAACGCACGCAAGCTTCGAGCCACCCGAGCGAGGAACACCCACGTCATGGTGTGTGAAGCAAGGGAAAGGGCGTTCAAAGCGTAGGTCCCACCCTCGCGGGGGGTCATGCGACGGCTCCAGTGCTGTCTCGCGCGTCCCCTAGGCGTGAGGGGAGCGTCCATAAAAATCTTAGGGCTCACTTGGAGGAGCGACGACGGGGGCGCGGTGGTGACTTGCGCGGCGAGTCACAACGTCGTCAAACCCAGGAGCAAAACCGCGGTAAGCGGATGGCTCCCGAAGAAGATGACTCTCGCGACCTGCATTTTTCTCGCATATGAGGAGACCTTCTCCTCTCGAAGTCTTGCAGAGCTGTGCCCAAGGCTTTGGCCGCCTTTGGGCCAAGGTTTCGGGGTTGCGTTCCCCCTACAATGGGATGCGAGTGCGTTCTCCAACCGGCTATGCCACATGGCGGGTTTGAAAGGTTCTCGCCTGCAACCATCGAGAAGTATGACGGCACCACCAACCCGGAGGAATTCCTGAAAATCTACACCACGGTGGTGCAGGCTGCAGGCGGCTCCGAGAAGGTTATGGCGAACTATCTCCTGATAGTTTTGGCGGATTCTGCCCGTTCCTGGGTAATGAACCTCCCGAGAGGGTCGGTGCACTCATGGGCGGAGTTGTGTGGCAAGTTTGTCACCAACTTCCAGGGCTCCTACACCCAGCCAGGTGTGGAGGATGACCTCCATGCCTTTGAACAGAAGAGACGGGAGTCGTTGCGCGCATTCATCCGGCGATTCAGCCACTGCCGCAACATGATCCCCAAGATCTCCGGCCAATCCATCATCATCGCCTTCCAGAGGGGAGTGCGAGACCGCAAGATGCGGGAAAAGATGGCCACCCGCAGCATCGCCACCACGTCCAAGCTATTTGCCTTGGCGCACAAGTGCGCTCGGGCGGCTAAGGCACGGGAGTGGACGACCGGAGCGGTCGGCGCCCGCAGCAGAGGCAAGGCCGGAACCTCAAAAGGTTTCGACTCCACAAACAACAAGAAGCTTGTGGCTGCCAAGTTCGGCTGTTCCACGAGCTTGCACAAGGGGTGTCAAGCCAAGGACGATCACCGTGACCGGCAGGATGGCCACCACGATCGACAGGACTACCGTCAACAAGAAAATAGGGGTAAGGTCTTTTGCCCCATCCATAACACTAATGCACACAATTTGGATAATTGCCAGGTTGTGCGCGAGAAGGTGGAGCAGTGACTTAGGGTGCACCGCCCTCCCCACGACGACGACAAGTGCGATGACTCCATCCCACTGCCCTTCCAATAGGCGGAGCACAGGGTGGCCTACATCAACGGCGGTTCGGCCACCCACGCCTCCAACTCGAAGTACAAGCTCCTGATGAGGGAAGTCTGCGCCGCCGTACCAAGTGCAGGGGTGGCTAGGCCGCCAAGGTGGTCGGAGGAGCCGATCACCTTCAGCCACACCGACCACCCTGCGAGCACGGCCGGCCTAGGGCACCTTCCGATCGTGGTTTCTCCCACGGTTCGGATCGTGAAGCTCGGGCGCGTACTGATCGACTGGGGGAGCTCCATCAACCTCCTTTCCCTCAGGGCATTTCAGGCCCTTCAGATCCCGGAGCGGGAGCTACGTCCAGCTCTCCCCTTCTATGGAGTTACCCCGGGGGCTGGGACGTTGCCCCTAGGCCAAGTCTGCCTTCCCGTTACTTTCAGAAATGTGGACAACTACCGCACGGAGTTGGTGTACTTCAACGTCGCCGACTTCGACCTCCCCTACAACGCCTTTCTTGGCCGACCCGCGTTGGTCAGGTTCATGGCGGCCACCCACTATGCCTATATGCTGGTGAAGATGCCGGGATCCGGAGGTCCCATTAGCATCCAGGTGGACAAGCCAGAGGTCTTGCGCTGCGACAAGCAAGCCTTGGACCTGGCAGGTGCCACTTGTGCGAGGCGAATTGACGTCGCCTCCTCTGGAGACCCTCGGGTGAAGACCTGTGCCTCGCCCGGTCTGCCCGGCGAGGTTAAGGTGGTCCCCCTGAGCGTGGCCGAGCCCGAGAAGACCGTCAAGCTGGGCACCAACCTTGGCGCCAAATAGGAAGACGCGCTCGTCACCTTCCTCAGGTCTAATGCAGACGTGTTTGCCTAGCAACCACCCGATATGACCGGGGTCCCCAGGGAAGTGATCGAGCACCAATTGGCAACGCTCCCGGAGGCGTGCCCGGTCCGACAAAAGGTCCAGCACCAGGCCCCCGAGCGACAGGATGCCATCCGCTAGGAAGTGGAGAAGCTGTTACGCACGGTATCATCAGGGAGGTCATTCACCCCGAATAGCTTGCCAACCCCGTGCTCATCAAAAAATCCAACGGGAAGTGGTGAATGTGTGTCGACTTCACCGACCTCAACAAGGCCTACCCGTAGGATCCGTACCCCTTGTCGTGCATCGACCTGATCATGGATTCTACGGCGGGGTGCGAGCTGCTGTGCTTTCTAGATGCATACTTCGGGTACCACCAGATCAGCATGGCAAAAGAAGATGAAGAGAAAACCGCGTTTGTAACCCCTATGGGCGTTTATTGCTACATTCGAATGCCATTTGGGTTAAAAAATACTGGTTCTACTTATCAGCGTGCCATGCACACTGCTTTTCGACCATAGGTCGGGTGGAACCTGGAGGTATACGTCAATGACATGGTGGTAAAGTTTGAGAAGAGCGAAGGACTGATTGAGGACTTGAAGGAAACCTTCGCCAACCTCAGGAAGAATCACCTGAAGCTCAATCCCGAGAAGTGCATCTTTGCATCTCGAAGCTATTGGGATTCTCGTGTCCGCCGTGGCATCGAGGCCAATCCCGACAAGATTAGTGCCATCAAACACATGAAGTCACCGACCGCACTCAAGCATGTCCAAAGGTCCGATTGGTCGCTTGATGTCCTCATGATTGATCGCCGCTTGGGAGAAAAAGTCTCCCCTTGTTCAAGCTATTGAAAAGCACCAAACACTTCTAATGGACACCTGAAGCCCAATAAGCATTTGAAGACCTGAATAAATACCTCTCCTCACCCTAAGATCGTCGCTCCTACTACCGCGAGTCAGCGCTTTATATATCGCGCTACCCCTAAGAAGAAGTGAGCGCGTGCGGTGGCGGAGTGGGAAGGCATCCAAAGACCAGTTTACTACATCAGCAATGTGCTATCCGATGCGGAGACCAGATATCTGCAGGCCCAGAAGATGCTCTACGCTATTCTGGTGCCGTCCTGGAAGATCCAACACTACTTCCAGGGATGGGAGATCACGGTGGTCACAGCCTACCCATTTCGAGAGATACTCCACAACCAAGAAGTCGAAGGTTGCATCGCCAAGTGGTCGGTGGAACTAGGCAAATTTTGCCTCAAGTTTCACCGTGCATTGCCATCAAGGGTCAAAGGTTGGTCCAGTTCATCGCCGAGTGGACTCCCTCCACTCGGTCGAAGAAGCACCCGGCCCCTCAGAGACCCCGTTCTTCGATGGCTCTTTTCGACGAGGTTGCGGGGATGGGTTTGTCTCCGTCTCCCGATCGGGACATCCTCCGCACTGATCGTTTTGGACTTCAAGGCGACCAACAACATCGCCAATGTGAACGGCATCGGTAGGGCTATGCGCGTGCCTCCGCGTTTCGCATCCGGCGCTATACATCAAGGGCGATCGCTTCGCCATCAACCAAGCTCGAAGGAGTTCCAGGTTTCTAATCTCACGATGGCCGCCTACTTGGCGGAAGTCGGCGATGGAGGTCACTGACGAGCTAGGGTACATCCATATCCTAAGCGACAACCATTTGGCGGATGAGCTTTCAGCTACCGCCTGTCAAGGCTTTTTATTCCGGTTGGAGTCTTTAAAGAAAGGCTTGCCCAACCGTCCATCGCTGCCCTCAACTCCAGCAGGGCCGATGGCACTCATATTCTAGTCCGCCCCTCCGAAAGGAGTCTTGCGATACCGTCTATTGCTTCCCTAGTCTCCAGTGGGGACAATAGTACATGACCATCCATTGTCACCCCGGTCTCCAGCGGGGCCAATGATGTGTCGGTTCCGTCCAATGAGCCATTGTTACCCCAACCCAGTAGGGCCAATGGTGCGATCTGCTCCTTCTCCACCCCAGTGGAGGTGTCGCGACGCCTCGTCCCCAGCTTTGGCGGGGCCGACGACGTGGCTGCCACATCCATTGATCTCGTAAGGGGGAGGTGACGCATCTATCTCGGCCCCCAACAACGGCGGGGTTGACGATGCGACTGCCATATCCCCTGGTCCCGCATGGGGAGTTAAAGCACCCGTCTCGGTCCCCAACTCCAGCAGGGCCGACGACATGGCTACTACATCCCCTGGTTCCAGGAGGCAGAATGGTAACACCACCAAGGCGGTACTGGTGGAAATGCCCGGCCAAGCGGAGTACCCAGGCGATCATCATGAGATCGCCACACTTGGTTGGGGGGGTCAGTGGATGGATCCCATCCTGGCCTTCCTGTGTGATCAAGTGATCCCCGATGATGATGCTTCAGCTGAGAGAATTGCACGCAAGGCCAAGTGCTATGCTCTGATAGGTGGGGACCTATATCGCCAGAGTAGAAACAAAATTCTCCTGAAGTGCATCACTCGGGAAGCAGGAAGCAAGTTGCTCTCTGATATCCATAGGGGCATGTGGGGGAGCCATATGTCTAGTCGGACACTGGTCAGTAAAGCTTACCGCCAGGGATTCTATTGGCCCACTGCCCTCCAGGATGCTTGTGAGCTGGTAAAGAGTTGTGAGGCATGCCAATTCCATGCCAAGCGCACTCCACCCTTACGCCTAAGCTCAGAAACCATCCCGCCTCATGGTCGTTCACTTGCCTGGGCCGATATCCCGGTCCATTCCCACGGGCCACGTGGTCCTTCACCCACTTGTTCGCCGCCATCGACAAGTTCACCAAATGGGTTGAAGCCGAAGCGAGCACGCCATTACGCCTCGCCGCTATCAGTTCATGCTGCGGATCTTCACTGCTTTTGAGTTGCCAACCGTGATCATCACCGATAACGGCACCCAATTCACCAACAGAGCGCCTCGAATTTCGCAAGAGATGGGCACCAAGGTATGTTTTGCCACCATGGCCATCCACGGCTAACGGATAAGCCGAAGGCCAACGACCGATCCCGAGGGGCCTCAAGACCAGGCGTTGACAGTTCCGCGAAGCGCGGAGCGTGATGGGTGGAAGAGCTGACAAAGGCTGCGGGTCCTCCGGACCACACCCCGCAGGATCGGGAGACTCCTTTCTTCCCGGGTCTACGGTGCCAAAGCGGTACTGCCCTCCGAGCTTTCCTTAGGCTCGCTGCACGTATCGGCCTTCAATGAAGAAGACCAGGAAGACCGACGCCAAGACAACGTCAACTTCCTGGAGGAAGTATGAGATCGGACAGCACTGTGTGCTGCCCGTACCAGCAAAGTCTCCAGTGCTACCACGCCACCCGGGTCCGTGATAGAACTCTGACAGTAGGCGACCTTGTCTTGTGCCGAATTCCACTGCAGATAGGCCACAACAAACTGTCTCCCCGTTGGGAGGGCCCCTTCAAGGTGGTCTCTGTCTCTCGGCCCGGGGCAGTTTGTTTAGCTACGGAAGATAGTCGGGAGCTGACGAACTCCCAGAACATAAAGCTACTACGGAAGTTCTACCCTTGAACTCGTCACACAATGTTGTCCTAAGTACCAGTATCCCGGTGGCTCCTTGGCCATAACGTGGACCCCTAGCTTCTACACCAGGCCCGGACAGGCGTCTAGCAGGTGCATGTGCCCCGGTGCACTGCAGCTATGCTCCACCCACCATGGTGTTTCACGACAAAGTTCCCCTCACCATTTGCCCCGCCTCTATGCGACCTGCTCCCTAGCCCCGCAGTTCTCTACTTGGTCTCACAAAGACGGCAAGGGCATAAGTCCTAGATGGTGATGGGAAAGTGACACCAATAGTTTACATTCAAAGATGTCAGAAGTTTTCTCGTGGCCTCACCTCGGCTCGGCTAGCAAGCTGTTGCACTCTCCCCTAGCTGATCGTGGGCTCCACATGCTCAGTATGCAGCCGATTATCATTTTGATTCATTCAACTTGCTTATGCCTATGGGATTTGTGCTACACTTGGTTGTCACGAGTACGGTAGAGCCCCGACAGCCCATTGGCGGCTCCTTTGAACCCCTAGTTTTATGCTTAGGCCCTGACAGCGACTAGCAAAAGGTAGGTCTTAAGACGCTATGCCATGCTCCACCCACCATGGTGCCATGCAAAGTTTCGGCCACCATTTGCCCCGCGCTTCACGCCGACCCGCTCCCTAGCCCGCAGCTTCTGCGGTCGGTCCAAAAGAATTGCAAGGGTCCCTTGGCAATGCCGTGGACTCCCAATTCCTGTGTTGAGCCCAGACGGCCGTCTAGCATGTGCGTGCGGACTGGTGCGCTGCGGCCATGCTCCGCTCACCAGGGTGCTTCGTGGCAAAGTTCCGCTCACCATTTGCCCCGCCTCTACACGACCTGCTCCCTAGCCTCACAGTTCTCTGGTCTAGTCCCGGTAGAGTACAAGGGATTAAGCTCTGACAGTGATGGGAACATGACAACCTAGTATGCGCACCCCGCCCACTCAGTGGCAGGGAATTAGGCTTTGTGCGCCTGTCTGCCTGTTTATTTCTAATAAGCGTGGCTTAACTTTGACTTGTGTTTGGAGGGTTCTATGTGATTGCAAAAAGAACTCCTAATCATCGATCCACTCGGTCGCCCAGAAGGCCCGTGCAATATGCTCGGGGGCTGGTCACCTGGCATTGAATCGAACAAGTCACGAGCAAGCATGCGCAAGGGCTGACAACAGGTAAAAGTTGACAATAGGTAAAAGCAAGGCATTTTCATTCATAATGGCCGAAGGGGCTATGTACATGTTTACACAGAAGAAAAAAAAGAAGACGGTAAAGGCGGTCGCCCGAGCTACTCGTCAGCAATCTCGCATCACGGCAATGTCCCCGCCTCCTCCATGTCAGCATCGGGCGCCGACGGGAGGCGGCACCATCTCCATCGGCCCCCCGGCGACGACTCGCCTCACTCACTGTAGCAGTGCGCTGGCGGGTCAAGACTCCACCCCATGACGAACGCTAAGGGGTTGATGGAGTCGTCGCGGCGGGCACAACACATCAGGACAAAGCCCGCTGTGGCCATCGCGACTTCCCGTTTTGTTTTCCACATTGTTTTAGACACACATCCCTATTCAACATTCATCATTTACTTTGGCACATAGCCTCCCACCCCATTTTTATTTTCAAACACTACCCCTTGATCAGAATCCTCGAAAGCATTGTCCAAGCATCGCGGACTCCGCTATTCAAACACACTCTGCAGAGGTTGTGCACTTTACCCACAAGATACAACAAGACACCACAAAGGCGATTAACTGTGAATAAAGTTTTTTAGAGACTTCTATCTTAGCCTAAGAACCTCTCCGTGTTACCTCCACTATCACTTCCCTCACACAGAGTAAGTGTAGGGCCGACGAACGACATTGGATAGGGTACCAAGCCGTAGCACAGCATCGCCCTCTGCATAGCTACCCCCGATAATCGCCACCCCGAGGTATCAAAGGTAAGACATCAGAATCCTACTAAACTAGGTCTTCCCATTCAGACATGTGGTTGTACGAGAGACTCAGGTCAAAGGCTTGCAAGGCAAGGTCCTTAACTGACCAAGGCAAGACTTCCTTCTCTCATATTGGCACACAGCCCTCACATCACTCAAATCCATCAAATGCCACACAGGCCCACCTGGCAAGAAACCTTGGTCCACTTGCCCCAGTCTAAATCAATTCCACCCCAAGTTATTTAACGGTGCAACACATACCCGTAATCATCATTCCTGTAGAACCACACAGGTCTCTACATTCCAGTTTCAATACCAACATCATTCCACCTTTTATCAAAATACATTCACTATTCTTTAGTCAATGTTACTTTTGTAATCCAAACACAATTGTTCACGTTATAAGCGTGGCTAAGCAACTATTCACGGTCTAGCCTCCCGTGTTGGCACACTATTAACAACCAACTGATATTACCAATGCTAGGTTATCAAAGGAATCATGGCAAACAAATATTATTAACATGGAGGCAATAACAATTAGGTTAACTAGCTAATTCACCCAAAATATTTAATCCATTTTTAGTTGAATTAGCATGGAAAATTTGAAACAAAATACATTTTCAAAATTTAGGAGCAACATGGTCAAAGCATAACCTGCCTTCAAAGAGTTGCTGATCCCGTCCCGAGCTAAATCTTGTAATGGAAATTCTCCTCAGAACTCCCCAAGAAATCGCCTAATTAAAATCACCATACACACAATAAATATATTTTATAGAGAGAAAATTCATCTCTAAAAATGAAATAAAATTCATCAATAAATAGATCTTGATTTTACAAATTTTTAGAAATTGAAATCACTCAAATCGGAGTTAAAACACAAAAGTTATAACCATTTGAAGTTTTAAAATAAATCAAAAAGAATAAACCGAATTTCTTCTTTTATTTTTATATGAAAAATTCGACATTTATGATGTCAGCATCACTATTTATGACTTCAGCACCGAAAACATTTTTGGCCAAATATATTTATTAAAGAAAATTGGAATTATGATGTCAAGATGACGCCATCACGACATCAAGATCAACCGTGCAAAGATCGACAAGTGGGCCCCATCGATGACGCTACCACGACGTTCAAGATGACACGGTCATGATCTCGCCGTGACACGCGGCGATAAACTATCAACCGAGAGGTTGATTTAATCTCAACCGTCCGATTAAAATGTACTACCGATCTATCCCGACACTTCGCCTTACATTCGAGTCGACGCGGCACAATCCCAACCCTCGGATCATGATCTAACGGCGAAGATCAACCCCAATAATGACTCAACTGACCCAGTCAAACGCCAAGATTCGTGCGCTTGCCACACGTCTCAATCTGAGCCGTGCAATGAAATCAACGGCCAAGATTGCACCGACACCGGATCGCTATCGCGTGCCGACATCGGCTTAACTGCGGACCATCGATCTAAATCATGCGCTAAAATGAATCGGCGACGTCGACCGCAACGGCAGCACCGACGCCGATTCTCGCGCGACACGCCAACACGGATTAGCCCGGAAGCGCGTGATCTCTAACGTTCATTCAAATATCAATGGCTCGGATTAACTCTAATACGTGCGTTGCGACCGGCTACGTGGATTCACCGATGCGAGACACACGGCAGCACGATAGCCAATGGATCTAGATCTAACGGTCGATAGACATCAACACGTTTCTACAGCGAGAAATCTAGACCGTTTGATTAGATTAAACGGCTGAGATATCAAAATGAGCTTTACTGTAGATGCGACTACGTGGCTGCATCGCGACCATTCATCCAAGATCTAACGGCTACGATCCAAGGCATCTAAGGAACACGTGGGCAATCCCGAAGATGGGCACGTGTCCGAATCTAATCGTCCATCAAGATTTCTACGGCTAGGATTTAGTGCGGATTGCTCGGTCTCTACCGAGAGGGAACACGGACTCACCGGAGCGGTGCGACGCGGATCCAACTACGACGGCGATGCTTATGAAGCTTGGTGATAGCACGGCGGCATTCAAAGACCGGAGCTGGGGAAGATGACGGAGGCAATGGTGTTTCGGGCTTCCTCCGGCGAGATGAAGTGGACGAGTCGATGCGGCTTGACGCGAGAGGTACTCCGTGACCATAGACACCGCCAAGAGTGACCAGAGATGGCGAACAACTGCTGGAAGTGTTTCAGATTACTACGAGGTCGTCGGCGGTTTACTCGTGGTTCTCGAAAACGTGAAAGGGCTCAAAAGGTACGGAAGACGTTTTATACACCGCGCCGCTTAACGAGGCAATGGCGATCATGGCGGCGATAATGGCGATTTATTATCGACCGTAATGCGTACGGCTGCGCGCGCTTCCCTTCCCGTAGATAAACGATGTGGCGCGACATCCGTCCGGTCCCACGTGGCTAAAAAATCTAACAAGCGCAACGAAAGGGCATGGGTAAACCCTAGTCGTCTGATGCCGACGAATTTGCGGTATTAATGACGTTAGGGTTTTCGGCAGCTAAGACAAAGAATGGGTCTGCCCTTACTGCTCATTTGATTTTCGACTGATTTCCGAATAAAATTAATTCCCGATATTCGTTTAAATTATTGGAAGCACTTAAAATATCAGAAAAATTCTAGAAAAATTCCCTAAAATATTTTAAGACATTTTGAACTCAAATAAAATATTTCCATTTATATTTTATTAAAAACTTTCATTATTAAATTAATTTCCAGAGAAAACTAATTTCTAGAATTTCAATTAAATTCAAATAAATTCCATAAATTCTCAAAAATTCAAAATAAATTACAAAAGTAAAAAATTGCCAATTTTTAGGATGTTACAAACCTCCCCCCTTAACAAAATCTCGACCCCGAGATTCAGGGCTGGCTAAAAAATAATTCAGGAAACTCTTTCCTCAAATCTTCCTCACGCTCCAAAGTTGCTTCACTTTTTGAGTGGTTGCTCTACTGGACTCTGCAAAAGCGAGTTGACTTGTTCCTAGTTTCACGATCCATGATGTCCAAAATCTTCACTGGATGTTCCTTGTAAGTTAAATCCTCTTGCAGTTCAATAGCTTCTATAGGTGCTTATTCTCGGGTACTGCAGCATTTCTTCAATCATGCGACATATGGAACACATCATGTACTCGCTAAAGATTGCGCGCTTCTAGTCGGTATGCAACTTCTCCTTATGCTCAAGATCTTGAATGGTCCCACAAACCTCGGGCAAGTTTTTCTTTTGCATGAAACCTTTTCACTCCTTTTGAGTGGCGTGACCTTGAGATAGACATAATCTCTCGCTCAAAGCTCAAATCACGGCGCTTGTTGTCGGCAGAGCTCTTTCGCTTAGATTGTGCAGCTTCAACCTTTCTAATCGTGAGAAATCTTCTCTCTCGCATTTGAGAGTATATCTGGTCCAAAACGTGACGCTTCTCTCGCCTCGTTCTAATTCAAAGGTGTTCGACACATAATGACCATACAAAGCTTCAAAAGGCGACATTTTCAAACCGCTTGATAGCTATTGTTGTAATCAAACTCGCATATGGTAAGCATTTGTCCCACAATGTGGTATATGATAATGCACAAGCTCTTAGCATATCTTCAAGTATCCGTTAACCTTTTCACCGACCATCCGGTCTCATGATGGTATGTCAGATCGAATTCAGACGGTGCCCTATAGTCAGATGCGTTTTATCCCAAAATCTTGAGGTAAATTGGGTACCTCTATCCGATACTATCTTCTTGGGTACACCATGCAAGCAAACGATTCTCGACATATATAACTTTGCTAACTTGTCTCCTGAATAGGTTGTCTTTACGGGTATGAAATGTTTAACCTTTGTTAGACGATCCACTATGACCCATATGGAGTCATATCCACCTTGAGTCCTTAGCAAACCGGTGATGAAATCCATCCCGATTTCCTCCCATTTCCATTCTGGTATCTTTAGTGGTTGTAGCAGCCCGGCTGGTCTCTGATGCATGGCTTTGACTTTTTGGCACACATCGCATAATGCTACATGCTCGGCTACCTCTTTCTTCATATTTGGCCACTAAAATCTTTCCTTGAGATCCTGGTACATTTTTGCACTGTCGAGGTGAATTGAATACTTGGAATCATGTGCTTCTTCCAGTATCAACTGCTTCAATTCTGGTTTATGGGGTGCGCAGATTCTGTTCTTTATCCACAGGGTACCCTGCTCATCTACTCTGAAGTCCTTAGCTAGATCTTCGTCCATCTTGGATTTGATTCTATTAATCTTCTCATCATTCTTTTGACCTTCTTCGATCTGCTCTTCCAGGGTCGGCTTAACCTCCAAGGTAGCTAAATACCCTTCTGGTACGACTTCTAATCTTAAATTCTGAAGCTCTTTGCATAAGTCAGACTGATCTCCCGCTATCATTAGATTCAAGTTATAGCTTTTCCGACTCAAAGCATCTGCCACCACATTTGCTTTTCCCAGATGGTAGTGGATTCCGATGTTATAATCCTTAATTAATTCTAACCATCTTCTCTGCCTCATGTTAAGGTCTGATTGAGTGAATATATACTTTAAACTGTTATGGTCAGTATATATTTCACATCGGTTTCCGATGAGATAGTGACGCCATATCTTAAGAGCGTGCACTACGGCAGCTAGCTCTAAATCATGAGTTGGGTAATTCTGCTCATGTGGCCTTAACTGCCTTGACACATACGCCACTACTTTACCGTTCTGCATCAGTACACATCCCAGTCCCTGACGCGAAGCATCACAGTATATATCAAAATTATCTTTGGTATTCGCAACACCAAAACAAAGCCGGGTTAAACGCTTCTTCAGCTCTTGGAAACACTTTTCACACTCTAAGCTATATTATATAAACTTGTTCTCTTTCTTTAGCAATTGCGTGAGAGGTCTCGCAATTGAAGAAAATCCTTCAATGAATCGGCGATAATACCCCGCCATACCAAGAAAACTTCTGATCTGAGTAACTGATTTTGGTTGTTCCCAATGTAATACTGCCTCTACTTTCTTAGGATCGACAGCTACTCTATCGGCAGTCATTATATGACCTAAGAACTCAACCTTCTTTTTCCAGAAGTAACACTTACTGAATTTTGCATACAACTGATTTTCTCTTAACTTTTCCAAGACCATCCTTAAATGCCCAGCATACTCTTCCTCTGACTTGGAATAAACCAAAATGTCATCAATGAACACGACGATGAACTTATCCAAATATTTCATGAATACTTTGTTCATCATATTCATGAAATATGCAGGAGCATTAGTCAGTCCAAAAGACATGACGGTGAATTCATAATGCCCATATCTAGATGAGAAAGCTGTCTTTGGTATATCCTCAGTCCGAATCTTTAACTGATGATATCCGGATCGAAGATCTATCTTAGAGAACACTCCTGCTCCTCTTAACTGATCAGAAAGATCGTCTATCCTGGGCAAGGGATATTTGTTCTTTATCGTCACATCATTAAGTGTATGATAATCTATACACATTCTAAAACTTCCATCTTTCTTCTTTACAAACAACACCGAGGCTCCCCACGGTGATGAACTTGGTCTTATAAATCCTTTCTCCAATAATTCTTCGATTTGCTTCTTCATTTCTACCAATTCCTCAAGAGACATCCCGTAGGGTCTTGGCTATTGGAGCTGCTCTGTACAAGCTCAATTACAAACTCTATATCCCTCGTCTGTGGCATTCTGTAAGTCCTCGGAAAACACATCCGGTATTCATTCACAACCAAAACATTTTTCATTTCAACAAATTTTCACATCGTTAATCATTAATTGACTATCATGAACAAGAATCGCTGATCTCCACCTTCTTGCCATTTGGGCTCTCACTGTTACTACTCTTTGTCCACAATCCAACACTGCCTTGTGCTTGGATAACCAATCCATTTCCATAATCACATTAATAGTCTGAGTATCTAATATGATTAGGTTCGCTAGGAACTCTATTCCATTTATTTTTAATTTTACCCCAGAACATGCTACTTTAGCTCGGAGTTCTGATCCAGGGGTTTGGACTATAAGCATACTCTTTAGATTGACCACATCCAAATCATTTTGCACAACAAAAACTTGAGAAATGAATGAATGAGAAGCTCCTGAATCAAACAGAATAGTAGCTGGTACTAAGTTAACTAGGAACTTACCCAGTACGAAATCCGTGGCATTCTGAACTTCATCCGCCATGATGTGGTTCACCCTTCCTTGCACAGCTGATTGTGGCGAGGCTCCAGCTTGAGCAGGTACTCGACTTCCTCCTTGAGCGGGAGTTCTGGCAGGCGTGTTACCCAAGTTGAAGCGAACAGGGGTAACCCCTCCCTTCTTGGGACAAGTGTTGGCAAAATGCCCCATCTCGTTCTGATTATAGCAGCCGCCTTCCCGCCATTGCTAGATTTCTATTTGCTTGGTCGACCGCTTCTTGCCGGTGTTTCAGGATTCTCACCATTAGGTCATTGCATCTAATGGTGCTCTGTGTCGCTTGCTCCACGCTGAAATCAGTGAACTGCTAGTACCACCTCGGTCTCTCATTGACCTCGGCATCCTCCTTGTTGTGCCAAACGACGCTATGGGTTGTCATCTAGCTCTTTATGCTTATCTTCCGTAATGAGCGCCTTGTTGACCAACTCTTGAAAATGCAGTAAATGTGGGTGATCACCCCACGAAGTCCAGAATTCAAATCCTTCATGAATCGAGACTGTCTAGCCTTATCAGTTGCTACATTCTCTGGGGCATAGCGTGCAAGCTGTGTGAATTTATTCAGATAGTCGGCCACTGGCTGGCCCCCTTGCTTCAAAGACCTGAACTCTTCTTTCTTGAGTTCCATCATTCCTCCCAAGACATGATAATGATGGAAGGCAATAAAGAACTCATCCTGTGATTTCGAGGATGCTCATGGATGCATGAGTTCTCCCACCATTCCGCAATTGCTCCTTCTAAGCGGTGAGAGGCGACAGACTTTCTCATTGCCTACATATTGGCATATGTGTAGCTTCTTTCGATCGCAACACCATCCGCTTCAATGGGGTTGACGCTCCCAGAGAAGGTTGGGGTCCGTCCTCATAAAACCCGGATAGCCTTTGATTAGTGTCCATGGTGTATGTAGCTTGGTTGTTGATGTTGGCGTTGCAACTCCTGGTTTCTCAAGAATCGCTGCATTTGATGCATCATGGTCTGCATCAACTGAGTCTGCGCGGTGAAGAAAGCCCCTAAGTTATTCAGGTCAACAGGTGGTGCAGGTTGAGGATTTGGTGCGTTGTCTTGATTTCCACCCTGCTGAGATCCGCTTCCTCCGGCCCCTCGGTTTCCACGAGTGTTCACCATCTGAAGAACAAAGGATTTAGGGAAAAGAGAAAATAGAGTGGACAAGTACACAAGAATCTTAGGCGGGGAGAAGTTTTGACTCAAACATAAGCACGCAATTTTATTTAATATCGTAGGGATGTGGCCGCTCACAGGTGCCTACGGGCATTGCGGCACATACCTAGCACGCATAACCATGGAAATTGTTCATCACCCACAACCACGACAATTCATAGAGTTCAAAACAAAACAAACATTCTAAGGACAGACTCGAATAAAGTTGACTCGATACTTGACTCAACATATGAGTCGACTCTGGAAGGAAATATACCGACGGCGAGACCTTCGCCATGTGGGTAAAACGCTCAGGAAGATGGGTTACCACCACCTGCATAAATTATTTCAGAGTAGTGAAACACTCACCGCCGAGCCATCCAGTGCGGTCCTCCAGCGGTATCATGGTGCGGCGCATAGGGGCAACCGATCCCGGTGCCCCATCGCTAGCGGAACAAAAGAGCCCACCGACTTCTGCTTAGCTCCGGCTGCCAGACGGGTGCCGGTGGCTCGACACCACTCGTGACTGGTGCCCCTGAACGGGTGCTCTCCGTGACCGGCGCCTCCCGCCAGCTCGGCTCCTCGGTCTGGGTCGGCAGCTCAAGCTCGCTCGCTCCAGCCCCTCCAGATCTCCTCCAACTCTGCACCTCCCGATGTAGATGCTCAGTTCTTAGTAGGCTCCCCGCACTGGCCTTGACTCCGCGACCTCACACGGGCCCTCAGAGTTCCCGGACCATCTCATCCAAGGTCTCCTCCTAGGCGATGGCGATCTCACCAAGTGGGTGATTGTAGAGTCATCGCTGCCGATCGGATCCCTGGCCGGCGCGTTGTCCCAAGCAGATGGAGACGGAAGACGGTGCCCTCAAGCTCGGCGGAGTAGGTGCGGCGATCTACGTGATCGCATATGCGTGCGATCTCCTAGATGCCACCGAATGTAGATCTCTCAACTCGACGGGACAGATGACGACTCTCCCCGTCTCGCGGTAGACGGTGACCTTCACGCCCCAGTAATGTCCATCCCCGCCGGATCACGTATACTCAGAGATCGGCCTCACGGCCCTCGAAAACTGCAGCAGATGCCACACCAAGAAATAAGCCTCCAAAGCCGCCACCAAAGGTGTGAATCCTCCTCATCCGCCAAAAATACACCTCGTTAGGACTCGATTTTGAAATCATAAAGTAATAATGTAAAATTGCAACATAGGTGCTAATTAAGAAGAAAAAGATTGGTCAAGATTTCATTCATAATCTTGTACAATTTTAATCTTTAGAAATTAACCTTATCTTTATCTACTACCTAACCTAAGGTTAAGTCCTACAACAAGATGCTCGATACCACCTCCTGTATTCTCGTGACTAGTCTAGAATCGCATAGTGCACACAAAGCAAACAGGTATAATATCACATCATACACAGCCGAATATTAAATAAGTACTGCAAACATGTATATAAACGAGTTGTGTGACCTTATGGTCCTTATAATAATCGCCACACGTATTTATAATAATCGAGTAATATAGTTCAACAAATGAATGGTAAATAACATCGTAGTGTTTCATCTTCACCATAGGCGCCCTGACTGAGGCTTGCTTCCCTAGTTCTCCGGCTCTTCAACGAACTCTTCTTCATAAGAAGGCATAGTCTCTTCTTCTAGTAAGTTTGTCCGCAAGGGTGAGTACACATCGTACTCAACAAGTCATGCACAGAATGCAGTTTTATTACTACATGCATGGCTTATTGAAAGAAGTGGCTTTACTGGTTATTTTGCTTTTGTATCAATATTTTAAACTACTATTTACTTAGATTGAAAGCATCAAAACCATATAACCATTATATTTCTCAATTTGTTTTCCACATTATTTTAGACACACAGTCCCTATTCAACATTCATCATTTACTTTGGCACACAGCCTCCCACCCCATTTTTATTTTCAAACACTACCCCTTGACTGTAATCCCCGAGCATTGTCCAAGACTGCGGACACGCTTATTCAATGCTTTTTCACTCTGCAGAGGTTGTACACTTTACCCACAAGATACTGTCGCACACCACAAAGGCGATTAACCAGAATAAAGTTTTTCAGAGACTTCTATCTTAGCTTAAGAACCTCTCCGTGTTGCTCCACTATCACTTCCCTCACACAGAGTCAAGTATAGGGCCGACGAACGACGTTGGATAGGGTACCAAGTCAGAAAGTACGTGCACGCCTCCGCATAGCCATCTCGTAATAGCCCACCCGAGGAATCAAAGGTAAGACATCGTAATCCTATTAAACTAGGTCTTCCCATTCAGACATGTGGTTGTACGAGAGACTCAGGTCAAAGGCTTGCAAGGTAAGGTCCTTAACTGACCAAGGCAAGACTTCCTTCTCTCATATTGGCACACAGCTCTCACATCACTCAAACCCATCAAATGCCACACAGGCCCACCTGGCATGAAGCCTCAGTCCACTTGCCCCAGTCTAAATCAATTCCACCCCAAGTTATTTAATGGTGCAACACGTGTCTGTGAATCATCATTCCTCAGAGAACCACGTGTCTCTACATTCTAGTTTCAATACCAACATCATTCCACCTTTTATCAAAATACATTCACTATTCTTTTGTCAATGTTATCTTGTAATCTAAAATGTAATTGTTCACGTTATAAGCATGGCTAAGCAACTATTCACTTGCCTAGCCTCTCGTGGTTGGCACACTATTAACAACCAACCGATATTACCAATCCTAGGTTATCAAAGGAATCATGGCAAACAAATATTATTAACATGGAGGCATAACAATTAGGTTAACTAGCTAATTCACCCAAAATATTTAATCCATTTTTAGTTGAACTAGCAAGCATAATTTGAAACAAAATACATTTTCAAAATTTAGGAGCAACATGGTCAAAGCATAACTTGCCTCCAAAGAGTTGCTGATCCTGGTCTGGAGCTAAATCTTGTACTGGAAATTCTCCCTTATAACTCCCCGGCAAATCATCGTTTAATTAAAATCAATCATACACAATAAATATATTTTACAGGGAGCAAATTCATCTCTAAAAATTCAATAAAATTCATCAATAAATAGATCTTGATTTTACAAATTTTTAGAAATTGAAATCACTCAAATCGGAGTTAAAACGCAAAAGTTATAACCATTTGAAGTTTTAAAATAAATCAAAAAGAATAAACCAAATTTCTTCATTTATTTTTATACTAAAAATTCGACATTTATGACGTCAGCATCACTATTTATGACGTCAGCACTGAAAACATTTTTGGCCAAATATATTTATTAAAGAAAATCAAAATTATGACATCAAGATGACGCCACCGCCGACGCCAAGATCAATCGCCCCAAAGACTAACAAGTGGACTCCATCGATGACGCCTACCACGACATCAAAGATGACACGGTCATGATCCGCCGTGACACGTGGCAACAAACTATCAACCGAGAGGTTGATTTAATCTCAACCGTCCGATTAAAAATGTACTACCGATCTATCCTCGACGCCGCTCTAAGCATTCGGAGTTGACACGCGGCACAATCCCAACCCTGATCACGATCTAACTGTGAAGATCAACCCAATGATGACTCAACCGACCCGGCCAAACGCCAAGATTCGTGGTTTGCCACGCGCCTCAATCTGAAAGCCGCGATGAAATCAATCGGCCAAGATTGCACCGACACCGGATCGCTATCGCGGTGTCGACACGCGGGCTTAACCGTGATCATCGGATCTAAATCGTGCGGCTAAAAATGAATCGGCGACGCTAACCGCAACGGCGAAGACGGACGCCGATTCTCATGAGACACGCGTACAACACGGATTAGCCTTGGCGCGCGCGTGATCTCTAACGTTCATTCAAATATCGATGGCTCGGATTAACTCCAATACGTGCATTACGACTGGCTATGCGCGACACACGGTGGCACGATAGCCAACGGATCTAGATCTAACGGTCGACAGACATCAACACATTTCTACTCCGAGAAATCTAGACCGTTTGATTAGATTTAACGGCTGAGATATGAAAATGAGCTTACTGTAGATGCGACTACGTGGCTGCATCGCGACCATTCATCCAAGATCTAACGGCTACGATCCAAGGCATCTAAGGAACACGTGGGCAATCCCGAAGATGGGCACATGTCCGAATCTAATCCGTCCATCAAGATTTCTACGGCAAGGATTGAAGCGGTATTGTTCGTTCTCTACCGAGAGGGAACATGTGGACTCACCGAGCTGTGCGACAACGGATCCAATGGTCGACGATGCTTGCGAAGCTCTGGATGGCCCGGCGTCGAAGACCGAGTCGGGAAGACGACGAAGGCAATGGCGTTTGCTTCTCCCGAGATGAAGTGGACGAAGTCGATGGGGTTGACGCGAGAGGTACTCCGTGACCATAGACGCGCGAAGAGTGACCGAGATGGCGAACAACGGCGAAGTGCTTCTTGACTACGGCGAGGTCGTGGCGTGTTTCACGGTGGTTCTTGGAAAATGTGAAAGGGCTCAAAAGGTACGGGAAGACGTGCTTTATACACCACGCCAGTTAATGGGGTGGCGGAGTGATCATGGCGGTGGTAATGGCGATGGTTACTGACCGTAACGCACGGCGGTGCGCGGCGCTTCCTTCCGAGATTTAAATAACGTGGCAAGACATCCGTCTGGCCCATGCGCGAAAATCTAATTCGCGCGCAACGAAGCGGGCACGGTAAACTATAGTCGTCCGATGTCGATCGAATAAATATGCACCGCGACGAGTAGGGTTTAAACGCGGCAAGACAAAGAATGGGCCGCCTTTATCGCTCATTGAATTTTCCACTGATTTCCAAATAAAATTAATTCCCGATATTCATTTAAATTATTTGAAGCACTTAAAATATCAGAAAAATTCTAGAAAAATTCCCTAAAATATTTTAAGACATTTTGAACTCAAATAAAATATTTCCATTTATATTTTATTAAAAGAAACTTACGTGGCAGAAGCGCCTCCAAAACGGATGGAAGAAGCGCGAAGCGTGAGCCCACTCCTGGGCCTAGCGCTTTGCGCCATTGGTACCGGCGTCGACGTTGGTGCCGCGTCAAGGCGAGGGTGGCAACAAGGCCCTTCTCGGCGGAAGGCACGACAATAAAGAAGACCCAATACCACCGCGGCTTAGAGGCATGGAGGGGCTGGAAGAAGAAGAGATGCCCGCACGCAGGTTTCTTCCCGGTCCGACCGAAGGCGGTAGCGCCAATCGCTTCCCCACGCCCTGGCCATCGGCAGAGCCGAACTCCCCTTATCATCGTGGAGGTGTGAGGTGGTATCACGGCCCTCCCGGTGGAGTCCATCGAGGGAAAGCATGCGATGATCGCTGCCGCTTCCAATTTGGGCCGACAAAGCGGGTGGGCTCTGGCCGGGAAGCCCAGTTACTTGGCATTGGCGGTAGTCAGCTCAGCTACTCCAGTTCGACCTTGGCGGCGCTGTTCCTGCAGACTCGACAGAAGATGAAAGACATCAACCAGCTATTGGCGACCACGAAGGAGAAGCAAGCCAAAAGACGAGCGGAAACTTACTACCGGTATAAAGGGTCACGTCATTATCAATGGTATCGCCAGTCGGGCTCGACGTGGTCGCCGCAGGCGATCCGCCGAGTCAAGAAGTCTTCGACAACCAGCGCCCTAGTCAGCTTGGAGGCCCGCAACTAGTCGATGAGAGCCACTATGGACTGGAGTTCCACCGTCTCCTCGACGAGGGAACCCCAGTTGTCGGTGGCGGCTGTCGGCGCTGACGGTAGCTCTAGAACGTCAAGCCCGCTGTCATCAGCGATGTACAGCCACTTGTTCCGCCACATCTTCCAGGTGGTCTTCATCTGGAGGGGGATGTAGCGGGAGGCTGAGCCACCCCGAAGGCAGAAATGGCAACTCCCCACAACCCCACCATCGGTGGAGCCACGGAGAGTGTAGAAGTATCGGAAGAGAGGAAAATTCGGCATCACCCCACGAACATTTCGCAGAGGTATGCGAAGGCGGAAAGGATGATGATGAAGTTGGGGGTAAGGTGAAGATGGTGGATCTCGTAGAAGTGAAGGACGATGAGAAAGAACTTAGAGTAGGGTGGCATCAGGCCCACCGTTAGCGCCCAGACGAAGATTATTACCTCTCCAGGGTTGTATTTTGGTGAAACGGTGTCTGCCCTGAGGCGGAGGGCCCCATCGGGGGCCAGGCGAAGAACGGTCCCCGTCCTTGACTCATCCATCGCCGAAGAGGGAAGCGGCTGAGCCATGCGGATGGAATGCTGTCTTGGTGCCGTGACGACAAAGAAGCAAAAGATGAAGGAAGCAAGAAGCAAAAGGCAACGAAAGCAACAAGAGTGCGAATCGTGGAGAGTCGGACACGCCTATTTATAAGCCGTGTGCGGCTTCAGGACGTGAGGAGTTGCGCCCCCACGACCCAACGGTTCGCAAAAAGATCATAATGGCGCGAGACGACAAGACCCAAAGAGCTGCGGCGGTTGTAGAGAAAATCTGTACGGTTGCGTGTGCAGAGATGAGACCCACCCAGGAGCACGCCAGGATCAAAAGACACGCTCCAGGGTGGATCCGGGGGCTACTGTCTGTGTATTCTACAACGGGGTACTCTCTCCACCACTGTTAGCCGGGACCACGTGCGCAAGATATGGAAAGAAGAAGGTTCTATATAAAGGACTCAACCGGTTGAAGAGAAGCTTGGCAAGCAACCAGGACATGTGGCCGCCCATGAAAGGGCAATTGCTTTACTAGGTCCCGAATCGGGCGATTGTGTCACGGCCCTCGACGCACTGTGCCACGTACACTGGAGAGCACTCGGACGACTAGGCCACGTGGTCGTCCGATGAGTAGGCGGGTCCATTTTCAGTCATCCACACAGATAGGGCTAGGAGGCTTCCACCCAAAGTCTTCACCAGGATCACAACGTATCATGGTCTTTGAATGCGCATGGAGCCGTTACGATGCGCCAGAGAGCCATTAAATAGGCGTGGCTCCTTGATAACATGATGACTGTCCTCTAATCGAGCTAACTCCACCAACTCCTGCTCCATCCGCATCCCAGGCAAGACGGGAGACGTGGTGTACCAGCTCGTCACACGCAAAGATCCTAACCCTTCCATTGGGCAATCCAAAGAGGTCACACGCAAACGCATTTAATACAAAGAGGCTCGTATGAAAGTAGCGATAGGACTCGACACAATCAATGTAATTAATAAAACCACTCTCCACTTTCCCTAGCCACCCGGAGTATATAATGGAGCTAGTGTGCATGGGGTGAGGAGGAGGTCGCTGGTGGCGATCACCACAACAGAGAAGATATCCCTAGCTCGAACGATCAAAAGATCAGACGAACTAAGAACAAGCGGTATTCTAGAGCAACAACAAGCTTAAGCAGGACGAGAGCTATTATCCGTGATTAGGGGTCTTAACCTCGTAAACTGCGTGTGTCCCTCTGGTGTTCTTGAGTTTTTGTCCCGCTCATCGATAGAAGAGAGTCAACAGTGATGCGGTTGCGAAGACCCCCTACCAAAACTCAGTTATACACTCAAACCAGTACTATCTGGCACAAACAGGCCGATAGGACCCAAACGTAATTTTGTGTTTTTCGGTCCATTCTACTAAAAATCGCTGGGAGGACTGATATTGGATTACTCTGAAATGTTTACTGCTATTGGATTACTGGACATTGTTGATTTGTTTGTTGTAATGTTTCCTAAGTGCATGGTTGTGGAATTTGTTATTGTACTCCATGAAGGCGAATCTGCTCGATTTATACCGATAAAACTAGATTCAAAAGAGTCATGTTGTGAGTAGAGTGAGATAAAGGCTCACGCTACAAGTTATTTAGCCAAATATTGAGCCGATACTTGAATTGATAAATTGGTGGTTGATATTTAAAGAATTATATGGGCTTGTAGCATTGATCTACTAAGAATCTGCTACATAGTTGGGATTAACCATATCTATGACATTGGAATCGATAAGTATGTACAATGCCTCCATGTCTTGACATACATTTACTACCTTTATAAACTGAAATTCAAATGCTTTTACAAATACCATTTAAAGTAAAATATTCCCAAGTGCCAGCCATTGTTTTTGCTATCTCTGCCATTTCTAAGTTTATGCCACTAGACAGGGTAAACAAGCCATATTTACCTAGAGAGGTATCAGGAATACACTGACTTTGCATCAAGCAGAATGGACCGGTCCCACCACCTCAAAGGTGGGCTAGGCCATGACAGAGAGGAGGGACCATCCAAGGCTTCTATCAGACGCAGAAGGGAAAAGTCTAGGAGAAGGTGCAGATGACCTGTTAGGTGGGCAATATCAGGCAGCAGGGCGGGCTCGCATCAAGAGCATCAGGCGTGGTCGGCCACGCGACAAAACTCCTCTCGCACTCCAACCACCCTTCTATAAGGCCAACCACTCTCTCATCAGACACCGCAATCCTCCTTTGTCGTATAAAGAGGAGGGGAGCTGAGAGAGAGAGAGACCGAAGAGCAGAAAAATACCGAACGCAGGACTAGGGTATTATCTCCATCGGAGAGCCCGAACCTGGATAAAACTTCATGTGTCTTGTGTTACCATCAAGCTCAGATCTTCTGCCTTGCCCAATTCATTCTTCTTTATTGCCAATCATTAACATCGACAGTTGGCGCGCCAGGAAGGGGTAGCGTGAAGATCATCCTCCCCGAGTTTGATGGCGACAACTAGCGGGATCACGGTCTCCTTCACCCCCAGCCAGGTCTTCCGCTTTGGAAGTATGGACTTTGTCACCGACGGCCTTGGTAAGCTTGCTCTCTCAGGGCTGGGTTTGACCCACCCTGGGAAAGATCCCATTGCTCCCTCACCTGAGCTCTAGTCTGGATCGAAGAGCCCCACGGCCACCCGCTCTCAAGGGGCCTTCCGCAGCGTATACGCGATCGAGGACGATCGGACCGATACCCTGCACCAACAAGAAGCCGCAGACACCGCGGAAGTAGAGCGTCTCCGTCACGCAGCCCGGGAAGAGTGCGCGAGGTCCCTCCAGAATCGGGGGGGCAACGCCAACGAGGAGTTTCTACAGGCGAAGAAAGGGGATCAACTGGTCTTCCACATGCCGCAGCAGAACATCATCACTTCCAAGACGCTGCTCGACACCTTGGGGCCAATCCTTGGTCTTGACAGTCCCGCTGCCCCGATCGTGGCCCAAGTCAAGGCTATGGTGACGGCGGCGGCGGTCCAACAAAACCAGAAGCACCATGAGAAAACACACTCATGCTCGCAGCCTACCTGCACCTCCAGCAATGGATTGCCCAAAGTTGGCCCAGAGGCAGTCGGCTTGAGCTTCGCCAGGGCGAAGACACCCGCGGAGCCTCAACCGTGATCTCCGCTTAGATCTTAATGCCAGGCGGTGTGAACGGGAAGAGGGGGAGCAGCGCCGGCGTGAGGATGACTACGAACATTTCAGCATCAGCTATGATGGCCGGGACGATCGCAATGGCCGACGCGACGACCATATCGACCGCAAGGATCATTATCGCCGGGCCGGGAGTGATGATGGGGATCACCAAGACGGGACGCCACAGACCGATCGCTTTGATGATGCAACAAATAACCCATCGATGGGGTCCGCAAGATTCACCTCCCGATTTCGCCAAGTGGTTTGGCCCAAGGCTTCAACCCTAGGGGCATCGCTGTTCGACGGAGAAAGAGACCCAGAGGCTCGGTCAGAGGTTTATGCCCTCGCAATCAATGCAAACATGAGGGCGACTCAGATCGTGATAGCGAATTACTCACGGCCACACTCGGCCAGATCAACTCAAGCTTGGCTCACGGACTCCCAAATGTTCTATTGATTTCGGGAGATCTCTGAGCAGCTTCATCTCAAACTCCAAGGCACCTACGAGGCCCGGGACCTCATGGGACCTGTACTCAACTTCAATGAAGAAGAATGAATCATGGAATTCTTTCTCTGTTTCATGCAAGAAGAATACCGCTCGATGCCTCGTGGCGGGCCATCATAGCCGCCTTCCAGAAGGAGTCACGACGACTGACTTGATCAAGAAGATGTCCTCGAGTTCACCGACCACCATCGTGAGATGTTCACCTTGGCCGATCACTATGCCACGGCCTTGACGCCCGGCAGAACGCTAGGAAGATCGCTCACGGCAGAAGGACAAGAAGGACCACGAGTCCTCCAAGCAAAGGGATAAGAAGCGGGCCCGGGAGCCGGCCGCTAAAGTTTAGGCACTGCTATTCCCGAAAAGTCATGAGCAATGACTACGACGAGGTAATGGATTCTCGCTTGCTCTTTCCACCCCTGGGGGAAGTATGTACCAAGGATCAGCATACACTCAAGAGGTTTGCCCGAGAGAGTAGCAATAGGGCAAACCGAGGCAAGGGCGAGGCAAGGGCAAAGAAGCAAGATCCACCTGAAGATGACGGGCGACATTAGTGACCGAGCGAGCTCAATTATATATTCAGAGGCTTGGCCGATATGAGTCCAAGCGAAGCGTAGCTTATCGCCGAGGTCAACGCAGAACACCGCCGACATTCCCCAATTCTTGTCGGGTCCGAGGTCCTGATCACATTTGATCACCGGATCACCCCGATCAGATCCCGCTCGCTGTCGGCCTCGAATTTACAACTTCGACACTTCAGGTATTCTCGCGACTAGTCCAGATCGCGCTTAGTGCACACAAAGCAATAGGGTATAATATCACATCATACACAAAGGAATATCAAATATGTATTTCAATCATGTATATGAACGAAAGTGTATGACCTTATGGTCATCCTTACAATAGTCTCCGCCACACAGGCTTACAATATTCAGAGTAATATAGTTCAACAAATGAATAAAATAAATCTTCGTGGTGCTCCATCTTCCACACGCCTCGACCGAGGCTTGCTTCCTTAGTTCCTACCTTCAACTAACTCTTCCTCATAAGTGTGTAGTCTCTTCTTCCGTAAGTTTGTCCAAGGGTGAGTACATAATCGTGACTCAACAAGTCATGCATGTAATACGATTTATTTACTACATGCATGGCTTATTACAAAGATATGGCTTTACTGGTTATTTTGCTTTTGCATCAATATTTTAAACTATTATTTATTTAGATTGAAAGCATCAAAGTCATATAACCATTATATTTCTCAAGTTGTTTTACAATAGTTTGGACACCCAATCCCTAAATTCCCCATTTTATTTTCAAACACTACCCTTGATCAGAATCCCTGAAAGCATTGTCCATTACCGTGGACTCAGCTTATTCAAACAGCTTTTGACACTGCAGAGGTTGTACACTTTACTCCACAAGATACAACAGACACCATAGAGGTGATTAACCGTGAATAAAGCTTTTCAGAGACTTCTATCTTAGCCTAAGAACCTCTCCGTGTTGTCTTCACTATCACTTCCCTCACTCAGAGTCAAGTATAGATGACAAACACCGCTGGACGGTACCAAGTCAAGCACGTGCACGCCCCCCAGATAGTTACCCCGTGTAATCGCCACCCCGAGGTATCAAAGGTAAGACATCGAATCCTACTAAACTAGGTCTTCCCATTCGCACATGTGGTTGTACGAGAGACTCAGTCAAAGGCTTGCAAGGTAAGGTCCTTAACTGACCAAGGCAAGACATCCTTCTCTCAATTTGGCACACATCCCTCACCACACTCAACCCAACCCTAGTTGCCACAAAGGCCCATCTGGCACAAAGCCACGGTCCACTTGCCCCGGTCTAAATCAATTCCATCCCGAGTTAATTACCGGCAACACATGCTCAGAATCATCTTTCATGTAGAACCACACAGCGCCTACATTCAACATCATTACCAACAAGATTCCACTCTTATTAAAAAGCATTCACTATTCTTTAGTCAAGATTGCTATTATATTCAGAAAGGATTATTCACGTAGTATGCATAACTAAGCAACTATTAACGGTCTAGCCTCCTGTGTTGGCACATCATTAACCAACTATCATTACCAAACTTAGATTATCAAGGAATCATGGCATACAAATAATATCAAGGTGGCATAAACAATTTGGTTGGTTAGCTAATTCACCCAAAATAATTAAATCAATTTTTAGTTAAATTAGCATGCATAGTTTAAAACAAAATACATTTCAAAAATTAGGAGCAACATGGTCAAAGCACAACTTGCCTTCAAAAAGTTGCTGGTCTTGGCTCAAGATTGGTCTTGCTCTAGAAATTTCTTGTAAGCCTCCCAAGAAATCAACGCCTAATTAAAAGCAACGTATACACAATAAATTCATTTTTCCAGAGAGCAACATCAACTCTAAAAATTCCACAAAATTCACCAATAAATAGATCTTGATTTTACAAATTTTTAGAAATTGAAATCACTCAAATCGGAGTTAAAACGCAAAAATTATAAGCATTCGAAGTTTTAAAATAAATCAAAAAGAATAAACCGAATTTCTGTATTTATTTTTATACGGTAAAATCCGGAATTGTGACATCAGCAGGGCTATTAATGACGTCAGCACCAAAACCATTTTTCACCGAATAAATTTATTTATTTTATTATTTAAAATTATTTATGACGCCAAGATCACTATTTATGACGCCAAGATGACCTCAAGACTGCGGCGAGGGTCGACAAGTGGGTCCCACTTGATGACGGGTTTGATCCAACATGACATCGCGGGCAACTAATTATCAACCGAGAGGTTGATTTAATCTCAACCGTCGGATTAAAAATCGACGGCCACGATTCACGCGACGGTTCGGTTCGGTTACTGCGGAGCCGACACATGGCTCAATGTCATCCACAAGATCAAAATCTAACGGCGGAAAATAACCCGAATAGCGACTCAATTGATCTGGTCGAACGTCAAGATTCGTGCGATGCGATCGACGGCCAAGATTGCACCGACACTTTTGATTTCTACTGTGGTGCTGATGCGTGGCTCATTTGTGTCCGTAGGATCAAAATCAAACGGCCGATTTGAACCGGGTGACGTCGACCGCTACGACGACTGTGCGGACGCCTCGGTTCCCACGTACACGCATCAACGCAGTATTGGCCTGGCGCGCGGCAGAATCTAATCCGTTCGATTCAAAATCAACGGCTCGGATTGCTTCGAATTTCCACGCTAATTTCCCAGACCTAATAGCTACAGTTGAATAAGCGATGTGGCCGCATCACAATCACACGATCAAGATCGAATCTGGCCAACAATCAAGATGGGGTTTATCGTTACGGGGCTTCACGTGGCTAACTCTAGACCAATTGATATGAATCCAACGGCTATTAGCTAACGCGACTTTTATACACACGTGGGCAGTCCCTTCTTCGGGCACGTGGCACTATCCTAGCCATCCATTACGAATCCTACGGCTAGGATCTATCGCTGTAATCGCTTCCGATCTCTACCGAAAAGAATACGGACTCACCTCGCCGTTGGATGCAACCGACTACCGAGGTAGCTCGTGGCTTCCGGCATAGCGCGGCGGAGAAGGATTGCCGAGATGAAGAAGAAGACCAAACGGCAGCTGCCCAAAGGCGGTTCGATGAAGTGAAGTAGCTCCTGATGCGCCGATGCGGGCGCATCGTGGTCACGACGACGGCGGAGAGTCACCGAGCGGCGAAACACGCGAATGACCGGAACTACGGCGAGGAAATGCGATCGAACGGCGCGCGGTGGACGGTGTGGGTTGATCAAAAGATGCGCGACGGCGAAGAGCTTTTGGCGAGATATCAGACGGTTTTATAGCCTCGACGCGGCGTGCCTCAAACGCTGCTTTTAATGCGCGCCCGGTTACGGTTTGCTGGCGACGGGCGGGCAAGTACTGTGAGACGAAGACGAGGCGACGGGCGAACCGACCGCCCACGCGCGATCCAACGGCAAGTGGCGATTTATCCCACACGAGCGAATCTCAATCATCGGATCAAGATCGCAAGGTGAAAATAAAACTAGCGATGTTAGGGTTTCAAGGCCAAGGCATGGGTGGTCGCCCATTATCGCTCACTTGAATTTTTATTGTTTTTCAATAACAATTATCCCAGAATTCATTTGAATTATTTGAGGCATTAAAAATATCTCAAAAATTCTAGAAAAATTCCAAAAATATTTTAAGACATTTTAAACTCAAATAAAATATTTCCATTTATATTTTATTAAAAATTTTCATTATTAAATTAATTTCCAGATAAAACTAATTTCCATAATTTAAATTAAATTCAAGTAATTTTAAATTCTCGTAAATTCAAAATATATTATAAAATTCAAAAATAGCTAAATTTGAGGATGTTACACGCTCTGTGAAGATATCCCCTCGTCCCGATCCCGCTGCTCGCAGCTTAAGCTCAAGAGGGTGCTGGTCGACGGAGGAAGTGGGCTCAACGTCCTTTTCTCCAAAACCTTTGATGATATGAAGATCCCCACTCCGAGCTTAAGCGTAGATCGTCACCATTCCACAGGGTAATCCCCGGGACCTCGACTGTACCACTCGGGCAGATCACACTACCGGTGACGTTCGGAACCAAGGAGAACTACCGGACGGAGTACCTGAATTTCGAGGTGGCCGATTTCGAGACGGCATACCATACCATCTTGGGAAGGCCATGCTTGGCCAGATTCATGGCCGTCCCCCACTACACGATCCGCATCAAGATGCTAGGGCCAAACAAAATATCACGGTCGTGGGGACATCAAGGCCCCTTCGATGACAGGAGACATGACCGCCGAGCTACAAGTGGCGACGGCCGATGCTGAGAAGATCCGGCTGGCGGCTACCCTTCCACAGGGCGAAGGCGACGTCCCGGCCACAAAGCAAGCCAAGTCAGGTATGAAGCCTGACGAAGGAGTTAAGAAGGTGATACTTGATCTGTCCAACATGGCCCAGACGGCCTTGATTAGGATAGGGCTTGATCCCAAATAGGAAGATGTGCTCGTCGTTTTCCTTCGGGCAAACCGGGATATTTTCGACATGCTCGGTGTTCCTAGGGAGGTGATCGAGCACTCTCTCAATGTTGTCGAAAAAGCAAAACCCATAAAGCAGCGGCTCCGACGGTTCGCACAAGATCGCTGCGACGCCATCAGAGAGGAGATCACCAAACTTTTAGCCGCTAATTTCATAAAAGAAGTGTATCATCCCGACTGGTTGGCGAACCTAGTCCTTTTCTGCAGGAAGAATAAAAGTTGGTGCATGTGTGTCGATTTCACTGATCTCAATAAGGCGTGCCAAAAGGATCCCTTCAGGTTGCCCCGCATTGATCAGGTAGTGGACTCGACCACCGGGTGCGAGCTTTTGAGTTTCCTAGATGCCTACTCAGGGTACCACCAAATCAGGCTGAAGGAAGAAGACGTCATCAAGACCTCATTCATCACTCCGTTCGGTGTGTACTACTACATCACAATGCCGTTCGGGTTGAAAAACGCTGGCGTGACCTACCAGCGTGCTATACAGCGGTGTTTTAACACTCAACTCGGACACAACGTGGAGGCATACGTAGACGACGTTGTGGTTAAAACCCGAGCAAAGGAAGATCTCACGTTTTATTTGGCCGAGACGTTTGAAAGCCTAAGGGCCTACAAGATGAAGCTCAACCCTGAGAAGTGCGTTTTCGAGGTCCCTTCGAGAAAGCTACTCGGATTTATCGTGTCTCATCGTAGTATCGAGGCTAACCTAGAGAAGATCAATGCCATTCTAAAGATGAAACCGCTGACCTGCCAGAAAGAAGTCCAGAAGCTCACGGGGTGCATGGTGGCACTCGACCGGTTCATTGCTCGCCTGGGCACTCGGGGCACGCCCTTCTTCAAACTCTTAAAGAAACAAGACAACTTTCAATGGACCTCCGAGGCACAGCAGGCTTTCGAGGATCTGAAGGCACTCTTGACCACACCCCCGATATTGGTCTTGCCGGCGCCAGAAGAACCCCGTCTGCTTTACATAGCGGCAACGACTCACGTAGTTAGTGCTGCAATTGTTGTGGAGCGGGAGGAGGAGGGACACCTGCAGAGAATTCAACGCCCAGTTTATTTCATCAGCGAAGTATTGGGCGAATCCAAGACGCGGTACCCTCAAGTGCAGAAGCTTCTATATGCGGTACTGCTTGCCTCTCGTAAACTCAAACATTACTTCCAAGAGCATTCAATTTCAGTGGTTACATCTTTTCCGATTGGGGATATACTCGACAATCGGGAGTCCACTAGGAGAATCGCGAAATGGGCAGTCGAGCTTGGGGCCTTCGAAATCTCCTTCAAGCCTCGGACAGCCATCAAGTCTCAAGCACTCGCCGACTTCGCCGCCGAGTGGACGGAGTTGCAAAATCCCGCAGCTGTGGAGGATCTGAATACTAGACGATGTATTTCGACGGTTCTCTTACGTTGAGGGGCGCGGGGGCTGGCGTGGTGCTCATCTCTCCAACAAGAGAAAGGCTGAAATATGTCCTTCAACTCCATTTTTCGGCATCAAACAACGCCGCCGAGTACAAAGCACTCATACAATGTCTCCGTATCGCCATATCGCTCGGTATCCGATGATTGACGGTTCGCGGAGACTCCCAGCTGGTGATTAACCAAGTACAGAAAGAGTGGTCATGCGTTGATGACAGCATGGCTGCATACTGCTAGGAGGTGCGTAAGCTAGAGGACAAGTTCGACGGACTGGAGCTCACTCATGTGCTCCGCTAGGACAACAAAGCAGCAGACGAGCTCGCCAGGCTAGGCTCCAGCCGGGCACCTGTTCCAGTCGGAATCTTCATCGAAGAGCTTCATAAACCAACGACAAGCCGATAGCGGGAATCGGGCAAATCAGGGGAGAAGCCGGCCGAGGCTGAAGTCTTGGTCATCAACCCTGACTAGACAAAACCTTATCTGGATTATCTATTGAGGGACAAGCTTCCTGAGGATTGCATACAAGCCGGGTGCATCACGCGGTGAAGCAAAAGCTACGTGGTGGTCGGGAAGGAGCACTTTCGAAAGAGTGCCTCCGGGGTTCTCAGGTGGTGCATATCAGAGCAAGAAGGGAAGAACCTTCTCAGAGAAATTCACTCAGGAATCTGCGGACATCATGCAGCATCAAGCACTCTGGTGGGTAAAGTTTATCGTCAAGGTTTTTTTCTAGCCGACTGCTGTAACAGACGCAGAAGATATCGTCTGCACGTGCGAAGGCTGTCAGTTTTTTGCCTGGCAGATTCATGTACCGGCGCAAGAGTTGCAGACCATTCCGATCACTTGGCCATTCACAGTCTAGGGGCTCGACATAGTCAGACCCCTCAAAAACGCCTAATGCGGATTTGCTTTTCTCTTCATCGCCATCGACAAGTTCACCAAATGGATTGAGGCCAAGTCAGTCGCCACGATCACGGTAGTCAAAACCAGAGAATTCTTTCAAGAGATTGTGGTCAGATTTGGAGTGCCGAACAGGATCATCACCGACAACGGCACCTAGTTCAGAAGTGAAGAATTCCATGACCGGTGCGACGGGCTCGGCATCAAGATTTGCTTCGCCTCCGTGGGTCATCCCCGGAGTAACGGGTAGGTCGAATGGGCCAATGGCATGGTGCTGCAGGGCCTAAAGGCCCGAATATTTGATCGTCTCAAACCATACACAGCGAGATGGATAAAAAGAATTGCCTTTGGTGCTCTGGGGGCTGAGAACTACCCTTAGCAGGGCTACCGGGCAGTCACCTTTTTTCCTGGTATGTGGTTCAGAGGCAGTCCTACCTACCGAGCTTGCATTCGGATCCCAATGGGTTCATAGCTACAAGGAAGTTGAGTCAGAAGAAGGCCGACTCGAAGACCTCGACAAGCTGGAGGAAGCCAAAGACGTCGCATCGATCCAGTCGGCTAAGTACCTCTAGGGTTTGCGCCACTATCACGATTGAAATGTTTGAGGCCGTGCTTTCTCTAAAGGAGATCTGGTTCTTAGAAAGAATCAGAAAAGCAAGCACAAGCTCTCCCCAAGCTGGGAAGGCCCTTACATTGATGACGAAGTGTTGTGCTCGGGGTCTTACCGACTCAAGTGCGAGGACGGCGCAACGCTCCGCAACACTTGGAACATAGAACAGCTACGTCGCTTTTACACCTAAATACGCATTTTATCATGTCATTGTAATTAAGGTTGTTGTTGACTTGCTACTTAATTGATTCTCAACTAAGCAGTAAGTCGGGGGCTACACCTAACAGTGTCCGAATGCAACACCTTCTTTTGAGATGCTCTTTGCCTTTTTCTTCCTAACGATTACGACTAAATCCGAGTGCAGTAAACTCTAAGTAGTGAAACTCTGAACGATGAAGTCTACCTACCCAGATGTGTGTCTGGGAAAAAGAGCCACGCGCTTACGTCCGACACTCGGGGGCTAGGCTAGTCGGGCAGAGCGCCCAAACAAAAAGAGACAACATGCACTCAGATGGATTCAGAAACCACCAAAAAAACAAGCATCGCAGATCTATATAAGATTGAACATTATGTCCAAATACATATTTTTACATACGTACATATCTTGAAAAGCAGCTAAACCTAAGCAACACGGCGCACACAGCCCAAGGCCTCGACAAGGACGTCGGCGACCTCGAAGAAAGTCGGGACGACATCGAGCAAGACCTCCACGACGGCGGCGTCACGGGCGACGGCTTCCTGCTTGGCCAATTCTGCAAGGGCGAGAGCATATCTGCCTAGAGCTCCTCCTCGGTGACCTCCGGTGCGGGTGCGTCATCCCCGAAGCTGAAGTTCAACACCTCCGCCGGAAGCTGAGGCGAGGGCGGAGCTGCATTGCCATCAGAAGCTGCAGAGTTAGAGGATGACGCCATTGGAAGAGGTGAAGATGTGAAGAATGGTGATCGCTCCGGTAGCGGTAACACCCTTATATAGCCAGAGGCAGACAGGCCAAGCCTGTATCAAGTTGTACCTCTATGGGAAGTCTAAACGGCTCTGAGGATACACGGGCGTCAAGGCAACATTAAAAACGCACTAGCGCAGGAGATCAAGCGAGACGCTGACAGCGCATGACGTGTGAGAAAACTCTTTCGGGCGCGGTGAAGCCACTCATGATCAATAGTAATCCCATCAAAAGAAGTGCAGTGATTACAACTCGAGTCAATGTTTACAAAAGATCCAAGTCCAGATTCTCCACCAAGGAGGAGGACACGTCCCTAACTTCATGAAAAAGGGCGGCAACTTGATCATCGTCGACAAAACAGGCAAAGCCCTTCTTGACAGCCTCGAGCTCCACTCCGGGATAGAGTGACTTCACGATAGCCAATGCTTGGCTAGCGCTCGTGGTCGACGTCTCCCGAATGTGAGCCCTGAGCCTTTTGGGACCCGTTGACAGCCAGAAGAGGGCTTCATCATCGTTGCTCAGCCTAGATCCTCCGGGGCTCAGGAATTTTGTTATTTCTTTGATGGAATCACGATATTTATCGCAGAGTGCGTAAGCAGTCTTGGTCTTCTCATTGAGGACATCGAACTGCGCCTGCAATCTTCTCCTATTCTCTACAAACCAGTCGGATTATCACTGAAGGCATCACAAATGCGGGGGATGTAGCACCGAGTTGGGATATGTATACCTTCTAGCTCCTGCGCCAGTTTATCGTTGTTGGTCCGAGTTTGGAGCTCGAAATCCTTCAGTGCCTGGAACTGCCCGCGAAGGATGGAAACAGTGGACTATTCAGCTGAAGCAAGGAATGAAGTCATAAGACGATAACAATCAAGGCGACAACTAAGCAATTGAAGGAACACCCACCTCGAAGCACCTCCGTCAAGGCTTGAACATGGGCCTGGAGGTTTTGCTACTCGCTTTGTTTGTCGCAGTGCCGTTGACACGCCCAAGTCATCCTCATACCTCCCCGCTTCCCTAATCTTAGGAAGTTTTCCCTGAGGAGGGTGTCCCTCTGCTCGGAGCGGTCCCCCAGCTCCTGAAGAATTCCGGGAAAATGAAGAAGATATGCCACTTGGCGCAAATAGAAGAAAAAGAAGAAGATGGCTTACCCGGACCAGCTGGGCACACCTGATGGCATTCTGGTGAAGCTCCTCCCTCACCTTCTCGTCCCCCTCGCCGAAGGCCTTCCACTCATCCTCATGGCAGAATAAAATCCGAAGCGGAGGCCTGGGGCTGGGTGCAGACTGGGAGGGTTGCCGAGGAATCTCCTCCACGAGAGGGGAGGAGCAGGCATACGGCCCGGGCATCTCGCTCGCGGTCACGGCACCTCTGCAGAGGTGGCAGACTCACCTCTGCACCGCCAGATACGGTAGCAATGGGCGACGCAGCCCGCCGCTTTCGGTTGTTTGCCTCCGCCAGCGCAGCTGTGGTCGGTGGGGCCATCCTTTCGTCCGCATCCTCTGCACTTCACTCGATATGAGTCGGACCTTCGTGGGGATATCCGTTGTCAACGCCCTGATCGCCGAAGGAGAAGTCAAGCGCACGTCAAGGCAACAAGAACAAAGGTTGATAGGGGGACCAACCTGTTGGATCTCCTTATCCTGATTCCGAACCCTTTCCGAGTGGTCGAACCACTCAGGGAAGAGCCTGGTATTACTTGAGCCCACGGAGACTGAGGCACCGCCTTCTTGATGTACAATCCCGCGGGGTTCCGGATAGTTGGACCCCCAGTGGGGCGCTATGGCGCTGGCCCCCACTCGGCATCTCCCTCGGTTGCAGGCCTCTTCTTCAAGCGCTTGCCTCGTGAGGGATCGAGGGTCGCCACCGCCAAGCTCGGGCGTGGAGGAGAATGAGGAAGGGGGGACCCCCAGGAAAAGGTGGCACGATTCTACGAAGAACACCGAGCACAGAGTCAGTCAGCAGTCGGCTGAAGATCAACAACCAAACATTAGTAAGCTGGAAGTACTCACCTCAGGAGGGGGATTCGCTAGGTAGAAGGCCCTTGGAAGACCCTGGGGAAGGATCGAGACATCCGGAGCTAGAAGATCGCTCATCCGAATGAGGAGCGTATCTTGGTCGATGTCTTCGGAGACCTCTCGTGTCGGATCGTTCTCCCTGAATTCATACCCCAGGTAGATCCGTTCCTTGATAGGCTACACTCGGCGAATGGCGAAGTTAGTGAGGATCCCGACGCTGGTTAGACCCACCTCCTTTAGGTCACAGATCAAGGCGAGGAGCTCGTTGGCCTGGTCCATCTCATGGTCCGGAGGGACTACGGTCCAAGAAGAAAAAGCCCTCGGGGGGTCCTCGGAGAAAGAAGGAAGGTGAGGATCATGATTGGCATAATAGAACCATTCCTGGTGCCAACCCTTGTTCGAAGTTCTAAAGGGAATAGCGAAATAAAGCTTCCTCATCCCGTCTCTCAGCTGGAAGCTGGCTCCTCTGACCGCCTTAGGGGCGCTCTTAGTCAGGAAGGGCTTGATGAGGAAAAGTTGATGGAAAAGATTAAAATGCGGGCGAATCCCAAGAAATGCCTCACAAAGATGAATGAAGACGACGATGTGGAGAATTGAGTTGGGATTCGGATGAACCAACTCGATGCTATAAAAATAAAGGAGCCCACAGAAAAAAGCGCTGGACGGAAGCCCAAACCCGCGCTGGAAGAAGGACTCGAAGACGACGATCTCCTCAGGGTGAGGGGTGGGATAAGATTCACCCCAAGCCGGACGAGCGCTGATCATCTCCACTGGCGGCATAACTCCGAGGGTGACCATCGCATCTAGGTGTGCCTCCGTCAGCGTTGATGTGACCCAACCAAGAAGGAATCGGCATTCTCAGAAGGAATCGTCAGTGGCGTTGGGGGAAAAAAGCCACGACGGCGGCTAACCCTAGCGATGAAGCTTGCGAGGAAGGCGGTGAACTTTTCAGAGGCGAAGAAGCAGGGGAGTGGTGTGAGAAAGAAGGCTCAAGTCCTGCGCGGCGCCTCGGGACCATAAAGGGCGATGATGGATTTCGCTCTGAGTGGGAACCACGCCTCCTCACGCACGTCGCGATTAGGTCTGACAAGAACACGTCCCACTTTGTCCTAGCCAACTGAACACCACGGCCGTGGTGGGCAGCTGTCACCAGGACAAAACCCAGTTTGGGATATGGTACGCCCCACGATGGGTCAATCGCCGGTTTCTGGTTCGAACGGGATCTGGGTGCCTTCCAAACAAAAAATTGAAACGTTCCCCCGTAATATGCCCCAAGTCGGGTCATTCGCTGGTTGCCGCAAGACAGAATCAAGTATTACGAGTGGGTTCAAATCAAGGATTCAGAGGGTATGCCCCATGATAGGCCAAGCTATGCGCCTATATGATCGGGTATGGGTACCATTCGGATAATCCAAGGTACGCTCCATGTTGAGCCGACTGCTGTACATGTACAGGTACCACTCGGCTAAAAGCTAAATGATAGTGCACCCCATGACGGGCCAGGCTATGCGCCGATATGATCAGGTATGGGCACCGTTCGACTAATCCAAGGTACGCTCCATGTTGAGGCGATCGTACAGACATGTACAGTACCACTCTGCTAAAAGCCAAATGACGGCGCGCCCATGACAAAGTTGTTACGCTACCGACACGATCGGTATGGGCACCACTTGACCAATCCAAGGTACGCTCCATGTTGAGCCGACTGCTGTACATGTATAGGTACCACTCGGCTGAAGGACAACCCAAACGAGGGTATGCTCCATGATGGGCCAGCTGCCAATCTCCCAATAAATTGGGTAGGGTACTACTCGGAAAAGTAAGCGCGGGACTCTATCAAGTTCTTCACAATCTCTTTGCCTATAGCACAACGCTCGGCGGAGAGGGCCCGTCAAGAAGTCATGCCAAGGCTTGGAGACATCCGGCGTGTACCGTGATAGTCGAGAAGCAACCAAAAGATGGCAATTCGATTGCAAAGCACTCGGGGGCTACTGTGGAATACAAGGACCTTGAGAACCTGTGAAATGGGTCGTCCAGACCACCTCAAAGGGGTGGGCTAGGCCGGCAATACAAAGGAGGGACCTTCAAGAAGGCTTCTGACGTAGCAGCAAGGGAAAAGTCTAGGAGAAGGTGCTGACCGGTTAGGTGGGCAACGCCTCGGTTCTCAGAGAGGGCAGCTCGCCTCAAGAAGCATCAGGCGTGGTCGGCCACACACAAGACAGCCTCTTCTCTCTCAGGCCCAACCACCCTCTATAAGGCCAACCACTCCCTCATCAGACGACCGCAATCCTCCTTTGTTGTATAAAGAGGAGGGGAGCTGAGAGAGAGAGAGAGAGAGAGACTGAAGATTTGTAAGAAAGGAACACACTTTCGTACTCAGAAAAACACCGAACGCAGGACTAGGGTATTATCTCCATCAGAGAGCCCGAACCTGGATAAAACTCCGTGTGTCTTGTGTTACCATCAAGCTTAGATCTTTCGCCTTGCCCAGTTCATTCTTCTTTATTGCCGATCATAAACATCGACAGGTACTTTTATGCTTTTCTTTTTACCAGTTGCATAAATATTAAAGCATAAATAAAGGGTAGATAGTGATTACTTTCCCTTACATTTGCTTCAAGATTTGTGCAACTTGTATTGAGAGGAAAAATATTAAAGCACTGCTCATTTAGCTATTGCTGTCGATGATCTCTCAGTTCAGTCAACATGGTTATTTGTAGTTTTCTTCACAACGACCGGCTTTTCGATTGTTGTATCAAATTTTGGACCTTTCATTACATCTCTTTAATGCCTTGGTCTATTTCTTGGCACAATATATTATGTTCCTCTAATCAAACTGAAAAGATATCCAATTGCTACTTATCTTATCATCTGTCTGCAATGTCCTTTTCTGTAGTAGTGGGTTTTGATTGTGGGAGAAGCTATCTAGAATTCTCCCGTTTGGCAAATAATCTGATTTTCTTTTTAATGCGTAGCCGGGATGTAAACCCGCCCCAAGGAGGGCCACAGTAACACTTTGGGATTTTTAAATATTTGCCACTTAAACTCAAGGGTTGTCCTTTTGCCACTCTAAATGTTGGGAAAACTCATATTTTAACATTATTTCCCAATTAAAGCAAATTCAATACATTTTCATTTTTTAACCCCAAATAACCCTTTTGCCCATTTGCTTTATAGCTCAGGTTGTAGTTTACTCGTTCAATCAAACTATACGAGATATCAGTCGAGCTTTTGGGGTCGACCAAAGGTACGGCAGTGCAACACGGCTTAGCATGCATGAGAACAAGTTGGATCAACACAAGATGGTAGGCCCATCGCTCATCGTGGCACGCGTTATGCCGGCATGGTACAATGCCGATTCTAAGTCAAACTAAGTCATCGCACCACCATTGCACTTTGCCCAAGAAGACAAGCAGCCTAAGAACATGTCAACCTCACTGAGCCACCATTGGTTGGAGAAGCAACCCAGCCTAGAGATCTCCACCGTGTGGACAATGGCGTGATACAGAGGACATTCTGCAACTGTTACGTGTCACCACTGTTGTGAAACGTCGTTGTTCACCCATGATCAATCACACAATTTGTAGACACAATCACAGGAGCAAGAACAATGGACACACAATGTAGGGGGTGAAATTCTCTCTCACTTTATTAGATTGATTCAATACAATGGGGAACACCCAATATATATGGTAGAGGGAGAGAGGAGTTCGGATTCACCCACACAAATAAGAGAAAGAGTTCTTACCGAACGCGGTTAACTTTCTTTATCTCATAACACTCCCCTTTGGGTGAATACCGTGTAATGCATATGTCTCGTTAAAAACACCTCTCAAAAACCAGTGGGAAAAAGGAGATGGAGAAAAGAGTACATTGCATTCGCACTTTATGTTGCACTAGTTGCCTCATTAAAAACCTTTATGTGAGAAACTTCAGGAAAACTCACAAAGGGGAAAAGTACAACTTATAATCTTCAGAATTTATATTAAGATCTTCAGGATCACGATAAGGGTTATGGTTCAAGGGTTTTCTCCCCTTGAACTTTGCATCTCCCTAAGTCTTCTCATTCCAATGCTTTTAACACATCTTTGAAATGTGGATTTAGGCAAGGACTTAGTGAATAAATTTGCAAGATTTTCACATTGCTTAGTTTGCAAGATCTTTATGTCACCACTCTTTTGGAGTTTGTGAGGATAGAATAACTTTGGAGCAATATGCTTCATGATGTTGCTCTTCACATAACCCAATTGCATTTCTGCAACACAAGCAGTATTATCTTCATAGGTAATTGTGGGGGTATCGATGGTGTTAAGACCAGATGACTTCTGGATATGGTTAATCACGCATCATAACCAAACACATTCACATGAGGCTTCATACAGAGCTATGATCTCTGAGTGGTTGGTAGAAGTTGCTACCAAGGTCTGCTTACAAGACCGCTAAGAAATGGCTGTACTACTGCAGAGAAATACAAAACCAGTCTACGACTTGGCACTGTGGAGATCAGACAGATAGCCAACATTCGTATATCCTACCATAGTCAAATCTTGATTCTTTTGGAAAAATAATCTAAGATCTTGAGTACCTTGGAGGTATCTGAGTAATGTCTTGACACCAGCCCAATGTCTTCTGGTTAGGGCTGAACTGTGTCTTGCTAGCAAATTCACTGCGAATGCAATATCAGGCCTTGTGTAATTCGCAAGATATACATGAGTGATCCAATGGCACTTAAATATGGGACTTCTGGTCCTAAGACTTCCTTAGTTTCCATCCTTGGCCTGAAAGAGTCTGTATCCACTTCAAGGGATCTTATGACTATGGGGGTTTTCGAAGGATGCGATTTATCCATATTAAATCTCTCCAATACCTTTCAGGTATAGAAAGACTGATGAACAAGAATTCCTTCTAGGAAATACTCTAGCTGCAGGCCTAAGCAAAATTTGGTTTTACCCAAATCTTTCATCCAAACTCCGTCGTGAGGTAAGCACTAGTTTTCTTTATCTTCTCTGTGGTTCCAATGATATTCAGATCATCGACATATACTGAGATGATACAGAATCCATTCTGGGATTTCTTTATGATCACACAGGGACAATCATCATTATTGGAGTATAACTTCTTCAGGAGGAACTCACTAAGCCGGTTATACCACATTCTTCCCGACTGTTTTAACTCGTACAGCGATCTTTGCAGTTTGATAATATACATGTTGCGATTATTAGAATTCGGGACTTTGACTCCTTTAGGGACTCTCATATAAATATCTAAATCCAGTGACCCATATAAATATGTGATCACTACATCCGTCAACTGCATTTTTTAATTTAAACCAGCTGCCATTGATATTAAATATCGAAATGTTATTCCACTCATTACAGGAGAATAGGTTTTATCGTAATCGATGCCGGGTCTCTACGTGAACCCTTGTGCTACAAGCTTCGCTTTATATCTCACCACCTGATTGTTTTCATTTCTCTTCCAGATGAAAACTCATTTTGATCCTACAGGGAACACTTTAGGAGGTGTCCGGTCAACGGGACCAAATACTTTCCATTTGACCCAATCTAAGCGCTTCTGGCACTCTGCCATGGACTTTAGTTCTGGATCCAGTTCAAGAGTTTTAGCAATTTTGGAGGCGAAATAAATGTCGACAATTGTAGTCTTTCTTTTATATAATTCTCCTGAATCCACATAATTGATGGATATTTCTTCATTCATTTCTTCTAGCTCCTCGTGATTTCTCACAATGATGGAGTCTAGGTGTTTCGACTTCCCAGCGTCAGGTTGTGCGCGCAAGTGTTCGCTGGGATTCTCATCTTCAAGATAGCTCACTTTATGGAGGTTACCATCTTCAGGGTGGCTCACTTCAGGGACTTTCTCAATAACAGGTTGAGTTTCTTCTACTATCTCAGGTAGTGATCTGATTTGCTTTGCTTCTGCTTCAGGACATCTCCATGAATCGAGTCAAGTGCACCTAGAGGCCTCCCCCTCTTTTTGTCATGAGGGGCAAGAGTGGGTTCAATAATTTTCTAGGATATTTTCTCTCTTTCAGGTGCATTTACTATAGGTACATGAGATTTTTTCGCTCCCTTATAATCAGTGAAGGCATCTGGTAGATTATCGGCTATTTGTTGTTGTAGACTTATTATTCTTCGAACTTCGAGTTCGGCTTCTTTAGTGTGTGGGTCTAAGGACTGAATGTCAGTGACATTCCAATCTATTTCATGGTATTCTTCGATGTGGTACTTATCTCCCCCTAATACCGGAAAATTGTTCTCATAAAAAATACAATCAATGTACCAAGCCATGTACAGATCCCCTGTCATAGGCTTTAGGTATTTAGAGTGCGTTTGGTTGGGTGTACGAGGATGAATAGGATAGGATGGTACAGGTGGATGGGATGATCCTGGATGAGATGGTACAGGGAAGGTGTTTGGTTGCCTGAATGGAATGATACAAGATTTCGTTTGGTTGCTTAGATAGAATGATACAGGATGGTACGAGATGATGCTTGGTTAAAGGGATGAGATTGGATTGAGGGATGATGTTGATTTGAGGGATGGTGCAAGTGAACGATCCGGTCCTGAACCGATTGGTTTGGCCAAATTGCTCGTACGGGATAGTACAACATCTTTTTAAAATATTCTAAAAATCTGTACCATCTCATCCTATATCAAATGATTCTGTTTAGCCGACCAAACACAAAGATAGACCAAAACCTGTACGGGACGGTTCGGTTCACCCTCGTACACCCTACCAAACACACCTTTAATAATTGACGGAGATTCATAATCTACATAGATCCCCAACTTCTAGTGAGGTCCCATGGTGGTACGTTGTGGTTGAGAGATTGGCACGTATACAGCACAGCCAAATTTTTGTAGATGGGAAATACTTGGTTCTTTCCCACGCACTAGCTGAAAGGGGGAAATTTCATGTTATGCAGTTGATCTGAGTTGAATTAATGAAGCAGCGTGCAACACTGCATAGCCTCAACAGCTGATGGGTAACCTATAATTCTGCAAGAGTGGCCTAGCAATAAACTTTACTCTCTTAATTAATGACTTCGCAAGGCCATATTGAGTGTGGACATGAGGTACAGAATGCTCTACATTAATGCCCAGAGCCATACAATAATTATTAAATGCTTTTGAGGTAAACTCACCAGCATTGTCCGTGCGAATGGACTTAATCCTTTCTTCTAGAAAGGAGGCTCTCAATTTTATTATTTGGGCAATTAATTTAGCAAAGGCATGGTTCCTAATAGATAAGAGACATACATGTGACCACCTAGTAGAAGCATCTATAAGTACTATAAAATATTTGAAGGGCCACAACAGGGGCTGAATTGGTCCACAGATATCACCCTAAATTCTCTCTAGGAAATTTAGTGATTCTTTCCTAATTTTAAGATAAGAGGGACGTATTATCAGCTTTCCTTTAGCACAAGTAAGGCATATAAAAGCTTTCGGTTTGAAAAAAGCTGTAGTTTTCATATTATGGCCAGTAGAATTATTTATTATTCTTCTCATCATATTCAATCTAGGATGACCCAGACGATCATGCCAGATCTTAAATATTTCTAGGGTTAAATATGGTTTTCATCACAACATAAACTTCAGGTTTTATATATGTGTAATAAAGTCCAGAGGAGAAGGAAGTTTTTTGACCGCACGTTTATTACACCCGTCAAACTTATTCATGAGTAGGTATTATGTACCATCCTCATTTTCAATCTCTATATGGAAATCATTTAAACGGGTGTCTTTAAAACTTAGAAGAGTGCGACTGGACTTAAGGTATAATAGGGCATTCTCTATAATTATATGAGTGCCCATAGGGAGAACTATGATGGCTCTTCCGGTGCCAACAATAAGAGCATCACTTCCGGCGATGGTCATAATATTTCTAGTTTTTAATCAATGTTTGAAAATATTTAGTTTCCTAAGAATTATATTTGTGGTGCAACTATCTACAAGATAGATTTCCTCCTCTATCATTGGATTATTTAAGAGTTCTATATTAAACAAGTAAAATTGATCAAACATTTGTTGCATCGGGAACAAATAATATAGAACAAGTATAACATGAATAAATAAATTTTCTGGAAAAATCACAATTTATTAAATTTGACTGATAATCGCTCAACTGGAACGTAGACCATTGTTCATTTAGGAATACAAAGACTAAGCTGATAAATGAGGCTCTTAAGGATACTCTAAAGGATAATGCGACATCGACTCTAAAGGAAAAACTAGGAGACTACTACATGTCTCCATATAAATCATTTATATCGTTCTCCTAGGACTTATCTTTATTCTTCTGGAATTTTTTTAGCTCATCCCCAATGAGATCATCCTCCTCCATGGGAGTATCACTAGAACCAAGGAGGCCCTTCTTGAGTTCTTCTGTGGTCGGAGACTTGATCATCATCCAACTATATTTTATTGTCAACAACAGGTTGAGAAGTGAAGTGCATCTCCACCTTATTCCCTTGATTCTTCTGTAATCTCCTAGTGGATTTCCTATACAGCTCCTCCAAATGCTTTGGGGTGCGGCCTGTATGTGACCAATGACTAGTACATCCACACCTATAGCATGGTTGTTTAGGATCAGCATTATTTGTTGGTCCTTTCTTCTGGAAGCGACCTGATCCATTTTCTTTTATTTTCCATTGGGATTTACCTCTTCCTTTATGATTTTTATCATTCTTCCATTTATTCTCTTTCTGTTTTTGGCCCTTTCTGTGACCTCAGGTATTGCTAGCCTGTTGAGTGTTTGCATGTGCTTTAGGCAATGCATGACTCCCACTAGGTAGGACTTAATGATTCTTCATTAGAAGTTCATCATGCTTCTCGCTTCTAGCGTAATGCATATCACCGAGTACTTCAGATTTTGCATGACGACATCAAGGTTACAAGATTCTCATGTTAGTGAAATGTGCACAAAGTCTTGTCAATCTTTTCAGCTTCTGTGATCTTCTGGTCACAAAATGTTAGTTTAGCAACAATCTTGTGCATGACAGAGTTGTACGCTGCCACTGACTTGAAATCTTGGAAGCGTAGGAGGGTCCATTCTCGTTCTGCTTCTGGCAACAGAACGGATCTTTGCTAGTTATATTGTTCCTTCAGGGAATTTCATAGAACCAGCGGGTCCTCCTCCATTAAATATTCGGCCTTCAGGTCCGCACAGAGATGATGCCTTAGGAAGTGCAAAACTACGCATTTAGCAGCTTCAGGGAGAGCAGGAGTGTAGGGTCAAGGATGCACCTAGAGGGGGGGGTGAATAGGCGTTTTACAAAATTCGATCGCTCACTAATCAATTCGCTCTAATCAACCCCTATGTCAAAACCTAATCAAAGATATATGCGGAAGCGATAAACTAGGTTTTGACAATTAAAGCCTAAATCAACTAGGCTCACTAGTGCACTAACTAATTTATGTCTCTAAACTAGAATTCCTAAATTGAACAATCAATTAACACTAAGCAATTCTATCACAATCTAGCAATCATGAATATATCAATAAATGTAAATGCTTGAAGGTAAAAGAGACAAAGGACAAACGATGTTTTTCCGTGGTGTTCGGAGACTTGCCGGTCTCCCCTAGTCCACGTTGAGGCAAGCCCAAACATTGGATCGGCTCCCACTTGAGCACCCACCTCGATTTCACTAGTCGTGGTTTTTCACGCTTTCGCGTAGGCTCAACCCGAACCTTCACAAACTTCGCCGGGCTTTCACAACCTCGAGCTCTCACAAGACGACGCCTACGCCATCTAGGAGTCAGCAACCTCAAAGAGTAACAAGCCGATCCTTCGCTTGAACTTCACCGAGCACAACACATGCGCCCCGGTGATCACCTAGTGCAACACATACACCTAGGCTCTCTCAAGTGCAACACATGCACAAGAGATCACTCAATCCACTTCTAATTGCCACACATGCAATTAGTCTCACTCTTTGCTCAAGAATCAAATATGGGTGCAAACACATGCAACACCACACCCAAACACTCAACCAAGCCAAAGAACCTATCCCCAAGCCCCCAAGGGTCTATTTATACCCCACCAAAGAAAACTAGCCGCTGGGGGCTTTTTACGTAAATTCGGGCGAGAGGCAGTCATACCGCTTCCTCGCTTCAGACGACCGCCTCACAAGCCAACGGCTAGAAAACTAGCCGTTACATCTAAAACCCGTAATATCAAGACCCTTGGCCAGATGACCACAGCACCTCCGGTCATACCAAGATGCTCAGCCAAAACACATCGCTCGAAAAACACACCAAGACGGGGCCAAGATTTCGCCGGCCAGTATGATCAAGGGGTGCGGTCATACCGCCTCTAATCGACTTCAACGCAGCTTTTTTCAAGCAATCTTTGTCCAAAGAACCAAATGCTATTCTTTGAGCTATTAGATGATCAACACATGATCATACACTCATGCAAAACACATTTGCACTAAATTAGTTCATGCTCAAAGAATTTCAACCAAAATTGCAAAAACACATTTCGCAACCAACTCAAAATCTATTTGCAAAATGTATTAAGCAAATCAAACTCGAGTTTATGAGATTAATCCCCCTAGCCATGTGAAGGTCAACACGAGACCCAGTCAACTTGCCAACACTCATTGCAAGCCCTACTCACATGCTCTCGGGATTCTGGACTCATAACCCTCGGTTTATTCGCACAACGAACTTGCAAATAACTTAATAAACATATTTCATGCTTGAGCACTACTCTTTGCAACACATGCAAAAGTCTAGCTCCAAGCAACACCAATTCAAAATGCATGAACTCTCTAATTGCAACATATGCAATTCTCTAGTTCTATGCAACACCAAATCAAACTTCATACTTAGACCAAATCAATCGTATGAGCTCTCTACATGCAACACATGCAAGCCTCTAGCTCCATACAAACACATAAACATCAAATCATGCTTGAGCTTTCTCCTTTTGCAATACATGTAAAACTTAGCTCCAAGCAACCACATGTTTTAGAGAGATTGTTTTGAATGAAAATAGAACATGAAGCTTCAACATTTACAACACATGCAAAAGTAAACTTCATGCAAAAGCCAACGCATATAGCTTATCCTATTTGCAACACATGCAAATCAAGCTTTATGAGAAAACCAAATGCATATACTCTTCTTCTTTGCAACACATGCAAATCCGAGCATAATGCAACAACAACCAAGTATAAGCTTAACACATTCGCAACACATGCCAAATGGTTAGTTCTTATGCAAAAACCAAATCCAAATGATTTGAGCTCGAGTGAACGCGGGATTGAGATCATCAACACATGATGATGCTCAAACTAGGACTCAACCCCTCTTAATAGTACGGCGATAAAAACTAGACTCAAAGACTATAAAGTCCTTAGCCTATCTAGTTATACCTTCGCCCACAAGAAGCAATCCCTTTGGGGTCTTTATGATCTTCATTCATACGCTCCCCCGGGATCATAACTCGACTCTTTTTTATCTTCGGGATCTTCTCTTGACGCCCATCACCTCATGATGGTGTCTTTATCCCGTTCTCAATCATCCTTGGACTTAACCTAACTCAATCACGGGGGCCCTCAATCACAACTCATAAAATAGTTAGTCCAAGATGCATGGTTGTCTCAATTATCTCTTGCACTCCATTAACACATAATGGATGCCTTTAGATCAATTGAGCACAACCTAAATCAATTTGAATGATTTAAATGTGTCTTAAGTACAATAATGCGACGCATGCTTCATTATACTTAAGAGCTATTCATTTGTCCTTAATTAATCAAGGAACACCATCAACACATGATGAAATGTTCTTTAATGATTAACAAGACAAATGAACTCAATTTAAATTTTCATTTAAATTGATATGAGTATATATTAACTACACAAGTTTTCATATACTCATGTTGATGAAAAGTAATGATCCATTATGTGTAAACTATATGGAAATGATCATTACTCTAAGTCATCAACTATAGAATAAACCCCACATGTATATGTGCATAGATATAATTGACTTGGATATAATATGCACATATTCAATTTGATCACATTGAGTATATCCTATATTACCATGAGTATACTATAACTAGGCAATTTAAATATATACTCAAGGATTTAGTTTCTTTGTCTTGATCCTTATATGTGTCAATAAAGAATAGATCAATACAATGAAACCTTCAAGTTAAATTACAAACTCCCCTAAGTGTGTGCATCCATGTAATATATGGATTGGGAAACATGATGCACATTTTGTGGTTAATATAATGGGGATATTTATAGTTTAACTTGAATCCAAAGTATGCAGTTAATACTAGAAAGAATACACATACATACCTTGGGTTTTCCATTTTTCATCCAAATATGAGACTGCTAAATATATGCTTTAATAAACATGTTAGTCTCATAAAGATTGGGTTTGTCATTAAACAAAGATTAAGCATTAATCTAAATCAATCATCAAAACCAATGGCGCTTGAACTTACAATCTCCCCCTTTTTGGTGATTGATGACAAACCCACTAATTCACTTTATTTTTATGTTATTTGGATGAAAACAATGTAAGTGGCTCTATATCATATAAAACAATAAAACTATATAAGTGGCTCTATACCAATTTAGACTTTCTTAATGAAAAGAATTAAAAAGAAGCTCTAAGAACAATGCTCTGAACCACTTATACACTTATAATGATTTACTTAAATTAAGCATACTAATTTTCCCTTAATTCTCCCCCTTTTGGTATGGGAATCCAAATAACACAAGAGGTAAGACAAGAGGGAATTCCAAATAACATAAGAGGGAAGAATTCCAAATAACATAAGAGGGAACATAAGAAGGAATTAGTCAAACATTCTCCCCCTTTTGGCATTAAACACCAAAAATGGAAAAAACCAACATAGAAAATATCTTTGAAAAGCATTCTCTCCCTTTTTGGCATTTAACCATCCCTTTTAAAGAAGGTCATACAAGAATTAGAATGTAAACTTATGACCTTGGCAAGGAATTTAGAGATTTTATCCCAAATAAAAACTTGTTTTATTTGAAATATGGCCTAAAAGAAGGAAAATTTGAAAAGAGGCTATATTTGGGTTTTTGGATACCACTTGTAAAGGTAAGCATAAAAAGCGAAGTAAGGGTATCACACGGATTATTTGAAACAAATTCAAATAACTCACTCTTCATTTTATTAGGCTTTGCAAATTTTCAACATGATTCTTTTTGAAGAATCCGACAATTTGCCTAATAGGGTTGAACGAGGAACTCAAAAGAATAAATACCACTTGAGAAATTAGATACCACTTTAAGTCGATCTTAAGGGCTTTGCTTAAAGACTCAAAAAGAAATGAGCATTTTCATATTTTTGTTGAAAAACAATGCTCAACTAGAGATTTTCCCTTTATGTATTTCAATTCATAAGGAATCTCACATAGAGAGTTCTTAGGCGATTGACTTACAATTTTAACTTGAGAGGAAATTCTTAATCAAGAATCTTGGTATCAAAGTAATGCTACAAAGAGGCAATGCAATACCACTTGTTGGAAATGATCGAATTCAATGATACCACTTAAAAGGAATTCAAATAATCAAGGATATCACTAGAAGAAATAAGCAATAGAATCCATGATACCACTTGTAGAAAGGAAAAACTTGATGATACCACTTGTAAACATATGAAGTGAATAAATGCTCAATTGATACCACTTAGGATCAAATCACAAAGAGTTGATACCACTTGAAGGAATAATCGATAAAATCGATGGGTATCAGAGCAATACACATTTATAGATATCAAAGAGAAAGACATCTTAAAATAGATCAAGAAAATCCAAGTTGCAAGATTTTGCTTTTGATTTTGAAAATTCAAATCACAAAGATTCAGAAAGAGTATCAGAGCAAATTAAGGAGATGATACCACTTAGAGGCAATTCAGTGCCCAAAGCTTGCCATAAATAAACTTCCCAGGATATTTAATAAATGAATTATGGAGTTATTTGCATTGGAATTTGCGCAAATTTTGTTTTTTCAAAAAGATCAAGTGAGTATCACTTTTAAATCAATTGAATACTTATAATCTGAGACCTCTTGAAATCTCTTTCACATGAATTTGCAAAACTTTTGAAATTCTGCACAAATGAACTTTGGGATCATAAGAAGCTTTTCTAAAAAGTATTTTTGAAAAAGGAAGTTCCAATCAAAAGATATCCCAAAAGCAGTTTCAAAAAATTTGAAAATTCAGAATAGATTTCTTGTGGCCGGTATGACCGCTCCACAAGGCCGGTCATACCACAATCCCGGTTATACCGCAGGAGGGTGCGGTATTACCGGTCCTGACAGTCCGAACTTTAAGATTTTTGCAATTTTTACCAAAAACTATTGAAATGAAGTCCAATTGATTCAAAATTTTGCAAAAATGAACTTTGTACTATTTAGAAGGTTTTGCAAAAATAATTTCCATAAAAAGACTTTTACTTTAAAAGATATGGCAATTTGTGCTTTGAGGCATAAACGAAAATCGATTTTCATGAAAAGCCTCAAAATGCAATTCAATTTGAATTTCGTGCAATTTCAATTTTCATAGCTTAGAAAGGTTTAGCAAGATGGCTTCTAGCCAAGATTTATAATGAAATTCAACTTGAATGCCAAGATTTTAGCAATACGCTTAAATAAGCTATTTTGGTTCAAATCAAGACTTTTTGAGTCAAATTTGATTTCAATATAGGATTTTCACTTTGAAAGCTTGTAAAACACTTGAAATATGGAATATAAAACTTTTATAAAGCTTTTCAAAAATTTGGACCTTTTAAACATGAATTTTGACTACTGACCTAAATAGTCCTTTTTGAAGAAGCAAAGTCAAATTCGATCAACACAAGAATTCGAAAGGAAGCAATGGGTAAGATATAGAGATTTGAATTATGTGTATGAGTCTAGAATATCATTTTGAACCAATTCTTGTGTAGTAACTTGGTTCAAATGATGAAACTCACTAAGTGCAATAATATGACCATTACGGGTCAATTATAGTTTTTCGGCGAGTTTCAAAATGAAATAACTTTTGATAAGTTGGTCTTTTGAAAATCTTTTAAACACAAGAATTGTTAGAAATGACCAACTCTAGGTTTTTCGTTTTGAAATTACTTTCAAAATCCTTTTACTTTTAATTCTATAAAAATTATAAGTTTAAATCAAAATCAAGATACTAGTAACTAGATTTTGGAGTTAAAACTCATTTTCTTTTCAAAATAGATTTTTGTGAAGCCAAAAGCTTTGAAAAACATTTCAAAAGCATTTGTATATATTTTTCAACTAGTTTTTCACAAGATTAGTAATAGTATACAAAATTTTGACTTTTGGCTAAATGGTTTGATTTTGAGATTTATGTATTAGCACTTATGTAAATATGGGCACACATATAGGGATGTGATACACATGAATATTGAATTAACACTCCCCCTTAATGTGCCACTTTTAAACTTGCTCAAGATTTGCAATAAGAGAATAGATAAGAGGCGAGAGCAAGTATTCACAACAAGCAATTAAATTAACTTTTGCATGATACTAATGCATCTAAACCTACACAAGGCTAGAAGCTAAATAGTAATCAATTTAAATTGCTTGTTACCCGAGATGGCATTGGCTCAAGATGGAAGTGATCATCCTTATGCTTGGCTCCATTTTGTAATTGATGAAATCTTCATATTCTTGAAGAATCCAAGCGTCCAATCCATCTCTTATCGCCTAAAAATCTTTTAGGCGGTTTTCGGTACCCAATTCTTGTTGGATCCAACAATGTTAGTCACAAGAGTTTTAGGAACCCAAATGGCCCTAATTTTAATATTATTGACAAGACTAACATGACTAGGAATAGTTTTACAATAAATATTCCTTCTAAGCAAATGATTTGTCTTTTTATGAAAAGGCATAGGAGGACAATGATACTTTACAAAACTATTTCTAGTTTGATCTCTTCTAAGCATATGATAATTGAAATTATGCATTGGCTTAGATGATCTAGTATATCTAGCAAATGTTTTGCTATTGTTATTTCTCCTAAGTAATTTATTTGAATTGCTTTGTGTAAGCTTAGGAGTTCTAACAATTTTAGCAAATCCATTTCTAGATTTACTCTTACTATGCAAATGAATATCATCAATTTTAGCGGGCATAGGGGACTTGACAAGCTTAGCAAACACATTGCCATTCTTGTCCTTCCTAAGCAAATAATTATCATTAACAAGAATAGGCTTAGGAGTGATACCTTTGGGACAATCCTTACCGAAATGTCTCTTTTCCCGGCAATTGAAGGACGTTACGCCGTTTGGTCCTCTCTTGACCTTCTTGTTGTGCTCCTTACCAGTTTGCCTCATTGTTGATGGTGTGGCCTTGTTATCCACTTTGTTAGGGCACACGGAGGCGAGGTGGTCCTTCTTGTTGCAAGCGAGGCACTTGATGATCTTCGAGTGTCTTGCATTGTGCCTTGTTGTCGGTGTTTCGTATAACCGGCAAGTAAATTTGTAAGTATAGGGGTCGCGCGCCCCCTCTCCTCGAATGGTTAGACTACGGGAGTCCAAAGTTTATACTGGTTCGGGCGGAATGTCCCTACGTCCAGTTTGTGGTGTGCTCTGTATTTCTCTGAGCGTAGCAAGATACACTGGATTACAAGTGGAGGCTAAGGACAGGCCCTTAGCACTCGCCCGAGTGAAGGAGCTCGGAAAGATTCGTGGTAGTGTTCGTCCAACCGGATTTTGTTGTCTAGGCCGAGGGTGGTTGTGTGAATAAGAGTCGGGTCGGAAGGCTTGGTCGCCCCCTTCCCTGAGGGCCCTGCCCCCCTTTATATAGGTAGAAGGGGCAGGTTACACGGGAATCGAGAGGAAAGTAGGGGTACGCTATGCCCGAGGTCCTGATCTTGACGACTGATAGGCTCCTGTTTACCCCATGCTGGGTTGGTAGACACAACGGACAGCGCTCCGTTGGGAAGGCGCGCGCCTGCCCCGCGCGTCCGCCAGACAGGGACGGCGTGAAGGGACGGGAGCTTGACTCGGGCACCCCCTTCGGCCGCCTCGGGAAGGAGCTGCCTGCCCCAGCATAGCCGCCGTGTCCTTGGGGTAGGCGACCAGACTGTGACCGACTGTCGACATGGCGGAGATCACTGGGTTGCGGCTCGTAGGGCCCCGGCTCGAGGCCAAGTCGGAGCCTACGGGGGCGCCGGACTTGGGTCCGGGTCTGAGCCTGCGGGGGCGCCGGACTCGAGCCTAGGTCGGGGCCTGCGGGGGCACACGACCCGAGGCCAGGTCAGGGTCCTCTCAGCGGGCCTAACCAAGGACGGGGTTTCTTCGAGACCGGATGACGCCGTGGACCAAGGCGTGGCCCAAGACGGCCCAATCGGTGCTCCATCCGGCGAAGCCCCCTGCTGTGATGCCTGTGTGACTGAGAGGAATATGGTCTTGAAATAGATGTATACTTTGCTGTGGGGTACTTCTGGTATGAGTATTCGTTAGTAGCCTCGGCCATCCTTAACGTATGCTCTGGATGGACCCTTCGTCTTCTACCGCACGAACTCTTCAACAATAAGCAGTACCGCATGACGGTTACGGTATTCTTGGGGGTGGTTACTTTGCCTAGCCGAGCCCGACCATTCCTGGTCGGTTGGTCACGACAGGGTGTGCGTGAGCGCACCCGGTGGGTGTAGCCCCCAAGCCCCTGAGCGGTTTCAGAGAACTGGTCGGGGGTTTATGTCGGTCGGCAAAGAATCCAACTGAGCGAAGCGATCGGACTTGATCGACCCTGAACCTCCAAGCGGATCGGGAGGCTACCTTGGGAGGCGGGTCCACCGCCTTGGTCGGCCGTTCGGCCGGGTGCGTGAGCGCACCGGTGGGTGTAACCCGAGCCCTCGGCGGTGCCGGAGAGCTGGTCGGGGGGTTACCTAGGTCAAATGAGCCGACTTGGTTGGAGGGCTCTGACTCTATGCAGGTCGGCGTGGATTACTTGGATGCTTTGCGTAGGGTTCTGGTTTTTGAATGCTCATTTTACGTCATAGCTGGACGCGACTGTGGTCAGCAGGGAGGTCCAGATGCCTTCGCGAGAGGTTCTGGTTCCCGAGTGCTCGTTTTACGTCATAGCTGGACGAGTTAGTCGGGCTAGTTTTACGTCGTAGCTAGATGAGTTAGTCGGGCTAGTTTTACGTCGTAGCTAAACGAGTTAGTAGGGCTAGTTTTACGTCGTAGCTAGACGAGTTAGTCGAGCTAGTTTTACGTCGTAGCTAGACGAAGGGCATCCATCCCGAGTCCACGTCGGGCGAGGCTATCTGCGGGAGGAGAGGCCGCCGTCGGTCCCACGTGTACGCGCGTGTGGGATCTGGAGGGGGTGAGCAAGCGCGTGTTTACCATACGTCGGCCGAACACCGTGCTCGTGGAGCTACAAACGGGTTATCCTAGTGGGCCCTAGAGATCGCGCGATCTCTGAGCGAACGATCCCTACGTCGGGTGTCCGACCCACTGGGGGCGACCCATAAAAAACCTTTCTTTAATCAATCCCGTATCGGACCCTGAGCCATTCATAACTCGGGGCGCAGCTGGCTGCTGCCCTTTCGGGGGGCTCCGCGGGAGAGTTTGAAGTATGGTCTCGGACACGAGTTAAGACGATTGGGTCGTCCGCCAACCCAACTAGAGACCCACCAAGGGTTCGCCTTGAACTCGCCCCTCGCTCGTTTTGCCTGCTGGGGTGGCTTGAAATCCACTTGGTGGATCATGCCTTTAGAACCCACAGTGTTAGGCTGGTCATGAGCTACTTGAGCCCTCTCGCCACCTCGAGGCTGTAACGGCCTGGAGGACTTTTCATACCTGCTTCGGCCCAATTTGAGCCGGCCCGAAGGCGAAGATCGAGAGGTCGCGGGGCGTTTTGCCCGGAGCGATACCCTGGCGCCTCTGCTAGCATTTAATATGCGTGCGGGAATTAAATGCAAATTGAAATGATCGGGGGTGATACATCTCACCAGTGGCCTGTCGTGTCATTTGTGACGGGACGCGTGATGCTTCAACCAAAGTGACGTCCGCTTGTCCGGCGAGCAATCGGTTGACGCTTGTTCGGCTCGCACGTGCTTCGGTAGGTACCTGGAGACTCGATGTGGCGAGCGCTAGGGCACGCTCCATCTTTTGCCGTCGCTGCTTCCTCGCCTCTTTTGCGGTTTCCATTCCTAGAAATGTCATGGGCCGGGTCAGAAGGGTTACTGCTAGGGAGAACCGCATAGCCGACCGGGTCGCCTGACCCGTGAAAGTGTGTAAACTTGTAGCCCCCGAGCGGTGCGTGGGGACCAAGCTTGTGGTCGCTACGCGGCGCTTAAACTTGGAGGAGTGAAAAACGAATGCGGATAAACTTTAGGGAAAGGATTGCCTTAACTTTTTCTTTCGTATGTTGGAGACGTTGCAGCCATCGGGTCCATTGCTTAACCCTCGAGCGGGGCGATCGAGTTAATGGGCCTTCTGCCACCTCGGTGCCCCCGCGGCTTGTTCAGGCCTTCCTTCACTGTCGGCCCATTCCGGAGGCGAAATCGAAGAGTCGCGCCGCATCTCCCTGGTCGAAGCAGCGTCCTCTCACCCTAACAGTCACGTCGCATTTAATGTGAAGTGGGAGGCATGGACAGGGCGCGTCCCATCACGCGGGATGTGGAGTTAATGCGCGTGCGGCGCGCAGCCCGAGGTGACTCTCGCTCCGACCACTCTGCCCCGTCCCTATAAATATGGTGCGGGGGAGGAGATGACCACGCACAGTCGTTCTCTTCGTCTCCTTGCCCTCCCTCTGCCCTTCAGCGAGAAAAGAGGGAAAAGGTTAGGAAATACGAGTGTCGATGGCGAGCGGAGACGACGATCGTAGGGCCGGTAAGCGGGAGGCGGCGGCGGACCCTCTAGGGTCGAACCCCAAGAGGTCCCGCACCGCCGCTCAGTTGTCCATGCGCGCGAGAAGTGGAGGGTTCGTATTGCCCTCGTCGATCTTCCGCATCCGGAATCCTCTTCCGGAGTGAGTTTCTTTGCTTTGATTTGGCGATGACTTCGGCTCTCTTTCTGTTGCTGATGTTGAACTGTTTGTCGTTTCCCCCAGCGCCACTGGTTTGGGCTCTCACAAACCGCCTGCTGCACCGACGCCGGTCGCTTCGGCGGGGGAGGTGGACGCCACCGTCTCCACGACGAGGGCACGGGCGGCCAGCATGACGGCCGTCTTGATCTGGTGGAAGCTTCCTGGCGGCTCAGCCGCATGATCGCCCTTCAGAGGCAGTGCTTGCAGAGCCAGCCGGGCCGCCGAGAAGGAACTCGCCTTGGTAGCGAGAGGTGGCGGCGGGGTAGGCCCAGGCTGCCGCCCTCGAGGAGGAGTTTGCGAAGGCGCGGGAGGAGGTGTCGTCGCAGCGGGCCTGGGTCGAGGCCATCGTGGAGGACCTCGGCTCGATGTACGAGGAGCGTTTGGCCTCGCGTAGAAGCCTCCTCTCCATGCTCTGCCCAGCCTTCGAGAGCATGGGCAGGAGCTTGGAGCCTCTAGGGGTGAGGCTGCTGGAGCCTTTGGAGCCTACTCCGTCGGGGTACGCCTTCCGTTTCACTCAGGCGGCCGACGCCCTTGCCGACCTTCCCCGCGCCTTGCGCGAGCGCTCCGCTCTCGAGGGGTGGGCTGCCACTTATTCTTCTGCAGCCGAGTACGTGCTCTCGCTTTACGCCACCATGACGCCTTCGACCCAATCGCGGCCGATGCATCGGATCGAGGGGATCTTGACAGCACAGCCGGCGGCGGCGGCGTGGAGAGGGTGGTCTACTGGGCGACATGTCCGAGAGCGGCGACAGTGGCAGCTCTGATGAGGACACCGTCGAGGGTGATGTCTGAGCTTAGCTTAGGAACACCCCCGGCGCTCGTGCCCAACTTTTGTTTTTGTGTGATGTAATACACGCACATTGTGCGCTGCAGTTTTTTGGGGACTTTGCCCTATATCGTGCGTTTTTCTTTCTGTGATGAGCGCTTCGCCGGATGACCGTAGCCCTTAGGAACCACGAGGGTTGTATGAGCGTAGGCCGGAGCGCTGACACTTTGAAGAAAACGCGAAATTAGCGACGGAGTCGCCAGCCCAAAGGCGCACCCTGGGCCGACTAAGGACCGCTCCGCATGGGTAGCTCTTCCCGCCGTGAAGTGCTACTTCGCAACCGTAGCCGTTGGGGCGTAGGTCGTAGCACTTTCGGCCGAACTAGTTACCGCTAGGGGGGTTGCGATGGCCGGTCGGTGCGTCGTTCTGGGTAGTCATGCAGACGAGCAACCCCCAAGCGACGCGTGACGATCAGGGTGTGATCAGTACACCGCGCTTCGGGCTCGGAGGGCTTGCTAGAGGCATACGAATAAGGATAAAGTTTTAGGGATAAAATCGCCTTAACTTTTCAATATTCCATGCGTTGGGTACAATGTTGCCGTCGGCGTCTTTGAGTCGATAGGTACCAGGTCAGAGGACCTCCGCGATGGTGAAGGGCCCTTCCCATGGAGGGATAGCTTATGCCTGCCAACGTTGGACTGAGCCAGGCGTAGGACCAAATCGATGACGTTGAAGGACCGTCCGCGGACCTGACGATCATGGTAACGCCGCAGCGTCTGCTGGTACTTGGCCGATCACAAAACGGCTACGTCGCGTGCCTCGTCGAGCTGGTCGATGGCGTCTTGTTGTGCGTCGAGCCCTCGCACCTCGTTGAAGGCTTGTAGTCTCGGAGCGCCATACTCCAGGTCGGTCGGCAAAACCACTTCAGTGCCGAACACCAGGAAAAATGGTGTAAACCCGGTCGACCGAGTCGACGTGGTCCGCAGGATCCAAAGGACGGAGGGCAGCTCGGTTGCCCATCGCCCCGTGAATTTCTCCAGCCGACTAAAGATCCGCGGTTTGAGGCCTTGGAGGATCATGCCGTTGGCGCGCTCGACCTGGCCGTTGGTCCGCGGATGGGCTACAGCTGCCCAGTCGACGCGGATGTTGAAGTCATCGCAGAACTCGAGGAACTCCTTCCCCGTGAACTGCGTCCCGTTATCGGTGATGATGGAGTTCGGGACTCCAAACCGATAGACGATGTCGCAGAAGAAATTGTCTGCCTGCGTCGAAGTTATGGTGGCGACCGGCTTAGCCTCTATCCACTTAGTGAACTTGTCGACCACAACGAGTAGGTGCGTCAAGCCCCCTGGCGCCTTCTTGAAGGGTCCGACCAGATCGAGTCCCCAAACGGCGAACGGCCAAGTAATAGAGATCGTCTGCAGGGCTTGCGCGGGGAGATGTGTCTGCCGAGCGAAGAATTGGCACCCTTCGCAAAGCGAATGATTTGTTTCAAGATCGCCATCGCGGTCGGCCAGTAGAATCCTTGGCGGAAGGCTTTGCTCACGAGGGATCGTGGTGCGGCGTGGTGACCGCAGATTCCGGTGTGGATGTCGAGCAAAGAATGCCTCCCTTGGTCCACCGTATGCGCACGGAGGACCCCGGAGGGGCTCCTCTTGTAGAGGTCTTCCCCGACCAAGACGAAGGATTTCGCCGGCCGAGCGAGGCACCGGGCCTCGGTGAGGTCGGCGGGGAGTGATCCTTCGGTCAATCGATCGATGAAGGGCTTCCTCCAGTCGGAGTCGGCGACCAGCACGCCGTGGCCCGATCCAGAGGGTCCCGATCCCGAATGCTCGGCAGTCGGAGTCGGTTGCTCGGAAGGGGAGTCCAGCCGAACGGAGGGCTTGTAGAGGTCGAAGATGAAGATCTTCGGCGGGACCGGTCCCCTGCTGGAGGCCAGATTGGCCAGGTAGTCGGCCTCACCATTGTAGCGTTGGTAGCTATGGTGAAGCTCGAAACCCTTGAATCTTTCCTCCAGTCTGCGTACCTCTCGGCAGTACGCTACCATGTGGACGTCGCGAGGCTCGGAAGCCGTCATGACTTGGTCGACAACCAGCTTGGAGTCACCGTGGTACGAGAGCCGCCGCCGAGGTCAAGATCGATCCGGAGAGGCTGATTGAGTGCCAGACTTTCGGCGACATTGTTGGTTGCGTCTGGCGCAACCGATGGCATACTAGAGCTCGTTTCGAAGGGGAAACAAGGGCGACTCCAAAGACTCGCTCCGTTCTTCGTGTAGGAGCCGTCGAAGTACATCGTCCAGTACTCGGGGTCTTCAAGCGCCGGTGGCGCCTGGGCTTCGGTCCACTTGGCGACGAAGTCGGCCAAGACTTGCGACTTGATCGCCGTCTGAGGGATGTACGATACATTGTGGCCATTAAGCTCAAGAGTCCATTTGGCTATCCTTCCGGAGGCGTCGCGACTGCGGATGATTTCGCCGAGCGGCATGGAGGTCACCACAGAGACTGGATGCCGGTCGAAGTAGTGGACCAACTTCTTCTTTGCGATGAGCACCGCGTAGGGCAGCTTCTGCACCTGCGGATACCGAGCCTTGGACTCGGAGAGCACTTCGCTCATGAAGTACACCGGCCGCTGTACCTTGAGTACGTGGCCTTCTTCGACTCGCTCCACAACAAGCGTCGCGCTAACGACCTGGGTCGTGGCGGCGATGTAAAGGAGGAGCAACTCGTCTGGCGCTGGGGCGACCAGCACTAGGGCGTGGTCAGGAATGCCTTCAGTCGGTTGAGGGCTTCCTGCGCTTCCTGCGTCCAGCTGAAGTGATCGGACTTTTTAAGCAGCTTGTAGAGCGGCATTCCGCATTCGCCGAGGCGAGAGACAAAACGGCTCAAGGATGCGAGGCATCCCGTCAGCTTTTGGACTCCTTTCAAGTTGCTGATCGGACCCATCTTCATGTCGCGGAGATCTTCTCCCGGTTGGCTTTGATGCCGCTCTCGGAGATGATGAAGCCGAGCAGTTTCCCCTTGGGGACCCCGAAAACACATTTCTCGGGGTTGAGCCTGATGCGAAACCGCCGGAGGTTCGCAAAAGTCTCTTCTAAGTTGGTGATGAGATTGTCAGCCTTCTTAGTCTTGATGACAATGTCGTCCACGTACGCCTCGAGGTTACGCCCGATCTGGTCATCAAAACACGTTTGCATACATCGCTGGTATGTAGCACCCGCATTTTTTAGACCGAACGGCATCGTTACGTAACAAAACAAGACGAACGGAGTGATAAAAGAGGTCGCGAGCTGGTCGGACTCTTTCATCGCTATCTGGTGGCAGCCTAAGTAGGCATCCAGGAAGGACAGGGATTCGCACCCTGCGGTGGAATCGACAACTTGGTCGATGCGAGGCAATGGAAAAGGGGCCTTGGGACATGCCTTGTTGAGGCTCATGTGATCAACACACATCCTCTATTGCCCAGACTTCTTTTTTACATGTACAGGGTTGGCTAGCCACTCGGGGTGGCGAACCTCTTTTATGAACCCTGCAGCCAAAAGCTTGGCGATTTGTTCACCAATGATCTTACGCCTCTCTTGGTCGAAGCGGCGCAAGCGTTGTACGACCGGCCTCGAGCTGAACCGGATATTCAAGGAGTGCTCGACGACTTCCCGCGGGATGCCTGGCATGTCAGAGGGCTTCCATGTAAAGACATCCCAGTTGGTGCGGAGGAAGTCGACGAGCGCGCCTTCCTATTTGGCAGAGAGCGTGGCTCCGACCCGCACGGTCTTGGTCGGATCCTCGGGATCGACCGCAACCTCCTTCGTGTCCTCGGCGAACTTGAAGGATCCGGACCCTGACTTGCTGGAGTCGGGGGCAGACTTTGATGTTTCCCTCCGGAGGTTTTCGAGCTCAGCGGACGCAATTACCGCCGACGCCAACTCGCAATCGCTCGTCTCGCGCTTATGGCGAGCTGAAGACGCGCCACGGTGATGACTCCCCGTGGCCCCGGCATCTTCAGCTTAAGGTAGGTGTAGTTGGGGACCGCCATGAACTTGGCGTAGCATGGCCTCCTCATGATAGCATGGTAGGAGCCAAGAAACCCCATGTAACGTCCTGAAATTTCGCTCGATTTTAATTTTTCGAGTTTTTAAAATTTTTATGAATTAATCACCCTTTATTTGCATTTAATTGATTTTATCTAAATTTTCTAGGATTTATTGGAATTAAATAAAATTTAATTGAATTATTCTTCTCTTGATTAATTAATATCAGGAAAAGTATTTATCAAAAATAAAATAAAATATTTTATTTAAGCTCTAAATGCCTTAAAATATTTTCTAGAATTTTTCTAGAATTTTTCTAGTATTTTAGTGCCCTAAATAATTACTTTTATTTTCGTAATTATTTTTATTGGAAAAGTCGAAATTCGTAGCTACGTTGTTGGGCCACCAACACCGTGCTCACATGAGAGAAACCCTAGCGCCGCCGTTTCACTTGCCGTCGGATCTTGATCGGACGGACGCGATTAAATACCGTTTCGCCGAAATGAGGTTTAATCTCCACCGTTGGATCGCGATCGAACGGCTGACGTGACCGGTCGGTCTCGGGAGTAGGCGACTGTGCACCGCCGTCCGCCGTTGGGTGCTGATGATCTTGTCAGGGATTTTGTGCGCGCCTCGAGGCATGTCCGAGCGAGTGAAGTATACCCCCGTGCTCAGCACTCCATTCCGCTCACTTTGCCTCATCTCTCTCGCTCAGCCATCCTCCGTAGCTCGCGCAATAGCTCGCCGTAGTAGCAGCTCTCCTTCGCCTCGGTTTTCTTCATGTCTCGCCGCCGTCCGCCGTTCCCCTTCGCAACCAAGACCCTCCCCGAGTTCCTCGTGCCAAGGCGCATCCGTTGGTTCACCTCTTCCGGCCGGAGAAGCTCGGGAACGCCGTCGACCGCATCGTCTTCCTCAACTCCGGCGCCAAGCACTGCCGCCTCTTCTTCGACGCATCGCGAGCTCCAGCAGCCGTCGGATTTGCATCGGACGCTCACGGTAAAGCCACGTTTCTCCCCTTTTAACTTCAGTGCGAATCGGTGCGAGTAAATCTTGGCCGTTGGATCCGCATCCTGTGGTCCTATGGCGCCCACGTAGGTGCGATGAGCAGTAAACTCTCGGGGTAACGGTAGCCATCGGATTTTGATCCAACTGCCCCCATTGCGTCGCGTAAGCTTGTGAACAAGAATCAGGGTAACCATGGCCGTTGGATCTTCATCCAACCGCCGGTTCGCCCACGAGGCTTAGGAATAGGAAATCGTTCGTAGTCGCGTAGTAGGATCTTCATCGACAGAACGTGCGTCTGCCAGAGATCCGTGTCTGCGCGATGATACCGCCGCTGGATCCTCGTTGAAGGTGAGATCGCGCGCTAGCGTCGACCATTGAGCGGGCTTGCATCGTGCCGAGTGCCTTGTTCATGGGCCCACTTGTCAGTGAGCGAGCCGTAGGGGGAGCTGACAATCCGGGCCCACCTGTCAGTGACCGAGGGCGACGTGGAGGCCTCTGGTGCCGACATGTGTCGCCGGGGGGGGGGATAAATCCGGATTTTCAGTAGGGAAATAAATAAAGAAATTCGGTTATATATTTATTTGAATTTCAATAAACTTGAAAATGCTATAACTTTTGCATTTTTACTCGGAATTGAGTGATTCTAGTGCCCAAAAATTTGTAAAAATGTAAACTATTTAATGATGATTTTTATTTTATTTTTGGTGTTGATATTGCTGTCTATATTGCATATTTATTGTGTGCTTGCTTGTACCGATTAGACTCGAATCGCCGAATTCGCCAAGGAGAATTCAAGACCCATCATGAGACCTCGGACCGAACCAGCTGCTATTTGAAGGCAAGTCATGCTTTGATCATTTTGCACCTAGTTTTCAAAGTATATTTTGATTTCCATATTGCATGCTATGTTAAGTACAAATACTATTGATTAAATAGGAAATGGTAGCTAAAAGCCAAACTTGTTTATGCCACCTTGATTACAAAGTTATATGCCCTGAATTCCTTGTCCACCCTAAGATGTTATTACGTTGGATGCTAATATGACGCCAACACGGGAGGCTAGACCGTGATTAGCTGCTTAGCCTACTTGTATGCGATGAATGAATTTCAAATAGCAAATGAATATTGCCTAAACAATTATGGAACGCATTTTTGTAAAAATTCGATGATGCCAGGTGTTGGAATGGTAATAGTAACCTGTGTGGTGCTATTCATGAAACAATGTGAGGAATGGCATGTGTTGCTTAAATGTAAAAGTGGGGTGGGACATGATTTGGACCGGGGCAAGTGGCAAGAAGGCTTCGTGCCAGGTGGGCCTATGTGGCAACGGGATGTATGTAAGGCTGTGTGTCGAGAATTATGGTTGTCTTGCCTGGGACAGTTAAGGACTTAACCTTGCGAGCCTTTGAACTGAGTTCCATGTACAACCACTTGTCTGGTATGGGACGGACCTAGTTTAGTAGGTTTGTAACCTCTTTCCTTTGAAACCTCGGGGTGACAGTGTACATCAGTGCAACTGTAGGGGAAGCGTACCTATGCTACGGCTTGGTACCCATTCAACGATACTTGCCCTGTGTAAACTTTGACTCTGTGTGAGGGAGGTGTTAGAAGGGAAGTAACGGAGGGGTTCATCGGTTAAATGTTAGTCTCTGAAAGACTTTGTTGCAATCAATCACCTGTGTGGTGAGCGATCGATCTGTGGGTAAAGTGTACAGACCTCTGCAGAGTGTGTGTGTGAATCTATTCGAATAGCCGTGTCCGCGGCATTGGACATTGCTCGGTGATTACAGTCAAGGGTTAGACTTTAAAAATAAAAATGTGGAATGGGAGGCTGTGTGCCAAAAGTTGATGAATGAAACTAGGGCTGTGTGCCAAACTCTTGGAAAAGAATTGAGAAATAAATTATTAAAATATTGGTTCTACTTCTTTTTAATCTAATAGGATTACCTGTTAAAAGAAATGCTGCTTTAAGCAAAAATAATCAATTAAGCCTTTCCTTTGGAATAAGCCATGCATGTAGTAATAGACCTGCATTGTGCATGACTTGTTGAGTATGTTGTATACTCACCCTTGCATCGATAAAAACCTCAGAAGATGAAGTTGTGCCAGCTTGGGGGGAGGAGTTCATTGAAGGCCAAGAGGACTAAGGGGTTGAGCCGCACTCAGTAGCCTGTGATCATCAAGGGTTCATCGTTTTATTTTTGCTTCCGCTGATAAACTTATGCTACTTTGATATTTATTGCCCTGCGTGGCAAATTATTGTAAGGTGGCCATAAGGCCGTGTAACTCGTTATTAATCATGATTGAAGTACTTTATTATTAAATTCCGCTGTGTATGATTGTGGTACTTCAACCTGTTCAGCCTGTGTGTACTAGCGTGATCCTGGACTAGTACATTAAACACAGAGTGTCCGAATCCGTAAATTCGGGGCACGACACCCCACGACCTCAAAGATGAGGGTCTCGGTGCGGAAGTTGGCCTAGTTCCCGAAGGTTACGGGCAGATCGATCTGCCCGAGCGGATGGGCCTGCAGACCAGGGACGATGCCATGGAAGGGCGCCTTGCTCGGTCGGAGACGCGAGCGTGGGATTCCCATGGCGTCGAAGGTCTCAATGTTGGGAAACTCGGGATGCTATGCTAGCACAGAATAAAAATTCTATCGCGACTACCCAGGACACCCTGCAAGTAATTGATCACAGATCGCATTACCGACGCCAAGAAGGCAGCGAAGACAAGTCGATGAAGCCAGTTCAATCGATCCGCGTCATGGAAGTAGTTGTACATGCCACGCCTCCTCGCTGGTGCCACAAGGCCTTGCCACTCCATGGCCAAGCCCCACGACCGGATCGTAGGCGGCGTTGAGGTAGACGAAGCGCCAGAAGTCCTCGCGGAAGTTCGCGTGCTCCAGGAGCAGTCCAACTTAAAATGGATGTCCAGGCCACATACGAGCTCCGTTTTGGGTGTTCTACCACTTGTTTGAAAGATAACGAGATAACCTTTCAAATGCATCCAGTCTTGCCTCCAAATTCCTTCTGGATCAATAGGACTCAACAAAACAAAATCACATCCAGAAACTGTGCGCGAATCTGATTGCGCCTCCTTTCAGGTTCGCTTCAATTAGCGCCGCAGGTGCAACGCCTCTACGGTATCCACACATACAGGGATTGGAATCCATCCACGCGGGTGTGCTAGCACCACACGCGGGAACCCTTGGGAGAGACGACGGCTAGGGTTTGGTGGAGGGGAAAACCTAGAAGCTCATCATCTCAAAGCCTCCACCACCTCCCTTTATATAGCCCCCCAGTTGGGCCCCTACGCTAGAGGCCCAATAAGGTTTGTGGCCCACGTCCAACGTTGTCCGTCATTAACAAGCCCACATCATATGTGGCGCATGATATGCTATTGGGCATAATCCCAACAATCTCCCACTTGCACAATAGACAATTATGCAAAGTGTATTCCAACCCCTTTAAGTGTGTGACCCTGTCGGTTCATGTACAAGTCGGAAGTGGACCCGGAAACACCTTTCCAATCCACGATCAATAGCGGCGCCTAGCAGCACATATTGACCCCAATGCATGTAATGATCATATCAGCGAGAACCTTGATACATTCAACATATACCGATCCTTTTGCCGCACAATACCAGTCAAGCTCGGGGCAAGATACGTACACCCTTGTTGATAGCTCGACCATTTAACTCGTCAATGTGATGGATTCGGGGATTGTGATTAACTCTTTAATCACAGGCATGGCTATGCACTTTCCAATCCATCCACACCGAGGGGCCCAGAGGTATCTCTCCCGTTATCGAGGAGGGGCAAATCCTATCTTGACCGATCAAACCCCTGGCAATGTTTCGTGGTATACCCAGTAGTTACCTATAACTACCCAGTTACGGTGTAGCGTTTGATAACCCCAAAGCATACGAGTCCACATGCTGGGAATCCATGACGATCTCAAGTCTAAGGACCATATAGGTGTATCACTCGAGACTACAATCGATGGCACTTCTAAGATAACAATCTCAGGAGGTGTCTCGGAGTGGGTCTGTCCAACTACCCTTGTTCACCAACAAGTGTCCACACCATTGATTTGATATCCCCATATCAATGATCCGGGAACCTGATCATCAACCAATGCATGTGCTAATCTTTGAATCATAATTGTTCAGATTATGATATAAGATCAGGGACCAACTTAGAATAACAACATATAGTAAACGAGTTCCACGAACAAGTCGTACTTGTTGATCAATACCAATGATGTTATTCAAGGAACTGTGATAACATATTATCCATCATAAACATAGAAGTGATACAGTCATCCCCATGACCGGCTAGTTGGCTTATCACTTATGTTTTCTCCACTAGCACTAGAGCGTACCAATTGAATATCCAATATTCAATGCTCATGTGCGCCTTTCATAAAGGTTGTGGTAATATTTGTCTAGGCCCGAACAGCCCACTTCTCAACCTCCATTAAGTATTGGTTTGAAAACTACTGCGCAATATAACCATTACATGCCGTATTTCCTCACCATCAAAGAACACAATCGTTTTACTTCATAAGTATCTTAGAATGTTCCTTTTCCAAAACATCTAGTGACATTCACTCGGATTTGATTGATATCGCATATTTGGTGACATTCACCTTAATGCGCCAGGTGTGAACCTTAATTTTGGCAATTATCAAGCTCATCAAGTATTAAATTACAGAGTATTGCTATCCAATGTGACATACACGAGAACACATTCTCGGCTGAACCATTTAACATTATGTCAACATAAAGCACTAATCCAATTAGCCTTTTAAATCTATCTCTATAGATTTTTATGCCAAAATTTCCAATCTGTCCCAAAGTCTTCTATGAAGAACAATTTCTTAATTAAGACATGGCAGATTAACGGAATATTATTTCTTATCACCAATATGTCATACATATATAAGATCAAATGTAAATGTGCTCCCACTTGCCCTTGATGAACTAGCAAACACTTTGACTTTACATCAAAGCAAATATCCAACTCTAAGATGCTTGTTTCATAAACTTGCATACTATAGCATCTTATAGATCGTCAAAACCTTGAGGTCGTGTCAAGAACACATTCTCACTTAGGTCTCCACAAAGCAGGGAGAGTCGTTTTGACACCCATCTCGCATATCAAATATGCAACAATAGCTAGCTCGATCCAGATAGCATTAAGCGGATTAATCAAGTTCATAATTTAATCATCACACAAAGCTCATCTTTAGATCCCATGGCTTTAAACCATCTTTCAGAGCATAGGCCCATCACACTTCCTCACAAGTCTTAAGCTCACCATAGTCTGACAACAATTGTCATCCCTATCATATAGGTGACTAATGCGGTTTTAGAACATATGTAGGGTCGGTTTATTTTTCATAAAACATACAACAACTTGTACATAATATGAAAATTTAGTAGGAACAGAAACACTTTCTAATGATCACCGAACTACTTCGAGTCACATTGTGCTCCCACTGACTATTTTGGAAAAATATTTTCTCCAAAATCAACCATTCCGAGCAACAAATAATTTGTTCTCCCTTTAGAATGTACAAACACTTTGCACTTCACAAAGAAATATTTATCTAAGTTGAGAGTGAGTTCATCGACGCCGACGCCTTACATGTACTCCACAATTCAAACTTTGATAAAATAGTATGGAACACTTTCCGATCCATATCATATATGGTTCATTCTCTGTGACTTGATGAAACCCCTTTATGAGCACTATTATTTCTAAAGTATACCAACATATAGATAATGAAAACAATGGCACAACACAAGTGTATCATCAGATCCAAATACACATCCATTCACTAATGAAGCATGTCAACACAACAAATCAATCGTGCAAATCGAACAACATTTGTTCTATATTTGCGGTTCATAACCTTCTACTCCCAAGATGAAGCTGAACTGTTGATTTTGCCTATGCCAGGAGTATAATAACAATTATTTAACTCCGACATTGATCCTGACAGTTGGGCCGTTAAGAGTATGTCAACGTCCAACGAGACAACTTCAACACCCTTGCCACTATTTCAAAATCCTATCTTATAGTGTCAGGGTAACGCCAATCTTCAACTTCACAAGTCTAGGATTGGTACTCCAGATCTCATCAGGACCTTTCCCTTTTCACTAATGACTCGGCCTACTGCTCAAGTTGACCAGTCATTTGAAAAACCATCAAATGATAAAGCTTTTGAATGCAATATATTAATGACATGCATCATATACATCTCGGTCAGTGATTTCTCCAAACAAAGAATCACATCAATAGCTAACCATTAGCTAAAAGGAAAATCAAATTTCCCATATGCCTAATGTAATCAATCAAATTGACTACATATGGGTTGACCGAATTTTCTTGTGCTAACTTGCAAACAGTGATTTAGGGATCAAATCCCCTATCTCTTGTCTGATCCTCAAACATGCCCTCAAAGTCCACAATCATATTGTAGACACCCATAATATCATCTTTCTTTCAAAGCTCAGAGTTCATGGCGACAATAATGAGACAACAAACACCAAGAAAACAACTACAGTGTTTCCAATAAACACCGTTTCAATTCAGATTGCATTTAAAGCTAGTTCATCTAGGTACTATTCTTTAGAACAAATATTCCTATCAATAATAAGAGAACAATTCTCAAAATCAATATCAATCACAATGCACTAATAAGAAATTCATATCAAATATATATCTCAAACAGTAAAGCACGAGGTAATCAACAAATATTAAACTATGTTTATGTTGTGTACCTTTCGTTAACAAATTAACAAAAGATACTCCCACTCAAGTCACATTCCCACTAATGACTTGTAGTAGGACAAGATCCATATTCACTAAAGTCCTAGTGAACTTTGGCTCACCGCTAGAACCCAAAGGACATAGGTAGGTAACCCTTTTACCGATCACATCGTATGTGACTCTTGTGTGTTGAGTGGCATGCGTCGATGCCCAGCACCAACACCCTTTCCCCGAAGCTCAAAACCATTTTGATAGCTTCGTCAAGTAAAACCAACACTATGTTGTGAAGTCCGACTTCACCCTATTGATCGTAAATTAACAAAGACCGCTTTGGGTAAACTACCGCTAACATACAAGACCTTAATAGGTGCAGTTGTTGGAAGGAAAACACTCTTAATTTTTCGAGGGAAATCTATTTTATCAAGATGAAAGAATAGCAGAGCAGATAAACCATCACAGAAAATACACTATTAACCTGTGCGCCAGTATGACCCAAGTGAAGGGATACACGGTATGCTACGCTAGCACAAAATAAAGATCTACCGCATAAAATAGGAACCTTCTCGCAAGAAGGGGATCATAGGTCGTTACCACTAGACGCGCAGTGCAGCGGAAGGAAAGGTCGAAACAGCCAGTTCGACGTAACGCACGTCGATGTAGTGGAAGTAGAAGATCGTCCACGGAGCGATCGTCTCCTCCTCACAAGCCGATCGTCTTCTTGCTGAAGTTGATCGTCCATGAGCAACATCTCTTTGTCGCCCACCACCCCATCTCTTTATATAGCTCTCTGTGGGCCTCTACATTAGAGTCCGAGTATGGTACAAAACCCACGCCATACGTGGCCCATGATTATCTCTTGGGTATAAATTCAACACCAAGACGCGGTGATCATTATCACCGTGTGCCCATTCCTCGCCCACCGTGCCATCTACTTGATTTTAGTCAAGTATCACAAATTAATATGTAAGCCTCAAGAAGAATCCTCACATGTATCATATACACGAGTGTCAAACTATTCACATACATTTGCATAGAATCAAATTCTACCAAATAATGTGAACTCATAGCAATAATGAAAAGCACATAAATAATTTGTGTAGTGGAAACAATTTTTCCATAGTGTATCATATTCACAATTTTCGTGCATGAAAATTCCAACGAGTTACCACATTAACCCGCTCCGGACCAATCAAATTGACCCAATGAATATTCCACTAAGCATGTTAGCCTACTAACAGCTTGGTTTGCAGGGTTTGAACTATGAATCCTATTCACAATCTTACCCAAGAAAGTTCGATTGAATTAATCATATTAATACAATACTGGACTAACAATTAGCCCTTGCTTAGTGGTCTGAAAAATTATCTAGCCATGAATCAAATATTCACTGCCACGCCACATCAAGCATGTGGTGCGCATGATAAATTCTCCTTAACCGAATACAAATATCCAACAAGACCCACGATAGCATATTGTGAGGTATCATAAAGGCTATAATACAAAGAAATCTAATTTCAACTGTGATTAATAGCTCAACTATATAGCCCTCTATGGATCGTAATGAAAAATATACACAATCAATATTGGTCATAATTTCAATAAAAGATCCATCGAGTTAATCATATTAACCACACATCATGCCCCCGACCAACTCGAGCTCCTTCGAGCAAAAACCGAGTGGTACCGAGTAACGACGAGTAGTGCTGACTACCACCGAACAACACCAAGTTATCCAAACAACAATTTGCTCATTACCGAGTGGTCCGGGTAGCACCGAGCAATGCCGAGTGGTTTCCAAAATTACTTTCGGCGACATCCTACAAACTAGACTTTACACGGCGATCCCAAGCCAAGTGCTGCCCGAGAACCTTTCCGATGGCCAACCCAATCTGTAGCAATAGATCAAATCTACTAAAATCCGAAGTCAAGAAGTGTTGATCACATCAACAAACAAGACATGATTTCGTTGATATCTATATCAACTCAAATATATTAATGAACTGATTAGAACAACTAATTTAGTAATATATCACATATACTACTTTAGTAATATATCACATATACTACTAATGCATATTTACCGTATGCACATACTATTTTGATCCCATCAACACAACATGCAAGTCCAATCTAATCAAATCCACTAATGATATCATGATGACTAAACGCAACATTTGGCGCCATAGTCCATCCGACGACCCAATCTAACTCTCGATTGATCCCATCAATCAAAGTTTTAGATTAATCTCCATTAATCAGTTGGATTCTCCTAACTAACCGATCCAATCAGCTACAAGAAGAACGGTAGTAGATCGATCTAGTACCCGCATATCACATATGTGACCAAAACCGATCTAGATCAAGAACTAAACAGGATGGCTCGATACCACTGTTGGGAAACTCGGGATGCTACGCTAGCACAGAATAAAAATTCTATCGCGACTACCCAGACACCTCGCAAGTAATTGATCACAGATCGCATTACCTTCACGACTTGCAAAGGCAGCAGAAGACAAGTCGATGAAGCCGCTTCAATCGATCTGCGGCGTCGTGGAAGTAGTTGTACATGCCACGCCTCCTCCTCGCTGGTGCCACAAGGCCTTGCCACTCCATGGCCAAGCCCCACGACCGGATCGAGGCGGCGTTGAGGTAGACGGCGCCGAAGTCCTCGCGGAAGTTCGCGTCCTCCAGAGCAGTCCAACTTAAAATGGATGCCCAGGCCACATACGAGCTCCGTTTTGGGTGTTCTACCACTCGCTTGAAAGATAACGAGATAACCTTTCAAATTCATCCAGTCTTGCCTCCAAATTCCTTCTGGATCAATAGGAATCAACAAAAAAATCACGTCCAGAAACTGTGCGCGAATCTGATTGCGCCTCCTTTCAGGTTCGCTTCAATTAGCACCACAGTGCAACGCCCCACGGTATCCACACGTACAGGATTGAATCCATCCACGCGGGTGTGCTAGCACCACACGCGGTAACCCTTGGGAGAGACGACGGCTAGGGTTTGGTGGAGGGGAAAACCTAGAAGCTCATCATCTCAAAGCCTCCACCACCTCCCTTTATATAGCCCCCCAGTTGGGCCCCTACGCTAGAGGCCCAATAAGGTTTGTAGCCCACGTCCAACGTTGTCCGTCATTACCAAGCCCACATCATATGTGGCGCATGATATGCTATTGGGCATAATCCCAACACTCAACATACAAAATTATGAGGCTGCTGCCGCCATCCATGAGCACCTTGGAGAGGCGCTTCGGCCCCACGATGGGGGCTACGACCAGGGGATATCTCCCTAGGTGCGAGACGTGATCGGGGTGGTCGGCCCGATCAAAGGTGATCGGTGACTCCGACCACCTAAGGTACTTGGGCATGGCGGGGGCCGCCGTATGAACTTCGCGGAAAGCGAGCTTCTGCTGTCGTTTGTCGGCGTAGCTCATCGGCCCGCCAAAGATCATGAGGCAGCCGTCGGGTTCTGGGAACTTGTCGGTCACCTCCTTTGGCTCGGCATCGGGTGCCGAGTCGCGCTTCTTCCCTTTGCCCGCGCGGGGGCTCCAGAGATGAAGCGCTTCAGGGTTTCGCAATCCATGTATTTGTGCTTGACGGGGTACCCGTGATGCGAACATGGGCTATCCATCAGCTTTTCGAAGTGGTTGTGGTCCTGTCGTGCCTACTACTTGGTAGGGCGGTCGGCGGTCGCGACCACAGGGCCCTCGCGGCCCTGCTTCCCCTTCCGCTTCCGCTTGTCGGAGCGGTCGGAGGGAACGCTGGCATCAGGGGCGGCCTCTCGCTTGGCCTTCCCCTTGTCGAAGATGGCACCCACGGCCTCCTCGCTGGAGGCGTTGTTGGTGGTGATGTCGAGAAGCTCTTTAGTGGTCTTGGGCTTGGCGTAGCCTAGCTTGTGTACCAGAGCCTTCGAAGTGGTGCCGTAAATGAACGCCCCGACGACGTCGGCGTCGCAGATGTCGGGGAGCTCATTGCACTGCAGAGAGAATCACCGGATGTAATCCTGAAGCGACTCTCCCGGCTGCTGTTTGCAGCTTTTTAGCTCCCAGGAGTTCCCAGGGCGCTTGTAGGTGCCCTGAAAGTTACCGACGAAGACGCTCTTCAAGTCGGCCCAGCTCCTGATGATGTTCGCGGGAAAGTATTCGAGCCAAGCTCGAGCGGAGTCCGCGAGGTATATGGGGAGGTACTGGACGATGAAGAGATCATCCGTAGCTCCCCCCGCCCGGCATGCGAGCCGAAAATCCTCCAACCTGACACTGGGGTTCGTTGCCCCAGTGTACTTGGTTATGTTGGTGGGGGCCCGAATCGACGGGAAGTCGCGACGGCGGATCTCCGCCAACGCCTGCGGGTCCGCGCGTCGGGACTCGGCGGCGGCGGTGGCGCCGCCGTCCTCGCCCGCGATGGCCACCGCGACCGCCCGCCTTCTTCCGGCTCAACGGTGCGCTAACGCCGCGATTTCGCCCAAGTGTTCGCGCACCGGAGTGCGGGAGGCCTGGGGCCGCTCGAGGGGCGGCACCGTCTGCGCCGAGCCCCGACAGTCCGGAGTGGCAGCGCGGCTTGGGTGGCTGGATGAAGCCCCCGAGCGAAAGGAGACAGAAGGCTGCATGTGCTGCACCGCAGCACGCTCTACCAGTCCCCGGAGGTTCTGGTAGGTGGCCTTGGCCCCCGGGTCCTCTGGCTCGGGAATGCCGCTGGCAAAGATTGCCGCTGCAGCGACATTCGCCGCACGGGAAAGTCTGAAGACCGTGGCGACCCTCGACCAATTGCCGCCGACTCGCGTGCGCGCACGCAGCGTGCAGTCGCGCTGTGAAGGCCGGGATCATCCGCTGCAATGCGACATTCTGGCTAGCACGGGGAAAGTACGGAAGACCGTGCGACCCCTCGACCAATTGCCGCTCTTCTTTGGCTGGCGCACGCAGCGCGTGCAGTCTTGGCGTCTGGCCGACCTGCCCAGTCGGCTCGAGCTCGCTGCTTGGCCTTTGGGCCTCCATTTGCTTCAGCGTTGTTGCCGAGCTCTGCGGGCTTAGAGGTTCTTAAGCGCTTCGCGCTAAATCTCCGCCTCCCGCGCCTCGGAGCGTCGGGCGGCGGTTCCCGGACTGACGGAGGTGGCGGTTGGGACGTCCGTCCCCGCCATGTTGCACTCGCGAGGGTACAACACGTCGGAGGTGCGCTCCGAGTCGGAGCCAGAGTCGAGGCTGGAGGAGCTCTCCACCAAGTCATAGACGGAGGTCGGCAGGTGGCCGACCATAGCCACGAGGCGCGAGCCTGTGGGAGGCGACGCTGCCGCCCGCGCAAGCTCGTGCGCGTCGACACTAAAGGCGGCGCGGTGCTGGACGGACTCCCGCCTTGGGGTCCGCACGGGGTCCCCAAGCCGAAGGTCGCCGAGGGTATCGGCAACGGAGTCCAGGCTCGAGGTGGGCGCCCGAGCCTGGGGAGTGGCAGGGATGAGCACGAACTCTCCCGCTGGGGTGGCGATGAAGTCGAGGGAGCCGAAGCGAATCCGACTCCTTGACGCAGATGCGTCGTTGTCGGTGAAAAAGGCCATCAAGGAAGGAGATGGGAATCCGGAGATCACGAAAATGACGCACGAAGGCCCCTACCTGGCGCGCCAATTGTCGGTGTTTCGTATAATCGGCAAGTAAATTTGTAAGTATAGGGGTCGCGCGCCCCCTCTCCTCAAATGGTTAGACTACGGGAGTCCAAGGTTTATACTGGTTCGGGCGAAATGTCCCTACGTCCAGTTTATGGTGTGCTCTGTATTGCTCTGAGCGTAGCAGGCTACACTGGATTACAAGCGAAGGCTAAGGACATGCCCTTAGCACTCGCCCGAGTGAAGGAGCTCGGGAAGATTCGTGGTAGTGTTCGTCCGACCGGATTTTGTTGTCCAGGCCGAGGGTGGTTGTGTGAATAAGAGTCGGGTCGGAAGGCTTGGTCGCCTCTTCTCGAGGGCCCCGCCTTTATATAAGTAGAAGGGGCAGGTTACACGGGAATCGAGAGGAAAGTAGGGGTACGCTATGCCCGAGGTTCTGATCTTGGCGCATCGATAGGCTCTGTTTACTCCCATCTTTGGGTTGGTAGACACAACGACATAGCCCGCTGGGAAGACGCTGCCTTGCCCAGCGCCCGCTAGACAGGACGGCGTGAAGGGACGGAGCTTGACTTGGGCACCCCTTGACCGCCTCGGGAAGGAGCTGCCCGCCCCAGCATAGCCGCCGTGTCCTTGGCGTAGGCGACCAGACTGTGACCGACTGTCGACATGGCGGAAATCACGGGTTGCGGCTCGAGGGCCCCGCTGAGGCCAAGTCGAGCTCATGGGGCGCCGGACTTGGGTCCGGTCGAGCTCGGGGCGCCGGACTCGAGCCTAGGTCGGGGCCTGCGGGGGCGCACAACCCAAGGCCAGGTCAGGGTCCTCTCGGCGGGCCTGACCAAGGACGGGGTTTCTTCGAGACCGGATGAGGCCGTGGACCAAGGCGTGGCCCAAGACGGCCCAATCGGTGCTCCATCCGGCGAAGCCCCCTACTGTGATGCCTGTGTGACTGAGAGAAATATGGTCTTGAAATAGATGTATACTTTGCTGTGGGGTACCCCTGGTATGAGTTTTCGTCACTTGTCTTGCTATTCTCCCTCTTGGAGATGTAGCCGAGTCCCCGCTTATCTTGAGGCGCCCTTGGCTTGCTCAAGATCTCATCGAGGATGGCTTTTCCCTTTACGCACCTCTTCAAGTCATTTTCTGATCTAATGACTTGAGCCTTGAGCTCATTGTTTTCCTCTACAAGGTTAGTTTCAACATGCACAGAAGAAGTAATAGCAATAGAATTTGAGCAACAAGGTGTATCAATTAAATCTTCATAAGAGGTGGGCATGTCAATTTTTGATGAAATATTAGAGTTGACATTTAAGCACGGCATTTCATCAATTAAATCACATGATATTCCTATATCCACCTTAGCCTTATAAATTTCTTTGAGAAGGAGGGATTCATGATTTTCTTTAAGCATATTATAATCACTTTGAAGTGATTCATGTTCAAGTTTTAAAATCTTATATTTTGTTTTCTCCTTCCCAAGATAACTATTGAGCTCATCTAACATATCCATAAGTTCATCGTAAGAGGGCTCATCTTCATCGTCACTTACCTCATTTTTACCTTTCACTATAAAGCAACGAATTCTTGATGAGAGAGAATTTTCGTCGTCGCTTGAGGCGGAGGTTGAGGTTGATGGAGATGTCGGTTCATCACTTGATGTTGTCGTTGAAGAATCATCAACCGACATTTCATCCTCAATGCAATCCTCAATAGATGTGGATGATTCAAATTCATCTTGAAGCGTTATCCACATATCATTAGCGCTCTTGAGATTGCAAATGAGATTAAATATTTCTAAGCTCACAACACTAAATAAAACGTTAGTAGCTTGAGCGTCGAGATGTAGGCATTTCTCCTCTTCTTTAGTTGGAGCATTATTATTTAGTGGAGAAGAAAAGCCGACATCTACGATCCACCATATTTGTGGGCTCATGGATTTAAAATGATTAAACATAAATAATTTCCATGAAGCATAATTAGAGGCATTAAGCACATGTGGATCGTGTAAGTGCACTAATCCGCTAGACGCCATCCTTTTTACAATCTAGACGGTTAAGCTTAAATGAGAGTGACCGTGGCTCTAATACCACTTGTAGGGTCGAGGATGCGCCTAGAGGGGGGTGAATAGGCGTTTTACAAAATTCGATCGCTCACTAATCAATTCGCCTAATCAACCCCTATGTCAAAACCTAATCAAAGATATATGCGAAGTTTATAAACTAGGTTTTGACAATTAAAGCCTAAATCAACTAGGCTCACTAGTTCACTAACTAATTTATGTCTCTAAACTAGAATTGCTAAATTAAACAATCAATTAACACTAAGCAATTCTATCACAATCAAGCAATCATGAATATATCAATAAATGTAAATGCTTGAAGGTAAAAGAGACAAAGGACAAATGATGTTTTTCCGTGGTGTTCGAAGACTTACCGGTCTCCCCTAGTCCACGTTGAGGCAAGCCCAAACCTTGGACCGGCTCCCACTTGAGCACCCGCCTCGATTTCACTAGTTGAGGTTTTTCACGCTTTCGCGTAGGCTCAACCCGAACCTTCACAAACTTCGCCGGGGCTTCTCACAACCTCGAGAGCTCCCACGCCTGACGCCTACGCCATCTAGGAGTCGGCAACCTCCAAGAGTAACAAGCTGATCCTTCGCTTGAACTTCACCAAGCACAACACATGCGCTCCCGGTGATCACCTAGTGCAACACATGCACCTAGGCCTCTCTCAAGTGCAACACATGCACAAGAGATCACTCAATCCACTCCTAATTGCAACACATGCAATTAGTCTCACTCTTTTGCTCAAGAATCAAATGTGGGTGTGCAACACATGCAACACCACACCCAAACACTCAACCAAGCAAGCAACCTATCCCCAAGCCCCCCCAAGGGGTCTATTTATACCCCACAAAAGAAAACTAGCCGTTGGGGGCTTTTTACAGAAATTCGGGCAGAGAGGCCGGTCATACCGCCCCTGGGCCGGTATGACCGCTCCTCACAAGCCAACGCCTAGAAAATTAGCCGTTGCACGAAATCCAGGTCATACCGCGCCCTTGGCCGGTATGACCGCACATGGCCGGTATGACCGCAGGCACCTCCGGTCATACCACATGCTCAGCGCCAAAACACACTCCTTTGGAAAAAACACACCGCACGGGGCCGGTAGACTACGCACGGCCAAGATGATCAAGATGGGGTGCGGTCATACCGCCCCCACTGACTTCAAACGCGGTTTTTTTCGCGCAATCTTTTGTCCAAAGAACCAAATGCTATTCTTTGAGCTATTAGATGATCAACACATGATCATACACTCATGCAAAACACATTTGCACCAAATTAGTTCATGCTCAAAGAATTTCAACCAAAATTGCAAAACACATTTCGCAACCAACTCAAAATCTATTTGCAAAACGTATTAAGCAAATCAAACTCGAGTTTATGAGATTAATCCCCCTAGCCCTGTGAAGATCAACACGAGACCCAGTCAACTTGCCAACACCCGTTGCAAGTCCTACTCACATGCTCTCGGGATTCCGGACTCATAACCCTCGGTTTATTCGCACAACGAACTTGCAAATAACTCAATAAACATATTTCATGCTTGAGCACTACTCTTTGCAACACATGCAAAAGTCTAGCTCCAAGCAACACCAATTCAAAATGCATGAACTCTCTAATTGCAACACATGCAATTCTCTTGTTCCATGCAACACCAAATCAAACTTCATACTAAGACCAAATGAATCGTATGAGCTCTCTACTTGCAACACATGCAAGCCTCTAGCTCCATACAAACACATAAACATCAAATCATGCTTGAGCTTTCTCCTTTTGCAATACATGCAAAACTTAGCTCCAAGCAACCACATGTTTTGGAGAGATTGTTTTGAATGAAAACAAAACATGAAGCTTCAACATTTGCAACACATGCAAAAGTAAACTTCATGCAAAAGCCAACATATATAGCTTATCCTATTTGCAACACATGCAAATCAAAGTTTTATGCGAAAACCAAATGCATATACTCTTCTTCTTTGCAACACATGCAAATCCGAGCATAATGCAACAACAACCAAGCATAAGCTTAACCCATTCGCAACACATGCCAAATGGTTAGTTCTTATGCAAAAACCAAATCAAAATAATTTGAGCTCAAGTGAACGCGGGATTGAGATCATCAACACATGATGAAGCTCAAACTAGGACTCAACCCCTCTTAATAGTACGACGATAAAAATTAGACTCAAAGACTACAAAGTCCTTAGCCTATCTAGTTATACCTTTGCCGCCACGCGCAAGCAATCCCCTTTGGGGTCTTTATGATCTTCATTCATACGCTCCCCCGGAATTATTACTCGACTCTTCTTTATCTTCGGGATCTTCTCTTGACGTCCATCACCTCATGATACCGTCTTTATCCCATTCTCAATCATCCTTGGACTTAACCTAACTCAATCACAACTCATAAAATAGTTAGTCCAAGATGCATGGTTGTCTCAATTATCTCTTGCACTCCATTAACACTTAATGGATGCCTTTAGATCAATTGAGTACAACCTAAATCAATTTGAATGATTTAAATGTGTCTTAAGTACAATAATACGACGCATGCTTCATTATACTTAAGAGCTATTCATTTGTCCTTAATTAATCAAAGAACACCATCAACACATGATGAAATGTTCTTTAATGATTAACAAGACAAATGAACTCAATTTAAATTTTTCATTTAAATTGATATGAGTATATATTTACTACACAAGTTTTCATATACTCATGTTGGTGAAAAGTAATGGTCCATTATGTGTAAACTATATGGAAATGATCATTACTCTAAGTCATCAACTATGGAATAAACCCCACATGTATATGTGCATAGATATAATTGACATGGATATAATATGCACATATTCAATTTGATCACATTGGAGTATATCCTATATTACCATGAGTATACTATAACTAGGCAATTTAAATATATACTCAAGAATTTAGTTTCTTTGTCTTGATCCTTATATGTGTCAATAAAGAATAGATCAATATAATGAAACCTTCAAATTAAATTACAAACTCCCCCTAAGTATGTGCATCCATGTAATATATGGATTAGGAAACATGATGCATATTTTGTGGTTAATATAATGGGGATATTTATAGTTTAACTTGAATCCAATGTATGAGTTTTAGGCTGTGTGCATATATTAGGTTTTATGTAATTGGACCAGGTAATTAGGGATAAAAAATTAGGGTTTGCTAAGATAAATAGGCGAGGGTACTCCTGGTTTTGTTGAGAGCCGCACGAAAAAAAAGAGGAGCGCGGGGGCTCCGGCGGCGCGCAGAAAATAGAGACGAGCAGTGGCCGGGTGAAGACCGTGGCGGCGACGCACATCTCGGTCGAGGGCCAAGAAAAGTGGAGCCGAGCAGCCCTTGTGCGTCAGGCAGTGCAGAGAAGTTCTCCTTGAAGCATTGTGCTAGCAAGGACAGAAGCTCCAGAAGTACGAAGCAAGAGACGCAAAGAAAGCGAGAGAAAGAAGAGTTGAAGAGTGATCTGTTCAGGTAGTTTACAACTTTTCTGTATATGAATCAATCACATTCACAAGCATGCACTGATTTTAACATGGCTTTCTTCCGTGTCTTAGATTAATTTTTCTAGATTGATTATTCAAGTTTAATTAGCATTTTATTAATTTCTAGGATTAATAAAAACACAAAAAAATTAGTCTTAGGTGTTAGTTTGCACAAATTCACCCCATCTTAGTGCGCCTCGATCCTAGTTTGCACCAATTCACCCCTCTCTTGGTACGCCTCGATCCAACAGAAGCCCAGCCTTGCACTGTTTAACTATTTATATGTGTATAGTGTTTTGTATATATACTTTTATTAGGGTAATGTTAGGAGCTAAGATAGCTATAAAGGTCAAGGCATAGCTATAAAGGCCCAATGCAAACAACTTAACTATCAAATATCAAAATATGGGATATGGACATACGCTGAAAACTCAAGGACTACACCATATATGCTTAGATTAGCATATGGAAGCTCCAGATATTACGGACCCAATTCTATGGGATAAGATATACACGGAGTGGATATCTTCATACATGGAAGGATTTGATAGTTTTCCCGTTACGAGGGAACCAACTCGAGTATGCCTGATATTTAGGGAAGTTTGGATACACTACGGAAATCACGTGAATATGGACTCCTCATCGGCTACGATCTGGAATCCCAAACTGACTATAACTCGACTTGAGGAAAAGCTACCTTGACTATATAAGGCTAGAGATAGGTATCTTAAAAAAAAGCAATTCTCAGACAATAAGACCTCTAGTGCTAGACAAGCGAGAAGACCTTTCAAGAAGAGCATCCAAGAGCCAACGAGCCACGTTTCGTCAAACTCAAGCCATAGCTTAGCCATCCTATAAAATTTAATCTCCATTGTAATTAGAGCTAGACATCCTGCTTTGTACTCTGTTCATCGGCTCCATACATTATCCATACAGGAGTATGGCATTACTCCATCCGAGGGCCCGAACCTGTCTACATTGTGTGCCTTTGATTTCGTGCTCGACTCTGCTAACCCGAAAGTACCCGATACTACAAGTTTATTGTTGTTCCTAACCTTCGACAATTGGTGCGCCAGGTAGGGGCCTTTAACTGTTTTTGCAGATCAGACATGTCTTCGATGCGTGCTAACATCAGAGTTTGCGACGTTGACCAAGCTCCACCAATCGGATCTGAGATCGTCTTCGAAACCATGCTTTATCGATGAGGATCGGGCGGAAATCTTGAGCACATCGGCTTCACCGAGTCCCATTCCGGGGACCAAGGCCGAGAGGTGTGCTTCATAGACTTTAACCCTATGGAGCCCAGCGTCCTCAAGTACGTCGAGACGGAGACTGATAGCGACAGTGACTGCTTCAGCAGTGAGTAGTAACTGAACAGATCGATGTGTGTTCATGGCCAGAGACAACAATGGTGCTATTGCCGGAAGTTCCCAAGAGAGAGATCCAAGGGTAGAAACCACAGATGGTCAGGGACAGCAATATCCCCCTGTGCATGCCTCAAGATCCTGTAGCGGCAACAACTACAGCGTGAGTGACCACAAGCACTGTTGCTCCCAACATTGCAGATCATCGTCGAGATCTAACCGCTGTAGCCATAGCCGGGATCGTGGCCAACCTGTTGAGGCAACTTGATCTCAATAATCGAACGACGCTCCATCCGCAAGAGCCGGATTTTCAGGGACAGTAGACTCTTCGGCGGCGCAACCACAATAGTGGGCCCACGCGCCCCAGAGTCAGATCCTCGAGCCACAAAGAGCGACATCTTCAATACCCCTCCATTGCGCCATCTTACCCGCGCACCCAGTTGAGCTGAGTCTGTATGGGTGTGTATTTTTTGACTAGACAGTCTTGTGAGCCATGCTTTGAAGCACGAACTCTTCCATTGTCTTCGACTCAACAAATTGTCCCCAAACATCTTCAGAGATGTACCTGTACTTCTGGAACAGAGTCATTTCCTTATTGACGTAATTAGCAACGAGGACGCTCTTGATGTTCTTCCACGCGTTCTCCACCACTAGCAACGCGTACCATCGTAGTGCAAGCATGGCATCTCGTGGAAGCTCGAACGATGCAAATATTTCTGTCACCAGGTTATCGCGCTCCTCATCTGTCAGCGTCTTCCAGGATGGATAGGTGATGGGGACCCTTTCACGCCCAACGATCCTGCACATGGTCTGGAAAACAACCGTAGCCTTTGGAGAGGTAGTACGGGCCCCATCGTGCATATCAATAGTTGTGATGGTGTATCGACTTTGAGTCCTTTTACTAAGCCCTCCACGCCTATTTCCTTCTAGGCATGTCATCAAATCCCTTCGGTGGCGAGGATTGAGGGGACGCCATCTTGTATGATGCATGGTTAAGAGTAGGTAAGTTAAGAGAGGTAAATTTAAGAGAAGGTAAGTTAAGAGTTATTTTGCACATGCAAGATTAAGAGAATCAACATTGCTTGGAACATCAAAATTGAATGCAGATTGTATTATATTGCTCTCAGATAAGGGTTGGTTGAAGATTTTAAATCTTCAATCGCAATCACGAATGGGTTAACAATTAATTTAGTGAATAAGGCCTTAAACCCTTACCACCTTAATATTCAGATTAAGAACTTGCTAACTGAATCAACAATAGACTACCAGTTTAGCATTTCAACAAGATGATTCTAAAGCAATACAACAGCACTAAAACCGATCCACTCAATCAAGCTTTAAGCACACCAGTAACAGTTAAGGTAACAAAGTGTATTTAGCTAAGTATCTAAATAGCACATGTACTGATATAACAATCTCAATCTATGCATAAATCAGAAATTAAACCAAAATGTTGTGACTGATAGCACAATCAAGATTAAATCAGCAGCTAGTATATGTAATGAAGTGCTGACAGAAAGGTAATAACAGGGGAGGGAGGAGGGCACCATCGAGGGAGAGGGGAGACATCACCGAGGGGGAGAGGATATACCGCCGAGGGGGTGGGCGCGACCGAGGGGGGAGGGCTCGGCCAGGAGTTGCCACCAAGGGGGGAAGGTGCCATCGAGGGAGGAGAGCATGGCCAAGGGAGGAGGGCTCCACCGAGCTAGGGCGAGGGCACGGCCGAGGGGGGAGGGCGCTGCCGAGTGGGAGGGCACCGCCAAGGGAGAGGGCTTGTGATAGCTATGGTTGCAACAAACTAAGTGTGCGCGGGACTTAGTGAATGGCAAGTGCGGGACTTCGTGAATGGTGATGACTTTATCCCCAAAACCGTCTGGGATGGGATAAAGTCATCCCAGATGGTTCAAGCCCAAAATTGCCTAGGATGAGCCATTTTATTATTTTTTGTTGTACAAACATATATTTCATGTATTAAAATTAATCATAATACATATATCTTATTTAGTATAATATACATACACCTGATTAATTTTAATTAATACATCTCAGTAATTATAACTAATACACATCTCATTAATTATAATACAGGAACACTTGGTATATACATGAAGACCTCATGACAACTCCACTTACTTATTCTTTTGTACAAAAATTAGCCCTTCACGATGATTAACACGTGTGTAGCTAGCTTTCTCAGGTTGGTCTTCCTGTATTGTGACGCCGGTACCAATAGGAGGCAACTCGTCGAACTGATTATATTTTTTCTCATCTACCACATTCTCGACTCCGACAATCCTCCTTTTTCCCTGAAGAACAACGTGGCGCTACTTGTCGGACGGGTCAGTTATGTAGAAAACTTGAACAACTTGGTTGGTGAGAATGAATGGTTCGTCTTGGTATCCGACACGTTCAAGGTCCACAGTTGTGATGCCGTACTTGTCAACCTTCAAGTGCTATAGGTTAACCCAATGGTACTGAAATAACGGGATCTTGAACAGTACATAGTCGAGCTCCTAAATTTCCTCAATGAACCCATAGTATGAGCTCCTCATCGATCCAGTGGTATTCAGCGCATCGATGTGAACACCGTTGTTCTAGTTTGTGCTCTTCATGTCCTGGTTTCTCATGTAAAATGTGTACCCATTTAAGTCATATACTTTCCATGTTACAACCGTAAAAGCTAGCCCTTTTGCAAACCATGTCAGCGTATCACCTGATGTGCTTTCAGTAATGGGTTGTCGCTCCTTGCACCATCTGTTGAACTGAAGGTTATGCTGTCTGATGATCCAGTACTCCTACCGCGTCGAATTCTCTTGCTGTAGCCAATTCTTGTGCTCGTCGATATACGGGGCCACAACAGTCATGTGTTGCAGAAATATGAAAGGGCTTTCGTGCACGCAACTGGATCAGGTGTGATTGCTTTCTTTCCGATGGTCCCGATGCCCTGGAGCCTCCCCCCTCATGGCGGGATCGAGACACACCTATTGGTTCGACCTGAGCCATGTAATCCACATAGAATTCGATGAACTCTTTGGTTGCATAACCTTTGATAATGCTACCCACCGGTCAAGATCGATTCTGTACGTAGGACTTGAGAATTCCCATATACCTCTCGAACGGGTACATGCTACGTAGGAACACAGGCCCGCACATCTTTATCTCCCTCACAAGGTGAATAATGAGATGGACCACGATATCGAAAAACAACATAGGGAAATTGTGTCTTGAGATGTATTTCCGCAAAGCATCTAGTCCTTAAGGATCGACAACCTTCTGAGCAATTGTGTCAAAGAAATAACACAACCTTGTGATTGTCTCCTGAACCTTGGTCAGTAAAATACTTCTAATTGCCACAGGGAGTATCTGTGTCATAAAGCACATGGCAATCATGGGACTTCATGCCAGTTAAACTCAAATCATGCATCGAAACAAGTCTCTTCATGTTGGACGAGTAACCAAACAGAACTTTCACACCATGTAAGCACTTGTATAGTTCGGTTCTCTCAGCCTTAGACAGAGTGTAGCAAGCAGGTTTGTAGTATGTTCAGCCTTTATCGGTCTCTTTCGGTGCTAACTCAGGTCTGATGCCCATATCGACCAAATCAAGCCGTGCATTCATAATGTCCTTTGTTTAACCCTTAATGTTCAATAAGAGCCCAATCAAGATATCACAGACATTCTTCTCTACGTACATCACGTCGATGCAGTGCCGAACTTCTAGGTGCTCCCAATAAGATAGGTCCCAAAATATTGATCTCTTCTTCCGCATGCTCTTCTCACGGGTCCTCGATTTACGTCCCTTTCCTATTGCAACATCCAACTTCTTAACCATATCGTGAATGTCTGTCCCACTTAAAGGCTTTGGAGCTAAAGTATTCAATCGTGCCGTTGAATTGTTTCTTCATTTTGCGGTATGGATGATTCCTCCGAAGGAACCTATGGTGACACATCTATACGGTTTTGCATGAGTGATCCAGCTAGACACTCTTAGTGTCATCCAAACAGTGAGTATATACTTTGGCTCCTTTTGTACTCTGTCCCGATAGCTTAGTAAGGGTAGGATAATCATTTATGGTGTAGAACAACAGGCAGCGCAAAGTGAAGTACTCTCATTTGTGAGCATCCCATACCTGCACCCTAAGAGCCCACAATGTGTCTTTCACCAATGGTGCTAGGTACACATCAATATCGTTCTCAGATTGCTTCGGGCTTTGAATGAGTATAGACATCAATATGTACTTTCGCTTCATAGACAACCAAGGAGGAAGATTGTACACACAGAGATTCACGGGCCATGTGCTATAATGACTGCTCATGTTACCGAAAGGATTTATTCCATCCATACACAATCCGAACCTTATATTCCTCGAATCCGCTGCGAATTTTTTAAACCCCCTATTGATGTTTCTCCATTGCATCGAATCAGTAGGATGCCTAATCATTCTATTGTTCTTACGCTTATCTAAGTGCCATCGAACCAATTTTGCCTCTTTTAGGTTCGCAAACAAATGCTTCAAACAAGCAATTATAGGTAGATACCATGCCACCTTAGTAGGAGGTCCTTTCTTCACCTCCATGCCCTCCTCGTCATCATCCAATCTATCTTTACGCTTGTACTGGGATGTGTTGCAAACCGGACATATATGCAATTTTACGTACTGTTTGCGGTATAAAATACAATCATTTGGACATGCATGTATTCTTTCTACTTTCATTCCCATGGGACAAAGAACCTTTTTAGCTTTGTAGGTGGTTGTCGGCAACTCGTTTCCCTCTAGAAGCATATCCGCTAACAAACATAATAGCGCCGTGAAACTGTTGTTGGACCAACCGTTGCTTGCTTTTAATTTCAGCAGTTCTAGCACGAACGACAACCTTGTGTATTTGGACTTGCAACCCGGGAACAAAGGTTTCTCAAAGTCGCCCATCAAGCCCCAAAATTTTACGTACTCCCGCTCATCATGGTTCCCTTCTGTATTCCGGTCGTCTCCGCCTCAAGCGTTGTCATCGAGCAGAAGCGTCCGCCACTAGTCTCCTCCTCCTCCTCTGGCGATAGCTACGACTCATCGGAGGGCTATCGTGATGGCTAGGAGCTAGAGGATTGTTGGTGATATGCCCTAGAGGCGATCATATGAGATGATTGTATCATACGCCCTGTTCATGTACTTATTAGTTCCATGAATAAATGTCATTCCTTTGTTCATTGAGTATGACTTAATTGTGAAACATATTGGTTATATGATATTATTCTAAACGATCCTCGGTCACATATCATTATGTGGGACAATAGTGATCGACCAAAGACATGTATTGATTGATGGTAATGTTTCACATACCATAGATATGGAGATATCAAATCAATAATGTGGGCACATGTTAGAGAACATGGGGTTGGATAAGACCCACTCCGAGACACTGATAAGATTGTTATCTTAGAAGTGCCATCGATGTAGTCTCGAGTGGTATACCTATACGATCCTTCGACCGAGATTCTTATTGATTCTCAAGATGTGTAATTGTATACCTTGGGGCTATCAAATGCTTCTCCGTAATAGGAGCTATAAAGTTAGCTTACGGGTATGCCAAGAAACATGACGTGAGATATAAGAGATCAAGATGGAATTTGCCCTCCTTGATAACGGAGAGATATCTCTCGCCCCTGTGGATGGATATGAAAAGTGCATGGCCATGCCAAAGTGATTAAAGTGTTAATCACGAATTATATCCATTACATTGACGAGTGAATGGGTCGAGCTACCACAAGGATGGCACACATCTTGCCTTGAGCTTGACCGGTATCGCGGGCAAAAGGATCGGTATATGTGTATATCAAGGTTCAGCCGACACGATCATTCGTGTATTCGGGGACAACATGTCCTGCTAGGAACCATGTTGTCCGATGGTCCGAAAAGAGGTTTCAGAGCCATGGCCGCTTATGCATGAACCTAACGGGTCACACACTTAACGGGTTGGATCATGTCGATGGATTGGATCCATTAGTGGGTTTACACGATTTGGATCCTCTGGCGCCCTAATGGATTTCTCTTGAGAAGATCCATTAGCGTGAGTCCTAATGGGCTTCTATTGTAGAAGGCCCGTTAGTGCACTCTATATAAAGGGGCATGGGGTGTGTGCCACAAGGTTCTCCCCACCACGAAACCCTAGCCATCGACCTCTACCCCGCCAGAAACCCTAGCCGTCGCGTGGTGCTAGCACACGGCAGCTGACGACGCTCCACCCCTGGACGGTGGATACCGAGAGGCGCCACATCTGCCCTCGGCGCCGATCGCGATCGGTTTCACCCTTCCAACTCGCGCGGCACATCTACATCCGCCGCGCAGCACCCACCTGCGAGGAGACGCTAAGGACTCAGCGATCACTCGGCAAGCACTCGAGCGTCCGGCGACCACTCGGCGAGCACTCGGCGATCACGCGAGCACTCGGCCGAAAGCAATGGAGTACGCTCGACACGTGACAAGGTGCGAGCACGCGGGAGGCTTCACCCACTTACTTCCGCCGCTAACGTGCTCCAAGGGTAATGCTCCATGATCTTTGACTCGCATGATTCCCGGTGTTCGCGTAGAAAAATTTTGTTTTCGCCAGAGTAGCACCGCTTTCCATCGATGGTATCGAGCCGATCTTGCGTTGTCTTAGATCTGGATGCTGCACATATGTTGATATGCTGTTTGATTTGTCACGGGTTGATGTGATCAATCGGTATAGGGTTCATGAGGAACGAGTTGGTAGTCTTCTTGTGGCCAAAAGATTAGTTCGTGCTTTATCAAGATCGTGTCGCGGATCGGTCCATACCGGTGGAAACACCATCCGACTTCCGCCATGATCCATCTATGATATGAGCCAACAGACGAGCGTCGGCGCCGTTAACCTTCTCGAGGGCCTCACGCAATTGATGTATGAGTTGATGGTTCTACACGATCAAAAGATTAGTTCGTGCTCGATCCGTTTCATGCCGTGCATTACCCCTACCATTTGGTAACACCATCGGGTAGTAGTCCGTCTTTGAATAGATCGTGCCAACAGACGAGATCGGTGGTCGCCGCCTTCTCATGGAAATTGAGGCATTCTGATGGCTCGGAATCGGCATGATTTGATCAATCCGATTGAATTTCCATAGCGCCAGAGATATGATCTACGCTCTCGAAAAATTTTCTCACGGCCCTTCAACCCGCCGCTAAGGCTAAGCGGGACCGCCGTGATAGTCATAGTAGCGGCCGTTAAAGAAAACTTGATTCCCAACGCAGGGTAGAATACGATTCTGCGCTTAACTTGTTTTTGCAGGGAATGATGTGAAATAGTATGGCTCCCTTGTGTGTATGTGATGCATTAATGTAATTTTCATAGTCTGCGTGCTATGGTTAATTGCAGCTTGGGCTGCCGTGTTATTGTATAACGACCTGCGTGTCGATTTGTGATGCTTGAAATCCTCATGTAAGTTGTTTACTAGCTATTAGACATAGTAGCGTGGTACTCGATCATGGAGGCCGGCTTCAAGCATGATGGCTCAGTGGACAGGAAGCCTCGATGGACAAGAAGCGCGACAATGGAGATTGGAGTGCTTTGGGCCATACTATTTCACAAGTTAATGTGATTATCTGTGATGATTCCTGTCATGCTATTCTATCATGTTTGGTGGATATGATTGTCATGTTAGAATGGTTTCCCTCGAAAAATTAAGAGTTTCATGCCCTTCCAATAGCTGCACCTATAAAGATCTTGTACGTTGAATGGTAGTTTCTGCCAAAGCAGGGTGCCATCAACTTCCTTGATCAATAGGGTGGATGTCGACATCCGCATGCATAGTATTGGTTTACTTATCGGCTATCAAAACGGTTTTGGGCTTCGGGCATGGGTGTTGGGAGCGGGCATTGGATGCCACCTAACAAACAAGAATCACATATGATGTGATTGGCAATGTTATGCCTACCTATGTCACTAGGTTCTAGCGGTGATGCCAAAGCTCACTAGGACTTTAGTGAATATGGATCTTGTCCTCATCGAAGTCGCCAGAGGGAAAGTGACTTTAGTGGGAGTATCTTTTATTAAAATGTTTAATAGAAGATTTACATGAACATTGTGCTAAGACTTTGCGATTTATTTCATTTGTAGATGGCACCTAATATCGCCACTCAAAACACCGGTTTTAATTTGCGATCAATTCGAGAAAGAGAAACTCTCTCGAACAAACTTTATTGATTGGTACCAAACTTGAGAATTGTTCTCAAGCAAGAGAAAAGGAATATGTCATTGAGGAGCCATATCCCGAGGAACTAGTGAAGATGCTATCGCACGAACGACGCGTGCTTATGAGAAGCATGTTAATGATGAGGTTGATGTTGGTGCCTTATGCTTGCTACAATGAACTCGAGCTTCAAAAGCAATATGAGAACACGAATGCCTATGCTATGATCACAGCCTTCGTAGCATGTTTGAGAACCAAGCTAGGGCCGAGAGATACTCGATCTCAAAAGCTCTGCTTATGCAAGCTAATCAAGGTAGTTCGGTGAGTCCTCATGTGATCAAGATGATTGGTTACATTGAGAACTTGGAGAAACTGAACTCCCCTTAAGCCAAGAGTTGGCATTGATGTGATTCTCCGCCGCTTCAAGAAGCTTCGAGCCTTTCATCATGAATTTTCATATGAATGGCATGGAGAAAATATGTCCGAATGCATGGGATGCTTAAGACAAGAGAGGAAAGCATCAAGAAAAGCAATAATCATGTGATGATGGTCCAAAAGGATGGTGGTAAGAAAAGGAAGCGCGGAGCAAAAGGCAAGGGTGTGGATACGATCCCCAACCCTAAACCTAAGACCAAAAGTGGTCCTACTGCTTCTGATGCATGTCACTACTGCCATAAGAAAGGTCATTGGCGTAGGAACTGCAAGAAATACTTGGAGGATAAGAAGAATGGAACTCTAGCTTCCACTTCAGGTATTAATGTTATAGAAATTAATCTTGCTACTTGTCCTAATGAGTCATGGGTATTTGATACCGGATCGATGATTCATACTTGCAAATCGCTGCAGGGCTAAGAAGGACTAGAAGATGTGCAAGTGGTGAGGTGGATATTCGGCGTCGCAATGGCGCAAAGGTTGCTGCAATGGTCGTTGGCGTTTATCCCTTATCGCTACCTTCGTGATTAGTTTTGGAATTAAATAATTGTTACTATGTTCCAGCTTTGAGCGTAAACATTATATCTTCTTTATGTTTGGAAGAAGATGGTTTTGATATTGTAATAAAGAACAAATGTTGTTCAATTTATTTCAATGGTATGCTCTATGGTCATTGTCCATCATTGAATGGGCTATATGTGCTAAATCTTGAAGATAATTTTGTCTATAATGTTAATGCGAAAAGACTCAAAGCAAATGATTTGAATTCGCTTATCTCGTGGCATTGTCGCTAGGCCATATAAATAAGAAGCGTGGAGAAGCTCCATAAAGATGGTCTTCTTGATTCATTTGATTTTGAATCATTTGACACGCATGAGCCTTGTTTAATTGGCAAGATGACTAAAACACCTTTCATGGTTCAAGTGAGAGGCGAGTGACTTATTGGCCTTAGTACATACTTGATGTATGTGGACCAATGAGCGCTGGGGCCAGAGGTGGATTTCAGTACTTCATTACCTTTACCGATGACTTTAGTAGGTATGGCTATATCTATCTAATGAGGCATAAGTCTGAATCTTTTGAAAAGTTCAAAGAGTTTCAGAATGAAGTGCAAAATCATTTGGGCAAAACAATTAAATTTCTACGATCTGATCGTGGAGGTGAGTATTTGAGCCATGAGTTTAATGATCATCTTAAGAATTGTGGAATAGTTCCTCAATTGACTCCACCTGGAACGCCTCAATGGAATGGGGTATCCGAACGGAGGAATCGAACTTTGTTGGACATGGTTCGGTCTATGATGAGTCAAACTGATCTTCCATTGTCATTTTGGGGATTTGCTCTAGAAACAGTTGCGTTCACACTAAATAGGGTTCCATCAAAATCGGTAGAGAAGACGCCATATGAGATATGGACCGGGAAGCGTCCCTCGTTGTCTTTTCTAAAGATTTGGGGCTGTGAAGCCTATGTAAAACGTATGACGTCTGATAAGCTTCACGCCAAGTCTGATAAGTGCTTCTTTGTGGGGTACCCTAGGGAAACTAAAGGGTATTATTTTTATAACCGAGAAGAGGGCAAAGTGTTTGTCGCTCGGCATGGTGTCTTTTTGGAAAAAGAGTTTTTCAAAAGAGCTAGTGGGAGCAAGGTGCAACTTGAAGAAATTCGGGAAACATCTGAAAATGTTTCAGCTCCTACTAACCCTGAACGGGAAATGCAAAATGTTGCAGAACCCGTGGTAGAGGCACCAGCCCCACGCAGGTCTACGAGGGCAAGCCGTGCACCCGAGAGGTACATGTTCCTCACGACGGGACAGCGCGACGTGTTGTTGTTGGACAACGATGAGCCCAAAGACTATGAGGAAGCAATGGTGGGACCAGACTCTGGGAAATGGTTGGAAGCCATGAGATCCGAAATAAAGTCCATGTATGATAATCAAGTTTGGAACTTGGTTGATCTGCCTGATGGGGTAAAACCTATTGAGTGCAAATGGGTCTTTAAGAAAAAGATAGATATGGATGGAAATGTTCACATCTTTAAGGCACGATTGGTGGCTAAAGGTTTCAGGCAAATTCAAGGTGTTGATTATGATGAAACTTTTTCACCCGTCGCTATGCTTAAATCTATTCGGATCATGCTAGCAATTGCCGCATTCTATGATTGGGAATTGTGGCAAATGGATGTCAAAACGGCTTTCCTAAATGGAAACCTAAGTGAGGATGTGTACATGACACAACCTAAAGGTTTTGTCGATCCAAACGATGCTGGCAAGGTATGCAAGCTTCAGAAGTCTATTTATGGACTGAAGCAAGCATCTCGGAGTTGGAATCTTCGTTTTGATGAAGCAGTTAAAGAGTTTGGCTTCATCAAGAATGAAGAAGAACCTTGTATTTACAAGAAGGCTAGTGGGAGCGCACTTGTGTTTCTAATCTTATATGTAGATGACATATTGTTGACTGGAAACGATATTCCAATGCTTGAAGTCGTTCAATCTTATTTGAGAAAAAGTTTCTCGATGAAGGATCTAGGAGAAGCGACCTACATATCGGGCATAAAGATCTATAGAGATAGATCGACAAGGCTAATTGGATTAAGCCAAAGTACATACATTGATAAAATATTGAAACGGTTCAATATGCAAGATTCTAAGAAGGGTTTCTTGCCAATGTCGCATGGCATTCATCTAAGCAAGACTCGAGTGCTTCAACACCGATGAGCAAAAGAAAATGAGTGTGATTCCATATGCCTCGCTATTGGATCCATCATGTATGCCATGTTATTTACACGCCCAGATGTATCATATGCTCTAAGTGTTACGAGCGGTATCAATCAAACCGGGTGAAAGTCATCGGAACAGGAAGAACATCCTCAAATACTTGCGTGAGGACCGAGGAGATGTTCTTGGTCTTTGGAGGAGAGGAAGAGCTGGTTGTAAAGGGTTACACGATGCTAGCTTCCAAACCGATAAAGATGATTCACGATCGCAATCCGGTTTTGTATTCTGTCTCAATGGTGGGGCAAAGGAGTGGAAAAGTTCCAAGCAAGAGACAAGTGGGTGATTCCACGATCGAGGTTGAGTATATTGCGCCTTCAAGCCGCAAAGGAGGCTGTTTGGATCAGAAAATTTGTTTCTGAGTTGGGGGTTGTAGCTAGTGCATCCTGTCCAGTGGACCTCTATTGTGACAATAGTGGTGCCATTGCACAAGCGAAGGAGCCTAGGTCTCACCAAAAATCCAAACACATACTCAGGCGTTATCACCTCATCCGAGAGATCATCGATAGAGGAGATGTGAAGATTTGCAAAGTGCACACGGATCTGAATGTCGCAGATCCGCTGACAAAACCTCTTCCGCAGCCAAAGCATGAGGCACACACAAGAGCCATGGGTATTAGATACTTGCATGATGCACTCTAGTGCAAGTGGGAGATTGTTGGTGATATGCCCTAGAGGCGATCATATGAGATGATTGTATCATACGTCTGTGTTCATGTACTTATTAGTTCCATGAATAAATGTCATTCCTTTGTTCATTGAGTATGACTTAATTGTGAAACATATTGGTTATATGATATTATTCTAAACGATCCCTGGTCACATATCATTATGTGGGACAATAGTGATCGACCAAAGACATGTATTGATTGATGGTAATGTTTCACATACCATAGATATGGAGATATCAAATCAATAATGTGGGCACATGTTAGAGAACATGGGGTTGGATAAGACCCACTCCGAGACACTGATGAGATTGTTATCTTAGAAGTGCCATCAGGATGTAGTCTCGAGTGGTATACCTATACGATCCTTCGACCTGAGATTCTTATTGATTCTCAGCATGTGTAATTGTATACCTTGGGGCTATCAAATGCTTCTCCGTAACAGGGGAGCTATAAAGTTAGCTTACGGGTATGCCAAGAAACATGACGTGAGATATAAGAGATCAAGATGGAATTTGCCCCTCCTTGATAACGGGAGAGATATCTCTGGGCCCCTCAGTGTGGATGGATAAGGAAAAGTGCATGGCCATGCCAAAGTGATTAAAGTGTTAATCACGAATTATATCCATTACATTGACGAGTGAATGGGTCGAGCTACCACAAGGATGGCACACATCTTGCCTTGAGCTTGACTGGTATCGCGTGGCAAAAGGATCGGTATATGTGTATATCAAGGTTCAGCCGATACGATCATTCTGTGCATTCGGGGGACAACATGTCCCGCTAGGAACCATCTTTGTTGTCGATGGTCCGAAAAGAGGTTTCAGAGCTATGGCCGCTTGCATGAACCTAACGGGTCACACACTTAACGGGTTGGATCATGTCGATGGATTGGATCCATTAGTGGGTTTACACGATTTGGATCCTCTGGCGCCCTAATGGATTTCTCTTGTAGAAGATCCATTAGCGTGAGTCCTAATGGGCTTCTATTGTAGAAGGCCCGTTAGTGCACTCTATATAAAGGGGCATGGGGTGTGTGCCACAAGGTTCTCCCCACCACGAAACCCTAGCCATCGACCTCTACCTCGCCAAACCCTAGCCGTCATGCGTGGTGCTAGCACACCGGCGACGACGTTCCACCTGGACGTGTGATACCGAGAGGCGCTACAGTTGCATCGTCCTCGGCGCGATCGGCGATCGGTTTCACCCTCTCCAACTGCGCGTGCACATCTACATCCGCTGCGTCGTGCACCCCGCAGCGAGGAGGCGTCAGGACTCAGCGATCACTCGGCAAGCACTCGAAGGTCCGGCGACCACTCGGCGAGCACTCTACGGCGGTCGAGTACGCTCGACCACGTCACATGCTTCGGAGCACGCGGGGAGGCTTCACCCACTCTACTTCCGCTGCTAACGTGCTCCAAGGGTAATGCTCCATGATCTTTGACTCGCATGATTCCTGGGTGTTCGCGGTAGAAAAATTTTGTTTTCGGCTAGAGTAGCACCGCGTTTTCCATCAAGGATGACCTAGACAGAGCCGGCTCGAGCAAGGACCCAGACGGTCGCAGCGACGACTCCGACTTCGGCGACGACGAGTGATCGACTACTTAAGTATCTTCCCATTCTTTTGTAGTCAAACTTTTGTAGTCTTTTGTAGTTAAACTTTTGTATCCAGCAACAAGCTAGTTAAACTTTTGTATCTAGCAAGAAGCTTGTTCTTATATATATAATGCGACAATCTAGCTTATATTAATCTAGTAGTCTTTTGTAAGGCATGTTTCGCGCATTTACTATTTTCAATTATTCACTGACAAAATTGATCATCACAGATGGTTTGCGGATAAAATCGTCTGCGATGAGGGAAATATCACAGACTATTTTATCCACAGACTGTCTATGAAGTTATACCTTGTCGGGACCCGAATATGCAAATTCGGACCCTCTGTGTATTCTGCACTAGTCGAGAATCACGCTAGTGCACACAAGCTAAACAGGGTTAAAGTACCACAATCATACACAGCGGAATAATAATAAAGTACTCAAACATGTATATAAATGAGTTGTATGACCTTATGGTCCCCTTACAATAGTTTGCCACGCAGGGCTTACATTAATCAGAGTAATAAGAAATCAACAGCGGAAAATAAAACATCGTGGTGATCCATCTCTTTGCCACAGGCACCTTGACGAGGCTTGCTCCCTAGTTCTCTGGCTCCTCAACAAACTCCTCTTCCCAAGCAGAAGTGGACTCCTCCTCTGGTAAATTGTGTCCGCAAGGGTGAGTACACACCGTACTCAACAAGTCATGCACAGAATGCAGTTCTATTACTACATGCATGGCTTTACAAAGGAATGGCTCAATTGGCTATTTTGCATTGCATCAATATTTTAACTTACTATTTATTTAGATATAAAGCAGCAAAACCACAATAATATAATAAGTTTCTCAATTGTTTTCCACATACTTTTGGACACACAATCCTTAATCAAATTTCACCATTATCCCTGGCACACAGCCTTTCATCCCACTTTATTTTCAAAATCTACCCCTTGACAGTAATCCCCGAGCTTTTTCCAATTCCGTGGACTCGGCTATTCAAATAGTTTTTTACACTCTGCAGAAGTTGTACACTTTACCCACAAGATATAATCAACTCACCACGTCAGCCGTGAATCACCATACAAGAGTATGCGAATGAGCGATCATAACAAAGCCTTTCAGAAACTTCTAGCTCAATCTAGGAACCTCTCCGGGTTGCCTTCACTATTACTTCCCTCACACAGAGCCGAAGTATAGGACAGACGAACACCGTTGGATAGGGTACCAAGCCGTAGCACAGGCACACTCCCCCATACAGTTACCCCCGTGTAACTGCCACCCTAAGGTATCAAAGGTGAGATATCAGAATCCTACTAAACTAGGTCTGTCCCATACCAGACATGTGGTTGTACGAGTGACTCAGGTCAAAGGCTTGCAAGGTGAAGTCCTTAACTGACCAAGGCAAGACATCTTTCTCTCAAAATTGGCACACAGCCCTCACAACACTCAACCCTTCCCAAATGCCACGAAGGCCCACCTGGCACAAAGCCTCGGTCCACTTGCCTCAGTCTAAATCAATTCCCACCCCAAGTTGTTTCTGACTTGCAACACATGCACAGAACCATCCTTCATGTAGAACCACACAGGTCTCTACATTCCAATATCATTACCAACAACATTCCACCTTTTATCAAAATGCATTCACTATTCCTTTAGTCAATGTTGCTTTTGTATTCAAAAAGATTATTCACGATATAAGCATGGCTAAGCAACTATTCACGGTCTAGCCTCTCATGTTGGCACAATATTAACAACCAACTAATATTACCGAACTTAGGGTGTCAAATGAAATCATGGCATACAAATACTAGTGACAAGGCGGCAATAACAAATAGGTTGATTTAACTAATTCACCCAAAGTAATTAAATCCATTTTTAATTAAATTAGCATGCATAGTTTGAATCAAAATACATTTTCAAAACTTAGGAGCAAAATGATCAAAGCACAACTTGCCTAGCCCTTGCTATCTTCATTGTTCTTTACTCTTTATCTGTGACTCTGGATCTTCGATCTTCAATCTTTACTTCCTTGATCATCAGCTTCTTTGAATGACTTCCGAACAACGCGTCTAACGATTAAAGAAGAAGCAAACACAAACCAACTCAAAAGATAAATCAAATAAACTCCAAATTGAGAATGGATAATATTGGATCGCAACGGCTTAGATGAATTTAGGAACTTGAATGGTTAGATCAAAGATTAGACAAAAGAGGATAAGCTTTCGGAAAATACACCGAAAAGGAAAAGACTGATAACTGAGAGGAAAAGAATAATACTCCAAAGAATATTTCCTTTGAAGCAGTTATCTTGATTAGACAGACAATGACATATGGGCTCCGATCCATAGACCGGGTCCATAAAGATATGTTAGTTCACGATGAACTAAACTGATGCTCAAAGTTCACTTTTGTTGACTAAGTAGATATACAGTCAAACAAAAGAAAGATAGACTGATAGATTAGATATGGGCACAAGGATATGACATATGGCCAATGGTCTAGTGACCAAGTCCATGAATGAATTCTGGGTTAATGGCAGATTAGATTTTCAGGGATAAGACAAGGACGGATGGAATCGACATTCAGTGCAATCCGATCTGGGGTTCAGTCATACATCAATGAAGAGACTTGACGATAACAGGGCGATGACGATATGTAGTAAGACAGAGCACAAATATCTTACTACGGTGGACACAACGAGGGAAACCGCAATACCGGCAGCGCGGCTCACGATGTACTCAGTCCATCGAACCGGTTCTTAAATTAGGTTTTGGTCCGGCTTTGCAGATGATAGAAAGATAAAGCCAGATTCGCAAGGAATGGGGTTAGATCACGATAGGACGATAGAAAAGATAATGACATCGCACTACGCTCTTACTTGAATGCGCGCATGCGATGATAGCGAAGCGAGAGCAAAGCGTTAACGGCGGAACGTTAACGATGGAACGTTAACAGCGAAACGTTAACGATGAAGGTGAAGTGTTAACAAAACACTTATGAGACTACAAGGTGGTGACCATCGATTGAAAGATAGGGTAGCGAGGTAATGACATGGCTCAAGTTTGATTTGAGATCTGCGGGGTACACATATCGTGACGCAACGACAAATTGGACCAAATGTTAAGTCCGAGTTTGAGCGACACGATTCAAGGATGGATACACTTGACATAGGGGTAGGATGGGTCAGGGTTGGCTCTGCGATTAAAGGTTACCAAGGATGGCGAACCGAAACGCGCACCGTTATGAAAGACTAGGCCAAAAGACGACAGGTAGATTCCTGAACATGGCTTTGATGGCAACCGGGGATCAAATGAACTTCACCGATGGGCAAAACAGGGGATAATGATCTACTGGACACAATGACATGGCCACGACAAACCAAAATGGTTGGCAAGACAAGATGTCGCAAGCAATGTGGCAAAAGGCGTGTAACGAATATTAAAAATTTCGGTAGATGCAACAGTAAAGGGGAAGTGAGCACCATGTAGAACACGGTAACACAAACTCAACGGTATAGCTGGATTTGGTAGCAACCCAACGGACAGATCACAAACTGTCGATGAACGGCAGCCGGAGCCAAGAGATCAAACGATCATAACTATTAAAATAATATATGAAACCTAACTAAATTTTGCAGAGAGCTATCTGGTATCATTTGGCACAATCTGACATGAACGGATATGAGTTTTACCTTCTAGATCAACGGGGAACGCGTGATGAAGTTTTCTGCCGTTGGAATACAGTCCGCTTAGGGAAGATTGATTTTTTTGCGAAAATACCATGGGCAAAACCTTGAGTTAGGGTGAGCACTGTGTAGAGGACATCAATAGCAGTCTACAGTAAAAATTTCACGGTCAAACTCACAAAAACAAAGGAGAACGGGCAGAAACAATATTTGAGATTCGAACGGCCATAACTTTTGATTCCGTAGATGAAACTGCATAAAATTTGGAGAGAAAATAGATGGTACTATGGGGCATGAGGTGACATAGTTGGATCTCAGACAAACTCACCCAGCCGGCGAGGAACGCGATGCCAAAACCAGTCGATGAGAGGGGCACCTGGGAGAGCTCGTCGACGTTGTAGGAGAAAAGGGTCGCTGGCGGTGCTCTGTTTGAAATCTTCCAAAACTGTTTCACAGAGATGTTCCAACCATCATGGGAGTGCTCCACAAAAAATTTGAGGATGAACGGAGTTCGGGAGAGCTCGGTAGAGCTCGCCGAAGTTCTCACCGGAGTTGAGAAAGAAGGCTTGCCGAGGGAGTTCCGTTGAGATTCTGATGCTGATCTTTGAGTATGATGTGGGGAATGAGGAGAGGCGTCTAGGGTTCAATTCTCAGCTACAAAGGAGTAATGGATCAGCGGGAAAAGCTCGCTGGAGTTGGGAAATTAATCGGTGGCCGAAGGTGCTCCGGTAGGCATTTGCAAAATCTGATTTTACTGGATGTAGAGGACAGTAAGAGGAAGCTCTAGTAAAAATTTCAGATCAAAAGACGATCAGGAGTGACCAGGAGAGCTCACCGAAGTTTTCACTGGAGTTGAAAAGAATGGCTTACGCAAGGAGATCCAGAACTTGGATGGGGAAACTTCCAATTGGGTTGTAAAGGAAACGCACGTAGAAAGTTGTGGTTCAATTTATAGGGCGATCGGATCAGCGGATCGTCGAAAAACGCTCACCGGAGTTATGACTGAAAACTGCCGGAGTTATTGCAGCCATTACTGTTTATTTAATCCGAATTACTAAATATCACCAATAAAATCGAAATAAATAACAAAAAACAATTCAAAAATTTGAGAAAAATTTGAAACGTGACCCACTGCCTTAGTAACATAAATAAAATATTATTACATAAAATAATAATTTTATTCGTGTACAGTAAATACTTTTATATTGTTTTTAATATCTTTTAATTTGGAAAATACTAAAACAACCCCAAAAATTCTAAGAACATTCAGGGAGTTTAATTAAGACATTTTGAGATCAACTAAAATATTTTGGTACCACCAATATTTTATTTTTATATGAACATATATTTTTATTTTCTTAAAGCTTTTGGAAAGGCTTTAGAAAATATATAATTTGACAAATGTAGGAAATTTTGCAGAAATTCTCTTAGGTTTATTTATATTAAATAAGATAGTTTTAGCAAAACCAAATCTTTTATTTTGTCTTCAAACTATATTTTAATTGATGAGACTTTTGGAAAGGTTTTGAAATCAGGATTTTAACAAATAATGGGAAAATTCACCGAAGTTCCTTGTGATATATTTTTAAAAAATTAATTCCAACTTAAATAGGGTTTTTATTTTTTTAAGAAAATAGTTTTAAGTTTTTCTAAAAATAGGCAAAAGTCTTTTTCTTTTGAACTCTAGAGAAATCTAGAAAATAAAGAGGAGACAAATAAACTTGAGACAACCGATAAAAATAATAATTTAAAATATATTTTTTTATCCTATTTTTGAAATGAAATTTTGGGATGTTACATACCTGTCATCACAGTCAGTTTGTCAATAAAACCGTCTATGATATTTCCATCATCACAGACGGTTTTATTCATAAACCGACTGTGAACTTCTCGCTTTCATCACAGACGGTTTGTTGATGAAACCGTCTGTGATAATCATACATCACAGACGGTTTCAGTCACAAACTATCTGTAATGTGTCCGAAACACATCACAGACGGTTTTAGTAAAAAAACCGTCTGTGATGATGTGTTTAATATAACCATTTTTGTAGTAGTGGTAAGATCTCCTTTACTTGATTTGATTATTGAAGTTCTAGCTTTGTACTGATTTTTATCAAGATGATACATCTTTTCTCTTTTCAAAACCTTTTACACACATTATCTGATATAGGTTCTTATGGATTCTTCTTGTTACTGCTTCAATTTCTATTCAATTATCAAAGCTGAAGTGATCCATCTTCTCTAGTAGTTTTTGCACTTAGTAGAATATTATAGTTTTGTCATCCTTAATAATAGTATTAATTAATGGGCTAATGGATTTGTGGGCAATCAGTAGATTTTTCATGTACGTACTTTCTAGATATAGTAGAGGGCATAAATTTGTTTTGATTTATTGATAAACTAGGAAATTTTCCACGGCGTAACACGCCGCGCGTGTCGTTTTTTCGAAGAAAAATGTTTTTTTGGCGGCGTTTAATTTTTTAAATCGTCGAAATAATGAGCGAAACGGAGAAAAAATACAGAGATAAAGTTGTAGAAATATCTCTTTCGACGAATTATTTGGAAAATATTGGAGATGGAGCAGGAAAACCTCGGCGGGAAAAAGTCTAGAGGGAAAATGGTGAAAAATTATTAGAGATGTCAACCTTCTTTTTGTCGAGTTTAACACTCTACGCGTTCGCCAACTAATAATACATGTTTTTAAAAATATTAAAGACTCGCGGCGTAACACGCCGCGCGTGTCGTTTTTTCGTAGAAAAAATTTCTTTTTTTCTCGGCGACATTTTGTTTTTTTAATCGTCGAAATGGGGAAAAATAGAGAGATAGAGTTGTAGAAATATCTCTTTCGATGAATTATTTGGAAAATATTGGAGACCGAGCGGGAAAACCGCGGTGGGGAAAAAGTCTTAGAGGGAAAAAGGTGATAAATTATTAGAGATGACAACTTTCTTTTGTCGAGCTTAACACTCTACGCGTTCGTGGAGTAACAATACAAGTTTTAAAAAATATCAGAGATCGACGTGTTCACAGAGTAATAATACATATTTTAAAAAATATCAGAGATCGAGATGGGAAATCGAGCTGGGAAAAAAGTCTAGAGATAGAGCTGCACAAATATTTCTGGCGACGAAAACATTTTTTTCCCGGGAAAACGGAGAAAGGACTTGTTTTAAAAAATATTAGAGACTCGCGGCGTAACTCACCGCGCGTGTCGTTTTTTCGTAGAGAATTTTTTTTCGGCAGCGTTTTATTTTTTAAATCGTCGAAATAATGAACGAAACGGGGAAAAAAGTATAGAGATAGAGTTGTAGAAATATCTCTTTCATTTAATTATTTGGAAAATATTGAGACCGAAAGCTGGAAAACCGTGGTGGGGAAAAGTCTAGAGGAAAAGGGTGAAAAATTATTAGAGATGACAACCTTCTTTTGTCGAAATAACACTCTACGCGTTCATGAGTAATAATACATGTTTTAAAAAATATCGAGATCGACGCGTTCATGAGTAATAATACATGATCTAAAAAATATCAGAGACCGAGATGGGAAATCGAGGTGGGAAAAAAGTCTAGACATAGAGCTGCACAAATATTCCTAGCGACGAAAACATTTTTTCTCGGGAAAAACGGAGAAAGGACCTAGACGTAAGGAGCAAGGACCTGTTTGTTACATTTTTGGACCTATCCGCTATCCTAAAAAATTAGAAAAGGGCTTGTTCGCGATTTGAATTTAATGGGAGTTTTTTCATAAAATAGCACACGAGGGACCCAAACACGATTTTAGGGAAAAATATCTTCCTCTCACAAAAAATCGTGAAGGACCTATTCATAATTTGAGCTCGGCTCAAATGGCCAGGAGGGCGTGAAGTCTTCCAACTATAGTAAGGGTAGTATTTGTTTTGATATATTGACGCTAGCTTTACGTTGAAATAGTAAAAGATTTTGTTATAGGTGTTTGTGTTTGAATGAAGGGCCCTTCACTCCCATGATCCTACCGCAATCTTTGCTTGAGCTTGTGTGCTGGGAATCTCGCTGCCAAGACAAACCAGAGGAAGGAATGCTTGCAAGTTGCAACATGCAAGGCGGAGAGAATGAGAAGCAAGGGAGATCGGCTGCATGAGTTTTTTTTGAGGGGCTAGGATCACTACTACAAAACACTATATCACATACGTTTCATAAAACCATATCACAAACGGTTTTGTAAACCGTCTGTATCAAAATATCAGTGATGATAATAGGTCATCACAGACGATTTTTGAACCGTCAGTGAAAATTAACATCACAGACGGTTCTAGGCTAGAACCGTCTGTGATAAGGGCTCATCACAGACGATTCTAGTCTAGAACCGTCTGTAATGCTCTCACATCACAGATGATTCTAGCGTGCTTGAACAAGAGTAGTAATAGGATGGGTGACCCTCCTGGGAAGACCACATATGTAGTGTTAAAAAGTCCAGATCTGAGCTAAATTATGAAGTTGAGTGTAAGGGCTCATCACATACGGTTCTAGCTGGTAATTTAAAAACACTAAATTAGAGGAGACTTTCCAGGATATCACTCATCCTAATACTACTCTCGTCTAAGAAGGCTCAACTTCATAATTATGCTCAGATCTGGACGTTTTTAGCACTACATATGTGGTCTTCCCAGAAGAGTCACCCATCCTATTACTACTCTTGTCCAAGCACGCTTAACTTCAAAGTTCTTATAAAATCCAACACTTTAGTGGTGGTATGATAACATCTAATATATAATACGTTCCTCCTCCTTTTAACCCCGTGAAGCACCCGAACACCGATTTACAATTATTTTAAATTAGCAAACTATAGAAGTAATAGGCAAAATTTAAAACTTTCAAATTTATTTTCCATACTTTTGACTATAAATGATGCTTGCAATATATGTGCCATTACTATTCACAGAACTTGTAAAAACATCATAACTTTTGACTCATACCTTTGATTTTGGTATTCTTGAGCTTTCCGAAATCATCACACGATGAGCTCTTCGATTATATTCTTTTGGACATCGATTCTAGTTTGCAAATAAGAAATCTGAGTACTTTTGTTAAAATGGTCATAACTTTTGACTCGTAACTCCGATTGGGGCATTCTTTGGCTCGTTTGAAAGATAACGAAAAGTAGCATCGGATCTTGATGGTTTGTATGAGTGTGTGTGTGGCAACAAAATTCCAAAAAAACATCGTTTAGAGCCTCAAAACGACTTCTGAAGTTTTGAATCTGTTTCGGTCGTTCTTTTCAATTATTGCAAATAGCATATTAGTTCCAATTATTTCAAATGTAATATTATTTAATTTCAATTCTTTCAAATTAGAAGGCAGGTGAGTTAATTAGCAATATTTAAAATTTTCTATTTTTTTATTACTTGTGTCAGTTTCAAATTAAAATCGTCTGTGATGAGGTGAACATCACTGTTCTTGGCTAGAACCGTCTATGATGTTCACCTCATCACAGACGATTTTATTTGCCTAGAACCTCACCTCATCACGCATGCAGTTTTGGCTAGAACCGTATGTGATGAGGTAAACATCACATACGGTTCTAGCTAAAAACCATCTATGATGTTTCGCTTTCATCACAAACGGTTTGTGGATAAAACCGTATGTGATATTTTCATCACGCACGGTTTTATCCACAAACTGTTCAGTGAAGGTTTGTGGATAAAACCATCTGTGATGATCCAATATTACAGATAGTTTCAACCACAAACCGTATGTGATGTGTCCGAAACACATCATAGACGGTTTTCATAAAAAACAATCTATGATGATGTGTCTAATATAACCCTTTTTGTAGTAGTGGATCCACCGCTACAGAATATGTGTTTACTGCTGGGTCCACATCAGCATCACTGCCAGATGTGGACCTAGCACTACCTAAGTGGCAGTGATAGTCGAGGACTATCACTGCCGGATGTAAACCGACAGTGATAATCACTGTCACTGCTGGTTCATTCTGTACAACCGGCAGCGTCAATAACCGGTAGTGATAAGTAGTATCACTGCCACTTTTCTTTCAAAAACTAGCAATGATAACTCTCTACCCTATTTTCATCCAAAACTGGCAGTGATGGGTTTTTTAAACCTTTTTTATATATATTTGTTGCAATATATGTATTATGTAATGTTGTAGCATATATATATTGTATAGTAGATATATTCTGTACGGTATACGTTATGCACAATACTAACGAAACATCATTAAAGGGTAATTCAAATACATTGAAGCATCATAATATTTAATTATTACATTGTTCAATCACTTTTTAAGTATCATAATATTTAATTATTACATTGTTCACTCACAATTGTTGACATCTCACTTAAGCTACAAATGCTCAGAAACTTGCCCTTCGGGTTGATAACTTCTCAAACGATGAACCCGCTAGTTGCTCTCAAGGGCTTCAATTTAGAAATTTAGTAGAGTAGGCCGGTGCCCACTTCACTTCATCATGGGAGAAATTGAAGTATTAATTAGTGTCATCGTCTTTATAAAGAAAAGTATGCATCAACATGTAATGATATACCATCTCGTCGTTGTAGTCTCTGTCTTTGTTAGTGATTTAACAGCGTACATATGTGTCATTGCATAGTATCCACATAAATTGTTCCCTTGAGCCTGTCTTAGGCACGAAAAATCGGTTTTTATTCTGAACTTCTTCGTGAATGGACGACACCGCTGGCTCTTTTTACGGTATTTTGCGTACACCCTGTGCATGGTTTCGAGTAGTCATTAAAATTAATTAGGTGCAATGGAATGGAAGATTACTGGAGCAATAATGCAACAACCGAGTTTACTTGTCTAGCAACTCTATTAATTCTTTGTAGTCAGCTGTTGATTTCCTCATTGAGTCTAAGACAGTGATATTGCTTTTGTCTAATATGATGACGAGGAGAATCCAGTGAAAGCTGCAGAAGCCAATTAGTCGTTACATAGTGCTGCACATCAAATATGCAAGACTAGTTGGCAGGAAAACACGTACTGAAAGTTGTAGGGTAAAAGTACATAGATCTTGTCTTGTAGCTTTAGCAGCGCATTGAGTACGTACTGCTCAACATCATTTATCGTTCTTGGATTTAGAATAAGTTTGCAGTTGATAAAGCCCGGGTCAAGGAATCCTACCCTTTCATTTAAGTTTGCTCTAAGTGTCATTACCTCCATTCTACATAAAAAAAGAAATCAGACCCTCAGTATAAGGGTACGTGAATGTACAGCATGAAATATACAAGATACTTATAGAGTCCACATTCTTAATATAGACACATCCAGGGCGTCTCGTTGGTACAACTGGTATAGTTCCATGTGTTCTACCTAGAAAACACCGTCCATGTTGTGAAAATCCACATCTTTGTATTTGACGGGGAAAGCCTCGCTATTTGTCTCTTGGACATACTGTCGATACCATTGATGTAGACGCCATAACTGTGTTGTTAGTCTGGGCTCCTCACTTGGATCCACCAAAGCTTCCCCGTTAACGAATGGCCACCTTAGAGGGGGCTCCTGCCCTTTAGCACCACTTTGGCCTCCAGTAATAGCTACTTTACCACCATCTCCTTTAGATTTCTTCCTAGAGATTCGCTCGTAGTCTGATCGTTGGCTAAGTTGAGAAGATTCAGTTGCCCGTCCTGTCTGTTTAACCATCATTAAGCCCACAAAGAAATCCCTTTTGGCAGCTTCGATTACAACCTTATCAGGTGGTGGCGTCTTTTTGAAGTGAGCTATTACGCTAGCGTCTACTTCCCTTCTAGTTCCTTCTTCGGTCAAGTCATATGCTCGTTTCTTGCTAAGAGTTCATGCTGGCTTCACATATGAGGAACTTTTCCCTCCTGACCGTGTAGAATGTTGACATCGCGATGCTCTTTGATTACTGTCTTGTGGCGCTGGAGCAGGAGAAGGACCTTTCTTGGGTGACGCCAGAGGAGGACTTTTCCTGGGTGGAGAGTCCGCCTCGTCATCATTATTACGATCATCATCGTCATCAACTTCTGAGCCAAACTTTATGAAGCGCTTGCGCCACGTGATGAATGTGCCCAGGCTTTGTCCGAGATTATTTTTCCCCTCCTCGTCTGGATCTCAACCTCAACTTTGTGGTATCTGTCAACCACGCTATCAACCGATACTCTGGTGTATCCCTGAGGAATTGGGCGATTATGCAACATCTACCCCTCGATGCATGGCCAAGCCACCCCTTCAGCCACCTTGATGGTAATGTTCGCTACGGGCAAGTGCAGACTGCAGCGTGTCGGCTCTACGATTTTGTTCAGAGGAAAACTACACACTGAGTCCTCTTCAGGAGGGCCTGTAGACACTTGGCTACTTTTACGAGCCCCAGAAGGACTCTGGAGCTGGTGGCCGACATCATGTGACTGTTGTTCGCATCTTTTGCATCTTTTCTTCAAATTCAATTTCCCTTCTATGCATCCGATCCTCTATTTCTCGTACACGTTCATCCAACTGTTCTTATCTAGATTTCTTTGGTCACTTATAAATTTTAGCATCCTCTGGGAACGCTACTTTCTAGGGCACCAAGCCGAACCCTTTGGTGCGATTAGGGTGCTCTGTATTACCCAAGGCGCGTGTTAGCTCGTCGTTCTCCCTTCTTGGCTGGAAGGAGCTTTGAGTAGCTTGGGAATGGGCATCTAAGATCTTCGAGATTTTCTCATCTTTCTCGCTTCTGAAGCTTAAGCTACCATCATCGTGAGTAGCTACTCGCATAGCCAAGATTTTGATCTTGGGGCCATCTCGGACGTCGCAGTAATAACTCCACTACGAGTTAGCTCTTCTTCCCGTGCATCCCGCTTGGGTACTTTCCTCACGTAGCCACTAGTGCCTAGCACATGGGGGTAAATGTTCTTGTCCGAATTTGCCTTGTTCTTGCTATCGATAACTCGATTCATCGATTTTATATCGCATTTAATTCATCCCAAAATTGCTCTGACCTCGGGTATCTATTAAAATCCGGTGTTTGATCCTTCTTGACATACTCCTTATTTAGCTTTGTCTTCCAATTCTTCCATGTGCATCCCATGACGGTTAGTGCACGTTTCTTAGCAAGCTCCAACTGATCTTCAGGAAACTGGAACTTGGCTGTCAACTCTGTCCACAATAGTTCCTTCATGTCATCGAAAACATACGACAAGCAATCACGCTGATGTGTCCATGATTTGTAAATGATGGGCACATTATCTCTATCCAGGACCCCGCATGCTGTCCGATATGGCCCAAGCAATGATGCGGGTATAGCTGGTTCCCCGACTACATTAACCTCCATGATCACCTTTTGTTCACTTGTGCGCATATTGTTGGGACCTCGCCCACGACACTGCCTCCGTGCACTAGATGTCTGACCCTGCATTTTGACCGTTTCATTAGTCATTTGGCCCTACTAGAGAATTACCCCGTCTATGTGAAGAATTTCATCAGGAAGCACATCCTACTAAAGAATTACCTCATGTACATTTGTTGCCTCGGGTTGTTCCAGGTTGAGGAACCTTGTCGGGCTTTGCTCCGGGCTTTGGTTCACGGGCTCAGCGCCATTCGGCACTTATCCCTAGTTAGAGGCCATGTGCAGTAAGTTTATTTGGAATTTTAAATTAACAAAATCATGAGATAAATCTTCGCACAACTGGAATGACCATTTTGTCGTGCGTTAGAGTTACTAATATCAATGTTTTCCATATATAAGGTGTAATCACTATTTTGTCATGCGTTAGAGTTGCTAATATTAATGTTTTCCATATATAGAGCGTAATCGCCAGACTATACAAAGGTAATCGTGGAACATGCATGTACAAAACAATAAATAAAGTAAGGTAGACATGAATATAAATCATATACATCGAAGGCACCATTATACATCGAAGTCACCATTATACATCAAAGGCACCATTATATATCCATGGCACCATTAAACATACATACATACATACAAATTAATTACATACATATACCAATAACGTAAGAATACATACATACGTACGTACGTACATACAGTGCTAGTAAAACAAAACTAAAGCTTTATGGATCTGTTTCTCTAATGCCTGCACATGTGAAAATGATCATATGAATTGCACACAACAAATCAATAACAACCTGAAAATGTTTCTACTGATTAAGGTACAACACAGTAAGCATCTCATTTTGTATCCCGAATATATAGATGTGTCAATGTGGAAGAAAGAATAGCATGAACATTCTCTCCTTGGTATGCGTATTGCATGACTCCTGCCTAGCACCATTATTTTCACAAGCTCTTCTATAGTACACTAAATTCAATATAAATTACTGATTCTTTTCGATTTAATGGATCAACTTAGCTACAATTTATTTACACTTCTTCTGATAATAAAGTAGTAGAAATACCCTAAACAAATGAATGGTTACATCTAATTTGGTGTCAGTATGTCGTAATCAATCTAGTACCTCACACCAACCTAGTTTGCAAGCAACAACCAACAGAGCATTGTCACATATATACACTTTGGCTGGCATAATAATACAAACAAAGTAGCAGTACACACACACACATGCACCAGATTCTAGCTGCACAACTGTCTCTATTAGGTTTTTCACCATCCATCCAAAATGACACGCCAAGTAGGTACGAATATGATCACCAAACTAGGACAAGCTATACACATAAATATGTTGACAAATTAGGGCACCCTCAATTGCATTCAATCAATACATTTAGAATCATTCTCAGAATTCTATAAAAATAATTAAATAAGAACATAGTATGAAAATTTTAAAGTAACACCCTCAATACCCCAGAATCACTCAGTAAATTTTTTTGAATATTTAGATGTCATTTTCTGCCTCTATAAAATCAAAAACCGAAAGGCCAATAATCAGACCATCAGATTGTCAGAATTTTATAAAATTCTTTGAGTCAGATTTTAAGCTAATAGATCAAATAGCTCATAATGATCTTCTCCAAAAAGTTTCAAAAATATATAAATTTATTTGCATGCCAAATTAAACCCAAAACAGAAATGTTGCCAAGTCTCTTCAATCAATTAGCTAGTTCCTTCCTTAACGCGAAACAAAAATATATAAATTGATTGGCAACGTCCAGTGTTGTTTTTTCCACTGGGGCCGAACCCAACGGATCCAAAAATCTAAATCTCTTCAATCTAGTTCCTTCCTTAACGCGAAAGATAGCAACATTACAACAACTATAGCTAGGGCAATTCATGAAATCACGTTAAAACACAAAAAAGATAGTAATAGCAACCTCAAGTGGGGTGGTTTCGGAGAGGGGGAGGCGCAGCGTGGAGGGAGACACCGGGGGGAGGCACCGTAGGGGGAGACGCGGAGAGGGCCGGTACGGCTAGGGTGGCACAGACGAAGGACGACAGGAATACAAATGGTATGCAAAATGGCTAAGTGCGGGAAACAGGATGTTTATATAAGGCGGATTATTACTGCCGGTTCAACCAAATAACCTGGCACTGATGTATTATGTCTATCAGTTTGTTTTAGAACCGGCAGTGATGTAAGACAATTAGTGTCGGTTCATTTATGAACCGGCAGTAATATAACAACATTAGTGCCGGTTGAAATATAACACGGCAATGATATGGAACTATCAGTGCCGGTTGAGACACGACCCGGCACTGATGTGCTACATTAGTGTAACATTCCAAAATTTGAGTTTTGGAATGTTTAAAGTAGAAAATGAACCATTTTCCTTTTCTTGAATTAATCAAAGCTTAATCTGAATTTTCTAATAATGAAAATATTTAATTTGACTAATCTATGCATCAAATCAAATGTTTCTATATTTTTTGAATTTTTCTTATGCTCTAAGGAATTTTTCTGTATTTTTGGAGATTTTTTTGAATTTATTTGCTATTTATTTTAATTTATGTGGATTTACTTGAATTTCTGGATTTAAATTAATTCAAAAACTGTTTTTTTTAATCTCTTTCGAGCCAAAATTCCAGTGGCCCATTCCTATTTCAGCCTTGGCCTAGCCCTATTCATCCCGGCCCAATTCCTCGCGCAACCCATCAGCCTGCATGCTACGCCACCCGATCCATGACGCATGTGCAGCCAGGATCATGCCACGTCTCCCACGCATCGCGCCGCCGCCAGCACCAATGAAAGCTAACCCTAACCGCCGCCGCCACTTGGAGTCCGCGCCCTACACGCCTCCTGGGGCTATTTGAAGCCCCGAGGACCCCCGCTCGAGGTTCGCCATCTTCTCCAGCACCCGCTGCACCTTCTCCCATCGCCCGAGACACTGTCGTCACAGAGAACGTGTTCGCTGAAGTTCATCGTCACCCCGAGCACCTTTTCCATCATCGTCCAGCCGCTCTGGCCCTCCTCCGCTGTCGCTACTTGCACGACCGAACTCATCGCGTCATCCTGTTCCGGATCTGCATTGTCTTCCGTCCGATCCTCCGCGTCTATGCCATGCACCGTGTCGTCTTCTTCGCATCCGATGAGTGCACCGCCGCCCTTCACCGTCGTTCCACTTCACTCAACCCGAGCCGTCCGATCGTCCATCGACGCGCCAGATTGCACCACGTCTCTGCCACCCACTCCCTTGTTCTCTGCCGTTCGATTTGCACCAAGCCGCTAAATGAGTGACACGCGGCCAGTCTACGTCAGCGCTCGTGTGGCCGCTTTGTTAGCCGCTCCATCAGCCCTAGTGCCCATGTGTCGCCTACGTGCCACCCCATCAGCCGCCGCATCAGCCCTAGCACTGTTCCCGTGAGCCCGGTCCACCGTGGACCAACGCCCTTCTGTGGACTCGGTCTATGGACCATGGGTCCCACATGTCAGCGAAATACGAATTTTTGGATTTATTTTATTTTGGGAAAATTGGTTGCTGACATCAGCATTGTGTCATTAATCAATTTTTCAATAGAAAAATAAATTAGGAAATTTGGGTTTATTCATTTTCAGCATTTTTCTCTGAATTTAATCTTCCGAAGGCATATTCTCGCTCATACGAACTCCGCTTGAAGCGATTCAAATTTTTAAATTTTTGTAATATCAAGCTCTATCTTCCATAGCCATTTATTTTTAGTTTTGAGCTTGTTTGAGTCTCTGTTTTGTATTTATTTGGTTTCATTGCTTTCTTTTCCGGTAGATATGAATCCCGAGGAAGCGAACGGAAACTTCGAAGACCAAGATTCAGCACTTAATCAGCAAGGCAAGTTGTAACCTTTGATCATGTTGAACCTATGTTTGTGAAATTATTTTGTTTCATACAATTGCATGCTAATTGTGTATCAATGCTAGTTTATAGGAGCAGATATTCACCTGATTGATGTTATGCCACCTTGATTATTGGAATGCCATATACCCATTGCTAACCTTAGGTTGGGACATTACTAGTTGGACATAATCATAATACCAACATTGGGTTAACGTAGCTATGCTTAGACCTGTTTAGTCATGCGATGGGATTCATATCACCTGTGAATTAATGTTAATCTTGACTTAATGAGATATTGAATTGTGGCTGTTGGCCACTATTGTAAAACTTGTTGTACCATGGTGGGGTTTGCCATTGGTCTTGGTTGAACAAAATGTTTCCCCTCGGGCAAGTGATCGTGCAGTAAAGGGAGTGTTGTCTAGTACATTGGGATGTGGCTGTCTTGCCTGAGACAATTGAAGGATTTAATCTTGTGCACCATTGAACTAGGCCTAACTGTGTAACCACAAGTCTGGTATAGGACAGACCTAGCTGATTAATTTGCAATGTCTAGTCTTGAGTACTGCCAATTGTTGGTGTGGATTACGGGATGGACAGGTAGACTCACATGGCTCAAGAGGGGGCCCCGAGGGGCAAAACCTTAGAGGGCAGTATCGAGTTTAGATAGTGCATTGTAAAGGCTTTGTCATGATATCTCTGTGACACACCAAAGGAAGTGTGTTAATATCGATTGCACCAAGAGATGTTCATATCTTGTGGGTAAAGTTGTACAACTTTTGCAGAGTATCAAACTATTCGAATAGTCGTGTCCGCGGTCATGGACAAGCCCGGGGATTTCACACGGGGTGTAGAGTGTTTCATGAAATGTGGAATTGTTGGGATGTGAACGGGGAGTTCACTGATATTTTCTTGTCTAAAGTTGTACTGTTGAATTGAGTGGTTTGATACTTGTTTGGATGGTGTAGGGTGATGCCTCTTCATTCTGTTCATGTTGTCTACCATTAGTTACCAGTTATTTATTAGTGCTTTCATCCATGTGCCTTCAATCTATTTATTGTATTTAAATTCAAATTATTGCTTTCTGCAAATGAACCATATGACTATCCTTTGTCAAGTCGTGCATGAATACATTGCATTATTTCCCTATGGCTTGCTAAGTACTTTTTGTACTCATGGCTTTTTGCCCTTGTTGATCAGTTGCTGAGGAAGGAACAGGAAATAATGAGTATCAGGAGGAGTACTATGAAGACTACGTGGATTAGGAAAGCGTTTCCCCAGATGATTGCCTGTGGCATGTCGAATGGCCCAGTTATTTATATTTCGCTGCAGTTTTATTTGTTTCTTAAGCCATAAGGCATTGGTGTATGAACCTTGCCATAAGGTCATTTGCTTTATTCAATAATAATTTGTTTCTTCTTAGCTAAATCGTTGTATAGAATGATATTTCATCTGTGTTACCACTGTGTGTACTAGCGTGATCCTGGCTAGTGCAGAATACACATAGGGTTTCGGATTTGCATATCTGGGTCCTGACAATTAGTGCCGAATGTCTTACGTCAACCGGCACTGATGTTTCACTATCAGTGCCGGGTAGGGTACGACCTAGCACTGATGTGTTATATTACTGCCGGGTATTGTATATCAACAGCATCGATGTTCACCATCGTATGCTGCTACCAATGAACCAAAGATCGATAGTCCCCTTTCAGTGCATGCCAAGTGCTGGTGTGGCAAAAATAGTGGTGGAAATTGCTACCGCGGCAAGGATTGGGTAGCCGCTCGGGCATGTTGCCACAACAAGGATTGGATAGCCGCTCGGGCACACGCGCAAAGGCGAGGAAGAGGGGCCCATATAGCACAGGGAGGAGGGTAAAAGAAAAGGAGTTTTCTGATTTCTGGATAGCTATACAGATTTGGATTTAATTGGATATCCAAACTGAGGTGAAAATTTTTGAAACTTTTTGTGGAGGATACCGATGAGCTAATGATGTTTTTGTAAAATGTTTGGCTTGAGATTTGACCTGAGGAAGTTTGTAAAATTCTGATAAGCTGACTAATTGACTATTGATTTCTCTGTTATTGATTTTCTACAGGTATCAAATAATATCGAAATATTCTGAAAATTTTTCTGAATGACTATAATAATCAATACTCTATACATTACAAATTGAAGCATGTCCTTCATACAAAATGTTTATATTACAAATTGAAGCTTGACCTTCATACAAAATAAAGCATATCCTTAATTATACAACTAAGTTACGATCTGACCTTCGTTATGATCATGGTGTATGTATGTAGTTTCCTCCATGTCTTCCATGGGATCTAGGTCGATGTTCTCACCGAAAGGACAAAACTCATCAAATTGGTTATAGTCTTCCTCATCGACTACATTCTCAACTCCCACAATCCTTCTTTTTCCTTGAAGAACCACGTGACATTCCTTATCAGCTAGATCCCTTACAAAGAAAATTTGTGTAATGGCATTAGCAAATACAAATGGTTCTTCTCTGTATCTGACGTGTTTGAAGTCCACGGTAGTGATACCGTACTTGTCAATGTTCACGCCCCTAGGTAAGCTAACCCACTAGCACTGAAAGAGGGGGACCTTCAAAGGCCTATAGTCAAGCTTCCAAATCTCTTCTATGAATCCATAGTACGTCTGCATATTGCCATTGCTGTCATAGGCATCTATATGGACCCCACTATTCTGGTTGGTGCTCTTGTTATCTTGTGCTCTCGTATAAAATATATATCCATTGACGTCGTATCCTTCAAATGTCAAAACTGTATATGACGGTCCCTTAGCCAACGTCCTTATTTGAGCACACTCTGTCTGCGTATGCATCATGTGTCTAAGCAACCAATTTCCAAAGTTATCTCTGTGCTCTCTCGCGATCCAAACCTCAGACTTAAATGGGTTTTTTCTTCATAGCATGTTCTTGTGAATGTTGACATACGGGGCTGCTACAACTGATTAGTGCAGAACTGTAAAATGTGCTTGAGTGAATGAAGCATGATAGTTAGTACGGATCGATTTCTAACCTAGTGTCCCTTTATGGTGAGATACGGGCATACCAATCAATTTGAGATCCATGTAATCAATGCAGAACTCGATGACCTCCTCGGTTCCCCAACCTTCGGCAATGCACCCTTCCGGTCGATGTCAATTACGAACATATTTCTTCACAACCCCCATGAACCTCTCGAAAGGGTACATCTGATGTAGAAACACAAGGCCAAGAAACTGTATCTCTTTCACAATATGAACAATGAGATGGACCATAATATCGAAGAAGGATGGAGGGAAGCACATCTCAAGTTGGCATAGAGTGTGGATTATGTCTTACTACAGCTTATCTAGTTTCAACGGATCGATGACCTTCTGTGAAATCGCATTGAAGAATGAACACAACTTTATAATTGGGTCTCGCACTTTCTCTGACAGAACACCCCTAATTGCAACAGGAAACATCTGTGTCATCATCACGTGGCAATCATGAGACTTCATACCAGTTAATTTCAAGTCTTTCATTGAGACTAGCCTCTTTATGTTAGCAGAATAACCGAACGGAACTTTGACTCTATGCAAGCACTCACACACGCTAATTTTCTCATTCTTGCTTAGAGTGTAGCAAGCTATGGGAAAGTACTTTTTGCCTTGACCCAGGTCATCGTGATGCATCTCCTTCCTAAGTTTCATATCTTTTAGGTCCATCCGTGCATTAAGTGTATCTTTTGTTTTGCCAGGTATGTCTAGTAAAATACCAAGCAAGCTATCACACACGTTCTTCTCTATATGCATGACATCGATCGCATATCAAACATCCAAGTGCTGCCAATAAGGTAGGTCCATAAATATGACCTCTTTTTCCACAAAGGAGCTATATCACTGGAACTCGGGACTGATGTACTTCTGGTTCTCTTTCTATGGATAATTTTAATAGTTATTTAAATATCCTTTACGGCCACAAATATCTCTTTGCTATTACGATGTTGCAGAGCTGAAGCAATCTCCTTTGTATCGTCAAAAGCTCTCTTGTTGTTGCGATACGGGTGGTCCTTGTGAAGGAACCTACGATGCTGCATGTAACATATTTTTCGACAGTATTTCAGCCACCGGCTACCCTTATCACCCATGCAATGGACGCATCCATTGAATCCTTTTATACTCTGGCCCGAAAGATTGCCAAGAGCAGGGTAATCATTGATGGTTATGAACAACAATGCGTGTAGCATGAAGTTCTCTCTTTTATACTCATCCTATACCCATACACTGTCGTTCCATAATACCAAAAGATCTTCAACCAGTGGTTTGAGGAACACATCAATATCATTGCCAGGTTGCCTCGACCCTTGGATCAGCAGCGGCATCATAATGTACTTCTGCTTCATACAAAGCCAAGGAGGAAGGTTGTAGATACATAAAGTCACCGGCCAAGTGCTATGAGACTACTCATGTTGCTGAAAGGATTCATCCCATCCGTACTGAGCCTGAACCTTATATTCCTCATATCATATGCAAAGTGTTTCTTGTATTTTCTATCGATGTTCCTCCACTATGCGGAGTCAGCAGGGTGTCTAAACTTTCCATCCTTCTTACGCTCTTCGGCGTGCCATCGCAGCAATTGAGCATGCCTTTTGTTCGCAAACAGACGCTTCAGACAGGGGATTATAGGGAAATACCACACCACCTTGGCTAGGGTCTTTTTTTCTTATGCTGTGACTCGATGTCCTCATCACCGCACTTATACCAAGATGCCACTACTACAAAACAGCACATAGGTGATGCCCTATTTGTGGCAGTTCTTTTGGAACCGTCACAAATACATATATCAGTGGCGGTTCTAAATGGAAATTGGCGGGAGGACCATTTCTAGCGGTTTTTTGTTGAAACTGCCACAGATAATATATTATCTGTGGCGGTTCTTATTTGGAACCACCACTGATAACGATGAAACTATCTGTGGCGGTTATTAGCTGGAACCACCACAGATAATCTTTTATATGTGGCGGTTCTTCTTTGGAACCGCTACTGATAACGCTGGGACTATCTGTGGCAGTTTGTTTTTAGAACCGCCACAGATAATTAATTATATGTGGCGGTTTATCTTTGGAACCGCCACTGATACAATTATCTATGGCGGTTTTAATTTAAAACGCCACAAATAATGTTTCCTATAAATAACCCCTATTTCCTGTCGCTGGTCATCTTCCTCCCCGAGAAGAAAAAGTAGCTTTTTGATTTCAGATTTCGTTTGGCCAAGATCTTGTGCTTCTACTTCCTAGAATTGTTCCAAGGTGTGTAAAATATGTCTCCTCTCTTCATTTGTACTGTAAAATTGCAACTAAAGGTTTATTTCTAGCTTAATTAAGGTTTAGATGCAAGGTCTACATTTAGTTTATTTTTTATTTACCTAGCAATTTATAGATGATGAATTTATTGCCTTGTTGTATTAGATTAAGTTGTCTACCTTATTTAGATGATGAATTTTTTGTCAAGCATATATCAAATTTATGTAATTACGATTATTGGATATTAATGAAAAATAAATTATAGTTAATATGATAGATGGGTGATCATGAAGTTAATTGCCTTGCATTTTGAGATGAGGAATTTATTATGTTGCTCTTCCGGAGGATATATTTAAGTTTGGCTAGGTACGAGTATGTATAAAAATTACGTAGTTAATATTTTTTTTCTTAGTTACCATTAATTTTTTTCGTTAGCGCGTGCATATACATCTTGCTCCATTAGTGGGTATTGTCGGTGAATTTTTATCACATATAAACCCAATTTATATAATTAAGATTGTTGGATGAATGATAAATAAATTTTAGTTAATATGGTAGTTGGGTGATGATGAAATTTTGAGATGAGGAATTTATTATGTTGATCTTCCGGAGGATATATATAATTTTTGGTTACGATGAGTATATATTAAAATTAATTAATTAAGTTTGCAACATTTACTTAGCATTAATGTTGTCCCGTTAGTGGATATTCTTGAATATTAGAATAACAATTTATTTAATTAAGATTTTTGGATATTAATAATTGCTTAAATTAATGAACTGTAGATGGATCGGAGATGGATGTACGATGCGAACCGTTGCAGCCAAGAATATATCGATGGTGTATCTATTTTTCTAAGGGCCACCGAGGAGAACAGCTTGCAAAAGAAGACGGAGTACATACACTGTCCATGCGTTGATTGCAAGAATGAGAAGATGTTTTCGAACAAAAGCCATATCCATTTGCACTTGATCCGAAGGGGTTTTATACCTGGCTATACAAGTTGGACAAGATCATACTTCAACGTGATAACGTCGACGACAACGGAGCCGGCAATGTGGCAGCTGACATCAGTTATGGATCCGATGAGGATAGGTTGGTCATCGATGACGACAATAATCTGGCTCAAATGTTGCGCGATGCAGAAGAGAACTACACTAGTCAGAGAGAGTTTAATCAATTCAAGGGTTTGATGGAGGATTCAGAGAAACCTTTGTTCCCGGGTTGTAAGGAGGAATACATAAAGTTGCACACGGTGCTCTCGCTGTTGAAATTGAAGGTACGCAATGGTTGGTCCGATAAGAGTTTCACGACTTTATTACATCTCTTAGCGGACATACTGCCTGAGGGAAACGTGTTGCCTAAAACCATGTATCTAGCTAAGAAGGTTGTATGTCCCTTGGGATTGGAAGTAGAAAGAATACATGTTTGTCCAAACGATCAGATACTCTATCATAAAGACTATGCGCACATTTATGTATGTCTGGTGTGCAAAGCATCGCGATACAAGCGTAAGGGCTATGACAGCGAAGTTATTGAGGTGAAGAAAGGAGCTCCCGCTAAAGTGGTGTGGTATTTGCTAGTAATACCTCGTTTGAAGTGTTTATTTGGAAACAAAAGGCCGCCAAATTGATGCAATGGCACTCGGATGACCGTAAGAGGGATGGAAAACTGAGACACCCGGCTGATTCTGCCCAGTGGAGAACCATCGATAGACTCTTCAGGGAGAACTTCGGAAATGAACTGAGGAATGTAAGGTTTGGCTTGAGTACGGATAGAATGAATCCTTTCGGTAACATTAGCAGCATTCATAGCACTTGGCCAGTGACTCTGTGTATATACAACCTTCCATCCTGGTTGTGTATGAAACGAAAATACATTATAATGTCGCTGCTTATCCAAGGGCCGAGACAACCTGGCAACGATATTGATGCATACCTACAACCATTGGTGGAAGATCTTGTGATACTGTGGAACGAAGGTGTACAGATATGGTACGAGTACAAACGAGAGTACTTCACTCTACGCACATTGTTGTTCTGCACCATCAATGATTTTCTTGCGCTTGGTAACCTGTCCGCCGCATTTATAAAGGAGCCAAAGCATGCCCCAAAGGCATGGATGAAAGCGCTAGTGTGTGGTTCAACAACTCGAGGAAAAACAAGTGTACATGCGTCACCGGAGGTTCCTTCGCAGAATCATCCATACCGCAATATGAAAAACAATTGACGGACAAAGGAGGACGATTTAGCTCCAAGGCGTCTTCATGGGGAAGAGGTGTATGATATGGTTAGGGATCTTAATGTTGTACATGGAACGGGAGTCTTTGGTAATACATCGCATCCCATAATCGAGAAGACCACGTGGAAGAAGAGATCCATCTTTTGGGACTTGCCCTCATCGAAGGACTTGAAGTTCGACATTTGATCGACGTCATGCATGTAGAGAAGAATGTATGTGACAAGCGTGGTTGGTCTTTTCTTGAATATTCCTAGCAAAACAAAGGATGGATGAAGGCACGAAGGGATCTAGAAGATATGAAAATCAGAGCCGAGCTACATTCTCAAGACATTCGGAAAGGCCGCTTTACCTTCCCCCAGCTTGCTACACTTTGAGGCGAGCTACATCCTCAAGACACATGGAAGACCCGACTTGCAATCACATTTGTTCATTCTTTAATTAGCCTACCTAGAGTAATCTATGAAGTACATCTATAATTTTTTTCAAAGTACCATGTTCTCCCACCGTAGCACGACGGTGACGCCGCGAAGAGCATGTCGTCCGCATTTCGCTGCACCGTGGCACGACAAAGGACGCTGCGCAAGGCCACTTGCTTGGCATGAAGCAAATCACACACTCCAAGGTGTCAGTTCGATCAAGCGACCTATGGTTGCCGCCACCTCGCCATGTCAAGGCGGATCTTGGTTGATTTATTAGTCGAGTTCCATCAACATTATCATAATAAGGAGAAAAAGCGCTACAAATGTTTATATTTTAAGTCTATCCCGACGACAAACTGTTGCCTCAATGCATATAGGAAGTGTAGATATTCAATTACAACATCTATAACTGACCGTGTCTCGTAAATATTGATGCAGGAATACCTAAGTAGATGAAAAATTTGAACAACAAACCATAAATAATGGAGGTTCTGCTGAGGGTGTAGGAAAAACATCTAGTTCCAACAAGCAAGACATTGTTAATTAAGTTTTTGCATTCAAGATGAGCAAATATGTATTAAGGATAATATCATGTGACAACACAATGAATCGTACAAACAAGAATAACCACAAGTTTTTGACATATTTTCCGAATGAATACCATTTGACAATTGTACAACTCCAGAAGTTATCAGCCTACGTGGAACGCGCCTTTTTTATTTATTACTTGGGTGAGCAGGAAGTAACAAACTCTCCCTCTAATATTGCTCAAATGGGTCTCGACCAACGCAGATTTAAACCAGATCGCTATTTTTGTATTAACGATGGCTTGCATGTTGTGGCAAACATAAAATCCACATAGGTTATTTCCCTGACCTTGCTGGTGGCACTGCAAATAAAACCTACGATTAGTTCTAGAGTCACTATTACGGGGTTTGATATAGGATTATTGTGTATAGCGGATACCGAAAAGTCAAAATTATGCTGTAGTTTAGCCTGATCCTTCAACACTTTGAACGCTCTACGAGATTGCAAAAAGTTAGACTAAGCCATTCCAATAGCAATATAAACCTGGAACAACTTACACACCATGTACGTAAGAAACGTGATTACCTGGTGAGTAATTTTGCGATAGGTACCAAGTCGTGGTTTCCGCCACGTCCGGAATCAAGGTACTTAACCTGGTTTGTGGCTGGTTCAATTACAATTAGAACCCAGTGAAACCTACACAGGTATATCACAATTAATGGATAATGAACGAAATAGAGTTGTGTGTACAGTACAAACCAAAGTATAGCATGTGGTGTAGCACTAACACTGGGTTATGGGGTAGAAGTATGAATTCTTTATCTTTTTGTTCTAATAATGCCTCTTTCACGTATTTCTCGACCATGTTTATATTTTCACCCATGGTTTGCTTTGAGACTATATGTGGGTCGAGGAAACCCATCGATTGTTTCTTCTGTGTCGCTTCAAGTACCATGTATCTATATATACAAAGGCGAATTATATATATATTGGAGAATATTTATCACTATTAGACGAATGTAGACTATGATAGCACACACTTACAATGTCCAGCATCTCATGAGTGCGGCATCGAGGTTGTACAGATGGAACAAGTCCAGAAAATCGACCGAGAAGTAGCCCCCCGCTGAGTCATTGAATAGATGTTTATACTCGAACTTAACCATGATACATGTTGTACGTTCATGCTCTGGCTTTCCAGCTTGTTGGGTGTACCATAAATGCAATTATTGGCAAGACAAACTAAGTGAAGTTACGCTGCCTTTCGTTAGTAACGGCTCTCCTAGCTTGTATTGTTTAGCCAACTCAGCAGATGGATAGTCGATTTGTTGTTGCCTTCCTTTCTTGCATTTGTCCTTGCCTTTCTTTGGTTTGTATGAAGCCTTCACGGGAGAGGAATGGGCAGGAAATAAGTCAACATTTTGTACATCAAGTGGAGTCTGGGCTACGACTGCTAATTTGGTAGCCAACTGATCAGATACAATAGGCGAATCAGATCGTTGCAGTTGTTGCATGACAGAAGGGACGACCAGGGAGATGTCGCTGCTAGGCCATTGGATGAATGTGCCAATGGCATCTCCCAGTTTCACGATCTCGTCGTTCGGTGGCTTCGGTAGATCGACAATCTTGAAACTATCAAATACCCCGTCCACATTGACCTTGGTGAAACCCGGCGCTATCATGGTACCGTGCACCATGGTCCCCTTAGTGGATGGATACGCCATGCCCCAAACAACCGTAAGAGGAACGGTGCTATTGTTAATTCTCACTTGGAGATTGCACTGCGTGGCCACCTTAATGTCACATACAGGATAATTCCCGCTATGTTCATCTATGTTAGGGGCGGATGCACAGCTGCTCTTATGGACAGTGGGGCTGACTTGTGGACATACTTCTGGGGCTTGTGCAGTATTTCTTTTTTGATTGCTGAGCCTTTCCTCGAGGCTTCTTATCCTATCATAAAATTCTTCTCTCAGTTCTCCCCTCAACTCTTCTCTCAACTCTCCTCTCAACTTCTCCTCCAAATTCTTTATAAGCTTTGACTCGCGTTCGGCTTTAGTTCTCTTCTTATTTCGGTATTTGTCCTCGTCGTCTGGGAATCCAGTTTTTCATGGAACAAAAACCCCTTTGCCTCGTGTACGACCAGGGTGTTCCTTGTTTCCCAAGGCCATGGATGTGCATCTTTCTCCCTATCTCGCAAAAAGAGCCATCGCCTCGATTGTGTACTCAACGCTACCGCAAGATCCTCGACAAGTTATTTCACTTATGAAGTCATGGACTAATTACGAAATTGGTAGTTCGATTTATATATTACGGCGCTATGCACTTCCTCGTCCGCTGGGTTTACAAAGGAGACGGTTGAGGAGGACGTGGCAGTGACCTCGGTCTTAGCCGCCTCTCGACACGTTGATCTGTGATCGATGCAAATGGCAAGATACCCTCCTCATCCTCCCTGTCCCATTGTGCTCTCTTCCCCGCAGAGCGCAGCAGTGCCGAGTCTGTGGGGTGAGTGTTCCTTGCCCGCAAGGCCTTGTTTGCTTCACTTTGACGCACGAATTCGCTCGCCGCCTTCATCTCAACAAAACGCCGCCACGTGTCCTCATCAATGAACCCATACTTAGAGTATGGAACCATATCCTTCTTGGACGTAGTCTATGAAAAGCGTGTGCTTGAAGGTCTTCCATGCCTTTCTCGCCACTAGCGAAGGCATACCGTCGCACTAGGGGAGCGGATTCTTCCGAATGTCGAACGATGAAAGAATTTCCGTCAAGAAGGCATTGCGAGTCTCAATAGTCAAGAACCTCCGTGAAGATAGCTTGATCGAACCTGTTCTCGTGCTACTATCCCGACATAGTCCAAACGCATTCGCCGCCTTTTTTCGCTTAGGGTCCCATCCTTTGGATCGATCTCGTAATGGTATATCGGTCTGCTGGCCTTTTGTTTGGTCCTCTTGCGTGGGTCGATTTTTCTTTTATGGGCACATCATTTCCTTCGCATTTATGGATTAGATGACTACATCTTCTTTGTAAGTTAAAATAGTTTCAAAGTAACTAAAAGAGAAGAACAAATAAAATCAAATTAGAGTGAATAAGTTTGTGGAACTGGAACGGAGTGAGTAATGGTGAGGGGGAGGAGGGCACGCCCTAGCCCACCTGCGGCGCGACGAGGAAGCCGTGATGTCTGTCATGCGGCAAGGTGGCTAGGACGAGTCATAGAGGAGGAGGAACAAACAAGGAAACTAATAGACAAAAACAAGTGAACTAGGAGGTTGCCGAACTTAATAAAAATTTCGGCAGCACCTCCCCTAAAACTAGGACATCCACACAACAGACAAGCAGAAATAAGTGCAAGTATAAGAACGAGATTTTATTAATTATTCCATATAATAATATGAGCAAAACAACATGATTCATGATCATCCGAAATAACACATATGGCAACAGATCACATAAAGGCAGCATTATGCCATTTATATAATAAATCATGACTACTATGGCAATATGGAGGTAATAGAATTTGATTGCTCTCAGACTGTGGGGGTTTGAATGAAGATTAGAATCTTCACCTCAATCACAAATGGGCTAGACTATTTAATTCAACGACTTAGGCCTTGAACTCTTACCACCTTAGCTTGCATAAGAATTGATTAAACAAATGTTCACTGTTACAATATCAATTTGAATTCAAGACAGCTAGAAACTTGTTAGGTTTAACTACAAGTGAATGTTTGTTCAGATCGACAATATAGCAATAGGACCAATAGGTTCAAATTAATTCAGCACTATCTACTGATCGAACCAAACCACAGCCCTTGACCCACAGTTACAACAATTTCAGATCAGTTCAACAAAAGATACTGATTGAACCAAATAACTGTGGCTAAACCAGAGGTCTCTACCAGCAAGTACTAAATTCAGATCAGTAGACTCATAAATTAAGTAATGCTATTCTAATCAGAAATTAGCAGACTTAACCAAACCTATTCAGATTAATGTCAACCGAACCATACAATGTACAGACACTAAAACCTAACTGATAGAATCAAAACTATTCCGGTAATACAAATTGGACAGTAATGTTGATCAATAATTTCAATCATGCAAGTCTACGGTTCAAGGCTTAGATCATTTCATTAAACGTCATGTTCATTAAGCAACCCAAATAACATCACAGAGCAATACCTCCCCTTTAGCCAACAAGTATCAAGAAACAAGTGCAGTACCCAAGAACTTACAACAGAGCAACACTCGAAGCTGCTCAGAAGCATGGGCTACACACGCAGCCCACCACCGAGGCAAAGCCCGAGATGCGTAAAGCAACACAAGAACACAGCCCACCCTGTGGCCACCGGAGAGCAGAACGATGGGGAGCACGTCGCAAGGGGAGGACACCGAGGGGAGGTCGATGCCGGGAGGCCGCCGAGGGGGGGAGGCCAGGAAGCACGTGACGCCGAGGGGAGGCCGGGGAGACAAAATGTGACAGAGGGTTAGGTTTGGCGCACTGTGAATTAGGTCTGCGTGAGGGGGGTATATATAGGAGATTATATCACAGACGGTTCTAAAGATAACGAACGTGATGTTACTTATCACGAGCGGTTCTATAACATAACAACAGGATGTTGAGATATCACAGATGGTTCTATAACATAACAGTCTGTGATATTGAGATATCACAGACGGTTATATAATAGAACCGTCTGTGATAAGTAACATCACATACTGTTATGTTATAGAACCGTCTGTGATATATACTGTTCACTAACATTCACTTGTCTGATTCGGCCTCTTTTGTCATGTCACTTTGTTGTATCTTCTAGGAAAATTGTCTTTAACAGAATATAGACTATACTGTGGTTGAAGTGGAGATTCTAATCCTTAATTCAAACCCTAAAATCTGAGAGCAATCACATACAACTATTTCCATATTGCCAAAGTAGACATGATTACATTCTTGTTTGCCATAGTCTACATAATTTATTTCTTCTCATCAATTATGTCTGAATGGCCATCTTTGAATCATGTATTTGGAATCATATTGATATTAAGGAATAAATACTTGCTCTTATACTCGCATCTTTTCCATCAATCCGATGCTTCACAAGCTACTTACAAAGATCATCACAATCCTATATACATAATTGGATGCTTCACAAGCTACTTACAAAGATCATCACAATCATATGTACAAAGCATGATGGGTCGTATCATCTTTACAATAGCATTAATGTAATATTATTACACATGAAAATTAGTAAACATGATGACAATGCACCCTTCTCATAACTACGCCACCACATGCTTATTCTTTTGTATGAAAATTAGCCCTTCATGATGATCGACGCGTGTGTAGCTTGCTTCCTCATGCTGTTCTTCTAGGACTAGGATGTCATTTTCGATAGGTGGCAACTCATCAAATTGATTGTACTCTTCCTCATCTACTACATTCTCAACTCCGACAATTCTCCTTTTTCCCTGAAGAACTACGTGGCGCTTCTTGTTGGACGGGTCGGTTACATAGAAGACTTGAACAACTTGGTTAGCGAGTACGAATGGTTCATCTTAGTATCCGACACGTTTGAGGTCTATAGTAGTGATGCCATTCTTGTCAACCTTCACGTGCTGGAGGTGGACCCAACGGCACCTAAATAGGAGAATCTTGAAAAGTACATAGTCGAGCTCCCATAACTCCTCTATGAACCCATAGTAGGAGCTCCTCGTCAACCCAGCAGTATTATTGAATACACCTATGCGGACACCGCTGTTCTGGTTTGTGCTCTTCATATTCTGATCTCTCGTGTAAAATGTGTACCCATTTAAGTCATACACTTTCCGTGTGACAACTGTAAAAGTTGGTCCATTTGCCAACCATGTCAGCGTGTCATCTGACGAGCTCCCAGTGATAGGTCGCTCCTTCAATCATTTGTTGAATCAAGGTTATGTTGTCTCGTGATCCAAGACTCTCGCCGGCTTTGGATTCTCTTGCCTTAGCCATTGCTTGTGCTCGACGATATAGGCGACAAGACAGCCATGTGTTGCAAAACCATGAAATGGGCTCGAGCATACGGAACCGAATCAGGCGTGATTGCTTTCCTTCCGATGGTCCCGATACCTTGGAGCCTCCCCTCATGGCGAGATTGAGGCATATCTATCGGTTCGACCTGGGCCATGTAATCAACGCAGAACTCGACGGCCTCTTCTGTTGCATAACTGTAACATCCCTAAATTTGCTTTAACTGTATTTACGTAATTTCGAATTATTTAGGTATATCTGAAATTTATTTGGAATTTTTGGAATTTATAAGAATTTAAGCTTTATCGAATTAATCATATAAAATAAAAGATCATGCATTTCGCGTGCGCATAAATTCCAAATTTAGTTTAAAATAATAACATCTGAAAAATAAGGATATTTCTTTCAAATACCCTCAAAAACTTGTTTATAGATTTAGTTTGTCGATTTTATAAATAACCGTACAAGTGTCTGATCCACTAAAAGAATTTTTGCGAAAAATCTATACATCAAAAAGTTACGAAACCAACTTCGTTAAGTTCCAAATATTCTATATTATTTTAGAGGATTTTTCCAAGAATTCTAGAGCTCTTTTGTTATTTTATCATAATCGTGTTTAGTTTTGATACTATTTAAAATCCGAAACGGCCGAACCGACTGAATAAAAAAAACTAACATTAATACTTTGTATTGAGTACGTCCTTTCCTTTGCATGCATGAAAACATTTGGAAAATGATGATTAACGTGGTTGATTGCTTCATTTCCTAAATACATGACTTCCCAGTCGTTTCTCTCCATGTGCATTTCCTCCAATCCAGACGTTTCCTATTGCTGCACGTTTCTCATTTCTTTAGTAATCCATGCAACGAGTAAAGAGCTTCCAGCGTTTCCATTTCCTGTCGTTTCTTCTGCCTTCCTTTATTCATTCGTTTCTATTCACGTTTCCTTCCTAGCCTCTTTAGTTTCCTTACCGATCTCATTTTTTTTCTCTGTGCAAACAACGTCCGTTTCATTTCCTTGGCATAGTTGTTCGACCGGGTGAGTTTTTCCCTTGTCAAGCACCATCCTGATGGATTGTTCTTAGCCTTCTCTAAACCTATCATTGTCAACGCTTCCAGGAACACGCTGCAGAAGTCTTGTTCCTTGTCGCCGTTGGTATCGCCGCCGGCGCACTCTTCGGTCACGTCTCTTCCTGCGTCGCCACCGTCGCTGCTATCGTTGATCGGTACTTCCTCTTCTCTTTTGCGCGCGCTATATCCTCGTCGATCGATTTGTTTCGTCCGCGTGCGTGCCGTTGTCTTTGGTTGTCAGCATAATTATGTTGCACATTAGCTGAGTCCAGTTTTAGTGTTCGGTTCTTTTGGTTTGTTTCTATTCTGCATAACAGCTTAGATCTGTTGTCAGCATGATTTGCAAATAAGTTCGTGTGAGAGTATCCCGCCGGGAGAGTAGTTTCTTTTTCTGTTGCCGCATGACCGGGCTGAAGAAGCGGTCTTCCTAGGAGCGATTCAGCCGGATTGTGCGTATCGTTTGTAACTGAAGCATGTAACAAACTTGACTGATTATTATCTGAAAATGTCGTGATTAGTGCGACACCAAAACACTCATTCTCCATTGTTATTCTCTGAACTTTCATAGTCTTGTGAGTAGTTCAGGCTTGCGCTTTGTTTATCGTATTGTCGGACAGGATACAAAGTAGCGAGAGAGAGTGAACGCTCAGTCTCTGATTTCCAACATCGGTGTAATTTTTCTTTGTGCCGTCTAGGCGCGCGCCGCCGGCCACCTGCATCACCGTCGCCATCACCGCCATGCCGACGCTAATCTCCCATGACATTGTGCTCTCCGGTAGCCATTTTTTTATACTGGCTTCTCTCACATATAATCAGAACTTAAGGAAATGAAAATCGGAAGAAGAATACGTGTATACAAGATGAACAGTGCCATGCAACTAGATAATTCTTGTACGTAAATTTGTAACTAAATTGCGAATTTTGTCTTTTTCGTTACAAATTCGTTCTAAGTCCGATTAGTATGCGACAAATTTTGTGAATTAGTAAATATTAATACCTAGCTACAGTAATTTTTATGAAATTTTATAAATAAATTTATACAATTAAAATATTCAAGGAATTTCCAAATTTATGAATTTTGTAGCTCTTAAACTACACGTTCAAAAATACTGAAATAAATTTTATAAATCTTAGAAAATGCTAAACTAATTATTTGGAAGTTTTTATGAGGTTACAAATTAGTTTGATTTGTAGTATTTTTCCGAATGTGTGTTTGTACGTTGTTTTGTGTGCTTACTGGTTCTTTATCTCATTACGCGTGAGACGTTGAGTCGTAGGAGAACACGGAATTTGAGGACCAAGCTTCCGATCAAGACTCGCTACTTTTCAAGGCAAGTTATGCTTTGACCATGTTGCTCCTAAATTTCGAATGTATTTTGTTTCAAACTATGCATGCTAATTAAAAGGGTTTAAATATTTTGGGTGAATTAGCTATTTAACCTAATTGTTATTGCCACCTTGTTAATAATATTTGTATGCCATGATTCCTTTGATAACCCTAGTTTGGTAATATTAGTTGGTTGATAATATTGTGCCAACACGGGAGGATAGACCGTGAATAGTTGCTTAGCCATGCATGTACGTGAATCATTCTATTTGGATTATAAAACCAACACTGACAAAAGAATAGCGAATGCTTTTTAATGAAATGTGGAATGATGTTGTTATTAACATTGGAATGTAGAGACCTGTGTGGTTCTACATGAAAGATGAATATGAGCATGTGTTGCACTATTAACAACTTGGGGTGGAATTGATTTAGACTGGGGCAAGTGGATCGAGGCTTCATGCCAGGTGGGCCTGTGTGGCAAATGGGGGTGGGTTGAGTGTTGTGAGGGCTATGTGCCAAATTGAGAGAAGGATGTCTTGCCTTGGTCAACTAAGGACCTTACCTTGCAAGCCTTTGACCTGAGTCTCTCGTACAACCACATGTCTGAATGGGAAGACCTAGTTTAGTAGGATTCTGATGTCTTACCTTTGATACCTCGGGGTGGCTATTACGGGGGTAATCAGACGGGAGCGTGCCTGTGCTTCGGCTTGGTACCCGTCCAACGGTGTTTGTCTGCCCTACACTTCGGCTCTGTGTGAGGGGAGTGATAGAGGAGGCAACACGGAGAGGTTCTTATGCTAAGGTAGAAGTCTCTGAAAGACTTTGTTACGGTCAATCGCCTTTGTGGTGTGCGACTGTATCTTGTGGGTAAAGTGTACAACCTCTGCACAGTGTTAAAATTTTTCGAATAGCCGAGTCCACGGTAATGGACAATGCTCGGGGATTACAGTCAAGGGGTAGTATTTGAAAAATAAAATGGGGTGGAGGCTGTGTGTCAAAAGAAAATGAGTAGGGACTGTGCGTCCAAAACAATGTGGAAAACAGATTGAGAAATATAATGATCGTATAGTTTTGACGCTTTTAATCTTAATAGTTAATCGTTTAAAAATGTGCTTGCAAAAGCAAAATAACTGGTAGATCCATTCCTTTGTAACATGCCAAGCATATAGTATATAGATGTGCATTTTGTGCATAACTTGTTGAGTACGGTGTGTACTCACCCTTGCGGACAAACCTATCAGAAGAAGAGACTACGCCAGCCTAAGAAGAGGAGTATGTCGAGGAGCCGGAAAACTAGGGGCAAGCCTTCGTCGGAGCGACTGTGGAGAAGATGGACATCACGACTTTTATAATTCCGCTGTTGAACTATGTTACTCTGATTATTGTAAGCCCTGCGTGGCATAACTATTGTAAGGATGACCATAAGGTCGTACACTCGTTTATATGCATGTTTGAAATACTTATTTAATATTCCGCTGTGTATGATGTGATATTATACCCTGTTAAGCCTGTGTGCACTAGCGCGATCCTGGACTAGTGCAAAATACACAGAGTGTCCGAAGTTGTAAATTCGGGGCACGACAGAGGTGGTATCAGAGCATACCGACTGTAGGACTTGACCCTAGACTGGCTGATAAAGATAAGGTTATCTTCTAAAGATTAAAATTGTGCAAGATTATAAATGACATCCTGACTTGTCCTCTCTCTCTTACTTCATACCTATGCTGTATTTTTGTTATCAACTTGAGTTCTTTTAAAAATTTTAGATCTGATGAGATCTGTTTTGGCAGATGAGGAGGATCCACACTTTCGGGGAGCGCACTGGTGGTTACGCTGCTGAGTTGTGGTACCTGCTGCAGTTTCTTGAGGGCTTTGTTCGGCCGATCTACAGGGGTACTTCCGTGGTTCGAACAGGGCTGGACGTCGCGTGGGACGCCAAGGTCACCGTCTACGCCCGACACCGGGGGAGAGCCAGCCATCCGTTCCACTTCACTTCCAGGAGGTCTACTTTTGAGGCCGGGATCCAGGAGACTGCCCGTCTGGCGATGCGCCATATCGCACGCACTTTCTCCGAGGAGCTTGTAGGCACCGTCTTCCGTCTTCATCCACGCCGAGACAACCGGTTTGACAGAGACCCGGAGGAGGAGGACGATGCTACTGTCACCCACTTGGCGAGGTACGTCATCGCCCAGGAGGAGCTTATAGACGAGACTGTCCGGGAGCTTCAGAGATCTCGTGAGGAGGTGGCAGAGGTCAGGCTCATTGCAGAGACCTTGTTGAGGGTCAGGTATCTACATCCGAGGGTTCACGAGTGGAGGAGGCATCGGAGAGACCCGAGCAGAGCCGAGCCGGAGCTGCACGACCCCGACCCCGAGGAGCCTGAGCAGGACGCGCCGGTGCAGGAGGCACCCATCCAGGAGGCTCCAGTGCAGATGGTGCTAGAGCCACTAGCACCCGAGCAGGCAGCTCCGGAGCCAGTTGAGTCGGTGGGCTCGTTTGTTCCGCCACTGGGGGCACCAGACCATTCGCCCGATGCAGCCAAGACGCGCGCGAGATTATCCGCCTGGAGGACCGCAGCCTGGGTGGATCGACGACTAGAGAGTTTTCTTTTGTTATCGTCAGAGTCGACTCCTGCGTTGAGTCACGTTATCGTCGAGTCAGTTTATCGAGTCTATCCTAGTACATTTGGTTGGTTTGAACTCTATGAGTTGTTATGTTTCCTTTATGATGAACAATATCTATGGTTGTGCGTGTTGGTATGCAGCGTCTGTGAGGCACTTGTGAGCGGCCATATCCTTATGATATTAAATAAAAATTGTGTGCTTAAGTTTGAGTCAAACAAATCTTCTCCCTGCATAAGATTCTTGTTACTTGCCTACTCTATTTCCTCTTTTCCCTAAACTTATTGTTCTTCAGATGGTGAACACTCGTGGAAACCGTGGAGCTGGAGGAAGCGGATCACAGCAGGAAGGAAATCAAAACAATGCACCGAATTCTCAAGCACCACCTGTGGATATGAATAATTTGGGTGCATTCTTGACTGCTCAAACCCAGCTGATGCAGACAATGATGCAACAGATGCAACAACTGCAGAATCAAGCTGCCGCTAATAATCTCAACAACAATCAAGCTGTGCATCATGGGCATCACTCAAGACTGTCAGATTTTATGAGAACTAGACCCCCAACCTTCTCTGGGAATGTCAATCCCATAGAAGCCGATGATTGGTTGCGTACAATCGAAAGGAAGCTGCACATAACCCAATGTGTCGGCAATGAGAGAGTCTTATATGCTTCCCACCAGCTAGAAGGGACTGCTGCTGAATGGTGGGAGAATTACTGTGCTTCCCATGAGCATCCCCAGGAGATTACTTGGGATGAGTTCACAGTTGCCTTCCGCCAGTATCATGTATCGGAAGGTATGATAGAGCTCAAGAAAGAGGAGTTCCGATCCTTGAAGCAAGGGGGCCAGTCAGTGGCCGATTACTTGAACAAGTTCACACAGCTTGCTCGTTATGCACCGGAGGACGTAGCCACGGACAAGGCTAGGCAGTCCCGGTTTATGAAGGGACTCAACTCTGGACTTCAGGTGGGACTGATCACCCACACGTTCCCTGATTTTCAGGAGTTGGTCAACAAGGCACTTATCCTAGAAGATAAGCGCAAAGAGCTGGACGACAACCGCAAACGTCGGATGGCACAGCAAGGAGGACGCCAGGGTCAGCAGAGACCAAGGGTGGTACCTCAACAGTTCACCAGATTTCAGCCAGGAAGCAGCGCAAGAGCACCACTGCCTGCACAGCGACCTACCGGTCATAATCCTCAAACGCCGGCAAGAACCATCAGCCCAGCTGCAGGAAATCCAACAATGGCAGGGAGACGTTGCTACAACTACAATGAAATGGGGCATTTCGCCAATGTCTGTCCCAAGAAGGGCGGAGTCACACCTGTCCGTTTCAATTTAGGAAATACTCCCGCAAGGACACCTGCTCAAGGAGGAAGTCGAGGACCTACTCAGCGGAGCTGCACCACAATCGGTTATGGGAAGAGTCAACCATGTCACCATGACGAAGTTCGTAACGCGATGATGTAGTATGGGTAAGTTTCTAGTTAACTCGATCAGCCTACCATTTTGTTTGATTCTCGAGCTTCACATTCATTTGTTTCATGGGTTTTGTTATGGAAAATGATTTGGATATGGTCAACCTTAAGAATACCCTTATAGTTCAAACCCCTGGATCAAAACTCCGAACTAAAGTAGGGTGTTCCGGGGTAAAATTATTAATAAATGGAATAGAGTTCCTAGCGAACCTGATCATATTGGAAACCCAAACCTTAGATGTTATTTTGGGAATGGACTGGTTATCCAAGCATAAGGCAGTGTTGGATTGTGGACGAAGGGCAGTAACAGTCGAGAGCCCAAGTGGCAAGAAGGTGGAAATCCAAGCAGTTGTTGTTCAAGATAGTCAATTAATGATTAATAATGTGAAAGCTGTTGAAATAAAAGATGCCTTGGTAGTTAATGAGTACCCTGATGTTTTTCCTGAAGATCTACCCGAAATGCTGCCAGATAGGGACATAGAGTTTGTAATCGAGCTTGTGCCTGGAACAGCTCCAATAGCCAAGAGACCCTATAGGATGTCTGCCGAAGAACTAGTGGAGATGAAGAAACAGATTGAAGAGTTATTGGAAAAAGGTTTCATAAGACCTAGTTCATCACCGTGGGGAGCCCCGGTATTGTTTGTCAAGAAGAAAGATGGAAGTTTTAGGATGTGTATAGATTATCGTGCACTAAATGATGTGACAATAAAGAACAAGTATCCGTTGCCCAGGATAGATGATCTTTTCGATCAGTTAAGAGGAGCGGGAGTATTCTCTAAGATAGATCTTCGATCCGGATATCACCAGCTTAAGATTCGGACTGAGGATATACCAAAGACGGCTTTTTCGTCTAGGTATGGTCATTATGAATTCACGGTCATGTCTTTCGGACTGACCAATGCTCCTGCGTATTTCATGAATATGATGAACAAAGTATTCATGGAATATTTGGATAAATTTGTCGTTGTGTTTATCGATGATATTCTTGTTTATTCCAAGACGGAGGAAGAGCATGCTGGACATTTAAGAATGGTTTTGGAAAAGCTGAGAGAAAACCAGTTATATGCGAAGTTTAGTAAATGTGACTTTTGGAAAAAGAAGGTCAAGTTTTTGGGTCATGTAATGACAGCCGAAGGAGTAGCTGTCGATCCTAAGAAAGTAGAAGCGGTGTTGCATTGGGAACAACCGAAGTCAGTTACACAAATCAGGAGTTTCCTTGGTATGGCGGGATATTACCGCCGGTTCATTGAAGGATTTTTTTCAATTGCGAGACCTCTCACGCAACTGTTAAAGAAAGAGAAAAAGTTTGCATGGTCGCCAGAATGTGAAAAGAGTTTCCAAGAGTTGAAGAAGCGTTTGACTTCAGCACCTGTTTTGGTGTTGCCGAACACTAAAGATAATTTTGATATATACTGTGACGCTTCGCGTCAGGGACTGGGATGTGTACTGATGCAGAATGGTAAAGTAGTGGCGTATGCGTCAAGGCAGTTAAGGCCACATGAACAGAATTACCCAACTCACGATTTAGAATTAGCCGCTGTAGTGCACGCTCTTAAAATATGGTGTCACTATCTTACGGGAAACCGATGTGAGGTATATACTGACCATAAAAGTTTAAAGTATATATTCACTCAATCGGACCTGAATATGAGACAGAGAAGATGGCTAGAGTTAATTAAGGATTACAATATTGGAATTCATTATCATCTCGGGAAAGCAAATGTGGTGGCAGATGCCTTGAGTCGGAAAAGCTATAGTCTGAATTCATTGACAATAGAAGATCAAACTGATTTAAGTAAAGAATTTCAGAAGTTAAGGTTGGAAGTTGTACCGAAAGGATTTCTAGCCACTTTGGAGGTTAAGCCGACCCTAGAAGAGCAGATCAGGGAAGGACAAAAGGATGATGAGAAGATTACCAGAATCAAATCCAAGATGGATGAGGATCTAGCCAAGGACTTCAGAGTAGATGAGCAGGGTACCTTGTGGATAAAGAACAGAATCTGCGTACCCCATAAACCGGAGTTGAAGAAGTTGATACTAGAAGAAGCACATGATTCCAAGTATTCAATTCACCCCGGTAGTGCTAAGATGTACCAGGATCTTAAGGAAAGATTTTGGTGGCTGAATATGAAGAAAGAAGTAGCTGAGCATGTAGCATTATGTGATGTATGTCAAAGAGTCAAAGCCATGCACCAGAGACCAGCCGGGCTACTACAACCACTAAAGATACCAGAATGGAAATGGGAAGAGATCGGGATGGATTTCATCACCGGTTTGCCCAGGACTCAAGGTGGATACGACTCCATATGGGTCATAGTTGATCGACTAACAAAGGTCGCTCATTTTATACCCGTAAAGACAACTTACTCTGGAGATAAGTTAGCGGAATTGTATATAGCAAGAATTGTGTGTTTATACGGTGTACCCAAGAAGATAGTATCAGATAGAGGTACTCAATTTACCTCGAGATTTTGGGATAAGCTGCATACAAAGAATGGGCACACTTTGAACTTCAAGATAAAGATACCATCCGCAGACAGATGGTCAGACTGAAAGGGTTAATCAGATACTTGAGGATATGCTAAGAGCTTGTGCTTTATCGTACACCACATCGTGGGATAAATGTTTGCCGTACGCAGAATTTAGCTACAATAATAGCTATCAGGCCAGCTTGAAAATGTCACCTTTTGAAGCTTTGTATGGTCGACCGTGTCGAACACATTTGAATTGGAATGAGACAGGAGAACGTCATGTCTTTGGGCCAGATGTACTTTTAGATGCCGAAGAGAAGATCGCATTAATTCGAGAAAGATTGAAGACTGCACAATCCAGGCAGAAGAGTTATGCAGATAACCGGTGTCGTGATTTAAGCTTTGAGCCTGAAGATTATGTTTATCTCAAAGTCACGCCGCTCAAAGGAGTTAAAAGGTTTCACACAAAAGGGAAGCTCGCACCAAGGTATGTCGGGCCGTTTAAAATCTTGAGTCGCAGAGGTGAAGTTGCTTACCAGTTAGAGCTGCCGCAGTCTCTGGCAGGAGTACATGATGTATTCCATGTATCTCAGTTGAAGAAATGTTTGCGAGTACTGGAGGAACAAACACCAATAGAAGCCATTGAGTTGCAAGAAGATTTAACTTATAAGGAATATCCAGTAAAGATTTTGGATACCATGGATCGTGAGACCAGAAACAAGTCAACCCGCTTTTGCAGAGTTCAGTGGAGCAATCATTCAGAAAGCGAAGCAACTTGGGAGCGTGAGGAAGATTTGAAGGAGTTTCCCAACCTCTTCTCTAGTTATCCCGAATCTCGGGGACGAGATTCGTTAAGGGGGAGGTTTGTAACATCCTAAATTTGCTTTAATCAGTATTTACGTTATTTCAATTATTTAGGTATATCTGAAATTTATTTGGAATTTTTGGAATTTATAAGAATTTAAGCTTTATCGAATTAATCATATAAAATAAAAGATCATGCATTTCACGTAGCATAAATTCCAAATTTAGTTTAAAATAATAACATCTGAAAAATAAGGATATTTCTTTCAAATACCCTCAAAAACTTGTTTATAGATTTAGTTTGTCGATTTTATAAATAACCGTACAAGTGTCTGATCCACTAAAAGAATTTTACGAAAAATCTATACATCGAAAAGTTACGAAACCAACTTCGTTAAGTTCCAAATATTCTATATTATTTTAGAGGATTTTTCCAAGAATTCTAGAGCTCTTTTGTTATTTTATCATAATCGTGTTTAGTTTTGATACTATTTAAAATCCGAAACGGCCGAACCGACTGAATAAAAAAAAACAACTAACATTAATACTTTGTATTGAGTACATCCTTTCCTTTGCATGCATGAAAACATTTGGAAACTGATGATTAACGTGGTTGATTGCTTCATTTCCAGCATACATGACTTCCCAGTCGTTTCTCTCCATGTGCATTTCCTCCAATCCAGACGTTTCCTATTGCTGCACGTTTCTCATTTCTTTAGTAATCCATGCAATGAGTAAAGAGCTTCCAGCGTTTCCATTTCCTGTCGTTTCTTCTGCCTTCCTTTATTCATTCGTTTCTATTCACGTTTCCTTCCTTGCCTCTTTAGTTTCCTTAACGATCTCATTTTTTTTCTCTGTGCAAACAACGTCCGTTTCATTTCCTTGGCATAGTTGTTCGGCCGGGTGAGTTTTTCCCTTGTCAAGCACCATCCTGTTGGATTGTTCTTAGCCTTCTCTAAACCCATCATTGTCAACGCTTCCAGGAACACACTGCAGAAGTCTTGTTCCTTGTCGCCGTTGGTATCACCGCCGGCGCACTCTTCGGTCACGTCTCTTCCTGCGTCGCCGCCATCGCTGCTATCGTCGATCGGTACTTCCTCTTCTCTTTTGCGCGCGGTATATCCTCGTCGATCGATTTGTTTCGTCCGCGTGCGTGCCGTTGTCTTTGGTTGTCAGCATAATTATGTTGCACATTAGCTGAGTCCAGTTTTAGTGTTTGGTTCTTTTGGTTTGTGTCTATTCTGCATAACAGCTTAGATCTGTTGTCAGCATGATTTGCAAATAAGTTCGTGTGAGAGTATCCCGCCGGGAGAGTAGTTTCTTTTTCTGTTGCCGCATGATCGGGCTAAAGAAGCGGTCTTCCCAGGAGCGATTCAGCCGGATTGTGCGTATCGTTTGTAACTGAAGCATGTAACAAACTTGATTGATTATTATCAGAAAATGTCGTGATTAGTGCGACACCAAAACACTCATTCTCCATTATTATTCTCTGAACTTTCATAGTCTTGTGAGTAGTTCAGGCTTGCGCTTTGTTTATCGTATTGTCGGACAGGATACAGAGTAGCGAGACAGAGTGAACGCTCAGTCTCTGATTTCCAACATCGGTGTAATTTTTCTTTGTGCCGTCTAGGCGCATGCCGCCGGCCACCCGCATCACCGTCGCCATCACCGCCGCGGCCGACGCCAATCTCCGGCGACGCTGTGCTCTCCGGTAGCCATTTTTTTATACTGGCTTCTCTCACATATAATCAGAACTTAAGGAAATGAAAATCAGAAGAAGAATACGTGTATACAAGATGAACAGTGCCATGCAACTAGATAATTCTTGTACGTAAATTTGTAACTAAATTGCGAATTTTGTCTTTTTCGTTACAAATTCATTCTAAGTCCGATTAGTATGCGACAAATTTTGTGAATTAGTAAATATTAATACCTAGCTACAGTAATTTTTATGAAATTTTATAAATAAATTTATACTGTTAAAATATTTGAGGAATGTCCAAATTTATGAATTTTGTAGCTCTTAAACTACACGTTCAAAAATACTGAAATAAATTTTATAAATCTTAGAAAATGCTAAGCTAATTATTTGGAAGTTTTTATGAGGTTATGAATTAGTTTGATTTGTAGTATTTTTCCGAATGTGTGTTTGTACGTTGTTTTGTGTGCTTACTGGTTCTTTATCTGTTACGCGTAGACGTTGAGCTGTGTGAGAACACGGAATTTGAGGACCAAGCTTCCGATCAAGACTCGCTACTTTTCGAAGGCAAGTTATGCTTTGACCATGTTGCTCCTAAATTTCGAATGTATTTTGTTTCAAACTATGCATGCTAATTCAACTAAAAAGGGTTTAAATATTTTGGGTGAATTAGCTATTTAACATAATTGTTAATGCCACCTTGTTAATAATATTTGTATGCCATGATTCCTTTGATAACCCTAGTTTGGTAATATTAGTTGGTTGATAATATTGTGCCAACACGGGAGGCTAGACCGTGAATAGTTGCTTAGCCATGCATGTACATGAATCATTCTATTTGGATTATAAAACCAACACTGACTAAAGAATAGCGAATGCTTTTGAATGAAATGTGGAATGATGTTGGTATTAACATTGGAATGTAGAGACCTGTGTGGTTCTACATGAAAGATGAATATGAGCATGTGTTGCACTATTAACAACTTGGGGTGGAATTGATTTAGACTGGGGCAAGTGGACCGAGGCTTCGTGCCAGGTGGGCCTGTGTGGCAAATGGGGGTGGGTTGAGTGTTGTGAGGGCTGTGTGCCAAATTGAGAGAAGGATGTCTTGCCTTAGTCAACTAAGGACCTTACCTTGCAAGCCTTTGACCTGAGTCTCTCGTACAACCACATGTCTGAATGGGAAGACCTAGTTTAGTAGGATTCTGATGTCTTACCTTTGATACCTCGGGGTGGCAGTTACACGGGGTAATCAGACGGGGAGCGTGCCTGTGCTTCGGCTTGGTACCCGTCCAACGGTGTTTGTCTGCCCTACACTTCGGCTCTGTGTGAGGGGAGTGATAGAGGAGGCAACACGGAGAGGTTCTTAGGGTAAGGTAGAAGTCTCTGAAAGACTTTGTTACGGTCAATCGCCTTTGTGGTGTGCGACTGTATCTTGTGGGTAAAGTGTACAACCTCTGCAGAGTGTTAAAACTGTTCGAATAGCCGAGTCCACGGTAATGGACAATGCTCGGGGATTACAGTCAAGGGGTAGTATTTGAAAAATAAAATGGGGTGGAGGTTGTGTGTCAAAAGAAAATGAGTAGGGACTGTGCGTCCAAAACAATGTGGAAAACAGATTGAGAAATATAATGATTGTATAGTTTTGACGCTTTTAATCTTAATAGTTAATTGTTTAAAAATGTGCTTGCAAAAGCAAAATAACTGGTAGAGCCATTCCTTTGTAACATGCCAAGCATATAGTATATAGATGTGCATTTTGTGCATAACTTGTTGAGTACGGTGTGTACTCACCCTTGCGGACAAACCTATCAGAAGAAGAGACTACGCCAGCCTACGAAGAGGAGTATGTCGAGGAGCCGGAAAACTAGGGGCAAGCCGTCGTCGGAGCGACTATGGAGAAGATGGACATCACGACTTTTATAATTCCGCTATCGAACTATGTTACTCTGATTATTGTAAGCCCTGCGTGGCATAACTATTGTAAGGATGACCATAAGGTCGTACACTCGTTTATATGCATGTTTGAAATACTTATTTAATATTCCGCTGTGTATGATGTGATATTATACCCTGTTAAGCCTGTGTGCACTAGCGCGATCCTGGACTAGTGCAGAATACACAGAGTGTCCGAAGTTGTAAATTCGGGGCACGACAATAACCTTCGACAATGCTACCCTCCGGACGAGATCGATTCCGTACGTAAGACTTGAGAATTCCCATGTACCTCTCGAAGCGGGCACATGCTACGAGGAACACCGCCCGCATATCTTTATCTCTCACAAGGTGAACAATGAGATGGACCATGATATCGAAAAATGATGGAGGGAAATACATCTCAAGATTACATAGAGTCATCACCACCTCAGCTTGCAGAGCATCTAGTCCTTCGGGATCGATGACCTTCTAAGCGATTGTGTTAAAGAAATAACACAGCCTAGTGATTGTCTCTCGGACCTTGACCGGCAAAATACTTCTAATTGCGACAGGGAGCATCTGTGTCATCAGCACATGACAATCATGAGACTTCATGCCGGTTAATTTCAATTCTTCCAACGAAACAAATCTCTTCATGTTGGAGGAGTAACCAGACGGAACTTTCACACCATGCAAGCACTAGTACAGTTCAGTTCTTTCGGCCTTTGACAGAGTGTAACAAGCAGGTTCCAAGTACGTACGGCCTTTATCAGTCTCTTTCGGTGCTAACTCAGGTCTTATGCCCATATCGACCAAGTCAAGCCGTGCGTTGATACCATCCTTTGTTTTACCCTTAATGTTGAGTAAGAGATCAATCACGCGTCACGCACATTCTTCTCTCGTGCATGACATCGATGCAAAGGGCGAACTTCTAGGTGCTCCCAAAGAAGGTAGGTCCCGAATATTGATCTCTTCTTCCACATGCTCTTTTTACGGTACTTGATTTACGCCCTTTCCATACGCAACATCCAAATCCTTAACAATGTCATGAACATCTCTCCCGCTCAACGCCTTGGAGCTGAACCATTTTCGCTCATTCCGTCGAAAAGTTGCTTCATCTTGCAATATGGGTGATTCCTCCGAAGGAACCTACGTAACACATGTACACGGTTTTACGGAGTGATTCAGCCATAAACTCTCGGTATCATCTAAGCAAAGTGAGTGCGTGCTTTGGTTCCTTTTGTACTCGGCCCGACAGTTAGCAAGGGCAGGAAATCATTTATGGTGCGAGAACAACAAGCAAAGGCAAAGTAAAGTTCTCTCGCTTGTACGCATCCCATACGTGTACCCGATAACCCACAAGTGTTTTTAGATCTTCCACCAATGGAGCTAGGTACACATCAATATCGTTCCCTGTGTTGTTTCGGTCCTTGGATAAGCCTGAGACAACAAAATGTACTTCCGCTTCATACACAACCAAGGAGGAAGGTTGTAGATATAGAGATTTACGGGCCAAGTGTTATGCCGGCTGCTCATGTTACCGAAAGGATTCATTCCATCTGTACTCAATCCAAACCTTATATTTCTCGGATCCGCACCGAATTCTTGAAAGCTCCTATCAATGTTTCTCCACTGGATGGAATCCGCAGGGTGCCTGTCGGGACCCGAATTACACCAATTCGAACCCACTGTGTTTTACCGCACTAGTACCAGGATCAATGCTAGTGCACACAGCTTAACATCGGTAAGCATCACATCATACACACGATAAGAGTAATAAGACTTCATTTATTTAGTATAACTAGTGTATGGGCTTACATTATTCAGCCACAGGGGCGAGACTTTAGACAAATGCAGCGAAAAGTAGCAAAAAGACGTAGATGTCCCATCAGCACACCACAGGCAGCTGACGAGGTTTGGCCTAGTGACTCGTGTCCACTTGAAAGTCTTCTGGCGATGCTTCCTCCTCTATTGTTGGTTGTTTAAGCAAGGGTGAGTACACCAACACGTACTCAACAAGTTGTGCACAGAATGCAATTCTACCATAGCTATATGCAAGGCTTATTCCAAAGGTATGGCAAAGGTTTAACTTGCAACTAAGCAGCATTTGTAAACACATACATTACATAGATTGAAAAGACAATGAAACAAATAGTAGCAGTAAATAGATTCCATTGTTCTCAAATCAACCCAAGTTTCCATCCTAAATCAAGTTCCATTATCCACATGGCATCCTGCTATCCCAAGTGTTGTCAATTTTAATTAACTACCCCTTTACTGTAATTCCCGAGCATTGCTCAATACCGTGAGCACGGCTATCCGAATAGTTTGTACACTCTGCAGAGGTTATGCACTTTACCCACATGATACAACCATGCACCACACAAGTGAACGATTATAACAAAGCCTTTACAATGCATCCTCTTAACCCAGTGCTACCCGCTGAGGTTTCAACACTGGAGGGTCTGGTTACCACACCCAGGGCCCCCCTCTTGCGCCATATGAGCCACACCAAGCGAGGACTGGTTACCACTACTTGGGTCTCACACCACCACGATAGCACTCAAGCTAAGCATTTGCAAATTAGTCAGCTAGGCTGCCCCATAACAGACATGTGGTTGCAAGTTTGACTCAGGTCAAAGGCTCGCAAGGTTAAGTCCTTAGGATTGATTAAAGCAAGACTTACACATACCCTCTTGCCCACCGGGCCCACCCTGGCACACTTGCCCTTGCCACTTGCTTCAATCTAAATGATTACCCAACCCAGTTGATTACCAAGCACCACGTGCTATACACAAATCAACATCGTTGCGTGACCTCCTCGCCACAACAACTCAATCTCATCGTGTGACCACACATGACACACAAATTCTCATCATTGTTCCATATTCTATTAGTCAAGGTTATTAAACCATAATTCGTGAACATGTGATGACGTAGCATGGCTAAGCAAATCTATTCCGTTCTAACCTCCCATGTTGATTTCATTATTAACCAACTATAGTAACCAACTTAAGGTGACAATGAAGCATGGCATACAAATATCAAGGTAGGGTATAACTCAATGGGTATGTTTAGCTAATCCCAAAGTTAAGTTGAAATCATTTATACGCATAAAATAACATGCAATAAAGTAAAGCAAAATAGCAATTTTTTCTAACATAGGTGCAACATGATCAAAGCACAACTTGCCTTGCTTAAGCTCTTGATATTGCTCTAAAGATTGCTCTTGAGAAATTAATTCTTCCTCCGAAACCTCGCACAATTCAACGTCTACGCGAATCGAGAAGAAATAGCAAATAAACACTAAAACCAAATAGCAAATGAATTCAAAAATTCAAATAAAAGCTACCATTGGATAGATCTCAATTTTATAAAATTTTAGGAATTTGAATCACCTCAATCGGAATTCATATGCAAAAGTTATAGCCTTTAGAAGTTTTAAAATCCTAAAAAATCTCTAAATTCATAAAATCCGAATTACTTGAATTATTTTTATTAAGAAAATTCCGATTTTTCCCGCCTCAATTGTACGGTCGCAACGTGGCAAAATCCGGACCATTGATTATCAATCTAACGGCTACCATGAAATCACCGACGTGGCTGATCGCTAACCATCCGATCGAGATCGGACGGCCAATGTTTACCCTTGTAGTTTACTGTGCACTTAATGACGTGGCTCAACCGTAGCCATACGATTTTGATCCAACGGTGAGAGCTTACCCGTGTACTTCACTATTCCCCGGCCGACGTGGATGATTCTTGGCGCTGCGATGGTGATCCAACAGTCCACGTGCTTCGCGAACGGCAATGGCCGGCGGCGACTCAGTCTCACTGGCGCTGGGAACGACGATACCTCCGACGGCGTTCTAGCGTGCTCCGGCGACGAAGAAACGGCAGTTCCGACACGGCGCGATGTGAGGAGTTCGAATCCGCAACCCACACGGCGGAAGATACTGCCGGCGACGAGAAATCACGACGGAATCCTCACGGTAACTCCGACGAGCTCGTAATCCCACGCGGCTAACTCTTCGGCGGCGGCGCTTTAGGGGAAATATGTGGCGCGATGTGGGGATCCCGGAAGACTCCACAACCCTTAAATACCCCACCGAGTGACGCGTATGGAAGCCGGAATCCGTGGCGGCGACGGCAGCGGCGCGTTCGAATCAAACTCCAACTCCTGCTCGGACACGATGAACCCCAGCCCTTCATTCCTGATCGGACGGTCCGGATAAGATGGAAACCCCGAACCAGTATTGTTTGATGAAGGCCATAGGATGAAGATCTAACAGCTGCTAGCGATTAGGGTTTCATAATTGACGTGGACAAATCTCGGTCGTTGGATTTCGATCCGACGGCCCATATTACTCCTCCCGTTTCACGGTCAGCACAGTAATGGGCCGGCCCAATACTGTTCACGGGTATTTCCGGATTTTCTCATTTAAAATAATTCCAGATATTCATTTGATTTATTTAAAGCAATAAAAATACTCTAAAAATTCCAAGAAAAATCTCAAAAATATTTTGAGACATTATGGACCTAAATAAAATATGTTTGGCAAAACTTTATTTTAAACTTTTCTTTTTACAATTATTTCTTAATAAAAGGTGATATATATTATTTCAAAATAATTCAAATAAATCTCGAAAATCCAATAAATTCAGAAAATTCACAAAAATCATAAATTGCAATAAAATAATATTTAATAATTGAAAAGTCCAAAAATTGGGATGTTACAATGCCTTAGCATTCCATCATTCTTACGCTTCTCAAAGTGCCAATGCAACAGTTTTGCCTCCTTTGGGTTCGTAAACAAACGCTTCAAACGGGGAATTACAGCAGATACCATGCCACCTTAGCAGAGGTCCTTTTTCACCTCAATGCTCTTGCCATCATCATCTGAATGACTCTTACGCTTGTTTGGGATGCGTTGCACACGGACATATATGCAAGTTTGTGTACTCTTTGCGGTGACAGATACAATCGCTTGGACAAGCATGTATTCTTTCTACTTCCATTCCCAAGGGCAAAGAACCTTCTTGGCTTTGTAGGTGGTTGTCAAGAACTCGCTTCCCTCTCGAAGCATGTCCGCCAATAGACGTATATTATTGTGAAACTCTTGTCGGACCAACCGTTGCTTGCCTTCAATTTGAGTAGTTCAAGCACGGATGATAACCTTATGTATTTCAACTTGCACCCTGCGAACAAAGGTTTCTCCGAGTCCTCCATCAAGCCCTGGAACTTTCCATATTTCCTGTCATCAAGGTTTCCTTCTGCATTGCGCAGCATCTGATCCAAATTGTCATCCTGCAACCTGTCCTCATCGGAAGCACAATCGATATGATCATCCGACATATCATTGACTTCGTCAACGATATTAACACTACTTGCTGCTTCCTTAAGGTCCCTTACAATAATACACAGCGGAATATCAAATAAGTATTGCAAACATATATTTAAACGAGTTGTGTGACCTTATGGTCCCTTACAATAATACGCCACGCAGGGCTTACAATAATCAAATAACAAAGTTCCACAGCGGAATAAAACAAATCTTTGTGGTGCTCCATCTTCTCCACAGACGCACTGACTGGGGCTTGATTCCCTAGTTCTCGGCCCTTCAACGAACTCCTCTTCATATGCAGTGTAGTTTCTTCTTCCGTAAGTTTGTCCGCAAGGGTGAGTACACACCGTACTCAACAAGTCATGCACAAAATACAGATCTATTTGCTATATGCATGGCTTATTACGAAGGAAAGGCTTTTCTGGTTAATTTGCTTTTGCATCAATATTTTAAACTACTATTTATTTAGATTGAAAGCATCAAAGTCGTATAACCATTATATTTCTCAAGTTGTTTTCCACATTGTTTTGGACACACAGTTCCTAAACATCTTTCTTTGACACACAGTCATTCCCCATTTTATTTTCATACACTACCCCTTGACTGTAATCCCCGAGCGGCGTGGTGAGGACGATCCGCGTGAGGACGATCCACGGCGAGGACGATCCGCAGCGAGGACGATCCGCAGCGAGGACGATCCGCGTGAGGACGATCCACGGCGAGGACGATCCACTACACCAACGCGCGAAGGATTCCGCAACTGCGCGTCTAGTGGTAATCCAATCTGTGATCCCTTTTCTTGCGAGTAGCTTTTCTGGTTATGCGGTAGAAATTTTAATTTGTGCTAGCGTAGCATACCGCATTCCCCAACAGGATTTAAATCTAACGGCGGCAATTATTCGGGTGACGTCGACTACGCCGACGCACATCGCCTCGATTTCCACGCATTACGCATCGACGCGAGATCGCCCGCGCAGCGGCAAAATCTGGTCCGTTCGATTCAAAATCAACGGTTCGGATTTCTTTGAATTTAACGCGTATTTATCTCATACTAAAAGCTATAGTTAAATGAACTACGTGGCATATTAGCAACCACACGATTCGGATCCAACGGCTAGCATTTGAAGATGGGGTTCACTGTTGCGATGACTACGTGGCTAATTCCAGATCGTCCGATACTAATCCTACGGCTATCATCTAACGTAAATTTTAAGCACACGTGGGCAGTCCCTTCCTCGGGCACGTGGCGCTATCCTGTCCGCTCATTTCGAATCCTACGGCTAGGATCTACCGTTGCACTATTCTGGTCTCTACTAATATTGAATACGTGGACTCACCTCGATCGATGGATGCAGATCCGATGGCTGACATTGATCGCGAGCTCGGCGAAGGCACGGCGAGCAGCAGTGACCGGAGTTGGAGAAGACAGCGGCTCCGATGGAGTTCCGGTGCGATTCCGGCGAAAAGAAGTAGTCCTTCGGGTGCGGCTCAACGCGAGGAGTACTCCGGTGGGTGCGGCAACGGCGAAGAGTCACCGGAGCAGGCGCAAAACACGGCGGATGGTCACAGAACTACGGCGAGGACATGTGCGTTCTACGGTGGTTCTCGGGTTGCATGAAAGAGCTTGAAATGCGCAGAAGGAAGTGCTTTATACTGCACGTCGGTTAATAGGGTGGCGGAATCACTACGGCGGTGAGTAATGGCGACGGTTTCAACCCGTAACGCACGGCGGCGACGGCGCTTCCTTTCCTCGGAGACGAAACGTCGTGGCGCATATCCAACCGTTCATGCGAAATCCAATGGCGCGGGCAACGACCCGACACGGGTGATTCGTGACCGCACGATCAAGATCGCACGGTGGAAATAGGCGGCGACGCTAGGGTTTCGGCGTGCACACAGTAGTGGGCTTGGCCCATTACTATTCACTTGAATTTCAATTGTTTTGAATATAAAATAATTTCGAATATTCATTTAAATTATTTGAGGCACTTAAAATATCAGAAAAATTCTAGAAAAATTCCAGAAAATATTTTAAGATACTTTGAACTCAAATAAAATATTTCCATTTTTATTTTATTAAAACTTTTCATTATTAAATTAATTTCCAGAGAAAACTAATTTTTAGAAATTCAATTAAATTCAAATAAATTCCAAAAATTCTCAAAAATTCAAAATAAATTATAAAATAAAATAATCAAAATTTTGGAAGTTACAAACCTCCCCCTTAACGGAATCTCGACCCTGAGATTCAGGGCTGGTTAGAGAAGAGGTTGGGAAACTCTTTCTTCAATTCTTCCTAGCGTTCCCAGGTTGCCTCGCTTTCTGAATGATTGCTCCACTGAACTCTGCAGAAGCGGGTTGACATATTTCTGGTCTCACGATCCATGGTATCCAAAATCTTTACTGGATGTTCCTTATAAGTTAAATCTTCTTGCAGCTCAATATCTTCTATAGGCGTTTGTTCCTCCGGTACTCGCAAACACTTCTTCAACTGAGATACATGAAATACATCATGTACTCCTGCTGACGACTGCGGCAGTTCTAGCTGGTATGCAACTTCTCCTTTGCGACTCAAGATCTTGAATGGACCCACATATCTCGGGGCAAGTTTCTCTTTAGCATGGAACCTTTTAACTCCCTTTAACGGCGTGACCTTGAGATAGACATAGTCTTCTGGTTCAAAGTTCAATTCACGGCGTCGATTATCTGCGTAACTCTTCTGCCTGGATTGTGCAGTCTTCAACCTTTCTCGAATTAATGCGATCTTCTCTTCTGCATCTAAAAGTACGTCTGGTCCAAAGACATGACATTCTCCTGTCTCATTCCAATTCAAAGGTGTTCGACACGGTCGACCATACAAAGCTTCAAAAGGTGACATTTTCAAACTGGCTTGATAGCTATTATTGTAGCTAAATTCTGCGTACGACAAGCATTTATCCCACGATGTGGTGTATGATAAAGCACAAGCCCTTAGCATATCTTCAAGTATCTGATTTACCCTTTCGGTCTGACCATCTGTCTGTGGATGGTATGCCGTGCTAAAATTCAGACGGGTGCCCATAGCTATATGCAGCTTATCCCAGAATCTCGAGGTAAATTGAGTACCTCTATCCGATACTATCTTCTTAGGTACACCGTGCAAACACACGATTCTCGACATGTACAGCTCGGCTAATTTATCCCCCGAGTAAGTTGTCTTTATAGGTATAAAATGTGCAACCTTTGTCAACCGATCCACTATGACCCATATGGAATCATATCCTCCTTGAGTCCTTGGCAAACCGGTGAAAAAATCCATCCCGATTTCCTCCCATTTCCATTCTGGTATTCTTAATGGTTGTAGTAGTCCGGCTGGTCTCTGATGCATTGCTTTAACTCTTTGACATACATCACACAGCGCTACATGCTCGGCTACTTCTTTCTTCATATTTGGCCACCAAAATCTTTCTTTCAGATCCTGATACATCTTAGCACTACCGGGGTGAATTGAATACTTGGAATCATGTACTTCTTCCAGTATCAATTGCTTCAACTCCGGTTTATCAGGCACGCAGATTCTGTTCTTTATCCACAAGGTACCCTGCTCATCTACTCTGAAGTCCTTGGCTAGATCCTCATCCATCTTGGATTTGATCCTGTTAATCTTCTCATCATCCTTTTTTCCTTCCCAGATCTGCTCTTCCAGGGTCGGCTTAACCTCCAAAGTGGCTAGAAATCCTTTCGGTACAACCTCCAATCTTAGCTTCTGAAGCTCTTTGCATAAGTCAGACTGATCTTCCGTTGTCAATGAATTCAAGCTATAGCTCTTCCGACTTAAAGCATATGCCACCACGTTTGCTTTTCCTGGGTGGTAATGAATTCCAATGTTATAATCCTTGATTAATTCTAACCGTCTTCTCTGCCTCATGTTAAGGTCCGATTGTGCGAATATATACTTGAGACTTTTGTGGTCGGTATATATTTCACATCGATTTCCCATAAGATAGTGACGCCATATTTTAAGTACAGTGGCTTACTCTAAATCATGAGTTGGGTAGTTTTGCTCATGTGGCATTAGTTGCCTTGATGCATAAGCTACTACTTTGCCGTTCTGCATCAGTACACATCCGAGTCCCTGACGCGAAGCATCACAATATATATCAAAATTATCCTTAGTATTCGGCAACACTAGGACAGATGCCGAAGTTAAACGCTTCTTCAGTTCTTGAAAACTCTTTTCACATTTAGGCGACCATGCAAACTTTTTCTCTTTTTTAAGCAATTGTGTGAGAGGTCTCGCAATTGAAGAAAATCCTTCAATGAATCGACGATAATACCCTGCCATACCAAGAAAACTTCTGATATGAGTAACTGACTTCGGTTGCTCCCGATGCAACACTGCCTCTACTTTCTTCGGATCAACAGCTACTCCTTCTGCAGTCATCACATGACCTAAGAACTCAACCTTCTTTTTCCAGAAGTCACACTTACTAAATTTTGCATATAGCTGATTTTCCCTTAACTTTTCCAAGACCATCCTTAAATGTCCTGCATGTTCTTCCTTCGACTTGGAGTAAACCAGAATGTCATCAATAAATACGATGACAAATTTATCCAAATATTCCATGAATACTTTGTTCATCATATTCATGAAATACGCAGGAGCATTAGTCAATCCAAAGGACATGACCGTGAATTCATAATGGCCATACCTAGACGAGAAAGCTGTCTTTGGTATGTCTTCAGTCCGAATCTTTAGCTGGTGATATCCAGATCGAAGATCTATCTTCGAGAAGACTCCCGCTCCTCTTAATTGATCAAAAAGATCATCTATCCTGGGTAAGGGATATTTATTCTTTATCGTCACATCATTAAGTGCACGATAGTCTATACACATTCTGAAACTCCCATCCTTTTTCTTTACAAACAGCACTGGTGCTCCCCATGGTGACGAACTAGGTCTTATAAAACCTTTTTCTAACAATTCCTCAGTTTGCTTCTTCATCTCTACCAACTCTTCAGTAGACATCCTATAGGGTCTCTTGGCTATTGGAGCTGTCCCAGGTACTAACTCAATTACAAATTCTATATCTCTATCTGGAGGCATTCCCGGTAGATCCTCTGGAAATACATCCGGATATTCATGAACTACCGGAACATCTTTCATTTCTACAGCTTTCATACTGTTAACCATTATCTGTCTATCTTGAGCAGTGACTGCTTGAATCTCCACATTCTTGCCTTCTGAGCTCTCTACTGTTACCACTCTTCGTCCACAATCCAGCACGGCCTTGTGCTTGGATAACCAATCCATTCCCAGAATCACATCTATGGTCTGGGTATCCAGTATAATTAAGTTCGCTAGGAACTCTATTCCTTTTATTATTAACTTCACCCCGGAACACCCTACTTTAGTTCGGAGTTTTGATCCAGGGGTTTGAACTATAAGTGTACTCTTAAGATTAACCATATCCAAATCATTTTCCATAACAAATACCCATGATATAAATGAATGTGAAGCTCCAGAATCGAACAAAATTGTAGCTGGTACTGAATTAACTAGAAACTTACCCAGTACGACGTCCGTAGCATTCTGAACTTCATCTACTGTAATGTGGTTAACCCTTCCTCGCATAACTGATTGTGGTGCGGCTCCAGCTTGGACAAGTGTTCGGCTTCCACCTTGAGTTGGTGTTCTTGCTGGCGTGTTACCCAAATTAAAGCGAACAGGAGTGACTCCTCCCTTCTTAGGGCAAACATTGGCAAAGTGCCCCATCTCGTTGCAGTTGTAACAACGTCTTCCTGCCATTGACAAGTTTCGCTTTGCTTGGTATTCGCTCTGTCTTGGCGTCTGCGGAATCTGACCGATAGGTCGCTGAACAGGTAGTGGTGCTCTTACGCTGCCTCCTGGCTGGAACCAAGTGAACTATTGAGGTACCACCCTCAGCCTCTGCTGACCCTGGCGTCCTCCTTACTGTGCCAAGCGATGCTTACGGTTGTCGTCCAGTTCTTTGCGCTTATCTTCTAGAATAAGTGCCTTATTAACCAACTCCTGGAAATCAGGGAACGTGTGGGTGATCAGTCCCACCTGAAGTCCGAAGTTGAGTCCCTTCATAAACCGGGACTGCCTAGCCTTGTCCGTGGCTACGTCCTCCGGCGCATAACGAGCCAATTGCGTAAACTTGTTGAGATAATCAGCCACTAATTGGCCTCCCTGCTTCAAGGATCAAAACTCCTCTTTCTTGAGTTCCATCATCCCTTCCGGCTCATGATATTGGCGGAAAGCAATTGTAAACTCATCCCTGGTAATCTCCTGAGGATGCTCGTGGGAAGCGCAATAATTTTCCCACCACTCAGCGGCAGTGCCTTCCAACTGATGAGAGGCATACAAGACCCTCTCATTGCCAACACATTGAGATATGTGCAGCTTCCTCTCAATGGTGCGCAACCAGTCATCAGCTTCTATAGGGTTAACATTCCCAGAGAAAGTTGGGGGTCTGGTTCTCATGAAGTCAGATAACCTAGACTGATGTCCGTGGTGTACAGCTTGGTTGTTGTTATTGGCTGCGGCCTGGTTCTGCAACTGCTGCATCTGTTGCATCATCGTCTGCATTAGCTGGGTCTGAGCAGTCAAGAAAGCTCCCAGATTGCCCATGTCAACTGGTGGCGCAGGTTGAGGATTCTGTGCATTGCCCTAGTTTCCCTCTTGCTGTGATCCACTTCCTCTAGCTCCACGGTTTCCACGAGTGTTCACCATCTGAAGAACAAAGGATTTAGGAAAAAGAGGAAATGGAATAGACAAGTATGCAAGATTCTTTTACGGGGAGAAAATTTGACTCAAACATAAGCACACTATTTTATTTAATACCATAGGATATGGCCACTCACAAATGCCTACAGGCATTGCGACACATACCATGCACACATAACCATAGAAATTGTTCATTACATCCAACCATAACAACTCGCAAAGTTCAGATCAACCAATCGTTCTAAGGACAGACTCAATAACTGACTCAATAAACTTGACTCAACATAAGAGTCGACTCTAAAAAGCAAGAAAAACACTCAGTCGTCAAGCCATCCAGGCTGCGGTCCTCCAGGCAGGTGCGGCGGCATAGGGGCGAACTGATCCTGGTGCCCCACTGCTGGCGGAACGAAGGAACCCACGGACACTGCTGGCTCTGAGGCTGCTCGCCGGTCTTTGGTGGCTCGCACCACCGCCTTTAGTGCCTCTGAACTGGTGCCTCCTGCACCGGCTCCTCCTGCTCAGGCTCGGGCTCCTCAGGATCGGGTCGTGTAGCTCAAGCTCCGGCCCTGGCTCCAAACCCTCTAGTGCCTCCTCCAGCTCATGCACCCTCTGGATGTAGATACTCAAGCCCTCAGTAGCCTCCCGCAGCCGTGCCCTGACCTCCGTGATCTCGTCACGAGCCCTCTGCAGCTTCTGGACCGTCTCGTCCAAGGTCTCCTCCTGGGCGATGGCGTACCTCACCAGATGGTGGATCGTAGCGTCATCATCATCGATCGGAACCCGGTCGAAGCGGTTGTCCTTGCACGGATGGTGACGAAAAACAGTGCCCTCGAGCTCGGCGGAGTAGGTCCGGGCGATCTGCCGCATCGCAAGGCATGCGGTCTCCTGGATGCCTACCTCGAACGTCGACCTCCTGCAGCTGACGTGGACAGGACGGCTGGCTCTCCCTCGATCTTCGGCATAGACGGTGACCCTCACGTCCCAAGCGATGTCCAGCCCAGCACGTACCACGGAAGTACCCCTGTAGATCGGCCTCACGAAGCCCTCCAGAAACTGTAGCAGATACCACAGCTCAGCAGCAAAGCCTCCAGTACGCTCTCCAAAGGTGTGAATCCTCCTCATCTGCCAAGATACACCTCGTTAGAACTAGATTTTGAAATCATAACGTAATAACAGAAATTGCAGCATAGATGCGGATTAAGAAGAAAAAGATCAGTCAAGATTTCATTCATAATATTGTACAATTTTAATCTTTTAGAAATTAACCTTATCTTTATCGGCCAGTCTACCTAAGGTCAAGTCCTACAGTCGGTATGCTCTGATACCACCTCTGTCATGCCCCGAATTTGCAAATCCGGACACTCTATGTATTCTGTACTAGTCGAGGATCGCGCTAGTACACAGAGGTTTCACAGGGTATAATATCACATCATACACAGCGGAATATCAAATAAGTATTGCAAACATATATTTAAACGAGTTGTGTGACCTTATGGTCCCTTACAATAATACGCCACGCAGGGCTTACAATAATCAAATAACAAAGTTCAACAGCGGAATAAAACAAATCTTCGTGGTGCTCCATCTTCTCCACAGACGCACTGACTGGGGCTTGATTCCCTAGTTCTCCGGCCCTTCAACGAACTCCTCTTCATATGCAGGTGTAGTTTCTTCTTCTGGTAAGTTTGTCCGCAAGGGTGAGTACACACCGTACTCAACAAGTCATGCACAAAATGCAGATCTATTTGCTATATGCATGGCTTCTTACGAAGGAAAGGCTTTTCTGGTTAATTTGCTTTCGCATCAATATTTTAAACTACTATTTATTTAGATTGAAAGCATCAAAGTCAAATAACCATTATACTTCTCAAGTTGTTTTCCACATTGTTTTGGACACACAGTTCCTAAACATCTTTCTTTGACACACAGTCATTCCCCATTTTATTTTCATACACTACCCCTTGACTGTAATCCCCGAGCAATGTCCAGTACGGTGGACTCGGCTATTCGAACAGTTTTGACACTCTGCAGAGGTTGTACACTTTACCCACAAGATACAGTCGCACACCACAAAGGCGATTAACCGTAACAAAGTCTTTCAGAGACTTCTATCTCCACCTGAGAACCTCTCCGGGTTGCCTTCACTATCACTTCCCTCACTCAAAGCCGAAGTATAGGACCGACAACACCGTTGGATGGGTACCAAGCCGTAGCACAAGCACGCTCCCCCATACAGTTACCCCGTGCAACTGCCACCTCGAGGTATCAAAGGTAAGACATCAGTATCCTACTAAACTAGGTCTTCCCATTCAGACATGTGGTTGTACGAGAGACTCAGGTCAAAGGCTTGCAAGGTAAGGTCCTTAACTGACCATGGCAAGACATCCTTCTCTCAATTTGGCACACAGCCCTTACAACACTCAACCCACCCCCATTTGCTACACAGGCCCACCTGGCACGAAGCCTCGGTCCACTTGCCCTAGTCTAAATCAATTCCACCCCAAGTTGTTAACAGTGCAACACATGCTCATATTCATCTTTCATGTAGAACCACACAGGTCTCTACATTCCAATGTTAATACCAACATCATTCCACATTTCATTAAAAAGTATTCACTAATCTTTAGTCAGTGTTGATTTTGTAATCCAAATAGAATGGTTCACGTACATGCATGGCTAAGCAACTATTCACGGTCTAGCCTCCCGTGTTGGCACAATATCATCAACCAACTAAATTTACCCCACTTAAGTTATCAAGCAATCATGGCATACAAATGATATCAAGGTGGCATAAACAATTTGGTTGGATAGCTAATACACCCAAAATAATTAAAGCCATTTTTAGTTGAATTAGCATGCATAGTTTAAAACAAAGTATATTTCAAAAATTTAGAGCAACATGGTCAAAGCATAACTTACCTTCAAAGAGTTGTTGATTCTAGTCCGAGGCTTGATCTTGCTCTAAAAATTGCCCCTCAAAATTCTCCGACAAATCAACGTCTACCAAATCATATACATACACACAATAAATATATTTTCCAGAGAGCAGACTCAACTCTAAAAATTCCACAAAATTCATCAATAAATAGATCTTGATTTTACAAATTTTTAGAAATTGGAATCACTCAAATCGGAGTTAAAACGCAAAAGTTATATGCGTTTGAAGCTTAAAAATAAATCAAAAAGAATAAACCGAAATTCTCTATTTATTTTTATTATGGAAATCCCGAAATTATGACATCAGCATGATGATTAATGACGTCAGCACTGAAACAATTTTCTACAGAATAAATTTATTTATTTTTATTATTTAAAAATTATTTATGACGTCAGCATGACCTGCTTATTGTGTAAGGATCGACAAGTGGGTCCCACTTGATGACGTGGCTTGATCCGGTCGCGACATGTGGCAACGAAGTATCACCCGAGAGCTCAAATCAACATCAACCGTCCGATTTCAAACGAACGGCTATGATCAAAACGACGGTTCGGCTCGGTTACTGCGGTAGCGACACGTGGCGCAATGTCGTCCACTGGATCACAATCTAACGGTGGAAAATAACCCGAATAACAATTCAATTAATCCGATCATGCGTCAAGATTCGTGCGATGCGATCAACGGCCAAGATTGCACCGACACTTTGATCTGCTACTGCGGTGCTGACGTGTGGCTCATTTGTGACCATCAGATTTAAATCTAACGGCGGCAATTATTCGGGTGACGTCGACCACAGCGACGGCTGCGTCGCCTCAATTTCCACGTACACGCGTCGACGCGAGACTGGCTCGGCGCGCGGCAAAATCTGGTCCGTTCGATTCAAAATCAACGGTTCGAATTTCTTCAAATTTAACGCGTATTTATCTCATACTAAAAGCTACAGTTAAATGAACAACGTGGCATATTAGCAACCACACGATCCGGATCCAACGGCTAGCATTTGAAGATGGGGTTCACTGTTGCGATGACTACGTGGCTAATTCCAGATCATCCGATACTAATCCGACGGCTATCATCTAACGTAAATTTTAAGCACACGTGGGCAGTCCCTTCCTCGGGCACGTGGCGCTATCCTGTCCGCTCATTTCGAATCCTACGGCTAGGATCTACCATTGCACTGTTCTGGTCTCTACTAATATTGAATACGTGGACTCACCTCGATCGTTGGATGCAGATCCGACGGCTGACGTTGATCGCGAGCTCGGCGAAGGCACGGCGAGCAGCAGTGACCGGAGTTGGAGAAGACAACGGCTCCGATGGCGTTCCGGTGCGATTCCGGCGAGAAGAAGTAGTCCTTCGGGTGCGGCTCAACGCGAGGAGTACTCCGATGGGTGCGGCGACGGCGAAGAGTCACCGAGCAGGCGCAAAACACGGCGGATGGTCATAGAACTACGGCGAGGACGTGTGCGTTCTACGGTGGTTCTCAGGTTGCGTGAAAGAGCTTGAAATGCGCGGAAGGAAGTGCTTTATATTGCACGTCGGTTAATGGGGCGGCGGAATCACTACGGCGGCGAGTAATGGCGACGGTTTCAACCTGTAACGCACGGCGGCGGCGGCGCTTCCTTTCCTCGGAGACGAAACGTCGTGGCGCACATCCAACCGTTCATGCGAAATCCAATGGCGCGGGCAACGAACCGACGCGGGTGATTCGTGACCGCACGATCAAGATCGCACGGTGGAAATAGGCGGCAACGCTAGGGTTTCGGCAAGCGCTGATGAGTGGGCTTGGCCATTCTTATTCACTTGAATTTCAATTGTTTTATGAATAAAATAATTCGAATATTCATTTAAATTATTTGAGGCACTTAAAATATCGAAAAATTCTAGAAAAATTCCGAAAATATTTTAAGATACTTTGAACTCAAATAAAATATTTCATTTTATTTTATTAAAACTTTTCATTATTAAATTAATTTCAGAGAAAACTAATTTCGAGAGATTCAATTAAATTCAAATAAATTCCAAAAATTCTCAAAATTCAAAATAAATTATAAAATAAAATAATCAAAATTTTAGGATGTTACAGGACATGACATGAATTGCACCCTCTTATTAAACATATCCTCCTCTGCAGCTCTTTTGAAAGTGGAGACGCCATTAAGGTACTCAACACTCAGACGGTTCTCGTACATCCACTTCGATCCATCTACGCTACACATGTAACACTTAGTGTTAAATATTAATGCACTGTGTAGTGCGTATGCACACATTCTTAAACTAATTATGCAATTACATACCTTAATTACATCACAAAGAAATAATTAACACAATTCAAATTAATCTTCAATATAATAATGAAATTAGAACCCATTACTAACCTTAGATCACCAAAAGACTTGAATTGATCTATAAGCTAGATCTAAACAATCTTTAAATTCTATACTTAACAAGCTAGCTATAGCTACATCATGATCGAATATAATATTATGCAAATAGAACCATTACTAGCTAACCTTATAGATCAAACAACCAACACATGGTTCTACAAGCTAGATCTAAAAAAATCATCAAATTCCTTCCTTATCAAGCTAGATGTTGAATATAATGCAATTAAAACACATTACTAACCAAATATCACAAACAACATATGGATCCAACTACAATTAAGCTAGATCTAATCAAACAATCTTAAAATTAATTCTCTCCTAACCAACCTAGATATTGAATTGGATGCATGCAATTAGAGAACTTTCATTACTAACCTTAGATCACCAAAATCAAATGAATCTAATATCACCCTTCGAAATCAATGGCCTTCTTTGAAAAAATCGCCTCACTCCCACAGCCGCCAGTCTCAGGATAGAAACCGAAACCCTATAAACGAAGTGGATGGATCGAGGCTCTGTTTTCTGGTAGAGCGGTTTTATCACAGACGGTTTTATACTCATAAACCGCTCGTGATGTAAGAAATATCACGACGGTGTCTAAATATAACCGTCGTAATGACTATCAGAGATATTACAGTGGTTGTGTTATATAACCGTCAGGATTTCACTGACGGTTTTACTTCAAAACCGCTCGTAATGAATATCATAGCCATCCTGCACGGTTACATTTTGAAACCGCTCTGTGATATTTATTACATCACCGACGGCGTAATATAAAACTGCTCAGTGATATCTGACCGACGGTTTGAGTACATAACCGTCGTGATGTTCCATATTATAGACGGTTTTTCAAAACCGCTCGTGATCGCAAGGCGTCGATATAAGCCTTGTTGTAGTAGTGGGGCGGTAGATCAGACTGTGGTGGTTAAATTATTAACCACCACAGATAATTCATTATCTGTGTTATTATTATTAACCGCCACAGATAACTATTTTCTGTGATGGTTATTATTATTAACCGCCACAGATACACTCCCCCTACTTATACCTAAACCTAAGCCCGCCTTCTGCACTTTCGAAAATTTGTGTCTTTCACCTCGCCCTCACTTTTGCAGCTTGCCATGGCCTTACCGCACGGCCACCGCCACTCCAAGCCATGCCGCCTGCAGCATCATCCGTGGGGGAGGACTGCAAGCCGTGCCGCCGCTACTCCAAGACACCGCCGACACTCCACAGCCTCTAGTCCAACGCCGTCGCCACTCCAACGCCGGTACCTCTTCCCCGAGCTCCTCAGTTTTGTTCATTGCACTATCGTAGTTGCAACATCCAGAAAAGTTCATTAAAAATGCACATATTCCGTCGCGGGCTTCTATCTCCCGGGCGTCGCGTAGGTGCACTCGCGGGCTTCTAGGTAAACTCGGGTTGTTCATAATCGTAGGTGCCCGAGTCCAATTGCTTGGTTTGTTCGTCTAGTTAGAGCTGTTGTGTTGGTCGGGGATCTTAACATTCCGGGTCTCAGTCCTCATTACTACGAATAGATGTTGTTGTTTACTCACTAATGAATTGGTGCTATTTCTGTGTATGCTGATTGGTTTTACTCACTAATGAATTGGTCTTTGCTTCGTCTATCTTGATTGGTTGGTTAGTGTGATTTGATGAGTTATGAGCAAAGTTATCGATTTTTGCATGTTGGAAATACCTCGTAGTAGCATTCGGTGCTAATGGAGCACCAACATTTGACGCCCTAGCATTTGGTTAGGTGTTAAGCATGTTTGTGTTACTAGGTATGTTCTTGGTTATTACATGTTTATTTTATCATCACACTAATCGAGATGCTTACAAAGCAAATATCAAGAAGTTGCATGAAAATCTTTTGAGGTTGTGAAGGAAAGAAATTATATTCCTCCTCTTGCTTCATAGCATTTTTAATGAACCTACGTGTTGCGTGTGCTCTAATGGACGTATACATAATTGGACTAGTTGGATTGATTTAAAAGTTCATCCCTGAATTGATTTAATGGTGTCTGAACTCTGGAATTAATGCAAAACCCGAGCGATCCCATTTTCTGGGCCAGTGGATGTGTTGGATGCCATATTGACAGAACCTTGAATTATGCCCTATTCAGGTTAGTAAATACAAACTAGCATGTACGTGTTACTAGGTAGAAAAAGCGTGTGCAACAAGCATTGAAGACTTAAGTACAAATACTTCAACAAAGAAAGTTTATCGTTATTCTATCAACTGTTATGCAAAGATCTTCTTGCCGTGCCTAAAGTACAAATACTAGGAAATCCAAATTCTGCTTCAGGCCAATGTAAACAATAGTGTGTAAATGGTCAGCTTTAGTGTGTACAAGGAGATTCTATACCTTAATGGTAGAAAACATTGGAGGAACTTGCCATATCTCACCCATGAATGATGCTGCCACCTTTCTAATATCTTCATCTTTGATGTGTTCCCATGGTTCTCTCTGGATAACCTGATCATAAATGGATCGCATAAAAGTGTTTTCAGTAAGTAACTGAATTGAATTTGGAAAAGAACAAATGTATTTACTTATATTATTCCCAAATGAAAATTGAGATTGCCGAGATAGTAAGTGAAAGAGCCCATGTAGTGAAGAAAAGAAACCTCTAGAGTGTGACAATACCCTGGGTTGCTAGCGAAAGATGTTGTAGTACTGACCTCAGTAATCGAGGTCCTACCAGCTTCCTGCAATTATGTTAGATCTATTGGAACAAACTTGATTAGATGGCCCAACAATCCATTTGTGTCCTTCAATAATAGTTTTCCTCCATTGGGGAGTTTGAGGACATAATTTCCAAACCTCCATTTGTGACTCAAAATGAGCCATGGACAGGCACTTTAAGGATCTAATATAATCCTCAGTTAGTACATCTTCTATCTAATATAGTCCAGAATTCATCCTATCAGTGTGGATCACAGGCTCATTATCTCGATTGAGAACAATATTTCCATATTTATCCTGAATTACCCGGAAAGGTTATAGATTGTCAAATTGATTGATTTTCTTTCCTCATGAAATATCTCCCTTTCTCTCGAGTAGTTCTAATGGAGCCCTAAACCGAGCCTATAATGGAGGAGAGCTCGACCGGTACCTTACCCTCGGCCCCACCACCGAAGGTGCCGAGGCCTCCACCATTGTTGCAGATGATGCTCTGTTGCAAGACGCCGAGGACGAGGGAAAACTAAGAAGCTCAAGGCGGTACACCATCTCAGAGGTCTCAGATACTGGGGCCCCTGTTGCACCGAGAAAATTAGTAGCAAAATACAGATTAACATGCGGGTACATCGTAAGGGATAAAGTGCCAATCACCTATTTGGATTGGCATAAAGTGCCTCGAGCCACCAAAGAGGATCTGTGGACAGGGCTCAAAGAAACCTTTGAATTCCCCGAAGGAGCCGAAGAACTCATGTGTCGCGAAGCATTGATGACCATGGATGCGGCGTGGAGAAACTTTAAGGTGAGGCTGAACGTAAATTATGTGAAGCAAAACCGATCAGCCATCGGAGACTACCCAAGATTTCAGCCATACTGGGATGAGTTTGTGGCGATGAAGCAATCTAAAGCAGCAAGGAAGTCCAGTGAGGACCACATTAGCATCACAAGAAGGAATACTCACCCCCACAGACTTGGCACGAGTGGGTACGCGGGTAAAATTGCTCAATGGGAGAGGCAGAATTAGAAGCTGCCCAACAGACCGCACAAGTCCCTTGGTCGGACTACGGCATCGAGTGAAGCACTACGTGTTAGCGAGGGCAAATCTCTTGTCTACTGGGAGTTTATCATTCAAGAGCAGCGAAGACGAAGCAATGACGCAAAGAGTTCAGCAGTTTTATGCCCAATCCACCGAAGGATCTTTCCACCCAGACAGGGAGAAAGATGAGCTAACAGCAGCCCTAGGAAACAAAGAGCACCCCGGTCGGACACGAGGCGTCGGGGTCAAAGTTCCATGGAAGATGGGATTCCCTGAGCACGGAGACTCTTATAGGAGTCGAAAGAGAGCTAAAGAAGAGCGGGCTGAACAGGAAATAGAAAGGATGAAGGAAAGGCTTCTGTGAGAATTACAAGGCATCATTGAAGAAAAAGTTGAATGACAAGTACAACAAGCCTTGACCCAGGCGCAGGCCCACAATGTTCTCTCCAAATTTCAGTGTCGTCGGCGGTTGCCAGCGCCCACGCCATTGCCGTAGCGGAACAACAACCATTATCCTGTGGACGACATACAGGACCCCACACCCTATCAACTCAACGTGCCTGTGATGAACATATTTCTGAGTGCGCCACAGGTAGTTTATCCGTGCCAAGAAGGGGTGTCTGCACAATACCCCAATAGCGCCGAGTTATGCAAAGGTCCAGTGGACACGGTACTTGACCGGCTTTCTTTGAGATCGAGCTAGAAAACCCGTCAATGACGAGATAACAACTCTAGGAAGTGTCGCCCACTCATTCATCCAAAGGGCGCAAGCGTGACATTGTCTTGGACCATGCATTGCCGGCCTCTCTGCAAGATGATTCGCAAGATCCGTCACCAAAGACATGAGAGTGAAACGGTGAAGAAGCAAGATGAGGTACAAAAGAAATCCATTGAGGACCCCATAAAGATGGCCACTGTTAGTACTCCAAAGCAGAAACCTATAACACCTGGTACTTCAAAGGACAAACCTAGAACCCCTGATCCCAAAAAATGGCACATTAGACAAGCCGTATCAGCCAGATCAGGCAAAGTCAGGACCGAGTATGATGTCGTGTGAGAAAAAAGTAAGGGCAAGGAGAAGTCTGATGACCAAGATAATCAACCAAGATTGAAATTCGAGGTAGGGAAGCCCTTAGTCACCGATTCGAAGTTAAACAGTCTAACACCCATGATGCAGCGATTACATGCATGGTACATGGATTGATCCAACCAAGACGTACTCCTGAAGGTGATCACTGCAATTTTTTGTGAGGAACATTTTCACCATGAGGACGATGGCTACTTCTTAATAGAATTAGATAACTTGCACAACTTGTTCTATCACGACGCCCTCAACATATGTTTTTTGAGATGCTGGACACTGTAAGTGTCTAATATATCAATCTTGGTCTACATTCATGTAATACAGATAAATGTCATGTCTAACTATTTCATTATATAGATACGAGATGATTGAACTACGAAGAACCAAGGGGTCAGTGGGATTCCTCGACCCGGGAACGGTTTGCCAAACCGAAATCATGAGAGTACCAAAGGAGGTCGAGGAGTACGTATATAAAGCTTTGCTTAAACTACAAGACAAGGAGTTTATACTTGTACCATACCATTTTAAGTTCCTCACTAGCTAGTTAAATTACTCGTTGATTTCGTTATTTACTCTAATGTAAGGACTAATGACTATGGCATCCAGATTCCACTGGATTCTCGTAATAATTCATCCAGAGAAGAGCAAGATGTTGATCATGGATCTACTGGATAAACCTAAAGAAGACTTTGAAGTGATGACACATTTAATGAATGAGGCGTTCAAAAGATATTGTCAGAAGAGCACGAGATACCGCCCATACAAAAAATCCCTTACAATCCATACTAACTTTTCGGTACGCATGCAAGGAATATTCTTATATCGTATTTCATAGTAAATAGCTCCTTCGATGACATCTTAGTTCATTCGGTTTTTGTAGTGTCACAAGCAGTCGCAAGGAACAAATTTATGTGGGTACTTCGTGTGCCAGTACATGCACGAAATCTTAGGTTGCACAATAAAAGACAATGACGTGGAGGTCAGTCATGCTGACATGACACATCGATTCGCACCACTCAATTTCTATATACTCTCTTAATTTTGTTTTTCATACTTACAGCGCCTCAAGTTGTCTACGGTAGGACTGCTTCGTTCTGAAATCCAAACCATTCAGAGCCAGCTCGCCTACTTCATCATGAAGGAAGTAATCAACAAAAAAGGCGAGTTTTATGACGAAGACAATAACGATCCACTCCTCCATACTCATGTCTCACATCACGTGTCTCCAACCTCCGAAGACCCGTAGGCTTCTAGTTTAGGAAACTAGTTAAGGCTTTTGTTACTTCAATTTTGTTTCATTACAAAGTGTAAATAACTCTTTGTTCCTTTGAAATTGGAACCCCTTCTTTCGTCAATGCCACTTCTTTTGTCAGTGGTTGTGCTAGTGTAGCATGTACGTTTGTCTTCTTTAGGAACACACACACATGCGAGTGACATGTGTTTGCCTTACATGGTTATTTTTTCATATGAAGTTATTTCATGTGTTTGTAATAGTTTGATAAACTAACCAAGTGAAAAAATTACTTTGTTAGTTTGATAAACTAACCAAGTGAAAAAAAGGCATATTGTTTCTGGTATGACTGATGGTAAATAAAGAGATGATGTGTGCAAAAACAAATCAATGATCTGCAGGATGGACTTGAGTTTAAGCAGTCACAATTTATTCTGCAAAGAGTGTTCCTAACATTTTGGTCAAAATGAAAAGTTGTGCTCTTGGTATCTAAAAGTGTAATGTTTCCTTTTATCCTTCTTCTGGTGCATCTGAGTTGCCATTATGCTGTGTTCAGTTATTAGCTTCTCTTGGTTAATATCACTTATTTATGCATGAAGGATTGCCGATGCAGAAGAGAATTTGAATGAGAGTGAAGTGTGTGAAGCCCATCTAGCCAAATCCTTGTATTTTATAAGGGTTGGGGAGAAGGTATATATCTACTGTCTTCTACATAGTTTAAGTTGTCGATGCATGTTTTGATCATTTTAATCTTGTCTACATCTCAACCTGCTGTGTTTTTGTTCCTAGTTCCAATTCATAGATGATTTGCTCATTTCAATTTTTAGAAATAGACTACATCTCAACCTCGCTAATGTTTGTCTTCTTATTTTCTTCTATAATTGCTACGTTGTTCCTATTAACCTATACCTTTCTATTTAATATTTATAGTTTCTATTGGGATAATTGCTGGCTATTGAATTGTTGGCGATATCACGATGAATTACTGACAAGATGGAATTCAAATGACCAAGTATATATATATGGCGATCATTAGTGCATATTCAAGACTTGGGAACTTCGACATGGCCAAACAGTAAATGATGCTCTCTGGGCGAATTTTCTTTTAATTTTTCGCACCTTTAGGTTCCAATTCTCCTTACACATGATGTATTGCATATTTTCTTAATTGGATAGATAATGGTTATTACTACAAAATGCTAATGTTAAGAAACTAAAGAAAATATGCTTGAGCACATAATATCTCCGTAACACAGAATGAGGCATACATTGTAATTTGTTATATGTGATACTTATAAAACCATCCTTGTTTCCTTAGGTTCTTCTCGATAAGGATATTGTGTGTTTGTTTTTGCTTTTCCCTTCTGCCTCTTCTAGGTTTCAAGTAGGCAGTAACAGATTGAACACTTTCAATTGGGAACAATTGTGAACTCATTTTCTGTGCAATATGTATTAAGGTGTTTGTGCTATTTTGAAGCATGCACAAATAATGGCCTTGCACTTTCAGATAAAAGACTACATGACTCCTTATAATGGTGACACGGATCAACAGCGAAGGAAAAAGTTCATGATGGGGAAGGGGATGCCCGAACTTCCGTCAGGTGGAGGATAAGTCGATTAGGCGGCGCGAGACACACACGATCCGGCTTCTTGATCGACACGATCAAAACCCTCGCAATCGCAGCACCACGCGTCCTCGGTTATCAACGCGGCGCTGCCCGGTTAACCTCGCCACGAAGGCTAATCCCTGCCAATGAATCGAGAACACAAGCAAGAACAAGAAAGATGCAACTGAATTTGCAATTGAGGATGAAGCTCACGAGTTGGGGTCTCACAAACCGATGAACGGCGACACTGTTCAAAGACAGAATTAATCTAAGCAAAACCCAAATCAAACCCTAGCGACGGCTACTGGATATAAAGGCTAGGGGACGTCCTAGAAACCCTAGACGCGTCCGTGATGGACTCCAACACGATAAATGGGCCAACGGCCCAAATTGGTGACGCAGCACCCTGGGACAGATTCTGTCTGCCAACTTGCAACGCAAATTCCCGTCGACTCCGAAGTCCAAATGACCTGAAACTGGTGCCATTGTAAAGTTTATCTCCTTAGCTTTTGATGCATATGTGGATCATCAAAATTGGAGCCCGTTTGTGGCCTGGGCGACAATTTTAGTGAACACTGCTCCTGGTGGCCGAGGTAGTCGACTCCGAGATGAATTGAACCTCCAACTTGACTTGGACACCCTCCTTGCCTCCCTCCTGGTCCTTGCTGGTTTTCAAGGCCTTCATGGTCCTCTCCAAAGTTCCTAAGTACAAGATAATCAATAATATCATTAGGTAGCATACCATCCTCACAAGTATCTGCACGGGCACTTAGGAACGAGCTCACCTGTTGATTCAATTGCCGTGCTCGTGCTCTTGTGATGGGTCCTTGCATCACAACTGGAGGAGGCTCGGTCGTATGCATAGGAGTGATGTCCTCATCATCCTCCCCCTCTTGAAGTGGAGTCGTCCTCGACTCAAGCTCATCTTCTTCTCCCATGAACGGTTTCAAATCAACAATGTTAAATGTGGGACTAACCCCAAATTCGGGCGGCAACTCAAGTTTATATGCATTATCATTTATTTTCTCAAGTATCTTGAAAGGACCATCAGCTCTAGGCATTAATTTAGATTTTCTCAATTCTGGAAAACGATCCTTTCGCAAGTGTAACCATACTAAATCACCCGGTTCAAGTTTTACTTCCTTTCTACCTTTACTTCCCGCAGTCCTATACCTTTCATTCATCATTTCAATATTTTCTTTAGTCTTTTTATGCAATTTCAGAATAAATTCAGCACGTTCCTTAGCATCAAAATTAACTCGTTCACTAGTAGGTAAAGGTAATAGATCAATAGGAGCACGGGGATTGAAGCCATACACTACCTGAAAAGGACTTACCTTGGTGGTGGAATGTACCGCCCTATTATAAGCGAACTCAACATGCGGCAAACACTCTTCCCACATCTTCAAATTCTTCTTCAAAACAGCCCTCAACATAGTGGATAATGTACGATTTACTACCTCGGTTTGGCCGTCGGTTTGGGGATGACATGTTGTTGAAAACAGCAGCTTGGTCCCCAATTTATTCCATAGAGTTCTCCAAAAGTGGCTCAAAAACTTGGCGTCACGATCTGAAACAATAGTAGAAGGCATACCATGCAAGCTTAACGATTTCTTGAAAGAAAAGGTTAGCAATATTAACAAAGATCGTCGCTCTTATGACAAGGAATAAAGTGAGCCATCTTAGAAAATCTATCAACCACCACAAAAATACTATCCCTCCCCCTCTTGGTCCTAGGCAGTCCTAAAACAAAGTCCATAGATATATCCTCCCATGGAGTGCTAGGAACAGGAAGAGGCATATATAAACCATGTGGATTCAATCGTGACTTAGCCTTTTGACATGTAGTGCAGCGGAATACAAACCTCTCAATGTCTCGCCTCATCTTTGGCCAAAAGAAGTGGGCGGACAGCACGGCCTCCGTCTTCTTGGCACCAAAATGACCCATCAAACCTCCTCCATGGGCCTCAGATCAAAAAGAAAACGAGCGGATCCATTTGGAATACATAAGCGGTTAGCTCTAAACACAAATCCATCGTTTATCACATATTTGTCCCATGTTCTTCCCTCTTTGCAATGCAGCAAGACATCTTTGAAGTCATCATCATGAGCATATTGTTCTTTAATTGATTCCAATCCAAATATCGACAATCAAGTTGGGACAACATGGTATATCTCCTAGACAAGGCATCAAGAATCACATTATCCTTCCCTTTCTTGTGTTTGATAACATAAGGAAAAGATTCAATAAATTCAACCCATTTAGCATGTCTACGATTCAGTTTTACTTGACTGCGAATATGTTTTAGCGACTCATGATCAGAATGAATAACAAATTCTTTGGGCCAAAGATAGTGTTGCCACGTTTCTAAAGAGCGCACAAGAGCATACAATTCTTTATCATACGTGGAATAATTCAAAACAGGACCACTCAATTTTTCGCTAAAATAAGCAACAGGTTTTCTATCTTGCATCAAAACACCACCAATTCCAATCCCACTAGCATCACATTCAAGCTCAAAGGTCTTATTAAAATCAGGAAGTTGGAGTAAAGGTGCATTAGTAAGCTTATCTTTCAAAAGGTTGAAGGCATTCTCCTGTGCTTGCCCCCAATGGAACACAACTCCCTTCTTCGTCAATTCATTCAATGGAGCTGCAATGGTGCTGAAATCCTTCACAAAGCGGCGGTAAAATCCGGCAAGTCCATGGAAGCTCCGCACTTGTGAAATCGTCGTGGGCGTTGGCCAACTCTTAATCGCGTGCACCTTGGCTTCATCAACCTCAATTCCCTGCGGAGTCACAACATAGCCAAGAAACGATACTCGTTCGGTGCAAAAAGCGCACTTCTCGAGGTTACCAAATAAACGTGCAGCACGCAAAGCATCAAAAACAGCACGTAGATGATCAAGATGTTCATGTAATGACTTGCTGTAAATCAATATATCATCGAAATAAACCACAACAAATTTCCCAATGAAAGCTCGTAAAACCTCGTTCATTAAGCGCATGAAGGTGCTCGGTGCATTAGTTAAACCAAAAGGCATGACTAACCACTCATACAATCCAAACTTGGTTTTAAAAGCTGTTTTCCATTCATCTCCCAATTTCATTCTTATTTGGTGGTATCCACTACGCAAGTCAATCTTAGAGAAAATTATAGAACCACTTAACTCATCAAGCATGTCGTCTAACCTAGGAATAGGATGACGATACCTTATTGTGATATTGTTAATGGCTCTACAATCTACGCACATGCGCCAACCGCCATCTTTCTTAGGAACCAAAAGAACAGAACAAAGACAAGGACTAAGGCTCTCACGTACATACCCATGATCCAAAAGATCTTGGACTTGGCGCTGAATCTCCTTAGTCTCCTCGGGGTTGGTCCTATAAGCATAGCGGTTTGGCAAACTCGCTCCGGTATCAAATCAATTTGGTGCTCAATCCCTCGTATGGGTGGGAGTCCTGGAGGTATCTCGGCAGGAAAAACATCCGCATACTCCTGCAAAAGGTTAGTGACAGCAGGAGGCAAAGTACTGGGCAGATCATCCAATGAAAACAAAGCATCTTTGCATAGCACAACATAGCACAAAGCATCATCACTAATTGCAGCAAGATCAGATTTTGTAGCAAGCAAGACGGGATTCCTCAATTTAATTTGGTTGGCTACATGCTGAATTTCAGATTTTTCATCAATGGGTTTCTTGTCATTAGCAATCCGCTCCCTATCAGATTTAACAATTTCAGCGGGGGTCAAAGGTAGAAGTGTAATTTTCTTTCCCTTGTGCAAAAAAGTGTATTTATTACTTCTACCGTGGTGAAGTGCATCAGTGTCATATTCCCATGGGCGACCCAATAAAAGAGAACAAGCTTGCATCGGCACCACATCACAATCAGCAAAATCAGAATAGGAACCAATGGAAAAATGAACCCGAACTGTTTGTGTTACCTTAGCTTTGCCGGAATCATTCAGCCACTGAATGTGGTATGGATGTGGGTGCGGGCGTGTGGTCAAGCCAAGCTTCTTGACCAAATCTGTACTCACCAAGTTGTTGCAGCTGCCGGAGTCAATGATCACGCGCGCTCGTCGGTTGTTGATGACGAAGAAAATCTGGAACAAGTTGTGGCGCTGCTGCTGCTCGGCTTGCTCCATCGTGCGCTAAGGACCGTTGGACAATGATGGACTGTCTGACGCAGCGGTATCCTCGGCGCCAAAGGTGACATCATCATCAACCACGTCGTCGTCCACCCTGGTGTCGTCGATCTCATCCTCAACATCAGAGGCGTTGATGTAACCTCCATCATCGGTGGCGATGTATGCCCGCTGGCTGGGGCATTCTCTCTTGACGTGGCCAATCCCTTGGCACTTGTGGCAGCGAATTCCCGTCGATGTACGGCCCGTGGAAGCGACGGAGGAGGAGCTCTTGGCCGGTGTTGGCGGGGTCGACTTGCTGCTGTCCGTGGCACGGGCGGGCGGTGCCGTCGATGCCTGTCGTGTGCTTGTCGAAGGTGGTGGTGCAGTTGGTCGGAAGGTGGAAGAAGGCACTGTCTTCGCTTGTCCGTAGTCGTCGAGGCGTGAAGGTCTTGCCGGCGTTGCTCTGCTCTTAGAATGGCGTCCTCGCAACTCCTTCTCTGCTAACATAGCAAGTTGAAACAAGCGATTGACAGTTGTATATTCTTTATAATCAACAATATCCTGAATTTCTGGACGCAACCCACCGTAAAAACGAGCAATTTTATCCTCAGGTTCCTCTACTACCCCACAGCGTAACATACCCTTTTGAAGCTCTTGGTAATATTCTTGAACAGTCATACTACCTTGATCTAATCGTTGCAATCTCTTGCGCATATCACGTTGGTAGGAAGGAGGAACAAATCTATTACGCATAGCATCTTTTAATCTCTCCCAAGAATCAGGTTGTAAGCGGGCATTTACTAGTTCATTCCACCAGATTATAGCAAAATCTTTAAATTCACTAGTGGCTTGTCTAACTCTATGAATCTCGGGAACTAGATGGGAATTAAATTTTTGCTCGACCGTCATCTCCCAATCTAAGTAAGCATCAGCATCATAAGCTCCAGAAAAGGAAGGGATGGTGAATTTTACCTTAGCGAAAGGATCATCATTGCGGTTCGGTTATTACCTCCCATACCGTGATGGTTGCGCGAAGACGGTCATGCGAGCAGGCGCCCCGTTGAGCAAGACGCTCCTGGCGACGCGTTGTCGCTCATCTTCATCTTCCTCAAAATCAGCATCCTCATCGTGGTCGTTGTTGTCGTGGTTGGCGCCATTGTTGATGGATGCACCTCCATCAATAATTATTTGGGCGTTTTCGGCGACATCCATCCTCTTGGTGAGGTGGAAACTTCGTCGTCGATGCTCTCAAGGGTCTTGTTCGTCGTCATGGCATGCTCCTTGAACATCATTTTTATCTCCTCCAGCATGGTGGACAACTCTGAATGAAGGACACAGTCTTCGATGGTAACATCATCATCCTCGTTCCTGCCCTTCTTGCCACCTGCCATGGTTAGCGCAGAAAAGGACAGAAGGAAACACAAACACAAGTATTATGAGCCCTATGAACTACTAGGTGGGATCTCACGCTCTCAAGCAATCTTACCAAGTTCTTACCCGGTTCTTACCAACACAAAGGAGGGGTGCAACCGGTGGTGGTTCGTGATACCGTGAGGCGTGATGAAGCGATTGCAAGGGTCAATAACTTTGGCCGATCGAAGGATGTATATGTGGAGTGTAGGAAGGTTATATGTATTGAGTGGCACACAATGCGAATGAGATAGTAATCTTGAATAAATGTCCAAAAGCACTTGCCCTAGTTCTTTGGTCTAAACGTGTCCTTATTCTAGCTGCGGCAGAAAACAAGGAAGGTATAGAAACAAGCAACAAGGCGTCAGATTATATGAACAGATATCAGCATAACAGCAAAACACTTATATCAGGCACGGTAAAAACAAACACCTACCTTTGCTCCTGCCTTTTTTTTTTTGCTCCTCTCACAATTTTTTTTTCTTTGATTTTTCTGATGTTTTTCCTAGGATCAGGAGCACAAAGGTAGATAGTACACAAATTTTCAGCCTGAACAGATGTAAGATGAAGCCGATATGAAATAAGAAGTGTTTTCCGAAAAGCGTGCTGAAACTTCGGCGGCCGAAAACTCAATCTTCCCGAGGGAATTTCGCAAAAATAAATTCGGCAAAACCGACAAAGTCGTGAGAATCGGATGTAAAATTTTCTGTAGATGTCCGTGAAAAAAAAATTCGCCTAATTCCGAGTCCGTATGCGAAAGTTATGGCCGTTTTACGGAAGGACTCTGAATTAGGGTTTCTAGGCGGCACCTCTCCAAACTCAAGGGCGTATGGAGTGGGTATGGAACGCGATGATCTGTGGTGGCAGGTTCTGTGATGAGGCATGGCGATATGGCTAACAGGAGGTGGGGGATTAGGGTTTATGAAGGAGAAACCCTAACACAACTAGGACTCGGCGAGGAGAACCACAAAACAATCCGAATCCAACAAGGACTCAAATAGCGATTGGTGACTGGATCGGTGTAGGATATGGGATGCAGCGGAGATGAAATACAACTAAATTAAGACCACGATCTAAACCAGCAACACGACTCGACTATGGACACCAACTCAGTACTACGGATTCTGAAACGAAATTGTGCAAAGGCTAGGGCGTGGTTCTAGGTATGGTAGACTATGAACTGCAAATTTTTTTTTGGCTTTTTCGTGGATTATAGGACGAACACAAAACTAAATTAACTACGGGGAAAGGCGAACCTGACGGTAAACCTTGCTCTGATACCACTTGATGGGGAAGGGGATGCCCGAACTTCCGTCAGGTGGAGGATAAGTCGATTAGGCGGCGCGAGACACACACGATCCGGCTTCTTGATCGGCACGATCAAAACCCCTGCAATCGCAGCACCACGCGTCCTCTGGTTATCAACCGTGCGCTGCCCGGTTAACCTCGCCACGAAGGCTAATCCCTGCCAATGAATCGAGAACACAAGTAAGAACAAGAAAGATGCAACTGAATTTGCAATTGAGGATGAAGCTCACGAGTTGGGGTCTCACAAACCGATGAACGGCGACACTGTTCAAAGACAGAATTAATCTAAGCAAAACCCAAATCAAACCCTAGCGGCGGCTACTGGATATAAAGGCTAGGGGACGTCCTAGAAACCCTAGACGCGTCCGTGATGGACTCCAACACGATACATGGGCCAACGGCCCAAATTGGTGACGCAGCACCCTGGGACAGATTCTGTCCGCCAACTTGCAACGCAAATTCCTGTCGACTCCGAAGTCCAAATGACCTGAAACCAGTGCCATTGTAAAGTTTATCTCCTTAGCTTTCGATGCATATGTGGATCATCAAAATCGGAGCCCGTTTGTGGCCTGGGCGACAATTTTAGTGAACACTGCTCCTGGTGGCCGAGGTAGTCGACTCCGAGATGAATTGAACCTCCAACTTGACTTGGACACCCTCCTTGCCTCCCTCCTGGTCCTTGCTGGTTTTCAAGGCCTTCATGGTCCTCTCCAAAGTTCCTAAGTACAAGATAATCAATAATATCATTAGGTAGCATACCATCCTCACAAGTATCTGCACGGGCACTTAGGAACGAGCTCACCTGTTGATTCAATTGCCGTGCTCGTGCTCTTGTGATGGGTCCTTGCATCACAACTGGAGGAGGCTCGGTCGTATGCATAGGAGTGATGTCCTCATCAGTTCAGTTTTCCTGCACGGCTTATTTTGTTATCTAAACTAGTTTGGGTTGGTGTCAAACTCTGAAAAAACCTGAGAGAGTTTCATGTTTAGAAGGTTCAGTCCGCTTCGGTTTGCTGTTCAGTTTCACTTTCAGTTTTCCATATTGCAAATAGTGTTGTATCCGGTACAAACTGTATCTATATTTAGGTGAGTCGATTAAGATTAGGAAGTCTAGATTATTGTCCATAGATGCATGTAATCTTTAGCCTATATAAGTAATGAAGGAAAAAAAAGTTGCACCGGTTTGTTGGCAGCACAAAATTTGTTGAGTTCATCGATTCTGATTGTCGGTTTGTCATATTTGTGTACTGAATGTTACGAGGTAAATGAGAAAATAACTACCACAATACCTAATTTGCCATTAACATAATGTGATGGTATGCTCTGTATGAGCGAGTAGACCAAAAACATTGTCATGCATAGAGCCACAGATTGTTTCGAACAATTGCATATTTTCTGCCTTTAAATCAAATCATATGCATGCTATAAGCCCTTCCATAAGAGATAAAACCCTTTTCAGCAAATTCATACATTTTTGCCAATGACACATGACTGATGATTCTGTCTTGGTATTCACACTTCACTAAGAAATATATGCTTTACCCCATACATTCCATTATTTGTGCTCGCTCACATGCTCATCGAGGATCATAAAGCACATGACTAATCTTTTCCTTCCTTTTCATGTATTCCGCAGCTTGTTTGGATGAGTATTTATAGGAGGATGCCCCATTTGACATATGTAGTGCCGGTGAGTGGCCTAGCTTTATATTTCCAAGCAATGAGCTTTCAATTTTCATAGTCCGTTGCTATTGTTGAGTGGGTTCAAGCGCCCTTATTCTTTGCCAATTGTCAGCACAACTTTATATTTCTAAAAATTTTCTAAATATAAATTTCATTAGTATCATCTTGAGATTCCTACAAGGAACTATCTTTTTGCCCCTTCTAGGGGGTATTTGTCGAGCTGTGGATTTTATCCTCCGTAAGTACCATGCTTTCTGAACCATAACATCATCCATGATCTCAATATGGCATTTTCATTATGCTCAGAGGGCATGGCTAGTCTTTGCCTGAGGCTAGCCACAAATGCCGCTTTTTATTTTCGTGTGTGGGATTATCGGTGGCGGTTTTGGCTATAACCGCCACTAATATACTCTCGGTGGTGGTTCTAGCCAAAACCGCCATGCGATAGTACTAGTATCTGTGGTGGTTTTTGGTTAGAACCGTCACTAATATACTCTCGATGGCGGTTCTAACCAAAAACCGCCATAGATACTAGTACTATCTGTGGCGGTTTTTGCTAGAACAAATCATCGATATTTGGTTATCGATGGCGGTTCTGGCAAAAACCGCCACAGATAATGTTATTTGTGGCGGTTCTAGAACCGTCACTGATAATCCTCGATTATCAGATCCTCGATTATCAGTGGCACTAAATCTGTGGCGGTTCAAAAACCGTCGCGATGGCGATATCTAACGCCATCGATGACCTTTTCAAGGTAGTGTGCCTTGCAAACGGGAAACGCATCCAAATTTGCAAACTCATTCCAATGTAATATGCAATTGTTTGGACATGCGCGTATTTTCTGCACTTCCAGTCCCAATGGGCAAACAACCTGCTTGGCCTGGTGCGTGGTTGCTGGCAACACGTTACCCTCTGGAAGGACATCTATGAAGAAACCTAACAGCTCTGTGAAACTCTTATCAGACCAACTATTGCTTGCCTTCAATTGTAGAAGCGTAAGCACGACATGCAGCTTTTTGAGCTCCTCCTTGCAGCCTAGGTACAAGGGTGTTGTAGAATCCTCTACCATACGCTGAAACTTCTAAAAATCCCTTTCACTCGTGAGGTCCTCCTCGCTATCATACAACATATGTTCTAGATCATCTTCATGGTTATCGATGAATGTGTCTTCATAGGTGTCGACGAACATATCTTCGATCGCAATCGAGTCATTGTCTTCATCATCATTAATCAGATGCCCTTCACGTACAATATCATCTTTATCATGCTCGGTCCAACAAGTATAGGCAGGCTTGAAACCCCTTCGAAGCAAGTGTGCATAGATCGCCTCAAGATTAGAAAATTGCTTCTCATTCTTGCAATCGACGCACAGGCAACAAATATAATCCATTGGCTTATTTGACTTGTATGCCACAGCCGCGCTCAGAAAACTAGTCAACCGTTAAAGTACTCTCTATCGCGACGGTCCGCTTCATACATCCATCTTCGGTCCATCTACAAATATTTATAACAAATAAAATCTTAGTAAATCAATAAGTGGTCACAAATTGTTTTATTCATTTAATTTGTTATGTAGTGCTAATTAATCTAGAAATTTTCATTAATTATAAATCTATATCCAAATCTCGATTATAAAATCAATTAAATAATTGCTATTAGTTATATATAATGGTCCGCCTTGACAAATTTACATTACTTACAGAAGTATTAAATTAACATACGAAATAAAGAAACAATTTTAAATAATTAGATTAAACAATAGTTAGTTATGAAGTGCTACCACATTTAAATTCAATCAACGTATTAAATGCAATCACTAATTTAGTCCACTAAATACTTAAATTCAACCTACATCATAATCTCACCAATCGCTATACATATAAAAGTTGGTAATTTCAAATCTAGCCTCTAGATTAGAGCTCTAATTGTACTCACTATGCAATCAATAATTATCACAATCTACAACAATATAGAACGTAATATCCAACTAAATAAACTACCAATGAAATGTACATCAAGATACGAACCTTAGATCACGAGTTAGCTAGAAACGAATTCCACCAAATTTGAGAGCAAAACTTCGCCCCCTCTCTACCCCAACCGAGCAAGAACAGAGCTCCTCTTTGTTCTGGACAAGTTGGGGAAAGAATTCAAGCTGGGATATATATAGTGCCATATTATCACTACCGCCTTTTACTCTAAAACCGACAGTAATAAATCACTGTCACTTCTATCTCTAAATTTGGCAGTGATATCACTATTGTTTGCGCAGGAAATCACGTTATCACTGTTGGTTATACTATTGAACCGGCAGTAATACATCACTGCTGATTCTATCTCTAAATTCGGCAGTGATATTGCTGCCGTTGGCACAGGAAAAATTACTGTTCTCACTGCCAGTTGAACTTAGAACCGGCAGTGATAAGATTATCACTGCCGGCTCAGGCCTGCCCAACAGTGATGGGCGGTCGCGGATGAACAGTCTGTAGTGGTGATCATTTTATGGGGTTAAAAATACAAAAATGCATACAATGTTTTAAATAAATCAACATGGCAAAAGACAAATATTCCTAGCTTCGTAACGGTAAAAGTGGATTACACCTTTTTAAGACAAGTAAATTACAATTTTTTTCCAATTACACGAAAGACATGCACACACCACCATGTATACACGAGTGTAGCCTTAACATGTGTCTATGAAGCCGGAGGCCACAAATAAAGGTGAAAATTAACATGACACAAACTATTGTACATGTCCTAATTCTCCCTCCCTTCAAAATAATAAGCCATATAGTTTTAATGATGTTACTTAGAAATATAAGATTTATATGTAGATTTAATGAGATTTTTCCTATTAATATCTCTAATTATTCTCTCTCAATCATATGCATTTATTCATCGTTAGCACCTACACAAAGTATTACAAGGCAATTGACTTCTTAATTAGTTGCCTCAATGAGTACGCCAGCTATGTACACATGTGATCTATCGATGTGCATGTTACTACTGCTAGTACTCTTCAAAGAAACTCACAAGCTAGTTAGGTACGATCATATATACACCACTAGATCCCGGTTTCGCGGCAAGCTTGGAGAAAAGAGAGGATAACCCATCTCGCACGTTCTAATTCTAGCATTTGATCAGCATTTAGTGAATATTTAGTATTCACTAGCTGCTAGTACTACTACAATTAACTATATATGTATGGCGGCCTTATCGTGAGCTACTTGCTATTCACGTACGTACCCGCTCCGAAGACGTTCGATCGAGCTAGCTAGCTAGCATCCGATCGATATTCGAGCTGGCTTGTTTGACGAGCCATACATCTACAACCCCATCATCCCAACAACGGTTCTCAGGTGAATTACATTTTTTTTTTTTTGAAGCAAGGTGAATTACATTTGGTGCGATATCAAATAATAAAAAGACAATATTTTGGAGATGCAGATTCCTAAAACCCCCTTGCAACTTTGGGTGTGTCGCAAATCCACATTTCGCAGACACCAGGAACCCATGATTTTGTATATTAAGTTCACGAATGATCCGTTTCTTTTCGTACTGCGAGCACGTGTGTGTGATACGTACGGTGCCCGCCACTATGATAGTCTACCATGCAAGGAAAAGGGCAACGTGCATTAGCAACTACCAAGGGTTTGCACGCTATGCTGCGCCACGTGAAATTTGACTGTGTGACGCTGCGTCACGTGAAATTTGGTCCAATGATTATTTCTGAAAAAATGGGTATGAGGACATAAATGCGAACTCGTTTTTTTCACCGGAATTTTTAAAAAATACTCTAGCTAGGAGTCATCGGCGAATTTACGGCACAACGCGTTGTGTGGTGAGGAACCGCTAGGAGGAGTCATCGAATTTGCGAAAATGCATATTTTTTTGCGTGATTTCGGTTTTCTCGAGTTCTTTTCTAAAAAATGGTAGATTCCTTTTTCGCGTAATTTCGGTTTTCTTGTGTTTTTTTAAAAAAAATGGGTTGCTAAGAGCCATCATCGAATATGTGGATTGCTATGAGCCATCGGTGAATCAGTGGCCTTTAAAAAAAGCGGAGGGACATAAACGTAATTTTGTTTTTACGGATCAATTCAGCTTAAAAAACCTTTTTTGGACCAAAACGTAATTTTGTTTTTTTCTCAGATCTATTCTATTAAAAACCGACGTAGGGACTAGGGGTGGAAATCGAGATAAATCCTCATTTTTCGAGTTTTTTTCGAAATTGACATAATTTGATTAAATATCATTTTATCTATAATTTGGATGTATTTTTAGAATCGAGCCAACGAGCTGAGTCAGAGCAAAATCTAATTTCATTCGAAATTGACTCATTTCAATATTTAATCATGAACGAGTATAATTGGAGCAATTTTAAACCGAGCCAACGAGCCTCACCACCGAGCTTTTTTTTCCAACCCTAGTAGGGACTGAACACAAACCGTGGAGGAAGTTAAACACAATTATGATATTTTAGGTCTATTTTATTAGAAAACTGATAGCAAGATCTAAACATAATTTTAAATCTCGGAGGATGTTTTCGTCAGAAAGGTGATGTGACATACACCGGCAATCTCTCCGGCCATAATATAAAATAATGATATTGCGGCACTTCGCGTGTTTGGATCGGACGGGTTAAGTCGTCAAGTCGTCGGTGACCTACGAGTGCGCTCCTGGAACCCCGCCCAACCCACTTCGCCATGGGTGCTATATATTTTCCAAATTTCCAACATGCCGCGACATACGCATTAGCTAGGGAGACCGTGAGCTTTTCCAACCTCTTGTACGCGCATGCACGTAAACATGGAAGATTGGCACGGCCTTGTTAAGATCACGTTCTACATGACAAGCAGTGAGAACGTGATAAAGGGGGTCCAGAAAATGGTTGTAAAACCAGGCAGCATACACCATTCCTTATCTTCTACAGAAGACGTCGCTTACAGTTGCCTAGCTATATGCATACATTTTCTAAAGAAAAATGAATGTGCCTCTGTCTGCACCTTCCCCATTTGCCCACCTGTATCAATCGTCACCTTAATTTCCTGCTGCATGCCGTCCTCGTCCGGACAAAGCAAACGATCGACTACATGCTAGGTATGATCGTCACCTTTTCCTACTTTACAAAGTTTGTCAACTCGTGTGGAAAAAACCTAGACAGGTCAAGTAACAACTAGAACTTCGATACTCTGTACCATTTCCTTCTTATATATTAGTGCAAATGGCCAGATGCATGTAAGGTGCTTCTCCATATCAGAGAAATATCTTGTTCGGTCCACTTGAGTTGGCGTTGCCGCCTGCACTTGCCAACGACCATAATTTTTTGTAGTCCAAGGGAAGGCTCAAGCGTTTACTTGGATGGATACGACACATTGGCACACCTAGCTGTGGTTAAGTATGGTTTGTCATATATATATTTTTTCCCTAACAAATTGATAAACGAACCTTGCGCGTGTTTTGAAATAAGGACGAATCTATGATAAGCACAGTGTGAGACTAAGAAATTGCGGTATGGCAAAACTATGGCAAGGAACTAAATACGTGCCAAAAAAAGTCAAAACCGCCTGGATAATGTTTGGCAGCGTAAAGTTTAAAACAGAGTAGGACTGTGGTGGCATTATATTCCGTGGGTTATAGATAAATTTGATTGGCATAATTAACCCACATTATCTTCAGGACATGTCAAATATCATTATAATTTACGACTACTGCCGAAGCATTAGCCAATGTCGCCTGTTGAGAATGCTCTTGTAAGATACAGTGTATAGGAGCGCGTAGAAGTACAAGAAGAGTTATGGAACCATTTTTACTTCTAAGTAAAAATGGTCAGTGCTGAAACAGTATATACTAACAAAAAAAAGTGCTTTGGTAAAGAAAACTGCATATTGATAAGAAGCACAACAAACTAGAAATGTAAGTATTTTCGCACATGTTCTTAAAATTAGTGGACTCCGGCACGCCTGGCCATCTACCAAAGGCGAGTTTTCCCCGACGAAAGAAAGGATATTTATCTGTGACTCAAACGAGTATGGTTGTTTATCAAACGGCCAACAAACTGCGCAGCGGCGGCGTCTCCAACCAAAGCCGCTGTGGCCGGTGCGCATCCACGCATACAGACATACAGTCTCTCTAACTAGTATCTTGTTCAGGCGCGGTCGACTGCCGAGCGCCAACGGCCAGACTCGATCTTTTTCGGATCAGCAATTCATAGTTGTGCAATCTGAAAGAGGATAGGACTTTGATGGCATTATTATCTGAGAGGTTCTTCTATACTTTTTTTAACAGTTACACAAATATAAAAGCACTTATCTCTTTACTTATTTTAAAATTTGTACAATTTATATTGAGAAGGAAAGTATTAAAGCGCTGCTTATGCTATTTTATGTGGGTGTAACTGTGTGAGACATGTCAAAGACTACTACGACTGCTTCCGATCCGAAGCATGAGAAGATGTCGCCTGTTGAGAATGCTCTTGCATTAGGCAGAGTATATGGAAGCGCGTACAATTTCAAGGATAGATACAGAGAGGCGTCCTAGATGTGGAAACGATTATGGTTGATAAGGATTTGGTCAAGAAAACTGCACATTTGTAAGAAGCACAAGAAACTAGAAAGGTAGGAGGAATTATTCGCTTTGAGCAGAGGCTTTTTTTTAAGTTATTGTATACTCCACCTCCACAAATACACCCTTAATTAGTCCAAAAATATAACGCATGTTTTTGAATTTGCATAAGAATTAAGATTGTGTTGAAATTGACAAAAATATGAGAGAAAATGATTTAGTTGTCCTCACTTAATTATCGTGGAAGATGAGAGATAATATGTTGTGTGGGTGGTAATGATTAAATGTATATGGTTGAGAGAGAAAAAATAGAAGTATAGAAGGAAAGTCTTCATTAAATCTATATGCAAGCCTTATATTTATGGATAGGACTGTTCAAAAAATAATCTGTATAAGCTTAGACAGAGGGAATAGATATGTGTTCTACGATGCAGACTGTCAAAACGTTTTTGGCCTTGATCAATAATACAGTATTACAAAGTTTTTAGCTTTAACAAATCAACTGTAATAGGTGTTAGATATCTATATCAATATCTAGAATAATAATTTTTTTAAAAAAAATAGTCGAATGGCCGACAATAACCTGTGGTGCTGGACCTGCTGGTCACGATATGCATGTGGCCTGCGGCGTCGTCGCCCACAAGGACGATGTGGCTTGTGCCGCATACAGATACAGACATACAGTGATACAGACCTCCACCCAAGATTAACCGTAGAGAAATGGCAGAGGTCATATTTTTGACATTTTTTAAAAAATAATACACTATTTAAATAATTTTACAAAAATAATACGTCAAAAAACAATTACAAAAATATATCTTAGTCTCCATTCAATTGACGACAGAAGCTCTATCGTCATTTTAATTGACAACAAAAGCTCTGTCACCAAAATAAATTAGCGACCAGCCTTTAGTCGCTAAATGAATTTGACATAGGGTTCTCAGAAGTCTTAGCATTGTTAGCCAAATGAATTCACGAGTAAATAATCTCTTGGTGATCTCAATCAGCGACAGAATAAACATCTGTCGCAAGTTTCCGTTGTTAATTCAATTGGCGAAAATTTAGTACTATTCATATGTTGCCATTTTATTTTGCAAAAAAACTTATATCGCCAATTAAAATAGAGATAGAGGTATATTTTTGTAATTATTTTTTTCAGTGTGTTATTTTTGTAAGGATAGGCTTAGACACGATTTTGTTTGGGCTTTTTAACCAACTTAAAAGTTAAAAAGCTAAGACTTAAATAAATAAGTATTTTTCACTTGAGTTTTTCAAAAACATAAGACTTATATAACTAAAAGTCAAAAGTCACCGAAGAGATTTTTTTTTACTTATTGAGAGTTAGTCTTAGATTAATGATACTAAAGTTATAGTAAAATTACCCACCTCTGCCATGTATAAAAATATATTGCTTTTAAGCATTTTAATTCTAATAGCTAGCTTAAAGTTATAAGGGAAAAAACCCTAAGCCCTTTTTTTTGCCCTAGTAATGCCTGCAGCAGTGGCCAGTGGCCTGGAACGTTTACTTGGTCCGAGCGCGTTGGACTCTTTCCGATGCGCTGAGCCGTGGGAGTCACAGACAGGCAGGAAGTTTTGGTTGTGGGTCGAGTGTGACGGTGATGCTTCCCGCTACGCCAACGAAGCGAGGCCACGCGTGGACGACGAGGTAGGGTTTATATGGGCCGTAGAGGTAGGCGGGCAGGGAGCTGGGCAAATTGGGCCTAACCTCATGTCGGCGAGTAGGACGTTGGGAGGAGATGAAAACGCTCTTGAGGTCAGACGGTGGGCTCGCTGTGGGTCAGACCCTCTCCACATCTAGTATGTGGTAAATGGACCTGTGGTGGGTAACTCCTAGGAGAGGTGCCAACTTCTCAGTTTTCTTCTCATCAGACCACATTCTAAATGTGATTTCCCAGCCCACATCCTAAATGTTTTTTAACCACCTTAGAAAACTTTTTAAATGAAACCTTTTGAACCAAAAGTTTGTTAAATAGAAACTTTTTGATTTGAAAGTTTTAAATTGAAAATTTTTCGAGTTGAAACTTTTCGATTTGTATTTTTTTTTCAAGTTGTAACTTTTTGTCTTGAAAATTTCTAATTTGATTTTTTCTAAGTTGAAACCTTCCGATTTGAAACTTTTTGATTAAAAACTTTTCAAGTTGAATTTAAAATCTTAACTTTTCGAACTAAACGTTTTTTGAATCAAAACTTTTTAAAACAAAATTTTTTGAATTGAAAGTTTTCTGAGTTAAAACTTTTTTACTAGAATTTTTTTTAGTTAAAACTTTCTAATTTGAAAATTTTCTATTTGAAAAGCCCAAGAAGCACTGAATTGACCCCAAGTGGCCCATGAGTGTATGTGCGCGAGTGCTAGAGTTTGGTCCCACTTTAGGATAAGGGACACTAATATATAAACTTGGAAATTTCTCACATTCAAAGATTCTCGATCTTCTTGTGAAAAGCGGTATCATCTCGTTTATTCCTCCACTTTCCCCTCTCAAAGACCCTCTTCTTGTGACAAGTGACAGTATCTCTTTATCCCTCATTCCTCCTCCATTCTCTTACATAAAAACTCAAAATAGTTTTTGTATTTCAAATTCCCCAAGTTTTTAATCACTTTCTAAAGTTTTTTTAGTAAAATTTTTTGAAATGAAAGCTTGTTGAATAGAAACTTTTTCAACTAAAAGTTTATAAAATGAAAATTTTTGGAGTTGAAAACTTTCTATTTGAAATTTTCAAGTTTAAACTTTCCATCTTTAAAATTTCTAATTTGAATTTTTCTAAATTTTTTTAGTTGAAACTTTTTGATTGAAAAATTTTCAAGTTGAATTTTAAATTAAAACTTTTTAGACCCAAAGTTTTTTCAATCAAAACTTTTCAAACCAAAAGTTTTTGAATTTAAAGATTATTGAGTTAAAACTTTTTTCCTTAAAATTTTTTGAGTTGAAACTTTCTAATTTGAAATTTTTTTATTTGAAACATTTTGAGTTGAAACTTTTTTATTTGAAAATTTTCAAGTTGAAACTTTCTAATTTGATAATTTCTGACTAAAGTATTTTTGAGTTGAAATTTTCTAATTTGAAATTTTGTGATTTAAAATTTTTCTAGTTGAAATTTTTTATTTAAATTTCTTTCGGGTTCAAACTTCTTATTTAAAAATTTTTAAGTTAAAATGTTCTAATTTTAAATGTTTGTGTTAGAGGGGAAAGCGTGGAGGTGGGAGAAATGAGTAGGAAAGAGAGAAGAGACGGATGAAGGTGCATAAAGAAGATAGCACATCCATCCTAGAAGGATGTCTTTAAATTTGTTAGTTTGCGGAACTATACTCTATAAACTTTAGATGTTCAATGTAGACCTAGGCAATGTGCCATGCCTTTTGGGTCAGCCCCCAACACAGCCAGCCCAGCATGGTCTAAAGCACGTCACAAGATAGATGTCTTCAAGCTGAGCTAGCATGGCACAAATGATGGCTCATGCTAGTAGGGGTGAAAACAGGTCGGATACGATCGGATGTTACTCTTTCCGTATCTTAACCCATATTATTTTTCTAATTTGAAACCAGATACGAACTAACTGGATACGGATACGAATCCGGGTTATTTGAGATACGGATATGGAAAGGATATGTGACAGATTCGGGTTGGGAATATATAAAATTATATGAATAATGCATGCATACATAGAGTAATTAATGTGTATTGAATCAAATCACATGAATACATATGGATAATACACGCATACATACAGATAAAGTTATGAGGATAATTCGTGTATATACCCATATGGATTATTGATGATACTGACGGGAGAAGATCTGATTTCCTCCATGCTAGTATTTGAACAAGCGAAAGTAAATTAGTGAATTATTAAAGAACATGACCAACTGATAACTAAGCATGGAAGAAAGACTTGTTTCCAGGAACTTCAGCTCCCTCAAAGCTCGACGTTTTGCGAACAAATTCTTGCATGGAGTCTGTAATTTCTCAGAGTCATCAAAGTTCTGCACTTAATTCATCCTCCCCGTTATACAAACAAGACTCATCATCACTGGGAAGAAGGTTAATACCTTCAAAATCTTCAGCTGAGTATGGCATCGCTAGGATTTCATCAATTCGACACACTGGTGTACTTAACATTTCCCTATGAAATACCACAAGAGAAATTAGACCACTTCCATTCCCAGCATTCACATTATACATTGCTATTGAGTTTATGAACAATTATCTGCAGTGTTAAACAGGTGTTCATGAAACAATAAAGTATACCAGGTAGCCTAAAGATGACGTGTGCAATTAGGTAGGGCTCCTCCATGAGCACCTTCTCCACGGGCACCAGGATGACGGCGTGCGCCGTGTGGAGATTTTTCGCCGCCCTCTTCGGTAGCACGGCGATGCGGTGCTGTATCACCGCCTAGAAGGTGTCGAAGGCCCAGGTGTCAATTGAGTCATCGTAGATGGCGGCAAGCGCAGCCTCGAGGGAGGGAGCCTCAGGCAATAGCAAGGGCAGTAGGATTGGAAGTCCCCGTCGGAGTCCCACGCGTGTGCGACATGTTGGTTCTTGTCCTGTATAATGAACACACGCACACGAACACGAACACGAAGAAGAATACAGAAATTTTAGAGTAATTTTCTCTTATGTTATTATGTGTTATTATTAAACACATGGATACATGCCGTTTTATAGTGGGTTAACCACCTAACCAAGGCAACTACTAAAAATGAAAAGCCTAACTAAGAAAACAAACTAACTGATTTGATTTAATTGTCGATTGCATTATGATCTTTACTTAGCTTTTATAACACGGTAAATCAACAATTTTGGCAAATCTTAATTAGGTTCCAACAATCTCCCCTTAATCAAGACTCGCTGACTCATGTAGATTTTGGCAACCAAATCCGGACTCGACATCGCTGCAAGCAGACTCAACCGACTTACTTGCACACACACAACCTTCGTTTTCTCGACAAAACACACAGATGGCACACAGCATAGCCTCACACCATCACCGTTGGCTTCACACAGAATCATCTCCCAATAATTTCACACCATAGTTTGTGCACATTCCCCAGCGGCTTCACACCGCCATCTTCTCATAGCGACCTTGCACCGCCGTCGTTGTTGACATCGCACTGACTTCTCCTTGCAGCAGCATCGCACCACTTTTGTTGTCGGCGTCACACTGACTCTCTCTCACAATGGCCTCACACTGCCATCTCCACAGACACGGCCTCACACTGTGGTTCATGGCCCTCCATCACATGTGCACCATCACCGCAGCCTCTTGCTGCTAGTCTCAACATCGCCAGTGCCGTCCCTCCCGAATTCGCGGCCTCGTCGACTGCCCGTTGGCTTGTCACTGTGTCGATCGCTCCAATGGCTGATGCACTGAGCCAGTGGCTTCCCACCCGTGCACCACACCAGCCGCCCGCCGTTCATCGTGTGTTGCACCCGAAGCACCAGAGGTACCGCTTCCCACTACGAGAAACGCATGAGTGTTCACTGCACTTGGTAGTTCATGGACCAGAACCAACGTGGCCCTTGCGTGTGCCCGCACCTGAAGTCGCGCCATGCGCACCCGCCGGCGCACGCCACGCATGCTGCTCCATGTGACTCATCGACCCGTAGCCGTGATGTGAGCCCGTCTCCACACCGGCTATCGATGTTGTTTGTCACCCATGCCAGCCCCTCGCCGCAACCACTTCAGCCATGTCTATTATGGCCCAGCTCACACCTAACGGCACACGCAACGCCCATCCTAGCGGTGCCCTCCCATGCCACAGAGCGTGCCCTGAGCGCCACCGTGCCGCACCCATAAATCGCCTCCTACCATGTGCGCCACTCCCGTGGCTTCTGCTATCGCCGACCACAGTACTGCTTCGTCCTAAGCTCACCGTCGCATCACACAGCGACGATAGCCTGCCTCGAGGCGCAGTAGTGGTGGCCTCCCCCAGGGCAAGCGTTCACCACAGGTAGAACCTCACTCTGATACCAATTGTTGGTTCTTACCTTGGATAATGAACACAACACACGAACACGAAGAAGAACGCAGAAGTTTTGGGGCAAATTTCTCTTGTGTTATTATGTGTAATTATCAAACTCATGGATACATGCCTTTTTAAAGTAGGCTGACCACCTAACCAAGGCAACTACTAAACATAGAAAGCATAACTAAGGAAACAAACTAACTAATTTGATTTGTTGCCGATTATATTATGATCTTTACTTACCTTTTATGACACTGACAAATCAACAATTTTGGCAAGTCTTGATTAGGTTCCAACACGGCAAGGTTCAGGAAGGCGCGGGTGAGGGCAAAGAGGAGAAACAGTCACCAATTGTCGGAGAGGTGGTCACCGAGCGAGTCTTGTTGTGGATGTGTGAGATGGGAGGCGAGGTGTAGATCGTGTAGGGATAGTGGGGTCCGATTGGCGGCAAGTGTTCGTCTGGGTGGTGGCAAGATTTGGGAGACACACGAGGACCAGGGGAGATCTAGGCGAGGGGCTGGCGATGAGATCTGGGTGAGACGCAGGGGCCGGGGGAAGATATCATTCGGATAGAAAATTATTCGATATCCGGGTCCCAACTCATATTTTTCAGATAATACAAGCTCTAAATCTGATTCAGTATCTGGATTCAATTATCCGGGTCTGATTTTGGATTCAATTGGATATCCAAATTCCATTCCAAATCCGGTCTCGATCATATTCGAATCCAGGTCAAGCAGATAAAATCTGGCCTGTTTTCACCACTACATGCTAGGCCTAGAAACTCGAGGCGATGGGTGGCCCAGCCCGACACAACCTATTGGATCATGCCTCGGTCGACCCTTCACGAATGTGGTCATTTCGTAAAAAACATCCTATTTATAGTTCGATCAGCCTATCATCAACTATCTTGTCCTACCGGCCCAGCCCATCATCAACTAACTTATCCTAGCGGCCCAGCCCATCATCAAATACTATTTATCCCCTCTGCCTCCTCCATGACTCATCCAGCGTAGTAGTCGTCTCTCCACGCCTCTGTCATCTCCTCTCGCGCCCAGTCTTCCTGAGGAAGAAGACAGCAACGACACCGGATCTCGACCATCCTCGTCTTCTCGACATCGGATCTTGGGGTCTTCGGCCTTCCCACACCACGTTGCCACCATCCTTTTGACCACCATGTGTGCTTCTTCCCTGATGCTAGCATCTTCCTCACCTCCGGCAGAGTTACACTCAGTTCTTGTGAACACGTCCACGTCAGTATGTGTCCCGCTTATCCTTAGCTCTTTTCTCTCTTCTACAACAGTACAAATGGACCAAGGTTAGACCAACATGACATGGAGCTAACATAACGTGCCAATAGATTGTGCCTGGGCTCACTGGAGGTTACTCGGGTTGGCATGGTCTAAGCCTACAGCCCATCAGGCCATGCCATGCGGCCTGGCACGGCCCAATCCCTAGGTCTAGTTCAATGGTAGCAACCAAAGGTTAACAATTTTGCATTAGTTAATTTGGAAAATGCACATGGTTGCTACGTGTGCGTGGCCTATCGGGAGCGTGGGAAGGCTTGAGCTGTTTTGGACCCTAGGGCTTAAGGGTGTATAACATGATGTCGATGGCTGTCAGTTTTGTCGTCAGATTTGTGTGTATCTGTTCTGGCCTACTGGTATAGTGGTATAACTCAAGTCGTCCAATTCTCCCGCCGTTGCTACACCATGTCCACCAACAGTGGCGGATCTAGGATTTTAAGTTAGGGTATGCCGAGCTAATATTATAATATACAATTCGGTAAAATTCAATGAACAATTCGATAAACAGTTATAAATATTATCGAGAAATTTGGTATACGAGTATAAAATAACTAGAAACATGATAATACAAGTATAAATTATAATATAAATAGTTCGAACATTTTAAGTATGAAATATGTATAAAAGAAGCTTACGCACCTACAATAGTTTAAAGAATACAATATTACTTCTTATCCTTCTTGTCTGACCTCCGTCTTCTAATAGCCATGAAACTCTTGATTATATCATTTTCATCAATTCGAAAGAAAATATCTCGTTCAATAAATGTTTCTGGAAAAGAGATGCAATGTTTCCGGAAAAGAGATGAAGCAGCGACAGCCTTCTTTGCTTCTCGTTTTGCAATGTTTCCGGAAAAGAGATGAAGCAGCAGCAACCTTCATTGCTGCATGTTTCTAGAAAAGAGATGCAATGTCTCCGTTTCTCTTCATAATTCAATAACTCTACAAACAAAAAAAAGCAATTTATCAACAAACAACTCTCTAGTCTCTAGCAAAGTAGCAATTATATTTGTTTCTACTCTATAAATCAACTAGCAGTCTTGCACTCAAATTACATGTAGGATCGATATATACTAATATAGCAATCAGAGGGGGTGAATGATTGTACGGAAGCTAAAACAAATTTTTATTGATTCTCAAATCACCTCTAAACAAATTATAAAAAACTGCTTCAGTTTCAGAAAAACAGACTGACACATGTTAACTAAAACAGTAATTACTGAAGATCTAACCGTTGGATTGATGTGAAATTTTAACTGTAGAAACTAGATTCAATTTTGAAACTAAGCCAACAAGAATTAGCTCAATCGGACCTACGGATCTAAAGTTATGACCTTTACAAGCTGACTATATAAAATAATGATGGTATTATAGACTGTATTAGACCGAATCTACAGGGTATGCCGTGGCATACCGGGCATACCCTGTAGATCCGCCCCTGTCCACCAACCAGCTAAGTTCAAACAAAATATTCACCAATCAGGTAAATTACTGAACAAGTTCCGAAGCCTATGCGTCATGCTTCTATAGTCCATACACGGATACCCCACGGACACATAGAGTTCATGAGTTTGGACAGATTGCTGAGAGCTGCAGGCATTAGATGTTGTGGCGTGAGAGACTCTCGTTCATGTGAGATCATGTGATGAAAAATTGGTTGAATGGTGAAATTAGCATTGTAAAGTGACTTTGGTTATAGCATGTGTGGTGCTTGTGCATGTGCTCTGTTGAGATGATTATTATGCTGGTGATAGCATGTTGGATTTTGTTTGATGCAATGCACTCATGTGAGTGGTTGCATGGATTGATTTTGAGGCAAGTCGTGGACTTATGCTCAGATGTTCATTTAATTATGTTGGTGATAGCATGATGGTTTTGCTTGATGCAATGCACTCGTGTGAGTGGTTGCATGGATTAACCTTGGGTCAAGTCGTGGACTTGTGCTCGGACCGGTTGTTGTTTATTAGGTATGCAGTGTTGCTCGAGGGTGAACGTGGTCGATGACGGGACCGGAACTAGGTTCATGGAGGAACTGAGGTTCGGGACTAGGTTCAGGGAGGAATCGAGGTCCTAGTGGTCGAGTATGTCATGCGGGACGTTCGGGCTAGAGAACGGTGCACACGAAAGATAGTTAGTCACGTGAGTGCGGCAGGCGGGCCGTACGCGTGCATGTGTGAATTTTGGGTTGTATGCATATATTGGGCCATGTGTATTGGGCCAAGTGGATATGCATACATGTGTTAGGGTTTTGAGTTGTATAAAAACCCTGGGAAACCTAATCAATGAATTGATTTTTTTTTTGGGCGGCGGCTGGAGGCTTGCCGTTTTTCATGCGAGAGCTCTTGGCTGCGTGAGTTTTTTTTTCTTGGCGGCCGTCTTGGCGTGATTGCTAGCTTTTTCGTCGCCTCTGCTCTAGGCAAAAGTTGGTGACTAGCGACCGCGACTCTTGGCGTGGAGATCGTTCGTTTGGTAGAAGCTGCGGGGACTCGAAATCTTTTAGCACTTGCATCATTGATTCCTGCAACGTGAGAGCTATCTTGTCACGACTAGAAGATTTGAAGATTGCACTCGCCGACGACGCACATGCATGCAAAGAAGAGAATTGATTTCGATCATTTGCATGCATGCGTGAGAAAAGGAGATTGCATTGTGGCGAAGCTTGAGACTTGCATGCATAATTAAGGCGGCGTGAAGAAGATTGGCAACTAGTTATTCTCTTGGTGATTTTTCTTGTGGCTAGATTCAACTCCGGAGTTTCGGCAAGGAAGCGGATCGGCATCATCAAGGGAAGTTGATTAATCTCGTAATTAAGGTTAGATTAATTTTCGTCTCTTTTGATACAGTCATCTTGCGAAGTTAATATCTCTATATTCGTAAATCCGATTGAGTTGATTCTTGTTGCATTAGTTTTGGAATTGCGTCTAGTTTCTTCAGTTAAAATTTCACATCGATCTAACGGTGGGATCGTCAGTAATTTCTATTTTGGTGAACATGTGTCAATCTGTTTTTTATTTGATCCGGTATCTGATTCAGTAAAATTGCGAAGAAAATAACTTTAGATCCGTAGATCCGATCGAGTTAATTTTTATTGGGTTAGCTTGAAAATTGAGTCTACTTTCTACAATTAAAATTTCATATCAATCCAACGGTTGGATCTTCAGTAATTACTGTTTTAATAAATGTAAGTTAATCTGTTTTTGTCAAAAAACCGAAGCAGTTTTTCCTTTGTTGTGTAGGGGTTTAAAGAATCACTAAAATTTGTTTTAGCTTCCGTTCAATCATTCACCCCCTCGATTGGCGTCATCCGATCCTACAAGTGGTATCGGGCGAGGTTAAGGTATGGCGTCGAGATAGGTATGTTAATCGTCCTCCCACGCTTAATGATTCAAATTTTTCTTATTGGAAAAGTGCATGCAATCCTATATTGAAGCTCAAGGTAATGATGTTTGGCGCAAAGTTTCTCTGCATATGATTTTCTGATATAGTTACTAATGATAATAAAGTAGGCGTTGATTTGAATGCTAAAGCTAAAAACTTGATTTTTCAAGGAATTTCGAAAAAAGAATTTGATCGAGTTTCTCATTTACATTCTGCATATTCAGTTTGGAAGACATTATGTGACTATCATGAAGGTTCTACAAAGATTAAGAAAGTGCGCAAAAATATTTACCAAAAGGACTTTTCTGATTTTGTAATGAGACCAGGTGAATCAATTGATGATCTTTTCTCTCGATTTGAGAAAATCTTGAGCAATTTGCGTGGTGTTGGAGTTAATAATTCAGTTGAGGATAATGCTAGTAAAATTTTGAGATCTCTTGGTCCTGAATGGCGCATGGATGTTACGGCAATTAATCAAACTGTTGATTTAGATACTTTGACCATGGATGATGTTTACTCTAGGCTAAAAACTTATGAGATGGATTCTTTGTCACCTAGAGATGATAAATCCTCTACACATGCTCTTATTGCTAACCCCAGCACTTCGTCTGGATCACCATCTTTTGCTTCCTTATGCGCATTGGCTTTTTTTCAAATGAGCAGTTTGAGATGCTTCTGAAGAAGATCTTGTGCTCATCTCCTCACGTGCTTTTAAAGCACTCAACAATGTGAGGATGAGGAGGCGTGGAGGCGCTACATCGGGATCCTTCAATTGCTTTGAGTGTGGCCTTCCCGGACATATTAAACCAAATTGTCCCAAGTTGAAGAAGAAGGAAGAAAGGGAACCAGTGCAACGTAGCTCAAGACGCACTACTCCTAGGCGCTCCAATTTTCGAAAAGTTGCTAAGAAAGTCTTAGCTGCCATAGAAGAGTGTGATCTTAGCGATGTGGACTTTGAGAGTGATAATGAGCCACATGACAAGAAGAAGGACAAGAAGGAGATTAGATGATGACTTCACCGGCATGTGTTTCATGACTAGAAGGGATAGCGACAACGACTCGATCTTGATGAGGTGAGACCTTCTTATGATGAGCTTGAATATGCCATGGTTAAATTAGCCGAGAACTTAAAAAGTCTAAGAAGGTTCTTAAAGAAAAAGATCTAGAAATTGATAGTTCCAATTCTGAAATTGCAAGACTTAGATCTTTAATTCCCGATGATGATTCTTGCAAATATTGTGATGTGTTACAATCTGAAGTTATTGCCTTAAGGAATGTCCATGTTTCTTTGCTAGAGCAAGGTAAGAAAAATGAGAAACATATGAAAAATGCTAGCTGTTCAACTGTTGATTTGCATGATACAACTCACTGTTCTAAATGTTCTATACTGGAATTGAAGTTGCATGATGCAAATGCTAGGGTTTCTCAAATGACAGATGCTATGCTCACTCATGAGGTTCTTTCATGCTCAACTTGTCGCAAACAAAAAGAAAAAGTGGATGTTCCCTGTAATAACTGTTTAACTCTTTCTCGAAAGGTTGATTACTTGGAAAAATCTTTAGAACGGTTCACTTTAGGAAAGAAAAACCTAAACATGATTTTGGATCAATCAAAAATCAGTACTCATCACAAAGGTTTAGGTTTTGATTCTTATGCTCATCATAAATCGCATGCTCCCACTGTTGTTAAGATACTTGAAAGTGGAAAATTTGAAATTGTTAATGAGTCTAAGAAAATTGTTTTCAAGTCTGCTGGTGTGTTATCTTCTACTATGATGAATGCAAATGCTACTTACGGTTCTAAAGCTAAACATCATGTTAAATACACTTGCACTCATTGTGGTAGAGATGGACATTTAGTAGATTTTTGTTTTAGACTAGCCAAACAACAAAAGAAAGAAAGGGCTAAGGCTAGGTCTAATTTGAGACGTGCACGGTTTACTCCTCATTACGTGCCTAGGGTGATGCAAACATCTTTTGTTACAAGAAACACGGAAAAGGCAAATCTGATTTTGTGTACAAGCATACTCGTGTTGTGCCTACTGTCGTGTGTCTCGATCTTGGATTCCTAAATGCTTTATTTCTAACTTGAGACTGAGACCTCGACATCTTCTTGTGCTATGTAGGTTTTTCAGATGCGGGTTGACTGAAGCTTAGTGGATCTTGGTCTTTTGCAAAATGGGATCAAGACTTGGATGGTTCTCACCCTTGAGATGGCTTTCAAGAGGCATGTGCAATAATTCTTCATCTACTTTGTGAGCTATCTTATATACTCATGTCTTTTACATTTAAAGATATTTAATTGTGACATGAGATGAGACTTCTTGTTCATATGCTCATATGTATCTCCTGGCATATTCAATAATGTTATATTTTATATCATGCCTTTCATGCTTTGAATTCACTTATCATAATTCATGCTTATGCTTAATTGAACATACCATGATAACTCAAGCACATGTATATCATCATCTCCTCTCTGTTGATCTCATTGGTTATCCATTTGAGGGGAGTTATTGGATTTTTGGTGAAAGTCTTTTTCGGTTGCTTTTGGGAGATTTGTTCTTTCAAGCCTTTTGTTTTTAAGTTTATTCCCTTCATGTAACAATTTTGAAGAAGTATTTTTTAAGATGGTTGTTTTGAGGGGAGTTTTTGAAAACTTTGTAATATAATGTATCATGCTTTTTATTTTGTGTGTTCCTTAAATGAAAAACAAAAAAAATGATGATGAAAAATAGTAAAAGTACTGAGCATTGTATTTCATTTCACATATGTAACTTTCTGTTTATACATATATGGTGTAGTTTATGTCATGACTATTTAAATGGAATGACAACTTGAATTAAATCTTGTCATGGTTGAACTTTCTTGACTATCTTGATCCTGCTCAAAAAAAAGTGCTAGATATAAAGTTAAGTGCTAAAGCTAAAAGAGTGATTGTTGATAAATGCAAGAACAAGGTTATGTACTATCGTACTTCTTCTTTACGAGACTGCTTATCATTGCACTTTGATATGAACTTGGAAAAGGTTGTGTATGACCGAAACCATAAAACCTTAAGCTTGTGATTACTTGGCATGGTTGAAAAGTAAGGCTGATGGTGCATGTAATTCCTTGCAATTGTTATTGTTGCAATCAAAAGTAATGAATCAGTTTTTTCAAAGCACAAATAAAGTGCACAAAAATTCAATGTTTTCAGGTTTTAAGATTGTTGAGAAAGGGAGATCATGCCATGCAAAAAATCATTAATAGTATTTGATTTCTAGTTATGCTTACTCTACATTGTTTATGTGTAGATTTGAGGGTGCAAGTACTGTTAATAGCATGACTTGGTGATCAAGTTGTTACATTTGTGCATGATTCATAATGCTCAGTACATAAAAAAGGGGGAAAACAACAACATAAAGGGGGAGAAGTTTCTCTTTTATTCTCTTTTTGCATTCTTGATGAATCCATTGACAAAGGGGGAGAAATTTTGGAATCAAAGGGAGAATTTTTTTGTTACACATTGCACATTCACACACACATTTCTTCTTTCTGTTAGGGGGAGTTTCTCTTTGCCATAGGGGGAGATTTCTTTTTAGATAAGGGGAGGTTTTGTTTCTTCTTTGTAGAGGGAGATTTTCTCTCTTTATCTTTTGGTCACCTTGTTTGTCTTTTTGTTTTATAAACAAAATTTCTTACATCTGTTCTTGTAAGGTGAATGCCAATGTTTAGGTCCAAATGGTGTTGCCAATGTTTTCATCAAAGGGGAGATTGTGAGATCATGTGATAAAAAATTGGTTGAATGGTGAAATTGGCATTGTAAAGTGACTTTGGTTATAGCATGTGTGGTGCTTATGCATGTGCTCTTTTGAGATGATTATTATGCTGGTGATAGCATGTTGGATTTTGTTTGATGCAATGCACTCATGTGAGTGGTTGCATGGATTGATTTTGAGGCAAGTCGTGGACTTATGCTCAGATGTTCATTTAATTATGTTGGTGATAGCATGATGGTTTTGCTTGATGCAATGCACTCATGTGAGTGGTTGCATGGATTAACCTTGGGTCAAGTCGTGGACTTGTGCTCGGACTGGTTGTTGTTTATTCATGTGCAGGTGTTGCTCGAGGGTGAACGTGGTCGATGACGGGACGGAACTAGGTTCATGGAGGAACCGAGGTTCGGGACTAGGTTGAGGAGAATCGAGGTCCTAGTGGTCGAGTATGTCATGCGGGACGTTAAGGCTGAGAACGGTGCACACGAAGGCTAGTTAGTCACGTGAGTGCGGCAGCGGGCGCGACGCGTGCATGTGTGATTTTGGGTTGTATGCATATATTGGGCCATGTGTATTGGGCCAAGTGGATATGCATACATGTGTTAGATTTTGAGTTGTATAAAAACCACGGGAAACCTAATCAATGAATTGATTTTTTTTGGGGCTTTGGAGGCTTGCCGTTTTTCATCTGAGCTCTTGGCTGCGTGAGTTTTTTCTTGGCGGCCGTCGGGCGTATTGCTAGCTTTTTCCGTCGCCTCTGCTCTAGGCAAAAGTTCGGTGACTAGCGACCGGCGACTCTTGGCGTGGAGATCGTTCGTTTTACCGAACTGCAGGACTCGAAATCTTTTAGCACTTGCATCATTGATTCCGCAACAGAGAGCTATCTTGTCACGACTAGAAGATTTGAAGATTGCACTCGGCCGACGACGCACATGCATGCAAAGAAGAGAATTGATTTCCGATCGCTGCATGCATGCGTGAGAAAAGGAGATTGCATTGAGGCCAGGAAGCTTGAGACTTGCATGCATAATTAAGGCGACGTGAAGAAGATTGGCAACTAGTTATTCTCTTGGTGATTTTTCTTGTGGCTAGATTCAACTCCCGGAGTTTCTGGCAACGAGCAGATCGGCATCATCAAGGGAAGTTGATTAATCTCGTAATTAAGGTTAGATTAATTTTCGTCTCTTTTGATACAGTCATCTTGCGAAGGTAATATCTCTATATTCGTAAATCCGATTGAGTTGATTCTTGTTGCATTAGTTTTGGAATTGAGTCTAGTTTCTTAAGTTAAAATTTCACATCGATCTAACGGTGGGATCGTCGGTAATTTCTATTTTGGTGAACATGTGTCAATCTGTTTTTTATTTGATCCGGTATCTGATTCAGTAAAATTGCGAAGAAAATAACTTTAGATCCGTAGATCCGATCGAGTTATTTTTTTTGGGTTAGCTTGAAAATTGAGTTTACTTTCTACGGTTAAAATTTCATATCAATCCAACGGTTGGATCTTCGGTAATTACTGTTTTAGTAAACGTAGGTTAATCTGTTTTTGTCAAAAACCGAAGCAGTTTTTCCTTTGTTGTGTAGGGGGTTTAAAGAATCACTAAAAATTTGTTTTAGCTTCCGTTCAATCATTCACTCCCCTCTGATTGACGTCATCCGATCCTACAGTTCACATGAACAATCCCAGAAGTCAGAACCCCCGATCAAGTGCCCTTGCCCACGGATACTGTGATGTGACGAAACTCTGTAGAAAAGTAGAAATACGCTGAATCTGATTACGATTTATGAGTTACAAGTTGATTGTGTTGCCGTCTTGGTGAAACCAAATTCTGTCGGGATCACTATGGCAAAGACAAAACAGCGAAACCACAATTGCATGTGCGATGCAGACTGTCAGGACCAAACCAAACGTACCGCCGCAACCAGCTTCCGCCCAGCCTCCTCAAAGAACACCACCATTCCCTCGCACTCCGCGACGATGGCCTTGTCCAGCCCGCTCCGTATGACGGGGGCGAAGAAAAGCCAGGACCCTGTCCCCGTGACGAACGCCAGCGTGAGCGCCGTCGCCACCGCGTGCGGCGGACGCCACAGGCCGCTCTGCCTGGCCCACCACCGCTCGGCCACCATGCACGCGCCGTGGAGCGCGAAGAACGCGGTCACCTCGCCCGTGCCGACCTCGAGCGTGATGTAGTAGAACATGACCTCGTGCATGAGACCCGACACGAGGAACGCGGCGAGCACGCCGGCGGTTGCGCCTAGGCGGGCCCGCACTGGGCGGTACACGCTCGGGCGGAGCACGGCGGGGACCATGAGGTTCCACCGGCGCCCCCAGAAGTCGCGGAGGGAAGAGGCGAGATACGGCCGGTAGAACTGCGGCTCCATCTCCATGCCGAGCAGCGCACGGGCGAACGCCGCGGCGGACGCGAGGAAGAGATCGAGCATGAGGTAGACGTGCACACCGTCAAACGCGACCACGGCGTACGCTGGCATCCGAGCCCGGAAGCACCGGAGCGAGACAAGCGCCGCGAAAAGGGCCGCCTTGGCCGCGTAGGACAGCAAGAACTCGGGAGGGAGAGACCTGGAAGAATTCTTCTTGTTCCGGACCTTGATGGGCAGAGCGGCGCAGGCGACGAACCGGGCGAGCGGGAGGCTGGGGTGGAGCGGCCCGTGGCCGGCGGCGAGGAGCAGGAGCTTGAAGCTGCAGAGCCAGACGAGGAAGAAGGCGGACATGGTGCGGAGGTGGATGGAGGAGAAGACGAAGGGGAGGACGGGGAGGAGGAGGAGCACCGGGAGGAGCGCGGCGAGGCGGGGGAGGCCGGGTGCCAGGCGCGAGGTGGCGCCGCGCGCGTAGGCCATGGCCACGGCCACGGCGGCCGAGACCACTGCAAGGCCGCCTAGCTTGGACGCCATGCAGCGTTTCTTGAACACGGCCGCGGCTGACTTTTGAAGTCCAATGTCGATTGTCGAAATGGTGATGGAATATAGTGGAGATGATGATCAAACGAAAGGATAAAAGAAAGGGGGATGCTTTGGACAGCTATGCTTCTGCGTTAGATCTCCGTCCAGTAAAAAAAAAGTCTCCTTTCGAGATACGGACGCCTAAACTTTTGAAAATTTATCTATTAATATATTTTTAAACATTTAGATCCGATACATAAAAATTATATACGTAGATTTATCTTGAAATGTTTTTTCAAAATATTATAAATTTATTAAGTTTTATAAATGCATTACAATAGAAATTAGTTAAAACGTTTTTTTTGCTGAGACAGTTACCAACCTCGTGTGTTACGTGGGTGAGTTAAAGCTTTTTTTTTTTAGCTGACACAGTTGTACTCTTGTGATCTTCTCTCTTTCTTTTTTTTTTTTTTTTGAAAAATATGTTTTTCAGTTGTCATCTTGTGCATCCGAAATCGTCGTGTTTTTGTAGGTGTGCTTTTGTGCAAAAAGAGTTCTAACAGTACGACACATTAATTTGATTGAGATGGTTTTGATATTTGATGCTGGGGGCGCAGGCGCGACCTCGCGAGGCTGCGCAGTGCGCCAGTGCAGGCCATGGCCGCACCACGGCGGCCGTGCCGGACGCGACGCTGCCTGCCTGTCAGGAGCTCGAGAGGTGGAAGAAGAACAGTTGATTTGGCGGCATTCTTACCGGTTCAAAGTTTTTGCGTTTAAGTGGGGAGCAACGGTCCAGATGGAGTATCGGCGGCAACGACTCAAAAACGCTGATAATTTTTGTAATAGTGAATACCGACAAAACGGTTTCACCTACTCTTGACTGTCATTCGCTTTAGCTATCTTGTCGTTTATTACTTTCTTGCTTTCTCTGAGAAGGAGTGGATGTACTGGGTATTAAAGCCCTGGACGCTGATGAATGAAGTATGAAATGTTTGCTACTCTAGAATACTCTAAGTGTAGTCTGTAGTTCGTCCAATTATCATTTACTGTGTTTGCTTGGAAAGAATCATTTATCTCCTGGTATTCTTGTGGTTTTCATCTCGGATTTCTAAATAGGCCTGACACTGGTATCAGAGCCGTTGTTCCTCGGCGGTGGATTGTTATCAAGGGTTGGAAAGAGTCTTGAGGAAGATGGATGTTCAAGAGGAGATCGGGAAGCTTCAGGGCGACATGGAAACCCTTAAAGCTGATATGGTGGAAATCAAAAACTTACTTCTGGGGAACTCGAAGAGTGTGATCACTCCGGGAGATCAGCAAAGCCCATCTGCATCCCTGGAAGGTAATCTTTCGGTCATTAATCCTGATCTAAATAGGCCTGGAGCATATTTTCCATCTTTGGCTAGTCCTTTGGTTACGTCTGCTATGTTGGAGAGCCAAGTCGCGGGCAACAGTTTGCCTCCGATCTTCACGCCTGCTATTCGGACTTCAGCAAGCCCTTTTTACCGAGGTATTGGAGGTGGCATTCCGGTAGCAAGTGGATCCTCAGTAGCTGCACAGTTGTCCCAGCAAATGAATCAAGGCAATCTGATAGGAATCGGGGGTCAGCAGATTCCAGGGTATTTCCATCCTGCTTTACCTTCTTATTTGCAGTCTGCTAATGTTTATGGGGCGAGTCAAGTGGCGCAAACTCAGCACTTTCCTGGAGTACACGTAATGGAAGCCCAAAGGAACGCTCATGGAGGGGAAGCAGATAATATTCATCATTATGCAGAGGCAGTCATCAAGGGACCAAGGTTGGAACTGTCTTCTTTTTCTGGGGACGATCCGACTAGTTGGGTTGACCAATGTGAAAAGTTTTTTGAAATGGCGGGTACTCCGGCCGAACAATGGGTGAATCTAGCCGTGGGGCATCTTATCGGCAGAGCAAACACATGGTTTAAAGGGACTGGCATTCCTTGGCAAGCACTTAACTGGCCCCAGTTTTGCTCAATCCTTTGTGACCGCTTCTCTGAGGCTACGGCTCATGAAGCGGTGGAACGACTGTTGGGGATGAAGCAGGCTAGCACGGTGGTCAAATACATAGATTATTTTGAGAAGACTGTAGAACTCATCAGGAAAGATCATACATATCTCCAAGAACACTTTTTAATGAGCTGTTTCATCGGAGGGTTGAAGGATGAACTCAAATACTGTGTGAGCACCCATCAACCGAGAGGTCTCTTGGAAGCGTATTGGTACGCAAAATTAGAAGAGAAGGCTGCTGGGGCGAGAAAGAACAACCAAGGCAGTGGGGGTTCAAAACAAAAGGGAGTTATAGCACCTAGAGTGGTCAATGTGCCTCCTTGGAGGAAGGAAGGCCAAAGGGGAGTGGTAGCTGGTAAAACTACCAAAACATGCTGGCACTGTCATGAACCTTGGGCGCCTGGTCATAATCAAGTATGTCGCGTTCGAAGCGCTTTGCATGTGTTGTTGGAGAAAGGGGAGGAGCAGAACGAAAATATTGAAGAGGATGATAATTTGGGAGAAGTGACCGGTTTTGTCACAGCACCTGGGAGTCCACAAAAACATCAAGTTGAAGAGCAACCAGAGCAGATCATGCAAATTTCGGCATATGCCGCACATGGAATGGATGGGCCAATCACTTTCTCATTGATATTAAGCCTGGGAACTAAAAGGGCTATCGCTCTGGTTGATAGTGGGAGCACTCACTCATTTATAAATTATGATTTTGCTATTAACAGTGGCTGTTCATGGACATCTATGCCAATACGCAGAGTTACTGTGGCCGGAGGAGGTGAGCTGATATCTGACGCCAAAATAGAAGTACTGCATTATACAATTCAGAATGTTCCTTTCAGCACTACTTTTAAGCTGCTCGAGTTGGGTAACTATGATATTATACTTGGAGCTGATTGGATATATACTCATAGTCCCATTGAGCTTGATCTGAAAGCAAAGCTGCTGACTATTACGAAGGATGGCCAAAAGATTCAGTTTCAAGACTGCACACATCCAACTGACAGATATCTTTTGAATGCTGGGCAATTGGAGAAGTTAGTGAGGAAACAAGCAAGTGGGCTTCTGTTACAGTTGAACTCAGTGGTAAGCGAGTCACCAAGTCACACCACTCCTGTACCCCTTGAGATTGAAGAGATCCTCCACTTGTTTCTCGATGTTTTTGCTGAAAGGGATGGGCTACCTCCAAGCAGAGAATGTGATCACATCATTCACCTGAAAGCTGGTGCCGAACCTCCAAATTTGAGGCCTTACCGCATTCCTCATCATCAGCGCACTGCTTTAGAGGAAATCATCAAAGGAATGCTGAAAACTGGGGAAATCAGACCTAGTAGCAGTCCCTACTCCTCTCCGGTTGTCATGGTTCGGAAGAAAGATGGTGCTTGGCGACTATGTGTGGACTTCAGACAGCTGAATGCAATGACCGTCAAAAACAAGTTTCCCATGCCCGTAATAGAAGATTTGTTGGATGAGCTACATGGTGCAGTCATCTTCTCCAAGTTGGACCTTCGATCCGGATATCATCAAATTCGGATGCGTGAGGAGGATATACCAAAAACCGCTTTTAAAACTCATATGGGCCACTATGAGTATACGGTAATGCCGTTTGGTTTAACGAACGCTCCACCCACATTCCAAGCTTTAATGAATATCTGTATTTGCTGAGTATTTGAGAAAATTTGTGTTAGTGTTTTTTGATGACATCCTCATATATAGCAAGACCTTTGATGCACATTTGGAGCATTTGAGAAAGCGTTGCAGGTCCTAAGAGACAATCATTTAGCAGCAAAGAGAACTAAATGCACCTTTGGTGTTGGTAGTATTGATTATTTGGGACATATTATTGATGCATCAGGAGTGTCCACAGACCCCAAGAAAGTTGCAGACATACTCAAATGGCCTCAACCCGATTCAGTTTCAAAGTTGAGGGGTTTTCTGGGTCTCACTGGTTATTATAGGCGTTTCGTCAAAGATTATGGCAAGATCTGTCGACCACTTTATGATTTGCTGAAGAAAGATAGTTTCAGTTGGGGTCCGGAGCACACTGCTGTCTTTGATAGACTTAAGATGATCATGACGTCGTGTCCAGTTCTTACTCTACCCGACTTCAGCAAGCCTTTCCAACTTGAGACCGATGCATGTGGAACCGGTATTGGAGCAGTCTTGATGCAAGAAGGCAGGCCCATTGCCTATTTTAGCAGAACATTGGGACCAAGAGCCATGGCTAAATCCATTTACGATAAAGAAGCAATAGCCATCTTAGAATCCCTTAAGAAATGGCGGCACTACTTGTTAGGTAACAAGGTAATTATCAAGACTGACCAAAGGAGTTTGAAGTTCATCACATCGCAAAAACTGGTTGAAGGGATACAACACAAACTGATGCTCAAGTTGTTGGAGTTTGATTTTGAAATTGAGTACAAGAAAGGCAAAGAAAATGCAGCTGCTGATGCTTTATCAAGAAGGGAACATCAACCCGAAGAATCCTCTACTTGTCAGGCCATTGCGTATGTCATTCCAGAATGGGTGAGAGACATTCAAGCCAGTTACCATCAGGATGACTTCGTGGCAAAAATCCAAGCAGATTTGCAAATGAATCAGGAGAGTTCGGGCAAGTACAGTGCTGAAGCGGGCTTGATCAAATACAAAGGTCGAATATTGGTGGGAAGTAACTCTGAGCTGAGGGAAGCCTTGCTGAAATCCTTCCATACTTCAGCTCTTGGAGGTCATTCGGGGGTGAGAGCCACATTTCATCGCATCAAGAAATTGTTTTACTGGCCCAAATTAAGAAAGAGTGTGGAATACTTTGTGCAGCATTGCCTTGTCTGTCAACTCACTAAAGCCGAACACATTCAGATTCTGGTTTGCTCAGTCCGCTTGATATTCCGGAGATGGCTTGGTCCCACATCACCATGGATTTCATTGAAGGGCTTCCTAATTCGCATGGGAAAGAAGTGATCCTTGTGGTGGTTGATAGACTGACCAAGTACGCTCATTTCATGGCATTGGCTCACCCATACACAGTCAAGCAAGTGGTCAAGATATTCATTGATAACATCTTCAAGCTACATGGGATGCCCACTGCAATCATCACCGATCGAGACCGAATTTTCACAAGCCAGCTGTTCAAGGAAGTATTTGAAACTCTGAAAGTGTCATTGAGGTTTAGCTCGGCGTATCACCCGCAGACCGACAGGCAAACCGAGCGGGTCAATCAATGTCTGGAAGCCTATTTAAGGAGCATGGTGTTCCAGGAGCCCAAGAAATGGCTGGACTGGTTATCAATGGCTGAGTGGTGGTATAACACCTCCTACCACACTTCGCTGAAATCAACACCCTTTCAAGCCCTTTATGGTTATCATCCTCCTCAAGTGGCTGAGATGGTCATACCGTGTAAAATCTCAGAAGAGGCCAGAGTAACGATAGAAGAACGGGAAGAAATGCTGAAAAAACTCAAACTCAACCTGGGCATGGCGCAGAACCGCATAAAAAAATTTGCAGACATGAAGAGAACTGAGAGGAGCTTCAAGGTGGGAGATATGGTGTACCTGAAGATGCAACCGTATCGACAGAACGCATTCGGATTAAGGGGTGCATTAAAGCTTCGATCCAAATTTTATGGGCCCTTCAGAGTTCTGGAAAAGATCGGCTCTGTTGCGTACAAGCTCCAGCTTCCAACCGATGCAGGTATACATCCCGTTTTCCACGTGAGTCAGCTGAAAAAACATCTTGGTAGCCATGCTATTCCATTACCTGGATTACCCTTAGTGGGGGAGAACGGAAAAATCAAGACAGAACCAGTTGCCATTCTGGACCGAAGGATAGTTCCAAGGAAGGGGACAGCAGTAGCTCAATGGCTGATCCAGTGGTTGAATCTGTCCGAGAATGATGCAACATGGGAAGATGCAAGTTTTATCCAGCAAACATTCCCAGATTTCTGACCTTGAGGGCAAGATCGGACTTCAGGAGGAGGACTTTGTCAGGAGCTCGAGAGGTGGAAGAAGAACAGTTGATTTGGCGGCGTTCTTACCGGTTCAAAGTTTTTGCGTTTAAGTGAGAACAACGGTCGGATGGAGTATCGTGACAACGACTCAAAAGCCGATAATTTTTGTAATAGTGAATACTGACAAAAGCGGTTTCACCTACTCTTGATTGTCATTCGCTTTAGCTATCTTGTCGTTTATTACTTTCTTGCTTTCTCACGAGAAGGAGTGGATGTCTTGGGTATTAAAGCCACGGGCCGATGAATGAAGTATGAAATGTTTGCTACTCTAGAATACTCTAAGTGTAGTCTGTAGTTAGTCCAATTATCATTCTTGTGTTTGCTTGGAAAGAATCATTTATCTCTGGTATTCTTGTGGTTTTCATCTCGGATTTCTAAATAGGCCCGACATCGGTATCGAGCCGTTGTTCTCAGCGGTGGATTGTTATCAAGGGTTGGAAAGAGTCTTGAGGAAGATGGATGTTCAAGAGAGATCGGGAAGCTTGAGGCGACATGGAAACCCTTAAAGGCGATATGGTGGAAATCAAAAACTTACTTCTGGGGAACTCGAAGAGTGTGATCACTCCGGGAGATCAGCAAAGCCCATCTGCATCCCTGGAAGGTAATCTTTCGGTCATTAATCCTGATCTAAATAGGCCTGGAGCATATTTTCCATCTTTGGCTAGTCCTTTGGTTACGTCTGCTATGTTGGAGAGCCAAGTCGCGGGCAACAGTTTGCCTCCGATCTTCACGCCTGCTATTCGGACTTGACAAGCCCTTTTACCGAGGTATTGGAGGTGGCATTCGGTAACAAGTGGATCCTCGATAGCTGCCGATTGTCGACAAATGAATCAAGGCAATCGATAGGAATCGGGTCGATAGATTCGTGGTATTTCCATCCTGCTTTACCTTCTTATTTGCAGTCTGCTAATGTTTATGGGGCGAGTCCAGTGGCGCAAACTCAGCACTTTCCTGGAGTACACGTAATGGAAGCCCAAAGGAACGCTCATGGAGGGGAAGCAGATAATATTCATCATTATGTAGAGGCAGTCATCAAGGGACCAAGGTTGGAACTGTCTTCTTTTTCTGGGGACGATCCGACTAGTTGGGTTGACCAATGTGAAAAGTTTTTGAAATAGCGGGTACTCGGTAGAACAATGGGTGAATCTAGCCGTGGGGTGTCGTTGTTTTTTTTCTTGGCCGCAATTGCCACGGTGAGATCTGGATCAAGAATTCAAAGGTAGCGTGATGTGCAACGGTGACGAATATAGCAAAAACAATGATAAAAATAAAGGTTTAACGAATCGACGCAGACTCATACGCTATACCTTGAGCTATATATCGACGGTATAGCATCTAGCCGTAGGATCCGTATCTTCGTACGCAACTGTTGTATTGTGAAAAAAAAGAAACTAATAGCTGTTTCGGAATTACTATGAGTGGAAGTGCGATTTTTCCGGTTGCCGTAACATTTTTTTTCTACTCGTGAAACATTTTCCTTCGATAACAGTAGAAATGTCGATCTGGATCACTGCAATATTTTTTTCCTACACGTGAAATATTTTTTTTCTATAGGTGAAATATTTTCCTTCAATAACAGTAGAAATATACAAGCAAAAAAATATTATACAAATTTAAAAAAATATTACAAACGTTAAAAAAAATATTACACCGATTTCGGTGCTGAAATGGGACGCTGGTTCTGGTTTTCATCAGTGACTCCTGTTAAGAAACCCTAAAGCCCACGAAGGCCCATGTTGGCCCATTTGCCAAAACCCTAATCGGAGGCTATAAATAGAGCTAGGGTTCCCCCCATTGTATAGATGCATATGAGAAAGCAATAAAGAAACTCTGTTCCTCCGTATACCCTGTGTCTCCTTTTCTGTCTATTCTCCACAAATAATAGATCTGTTCGGGAACCCTGGATTATTCGATAGCACGGTTCTCTAACACGTTATCAGCAAGACGCTCTACCGAAGAATAGATTAAAAGGTGAGAAAGGTAAAAATCGAGGGATTGAATATAATCGCTCGTTTGCATCTAACCTATGTGGCACGAAGCTACAATCTGCAATCGTTTTTTCTGCCTCTTTTACATCTTGCGTAGCATGAAGCTACTTGTTTTGCAATGCTACAGTACACGAGAAAAATAAGAAAAGATCGATGCAGTGCTCGAAGCACGCCGGCCGACAAGGCTGCCCTCCCAGCAACTCGGTGCACGAAGTGCCTCCGCCCGAAGTCGCCGCCGGCACGCCGCCGCCGCGCCCGCAGCGCCATCGCTTGGCTTGCCCCGGTTTCCGTGTCACCCAACGCAGAAGCCGTCACCGCGCTTGCAGCGCGTGCCGCCCGGCCGCACCTCGGCTCCCGTGCACGAAGCCACGTCGGCCGACGTCGCCGCACCCGAAGCCGCCCTCGCGTCTCGCAGACGCCGCCGCCGCGCCCGCAGCGCGTGCCGCGCCACCGCGCCCCGGCCTGAAGCCGCCCTCGCGTCTCGCAGACGCTGCCGTCACACCCGCAGTGCATCGCCGTCGCCTCGGCTTCGCGCACGAAGCGCCGCCACCCGTCACCTCGGCCTCACGCTCGCAGCACGCCGGCCAGTCGCCTCGGATTCCGCGCACGAAGCGCGCCGGCCCGCCGCGACACCCGGCCGCCGTCCCGCAGATTCGGCTCGCCTCCCGCGGTCGCTCGAAGCGCCGCCAGCCCGCGCCGCCGACCCGTTGCTCGAAGCACCGTCGCCACTATCGCAGGAGCCGTCGCCCGGCCGTTTCGCCTTTGCGCCCGCAGCGCACCGCCATGGCTGACCGGAGCCGCGCCGCGCTCCGCCCGTGCGCCGGTCGCCTTGCCCGTGAGCCTGCCCGTCGCTCCGCCCCCAGGCCTGCCGCACGCAGACCAGGCCGCCTCGCCCCGCGCGCTGATGTCGACCGGCCTCATGGCGATGGTCTCTTGCCGCACGGGACCGAGTCCCCATGCGATGGACCCGAAGGCCAGCATCAAATCCGGTTGTGAGCTGGATGAGTCAAAAGGGAAGGGGATTTTACCCCTTTGCCCTTGGGATTTTAATCCGGTTGTGAGCCGAAATTCAGAAAGAAAATAGTCAGAAAATTATGGAAATTGCTAGAAAATTTCAGAAAATTATTTGACTATGGTATTAATTTTCTAGCATACCTTTGCAGCATTTATGAATATTTTTATGCATTTTACAATTATTACTCTCCTCTTTTACTGTAAATGCATGAATTCAAGCACGCCACACGAAGCGGCCACCGCCGCGCCAGGAAAGCCGCGCGCATGAACCCGATCGCGCGCATGAAACCGATGCACGAAGTCGATCGCGCGCATGAATCCGATCGCATGCATGAAGCCAATCGCACGAAGCCGATCACATGCATGAATCTGATCGCATGCACGAAGTCGATCACATACATGCACAAAACTGTATCTATGAATCTTTGTGAATATTTATGAATCTTGTATTTATTGCTTTCTTTAGTTTACTGGAAATTTATGAGAATTTAATTTATGCATTTATGAATCTTGCAACCACTCTCTATTAGATTGCACGAAGTAATCTAATGAAAGAATCTTATGAATATGCAAATGAATAGCATTGTCAAACGTGAGTTTGAAGAACTGGCCCCGAATAGTCAGAACTATCTCACATGGGCACTAGATATGAAGATCGTGCTTAGGAACAAGAAGTTCCGAACTGCCATCGGCCTAGGGTCCTCGAAGGACGCGCAACCTACTACCGAGCAGAACGATCAAGCTCTGCACTTCCTCGGGCATCACCTCTCAGCCACTTTGAAGAATGAATATATGGCTAAGCAGAATGCACCTGAGTTATGAACTTCACTTCAGAAGCGGTTCGAGAAACTCAAGTCCACTATCTTGCTCCAAGCACAGCAAGATTGGGCTCGCCTAAGGTTTATGGACTACATAACAGTGGCCGAGTACAATTCTACCTTGCATAGAATTTGTACCAATCTCTCTCTATGTGGCAAGAAGATCACTCAAGAGGAGAAGAATCCGGTTCAGGGAAAGTCCAAAACATGAATCGCATTATTAACATCTATCTTAGATTGTGGTTGTTAATGAATTTTGAATAATGAATTGTAAGCTCTCGAAGAGCATACTTTTCCTTTCTTATGAATGAATATGTAATTTATCCTTTATTCCAGTATTCTATTTTTGCAAGCAATATTTGAATTACTTCGCCACTGTCTGATTAGAACTATATTTTTGAATAGAAACTGTGTAGCACCCAAATGTAGGTGATATGCATTGTTGATAGTGGCACAACAAATACCATCTTAAGAGAGTCGAAATACTTCCAGTCGATCACGAAGAACGCTAGAAGAATTACTACGATCGCAGGAAGCGATTCATATATATAATAGGCTCCAGAAGAGTCACAATTATATTACCAATGGGTACTACTTTGGTCATTGAAGAAGCCCTCTTGTACCCTGAATCAACGCGCACTCTCTTGAGTTTTAAAGACATCCGCGCCAATGTGTTTCACGTAGAAACAAATGAAGAAAATGGCAAAGAATATTTGTGTATTATGAAACACGCGGTATGTGGAAAAATGGTATTAGAAAAATGTCCCTCATATGAATCTGGATTGTACTACACGAAAATCAATACACCCGCAGTGTATACTTCTCTGAAGACTGTCTTTATAAGCTCTGAATTATTTCCTTTATGGCATTGTAGATTATGTTATTCTGGTCTTAGAATGATGAGAAATATAGTTAAACAACTCACAAGGTCATGGCATTAATGTTCAAAATTTCCCGAATCATGAAGATTTTGTGTGCCATGCAAGTGCCATCGGGAAATTAATAACTGACTCTCTGTTATAAAAGTGCAAAATGAAATCTCTGCATTCTTGGAACGCATCCAGGGGATATTTGTGGCCCGATTCAGCCCTTGTCAAGGCTGTTTCGGTACTTCATGATGCTCATTGATGCGTCCTCGAAATGGTCGCATATATGCTTGCTGTCAACAAGAAATCAAGCTTTTGCAAAGCTGATCTCGTAGATCATCAGAATTAAGAATGCATTTCCTGATCATCGTGTGAAGTTCATTCGAATGGACAATGCCGACGAATTTACTTCCAAGGCATTTGATGATTATTGCACAGCAACAGGAATAGCAGTTGAGCACTCTGTACCACACGTCCATACGCAAAATGGACTAGCTGAAGCACTAATAAAGAGGATTAAATTCATAGGCAAGCGGCTCTTGCGAGTTGTAACTTGCCCAACACTTGTTGGGGACACGCGATCTGCACACGCAATGAATCATCAATTTCAGACCATCGGCCTACAACATCCATTCTCCTATGCAACTAGTACAAGGGGTCATCCCGAAGATTTCCCATCTCAGAAAGTTTGGATGCTCGGCATATGTACCTATACCGCCCCCTCAGCGGACTGCAATGGGCCCTCTCCGCAAGTCTGGGATATACGTTGGTTATGAAAGTGCATCCATAATCAGGTATTTGGAACCCATGACTAGAGACTTGCATCTGACGGATTCATTGATCAGTATCTTTGACGAGGATCGTTTCCGTCATTAGGGAGAAATCAACCTTGGATGAAAAATCTTAGGAAATCATATGGCATTCCACTGGGATCCCCACGCATGACCCGCGAACTAATGAAGCAAATCAAGAAATCCAGAAGATAATTGATTTTGCAAAATTTAGCGAATGAATTGCCTGATCATTTTTGTGATCTGAAAGGCGTGATTAAGTCGCATGTACCTGCAAGAAATGCACCAGAGAGGGTGAAAATACCAAAGAAAGTAGAAGGTATCCCTCATCCTGTTCAGAAGCCTCAAGGAAAAGGACAGGAAATCTGGCTTCTCAAACCCAAAGTACCCGGAGACGTCTGGAGAAAACTGGGCAAGAGGACTTACCACAGCCAATCACAAAAATGCTCCAAGGAAAGAAGGGGGGCCAGTTGAGACCTGGCGCTAAAAAGAAGCCTTTGGAAAAGGCAATTCTAGATTTGAATCTTCCATTGCAGGAAGCCGCTGGAAACAATGTGTGCGCACACATGGGCGATGAAAAGCTAAAGGAACTTATACGTGATGGGAAATAGCGATGAAGAGCAAGTAGAAGTGCATGAAGCACCCCATGACGAAATAGCCATAAATTTAGTAATAACAGGAGAATCACGAATAGAGCAACAGCCAATGTCGATGCATACTTTGCAAAGAAGATTGCCTCGATCATTGATCATGATCCTGAGCCTGCATCTCTCGCAGAATGCAAGAAAAGGCTAGATTGGGAAGATTGGAAGAAGGCAATCACCGCAGAGTTAGTCTCTCTGAACAAAAGAGAGGTGTTTTGGCCAGTGTGCCGCACGCCTCCCCATATAAACCCCGTAGGTCACAAATGGATTTTTGTTCGAAAGAGGAATGAAAACAACGAAGTTGTAAGGTACAAAGCAAGGCTTGTTGCGCAAGGTTTCACTCAACGTCCTGGGGTTGATTATGAAGAAACCTATTCTCCAGTCATGGGAGGAATAACCTTTAGATATTTGATCTCAATGGCAGTCAACTTGAAGTTGAAAATGAAGCTAATGGATGTTGTCACAGTATATCTATATAGAAATTTGGATTCGGAGATATACATGAAAGTACCGGAAGGTATCCCGATCTCGAATCAAGATAGAGCAAACAGAAACCTGTACAGTATGAAATTGGAGAAATCACTGTACGGGCTAAAACAGTCAGGAAGAATATGGTACAATCGTTTGAGTGACTTTCTCTGCAAGAAAGGCTACACGAACAGTGAAGATTGTCCATGCGTATTTATACAACAATCCCCGAATGGATTCTGTATAATCTCTATCTATGTAGATGACTTGAATATCATTGGAACGGATGAAGAAATTGAAGAAGCATGCTCATACTTGAAGTCTGAGTTTGAAATGAAAGACTTGGGTAAAACTAAGTTCTGTTTAGGCTTGCAGCTTGAACATGTCCAAGGAGGAATCTTGGTACATCAATTAGCCTACACGTAGAAAGTGTTGGAAAGATTTGGTTTGGAAAAATCATATCCTGCGAAAACCCCAATGGTCGGAAGGTCACTCCAAGCAGACCAAGATCCATACAGGCCTAGAGAACAGGGGGAGGAAGTCCTAGGAGCAGAATTCCCATATCTGAGTGCAATTGAAGCACTCATGTACCTTGCAAATAGCACCAGGCCGGACATTGTGTCCGCCGTGATCTTGCTAGCTAGCCAGGTATAGCGCAGAACCCACCGAAAGGCATTGGAAAGGGGTTAAGGACATCTTCCGTTACCTTCAAGGAAGCGAGGACCTCGGCCTATTCTATAGAAATATGAATGAACTAAGTTTGGTCGGTTATGCCGATGCTGGGTACCTGTTGGAGCCGCATACTGGAAAGTCCCAAACGGGATATGTTTTCCTTTATGGAGGAACAACGGTTTCCTAGAAGTCGTCTAAGCAGACTCTTGTCTCGACGTCGACAAACCACTCGAAAATCATTGCCTTGTATGAAGCCTCCCGTGAATGTGCATGGCTTCAAAGAATGGTTCACCACATCCAGAAGTCATGTGGTCTGAACATTGAGCAAACCCCCACTATAATTTATGAAGACAATGCAGCTTGTGTTGCTCAAGTACAAATGGGGTATGTGAAAGGCAATCTCACGAAGCATATCAACCCCAAGTTTTTCTATGCTCATGAATTGCATAAGATGAACGAGATTAAGGTACTGCATACCAAGTCATATGAAAATCTCGCAGATTTATTCACTAAGTCACTCCCAGCATCTACTTTTGAAAGGTGCGTTAAAGGAATTGGGATGATGAGACTTAGAAAAGTGCAGATTTCAGGGGGAGATATTTCACATACTCCTACATAAAACTTGAACTTGAAGTTTGAGTACCCAACGTGATCTCGAAGATGAAACATTTAAATTTGGGTGAATTGTACTCTTTTTCCCTTAGTGAGTTTTCACGGAAGTTTCTCACGTAAGGTTTTTAATGAGGCAATTCGTGCAACACAGCAAGCGTATACTATGTACTCTTTCTCCAATTATTTTTTCCACTGGGTTTTTTTTGGAGTTTTGATGAAGCATATGCATCTCGCGGCAAAAGGCCCAAGGGGGAGTGTTAAGAAACCCTAAAGCCCACGAAGGCCCATGTTGGCCCATTTGTCGAAACCCTAATCGAAAGCTATAAATAGAGCTGGGGCTCCCCCTATTGTATAGATGCATATGAGAAAGCAATAAATAAACTCTGTCCCTCCGTATACCATGTGTCTCCTTTTCTGTCTATTCTCCACAAATAATAGATCTATTCAGAAACTCTGGACTATTCGATAGCACGATTCCCTAACAACTCCGTCCTTTCTGCCACCGCGCATGACCTTTCCATCAGCTTTCTCGGTCCCGCGCACCAGCTCCCTATCGTAATCCTTCGTGATATATTCCCCCGTCCTCCTCTGTCACGCATGCGACACCGTCCTCCTGGTTTGGCGTGCGCGAAACCCCGCCGTCCGGCCAACTCCTCGCGCCAAACCGCGCTTCCTCCGTCGCACGTGAAAAACCTCTCGCCAGCCTCCTCTGCCCTGCCATCCTCCCCCGCGAGTAGACATGGCCAACATCCATCCCTCCTCGTAGTTGGCCTTCATTAGATGTGCGGAATGCTTGGGAAACCTCGTCATCATCCGCCTTCGCACGGATTGGACCTCAACAGACATTGCAACACCTATGGCATGTATTGATTTGGGTTTTCCCTGTAGTTCATGGTTGTTGCATGTGACACGTTCGACAAATTGCCTGGCCTGATTTGCTTTTGAAAGTCTTCCAATCTTATGTTCCATTCTAATGGTTATTTCGACCAAATCTGTTTCAATGTTGCTGCCTATCAATGTGCTTGCTTTTGGATCAAGACCAGTGCATGTATACCATTTGCTGTCTTTCTTTTCCATCTAGTTTTTGTGCAGGGTGTTTCGGCCATGGACAAAGATGCTTGTAAGACCTGCTTCCTAGTGAGGTATCACAAATGTGAGCTTAGAACACTTTTACTGGTAAGGAAAAAAAATAGCTTTGTAAGTTTCATGAGCTACAGTCTTAGAAAATGCGAATTATTTTGACGACATATGTGTTTCTATATTTAGTTTGCTTGGATTGTATTCGAATCTTGATAAAATCATTAGTTTGTATGACTAATAAGATTTTGTAGAACGTTAGTTTGCTTTCTGTACCCTCTATTGTATTCGAATCTTCATAAAATCATTAGTTTGCGCTCTTCCTTCAAGTATGCTATTGCATACTTCTTTTTTCAAATTATTCCTGTATAATTATGGACCTTGTTCAAAACTAACCTGAGTAAAGTAGTGCAAAAAACTTTGAAACTTGAATGTCTCAAAATCCAAAACAGATGAAACGGAACAGCTAAGTTCCCCTAAATTTGGTTCAAACTCATTAATCTTGAATGAAACTTCTGGAGGAAATTTAGATCATTTGCTTAATTATAATTTAATGAAAATTATTGTACTTTTAATTTATCACATTTGTGATGCATGGCACCAACTTGAATATGGAAATATTCGTAGATGGTTGAATTAATTTTTGTCTATTTTCAAGGATTAAGTTTGAAAGTTGAGGTGTCAATTGTATTTCATACTAGTATCACAAATGTTTCAAGCGTTGGAATATGGATTGCGCAGGACGGTACTATTGGGCATCCAGCAGGACAGTAAGTTACAGAAGTTTTTCAAGGTCAACATTTCAAGCAAGTTTCAAGAAGTTTCAACGTATTTCATCAAGTTTCGAGCAAGGTTCCAAGGTCTATGTTTCAGACAGGTTTTAGCATGTTTCAAGAAGTTCCAGGTTTCAAGCAAGGTGCCAGTATTCATGTTTTCAAGCATGTTTTAGCAATTTTCGAGATGTTTAAACATATTTTGTGTAGGTTTCATCAAGTTTCAATCAAGTGTCGGGAGGCCTCGAGCATGTTTTAAATTGTTTCATGTAGGTTTCATCAAGTTTCAAGAAGCCTCGAGCAAGCTTCAGAAGGTTTCATGTAATTATCACATACTGCTTGGAATTTTCATATAGGTTCGGTAGTTTCATGTAGGTATCAGGCTATGAGCTATGTTTTTCAGGAGTTCCGTGTAGCTATTATATATGTTTCAAAAGTTCCATGTTTGTTCAATAGTTTTATGTGGGCATCAGCTATGTTTCACATGTTCCATGTAGGTATCATCTATGTTTTAAAAGGTTGATATAAGTATCATTTATGTTTCAGGAGTTCCTCGTTTGTACCAACTGGGTTTTAGAAGTTTCAGTTAGGTATTGTACGTGTTTGAGTAATTTTATGTAGGTATCATTTATGTTTAAGGAGTATTGCTCATGTACCAATTGTGCTTTAAGAGCTGCATATATGTATCATGTGGCGACTCGTATAATTAGCCTAGGGTAGCGACAGTAACACTGTCATTACCCCAAGATAATTACGTGGCGCCCTGGCGGGCAGGTGGGCGATCATACCCTGCTCGCTGGGCGGTAAGCCCATGTGGCGCCCTGGCAGGTAGGTGGGCGATTATGCCTGCCGCCAAAGCGAGAAGTCACGTGGCGGCTGGCGGCGGTGGGTGATCATGCCCGCTCACGGGCGGTAAGCCCATGTGGCGTACTGGCGGGCGGTGGGCGATTATGCCTCGCCGCCAAAGCGAAGACCCGTGGCGGCTCGGGCGAAGCGGCGGGCGATCGGGCCCCACTCGACAGGCCACGAAGGCAACCAAAGGAATAAGGACGCAGTGCGACGTGGGTACAGTGGACGTAGATCGCGGGCGCGCAGTCCTTCGAGCCGCCGCGCAATTAATGCCACGTCGTCTTCGTGGACTGCGTCCGGCTTTCATGCGAAGCCCGAGGTTCCTTCCGTTGACTCGGTCGCTTGGTCGTGGAACCCCAAGCAGGCATGCTCGGGGACGAGCTTGACGGAGGACAAGGTCGGCTCGAAGGTCGGGGACCCGAAGATCTTTCTTGGGGACGACGTCCGAGCACGGGCATGCTCGGGGGCCGGCGGGATGCGATGGTCGCCTATCCAGAATATCCAATCCCCGACAAATGGTATATCTTAAATTTTTCTAATTCAAAATAGTTGTGTCCTGTGGGCTAATAGAACACGTTTCAACAGTTTGGCTCTGAAGGCCTGACCGGCCTAGAGTGGGTTGGGCTCTAAAGGCTGAGATAAGCTAGGATTACGTTGGGGTTTAGGAAGAGAGTAATCAATGATAATAGCCATGTGTCCGTGCGTTACAACGGAAATTCAATTTACGATAAAAAGTTTATTAGCAAAGAGCACTAATAGTGGCAAAGATCGGTAATTAAAGAGCAGTGGCAAAGATGGGTAATTTTGATGAAGTGACGTGGGTAAAGGTGGGTAATTAAAGCGCAGTGGCAAAGGTGGGTAATTTCGATGAAGTAATGCGGGCAAATGTGAGTAATTAAAGAGCAGTGGTAAAGGTGGATAATTTTGATGAAGTGACGTGGGAAGAAACTCTTACTTTATATAGGGTATGTTTGGATCCATTAGCACTAATAGTTAGCTGCTAAAATTAGTTAAAGTGGATCCAAGCAAGTTAGCTAATAACCCGACTAACAGTTAGTCGCTAACCCGACTAATAGTTATCTCATTAGCTGGTTCTCCTTACTAATTCCTGCTAATAGATGGTGAAATGACTAATGTGCCCTTGACCTGTGCAAACAGCTATTAATGCAAGAGTACAATGGACATTTCCACCAAAAATTAAAATTTTAACTACCTATTAGCTAGTACCTCCAAACAACCATAGCTAATAATTAGCCAGCTAATAGTTAGCCAACAATTAGCTATTAGCTAGCTAACTATTAGTGCTAATGGATCCAAACATACCCATAGTAGAGATAACTACCCATCCAAAGGGCGGATGTTTTTTTTTCCTGATAGAATGCAGTTAGTTACTGAACTACTGTAGTCATCCTTAAGGTCTCCAGCTGAAAGTCACAAAAGATTGAATATCATAATATCTATGGTAAGCCAGCTCAACTGAAATGTAGATAGTGAGACTGAAAACGTGGTATTTTTCCAAGAGAGAGTACCGTATTGGTTGAACTTGGATCGGGGTGCCTCGACTAGCCGTCTCCTGTGACGCAGCATGCAGTGCACCTACCCGCACGATAAGGGCAAATCAAGTTCGACAGGAACCTGTCTTCAATTTTGTTGCCGTGTTGAAAGCGTAGGAAAAAAAAAATCAAGATTCGACGATTATATCACAATGATTTCACATCGAGTGCATCACAATTCACTCGTTTCAGTTCAACGGCCGTCGGCATCCACCACCTAGAGGTGGGCACTAGACCGACACGAGGTACACCCTGCCGTGTTCAGAAACGTTGTGTTGGGTGTGATGAAAGTGGATCCACGGTTTGGGTATGTGTTTCTAGTTCTACGGCGAGGGTTAACGTTCCGGGCTGGATCGAAGTCATGTCTATATAATATAACGGTTCTGTATGATCTCCTTGCTGACCACCAAAGGAAGTGCGCCGAACAAAAAGGTTGATCATTTCTTGTGGGTAAAGTTGTATACCTCTGCAAAGTATAAATTTAATCGATTAGCCGTACCCGCGGTCATGGGTGTCTTGGCGAACTAATGCGAGTTAGATGTTTTATTATTTTCAAAAGGGTTGGTTCCATTTGTTTTTGCAACTGTGCTTCATGTCGAAGGACTGACATTGATGGATTTCAGGAATTTGATGATTCGTCGCTCACGTCATGGAGGACTGTGAGTGCTATTTATGCTTTACTTAATTGTTATCAATTAATCTTGCTCTTGTAAATTCCGTTTGCAAATAACTTGATTTACAAATGCAAATTCGCTTTATGCAAATTAACTGTAGTAGCCTCCTTTGAAATGGCCTGCATATATTATAGGTTTTGCTAAAGTCTTGCGGAGTATGAAAGTACTCACCCTTGCTTATTCGTTGTTTTTAGGTGTAAGCTAACAAAGCTTCGAAGTCTGTTTTCGTCGCAGGTTGCGGGTTCTCCTTTGAAGCGACCTTTCTAGGGATTTATGCCTAGTCAGTTGCTTGCGGGATTGGATGGGTACACTACAAGGCTTTGCTTCTTTTGCTGCTGTATACTCTGAGTTGTAAGATTTATGTATTTATTAGTTTCCGCTTAATTAATATAATGTATGGTTGTGGTTCCAATTGTTGAAATGTGTGTACTAGCTATTGATCCAGGGACTAGTACTGCGTGCACATTAGATTTCCATTTTTGCATTCTGTGTAAAAATGGGGGTCGTTACAGCTTGGTATCAGAGCTATACTGACCGAAGGATAAACCTTAGATAGAATGGTCGTTAGCATTAGAATAAGCGAATTCAAAATCTTATTTTCAAAAGATGCTCTTTTTGCAAAATGTAGACTTTGCTATTCTTTCCTCATCCTTAAGATCCTACTCTTACTGTCGACATTTGTTACCGACAATAATGAAAAGGGGGCTACGCGCTGGACCCAAACCCGATGGTAACACAAGAACACCCGATGTATACAGGTTCGGGCCCTCACGATGGAGATAATACCCTAGTCCTGTGTTCTGGAATTATATGTGGCTAGCTGATTGCTGATGAGATATTGTGTGTTTGGGGTGCCCCGCCCCCTCCCTTTATATAATAGAGAAGGGCGGTTACAATATCGAGTCCTACTTGGATACCAGTAGGGGTTTCTATCCCGAACCCGTATTGGTTTGGATTACAATCATCCCTTGCCCAATACGACTCGGTTTCCTTAACTAAGGTCTATCCTGATTCTTCACGCTTCGCTCAGCCCAAGCAGCCTGCAACCTCATCTAGTCGGCATGGCCCAATTTCACCTGGCTGGGCCTTGTGGGATCTACTGGTGGGCCCAGGCATACATATCCCTGATGAGCCCGAGTGCTTCATGATCGAGTGCCTTCCAGCTGCTAAGCCTTCCCGAGTGCTTTTAGCCGAGTGCTTTTCATCGGGCAAAAAGAGGTCACGAAGAACTCGCCGAATTCTCTTTATTTTGAGCTGTCTTTGTCCCGGATTGCCAGGCCGACTGACTCCTGGCATGCTTCAAGCATTTATCTTCAAAAATCATCTTTACGGCACCTGACTTCGTTCTTTGAACGCTTCAGCTTTTGGCCTATCATGAGGCATACCATAAGAGGATGTTATTTCTTGAGAGGTACCCATTTATCCCGTGTGTCACGGATTTCTGGCTTTGGGCCCATCCTGGGGTATACCACTTCTTAATTCGATTCTTTTGGGCCATCGGCAATTATGTACGTCGTGCGTATCTGCCGGCCCACCCTGAAGTGCTCTCTAGGGCGGTTTCAGGGTTTGGGAAGGGTGGTGCGATTTCCCGCTCGGGGCGAGAATCGGCGCCGTTTCCTTATCAATACGGAGCAAATAGAGTGGCTTTGTACCGTTTCTACTTGCCCCTTCGTTCACCAACTTCTTTTCCCTCGCGACCTCCGCCGCTAGGGCTAACTCTTCTCGTCACCCCAGTCTTGCGCGATCGCGAGGTTTCTTCATTCAAAGATGTCGCCTCCTTCTCCCGCAACCGCTCACCCCTCCGCCTCGACCAAAGATTGGGCCACTTGGTGGAGCGGAGAGGGACTACTGGAGGATTTAGTAGGCATTGGTGTTTTCCGCCATTGGTGATGCTTCGCCGCTTCGCCCAGCTGCAGTGGTCGCCCCACCCTCGTCTTTGAAGAGGTGGTCGTCTTTGAATCCTTTTTAGCGCGGGCTTGGTCTTTCGGCATCCCCTTTTCTTCGTGGCGTTCTCGAATTTTATGAAATCGAGTTAACTCATCTTAACCCTAACTCCATTCTTCAAGTTGCTGCCTTCGTTAATCTTTGTGAGGCTTACCTTGGCATTCGCCCTCATCTTGATCTTTTTCGCCATCTTTTCCTCCTCAAGCCCTTCCCCAGCAAGAACTCCCCCAAAACGGTTGGCGATGCCGGGTTTCAGCTTAGGGAGGGTATGAAAAAATCTTACCTTAACATTCCCTTTAAAACCTCAAACAAGGGTTGGCACCAAGAGTGGTTTTATTGCGCCAATCCTGACCCTCCATTGCCTGCCATTACTGGGACACCACCTAAGCCTTCTCCCGACTGGACATCCTTTCCCAAAGACGATGGAATGGACCAAGTGGCTGACCTTATGGGGCTGATTGCCGAATTGAAGGAGAATGGGCTTACTGGCATGGCCGTTGTTGCCAACTTCGCACCTTGAATTCAACCTCTCAAAGACCGAGTTCATCACGGATATGAGTATGAAGGCATAGCGATCCGACGCGGAGGTTTAGAGGAATTTCCTAGCGGCGTTCTTCGGTCGTGCCACTGATTTCTTCGCCCCAAATGAGAAGATCGTCATTCCCCGAAACCCGAGGCCTTTTACAAAACTCCATCCGGCTCCTCCGGTAAGGGGTCTCCATGGTATTCCCATGCTGAATCTTTTTTGATTTTCGCCAGGACTTTGATCTGAGTATGTGCTCTCCTTTTTTCGAACTCGCAGGAACGAGAAGCCTTCTTCTCCGATGCGCCGCTCCCTGAATTCCCTATACATAAGAGTGACAAGTGGACCTTCCCTGCCCGTGCGTCTTCTGCGGCCCCAGCTGCAAAGCGGAGCAAAGTGGATGACCCTGGCGATGATCCTGTCGGGAAGGGGAAGAAACTAGTTGTGCACAAGGCTAAGAGGAAGCAGTCGGCGAGAAATGTACGCCCGACTGGTGGCCCAAAGATTCGGGATACTACAGCCATGTGGCCTCCTCCCCCGACTTCTTCCTCTTCAAGCCAGTCCTCAATACATGAAGCATTCGAGCCCCCGGCTCGTCCTGCCTCCGAGAATATGCCTTCGTTTGCGCTCCCGACCAGAGCTCCTGCTGATAGTCCTCCCGCCCGGAGGGGTTTGAAGTGCAAGATAACAAGGTCCAACATGTTGGATTTCCTTGCCACCCTTTCCTTGCTCCTGAGCGAAGTTCGATCGCTTCTTCTGCGGGGACCACATGCCGACGAAGTCCTTCATGAACCGCCGCCTCGGGAGTCTCCGGCGGTTGTCCATGAGAGCGGTTCCAGCACCGTGGGGGCCAAAACCTTGGTTGAGGCTGCGTCCGCCACTCCTGATGTCGCCGCGGAACCAGTCGGGGCGGCTCTTCCTACAGCCCCTGAAGCTCCAAGTAGTGAAGCCAACCTAGAGCCGACTGGTTTCCAGCCACCTTTTCTTCTTGGTCCCGCTGTTTGTGCTGCGTCGCCCATAAATGCAGCTGTCCCTCCTGTGATGCCAGAAGATCCTCCTACCCCTACTTGTCCATCGCCGCCGCATGTGGAAATCCCCCCGCCTCCTCGTCCAAAATCTCCGATTCAAGCCATGTTCGTGGACGACGATGGTGACGTGGTTATCCTGGACGGCGGGGACGAGGAAAAGGATTGGGAGACTTTCAGCGAAGCTGCCTCCACCTGCTACCGCCTTGGCCATGTGAGTTGTTCGTGTTTGCACTTCCTTTTAAAGAGTCTTCTTTTCTGTCTTTGGAGCTTTATCATTACTTTATTGTCTTCAGCGCCTGTCGTCCTTTGCCAAGGACCGAAATTTTCTTCTTCGCAAACTATTCCCAAGGATGAAGATGAGGAAAGATTATCTTTCTTGGTCGGCAGCTCCATAGCGAGCTAGAGGAAGCCCTCACGCGTACTCGCGTAGAAAACCGCGAGGAACTGGAAGGGCTTCGATGCCGTATCCAGTCTCTGGAGGCTGAGAAACTGCGTCTGACCAATTCTTCTGATGGTATTTTCCTGGTCCGAGTGCCTTGAGTCCTGATTCTATTCTTTGTCTTCTTAGGCCCCGCTCATTGTTTCTTCAGATTTCCGGGAAAGGCTCGAGGCTTCTCTTTCCCGAAATGAAGAGCTGAAGAGGGCTAAAGAAGAGGCCAAGAAAGAAGTAGCCAGGTTGACAAGGGAACTGGAAGGTGCGTTCTGGGTTATGCCTTCTGTCTTTGTCGTCATCGTTTTGTCAGTTTCAAACTCATCCGACTGGTATATTGCAGTTCATCGAGTCAACTCACAGGCTCAGTACCGGATACTTAATGAAAAGATCCAATGTGCCGAAGTGCAGACTAATCGCCTCCAAGTGAGCGTGGAGAAGATGTTGCGGGTCTTGAGTCCTGATGAACCTGGCACCAGCAATGTCCCTCATGACGCCAGTATCACAATTCAAAAGTTAGAGGAAGCCTCCACAAAGATTACCACGCACTTGGAAGATGTTGCAATTACGAGTGCCAGCCAAGTGTTGGCGATTACCAAGTCTTTGTATCCGCGAGTGGAGCTCAAGGCCGTCCAAGAGGGTTTTGCCCGCACTATTGATGATAATCAAGCACTTGCCCTTATGGACGAAGTCAGGGATACTGCTGTTGTCTTGGTAAAAAACTTAGATCTGGGTCCTGTGTAATCCTCTGTTTGTACTGAACTTGTTCCGCATTTGGACTTGGGATTTTTGTTCCAGTGCTGAAAGAATTCTCCCCGGACCTGATTTTGCTTTGTGAAATGTTTAATCCTTGTTTTAGCGCATCCGTTAAGCTTGGGCCCACTAAGTCTCTTGTCATCCTGGGCCGTCCAGAAGTCTCCGTTTTAGTTTGACACCTGACCCCCCTCGAGATATGCGCAACAGCACGTCCAGAAGGTGGACCGTCTTCCCTCCTCGGTGACAGGCGTCGTTTTGAGCGGGGGAGAGTCTCTCTCCAGGGACAGGCGTTGCCCCGTATAAGAGCGAGCTCGGCCTCGGTTTTTGCATTTTGCAGCGCACTACCATCTTCATCCGGTCTGTTCCCCTTCTTTCATCAGGGTTTTCTTTGAAGTGCTCGTCCGTTCGTCTTCTTCCTTGATTTCTTCGTCTTTTTGTGCTTGCAAAATTGTATCTGACGTTGGATCACCCCTCTTTTGCAGGTTCTCCTCTTCTTCTTCATGGACTCTTCTTCTTCCTCCGAGGATCTCTCCCCCTTGCCCCTCTCTCCCGAGTCTCTGGGCCCGCCGATCGCGCCGTGGATCGCGGACCTGATCTTCAATTTTGGGGACGACGCCCCTATGGAGCCTGAGGACGACCACGCCGAGCTTTGGGCTGAGTTCGATCTCGCTATGGCGGAAGCGGCGGAGCAGCAGGCCGTCGCCCGGGACACCGCCGCCGTCAACGCCCTGATCGAGGTCGTCCCTAAGCTTTTTGAGGCCAGGGATGCCCTCATTGCAGCCGTCGGGCGGGCGCGCCGGGCGTAGAAGGATTTTTCTTTTTATTTTTCTTCTTCGTCCAGAAACTTGCAGTAGTACTTTTGCCTGTGTATATAATTGGTGAAAGATGCTGAAGTCGTGAACAATGGAGGTCCTTTTGTAATATTGTTTTTAACTGTAGCCCGTCTTCTGTTTTTTCCTTATTTAGATCTTTGTCGACTTTTCCGAGTGGTCTTTTTTCCTCCTTTATGTTTGAGCACCCTGTCTGATTAGTGTAGCACCCGAGCGATGCGAGTTGGCGCCTGGCCTTTTCCCTCAAACGTGTTTTTTAGGCGACTAGACTTTTTCGTCCAGGGTTTCATAATCGAAGATTTAGAGCGCTCGGTTTTAGTCATGATCGCGAAAATAGGAACTGGTTTGCATGCGGGGTTGCACATGTGCAACACTATTAGGTGTAACCCCGACTTCTTTGCTAATTGAGAAACAATTGAGTAGCAAGTCAATTGAATAAAACTACGATACATGATGCTGCTTTGAACAAGTATCCTCTTTATTAGAGTTGCGCATGCGCAACACTATTAGGTGTAGCCCCCCGACTTACTGCTTAATTGAGGAACAATTGAGTAGCAAGTCAATTTGGACAAGATTTGACATCCTATTGAACTTTTTCAAGAATAAAAGCAGCGTGGTTGCTCTATATTCCATGAGTTCTTGATGATGGCGCCGTCTTCTCGTTTAATCAGTAGGCCTGGGACGCGTCACTTCGTCAACGATGTAGGGGCCTTCCCAAATTGGAGATAACTTGTGCTCGTGCTTTTGACTCTTTATTAGAACCAGGTCGCCCTTGGAGAACGCTCGGTTTCGAACGTTTCGGTCGTGATACCGGCGCAGGGCCTGGAGGTATCTGGCCGACTGGACTACGGCGATCTCCCTTGCTTCTTCCAATCGGTCAATGTCTTCCATTCTGCTTTTCTCTGATTCGGCCTCCTTGAAGCTCCGGACCCGAAGGGATCCGAAGGTCAATTCGGTGGGTAGGACCGCCTCCGAGCCGTGAGACGAAGAAGAAGGGTGCCGATGAGAGATCTTTGGGGTGGTTCTCGGCCAGAATCTTCTTGGCGGTTCTTTTACCCATCGGGTGGCGTACGGTTTGAGACGGTCGAAGATTCGTGCTTTTAAGCCTTGCAGCACCATGCCGTTTGCCCTTTCCACCTGACCATTGCTTTTCGGATGAGCTACGGGGAAGCAAATTTTGATCTTGAGCTTTTCGCACCGATCTTGAAAGTCTTCCCCTCGAATTGGGTTCCGTTGTCCGTGATAATCTGTTTGTACGCGAACCTTACCACAATTTCTTGAAAGAATTCCTTAGCTTTGGCCGCCGTGATCGTAGCTACTGGCTTTGCTTCTATCCACTTAGTGAATTTATCAACAGCGACAAAGAGGTGAGTGAAGCCGCCTTGAGCTTTCTTTAATGGGCCGACCATGTCGAGCCCCCAGACTACGAACGGCCAAGTGATCGGAATTGTTTGCGACTTCGGCGAGTGCGTGTATTTGGCGAGCAAAGCGGCACCCTTCACAAGTTCGGACGATGTCATCCACGTCGGTCACGGCAGTCGGCCAGAAGAAGCCTTGTCGATACGCCTTGCCCACCAGTGTGCTTGACGCCGCGTGATGCCCACAAATTCCCGAGTGGATTTCCCTGAGTAGGTTCTTTCCTTCTTCCGCTGATATGCATCGCCTCAGAACTCCAGAGGCACTCTTCCTAAACAACTCTTCTCCTACCACCACGTAGCTCTTGCTGCGGCGCGAGATGCGCTCTACTTCTGTTCGGTCTTCTGGAAGTTCGTCCTTTAATAGGTAATTGAGAAAAGGGGCCGTCCAGTCTGTGCTGATGACTAGGACCTCCTCTTCGCTGGGTTTTTCTTCTGACTTGCTCTGCTCCTGCTTTTGGCTTATCGAGGGCTTGTGGATTTCTTCAACAAAAACCCCGGCTGGTGCGATGGACCGAGTGGAACCCAATCTTGCCAATTCATCTGCTTCTTCGTTGTCGCGGCGGAGCACATGAATGAGCTCCAGCCCGTCAAACTTGTCTTCAAGCTTCCGTACCTCCTGGCAGTATGCCGTCATGATGTCTTCGACACATGACCAATCCTTTTGGACTTGATTGATCACCAGCATGGAGTCGCCTCGAATTGTTAGCCGCCGGATACCCAGAGATATCGTGATGCGAAGTCCGTGGATGAGTGCTTCGTATTCGGCGGCGTTGTTTGATGCTGGGAAGTGAATTTGCAAGACGTATTTCAGGCGCTCACCTGTTGGAGAGATGAGGACCACGCCGGCTCCTGCACCACCGAGCATGAGAGATCCGTCGAAGTACATTGTCCAATATTCCAGCTCTTCAATGTTTGTTGGGGATTGCAACTCTATCCATTCGGCGGTGAAGTCGGCAAGTACTTGAGATTTTATTGCCGTCCGTGGCCTGAAGGAGACTTCAAAGGCCCCGAGCTCGATTGCCCATTTTGCGATCCTCCTGGTGGCTTCCCGGTTGTGGAGTATGTCCCCAAGCGGAAAGGTGGTGATCACCGAAATTGGATGCTCTTGGAAGTAGTGCTTGAGTTTGCGCGAGGCGAGCAACACGGCGCATAATAGTTTTTGTACTTGCGGATAACGTACCTTGGACTCTCCCAGTACCTCGCTGATGAAATAAACGGGTCTCTGGATTTTCTGGAGGTGCCCTTCTTCCTTCCGCTCTACCACAATTACCGCGCTACCGACTACATGAGTTGTTGCGGCGATGTAGAAACAAGAGGGTTCTTCGGGCATTGGGGAACCAAAGACGGTGGAGATGACAAGAATGTCTTCAATTCTTGGCTTTGTTGTGCCTCGGCGGTCCATTGATAGTTACCTTGCTTCTTTAGAAGTTTGAAAAAGGCATTCCTCGTGACCCCGGTAGGAGATGAATCTGCGAGTGCTACCATGCATCCGGTGAGCTTACGGGCGTCTTCTACGAATGGTGGAGGCTTCATTTTAGAATTGTATTGATCTTTTCGGGTTAGCCTCGATGCCCGTTCTTGAAACAATGAATCCGAGTAATTTCAGACGGGACTCCAAAAACGCATTTTTCGGGGTTGAGCTTCATCTTGTAGGCCCTTAGGCTTTCAAAGGTTTCGGCTAAGTCAGATATGAGGTTTTCCTTTGCCCGAGATTTGACGACAACGTCATCAACGTATGCCTCCACGTTGCGCCCGATCTGAGAATGAAAACACCGCTGTATTGCGCGTTGGTAAGTTGCGCCAGCATTCTTCAAGCCAAATGGCATTGTGATGTAGCAAAATGCTCCAAACGGAGTGATGAATGAAGTCTTGATGTAGTCTTCCTCTTTTAGCCTGATCTAGTGATATCCTGAGTAGGCATCCAGAAAGCTGAGGAGTTCGCTGCCCGTCGTTGAGTCTACTACTTGGTCGATGCGAGGCAGCCCGAAAGGGTCTTTCGGGCAGGCCTTGTTGAGATCGGTATAATCAACGCACATGCGCCAGCTTTTATTCTTTTTGCGAACAAGAACTGGGTTCGCCAGCCAGTCAGGATGGTACACTTCTTTTATAAAACCTGCTGCTAATAGCTTCGTGATTTCTTCTTTGATGGCCTCTTTCCTGTCTTGAGCGAATCTTCGGAGCCGCTGCTTGATGGGTTTGGCCTTTTCGTCAACGTTCAAGGAGTGCTCGATCACCTCCCTGGGAACGCCGGGCATGTCGGATGGTTTCCACGCGAAGATGTCCCGGTTGGCCCGAGGAAAGGTGACGAGCGCGTCTTCCTATTTGGTGGTGAGGCCTGTCCCGATCAAGGCCGTCTGGTTGGAGTTGGATGGATCAAGGATTACCTTCTTGGACCCTTCATCGGGCCTCAAGCTTGTCTTGGCCTGCTTCTTGGTTGGTACTTCTCCTTCGTCTTCTTGACGTGCGGCTGCTTGCCGGATCTTTTCTCTGTCGTCTGTAATCTCCTGAGCTTCGGCCAACTCGTAGCTTTCTCTGTCGCAGACGAACGACCGCTTGATATCGCCATGTATGGAGATGACACCCCTCGGTCCTGGCATCTTTAGGACGAGATAAGTGTAATGTGGTACGGCCATGAATCTGGCCGGGCCCGGCCTTCCCAGGATGGCGTGATATGCTGTCTGGAAGTCGGCTACCTCGAAGTTAAGGTACTCCGTCCGGAAATTCTCCTTGGTTCCAAACATAACCGGCAAAGTGGTTTGGCCGAGTGGAACGGAAGAAGTTCCGGGAATTACCCCATGGAAGGGTGATGAACCCCGCTTCAACTCGGAGCGAGGAATCTTCATTTCGTCGAAAGTCTTGGAGAAGAGTACATTAAGTCCACTCCCTCGTCGACCAGCACCTTCTTGAGCTTGACATTGCGAACCACTGGGTCCAATACCAGCGGAAATCTTCTGGGGTACGGGATGTGATCCGGGTGATCTGAGCGGCTAAAGGTTATGGGAACCTCGGACCATTTGAGGTACTGGGGTGCTGCTGGCATGACGGCGTTGACGTCCCTTTCCGTGAGTTTCTGCTTTCGCTTTGACTCATAGGCCATTGAGCCCCCGTAGATGTAATTGAGTTCCCGCTCCATCTTTTGATATTCTCCTTCGTCATCTTCAGGGGGACCTTGTTTCTTCTTCTCTTCTTCCTTTGCTTCGCCTCTGGCTGGTCGCCTTCTGGATTCTCTGGCGAACCTCCTCAGAGTGAAACAATCCTTCGCAGCATGTTTACTATTTGGATGAAAGGGGCAGATTGCCTCCATCATCGTGTCGTAGTTGTCGGTTAAGTGGCGCGTTGTCGGCCTTGCTTCACCGCTGCCACTATCTCTTCAGGCTTCCGCTTTCTGTCACGTTGTCTTAATGACTCGGCGTAATCCTTCTTGTCCTTCTGTCGCGGGCGATCATCCTGTCGTTCGGCCAAAGCATCTGAGGCCATTGCATAACGATCCGCCAGCTCAAACATCTCTCTTACGGTGGAGGGTGGTTTCCGGGACATCTTCTTGATTAGGTCGGGGTCATTGACGCCCTTTTGGAATGTTGCAATAAGTGCCGCCTCCGAGATATCCCTGATCGTATTCTTCTTCTGCATGAAGCGCCGGATAAATTCTCGGAGCGTCTCATTCTTTTTCTGGCGAAGCTGGTACAGATCCCATTGCGTTCCGGGTCGCTCGTAAGTGCCCTGGAAATTGGTGATGAATTGCTCACAGAGTTCCTCCTAGGAATCTATGGAGTTCGCCGGGAGTCCCGTGAGCCATGCTTGAGCCGAGGAGGTGAGCATAACCGGGAGATAATTAGCCATTACATTGCGATTCCCCCCGGCAGCCATGATTGCAAGGGAGTAAACTTGGAGCCAAGCTTCTGGATCTCTTTCTCCGTCAAATTTGGTGATGCTTTTTGGATTGAATCCTTCGGGCCAAACCACTCGGCGAAGGCGAGGGGTGAAAGCCCGGATGCCCTCAATAGGACCATTGCCGCGTCTTTGCGGAGAACGCCGATGAGGCGATCTAGCTCGGCGGTCTTCCCGATCGTCGTGGCTAAGGACTTTCTAGTCTTTGAGTCTAAGGTTTTATCGCCGTACTATTAAGAGGGGTCGTTCCCTTTGCTTGAGCTTCATCATGTGTTGATGATCTCAATCCGCGTTCACTCAAAGCTCAAATCTTATTTGATTTGGTTTTTGCATATGGGTTAACCATTTGGCATGTGTTGCAAATGTGTTAAGCCTATGCTTAATTGTTTTGCATTATGCTCGATTTGCATGTGTTGCAAAGATGAAAGAGTATATGCATTTGGTTTTCGCATTATGCTTTGATTTGCATGTGTTGCAAATAAGATAAGCTAATGCGTTGGCGTTTACGTGAAGTTCACTTTTGCATGTGTTGCATTAGTTGAAGCTTCATGTTTTGGTTCGAAAACATCTTTCTTAAAACCGTGTGGTTGCTTGGAGCTAAGTTTTGCATGTGTTGCAAAAGGAGAGAGCTCAAGCACGAATTTGTGTTTGTATGGAGCGAGAGGCTTGCATGTGTTGCGAGTAAAGAGCTCATACGGTTGATTTGGTTTAGTTGAAGTTTGGTTTCGATGTTGCATGGAACTAGAGAATTGCATGTGTTGCAATAAGAGAGTTCATGCACCTTGTTTTGATGTTGCTTGGAGCTAGACTTTTGCATGTATTGCAAAGAGTAGTGCTCAAGCATGAAATATGTTTATTGCGTTATTTGCAAGGTCGTTGTGCGAATAAACTGAGGTTTATGAGTCCGGAATCCCGAGAGCATGTGAGTGGGGCTTGCAACGGGTGTTGGCAAGTTGACCGGGTCTTGTGTTGACCTTCACATGGCTAGGGGGATTAATCTCATAAACTCGAGTTTGATTTGCTTAATACGATTTGCAAATAGTCCTTGAGTCGACTGCGAAATGTGTTTTCGAAATTTGAATTGAATTCTTTGAGCATGGGCTAAATTGATGCAAATGTGTTTTGCACGGGTGTATGATCATGTGTTGATCATCTAGAAGCTCAAAGAATGGCATTTGGTTTTTGGTGAAGAGTTTGCGCTGAAAATCGCTTTGAAATCTGTCGGTGTAATCATACTGTCGTAATAGTGGACCGATCGAGTCCGGTTAATTGGAGGTGCGGCCGCCCTTTTGCGTTCTTGGTGAGTGGGCGGTGTGGCCGAGCCTGGTGCGATCTGCCGGCGAAGGTCGGGCCGCCGCCGACGTGAAATTTCAGCGTGTGCGTCTGGCGGGCGGCGAAGCGTCGGATCGGCCTGGTCCGGTCGGACCGGCCCCGTCGGCGCGTGTTTTCAGAGAGGCGTTTGCGGCTGCGCGGGGTTTTACTGGCGGTCGGACCGGCCGGCGTGGATCTGCGACCGGCCGTCGCAGATGCGGCCGGGCCGTGGCGGCGACCGGCCGATGTAATGGTCGATTTTTATTTGTTGGCATGTGGTCGGTCGGATCGGCCGAGGCTGGTCGGACCGGGTTTGTGCTGATTTTTCCTGTTTTGACCCCCAACGGCTAGTTTTGGCATGGAGGCTATAAAAGGAGGCCTTGGGGGTGTTGGGGCAGGGTGGTTGCTGTGTGTAGGAGTTGGGTGCATGTGTTGCTCCTCTCCTTTTGGTTCTTGAGCATAAGAGTGATCCTAATTGCATTTGTTGCATTTAGGAAGTGGATTTGAGAGCCTCTTGTGCATGTGTTGCACTTGAGGAGGCCTTGTGCATGTGTTGCACTTGGTGATCACCAAGGCGCGATCGTTGTGCCGGTGAGGTTCAAGTGAAGGAGCGGCCTATTTTCTTGGAGGTTGCCGACTCCTAGACGGCGTAGGCGTCGTGCGCGGGAGCTCTCGAGGTGTGAGAAGCCCCGGCGAGTTTGTGAAGGTTCGGGTTGAGCCTACGGCATAGCGTGAAAAACCACACTAGTGGAAAGAGGCGGGTGCTCGGCGGAGCCGTCCGAGTGGTCGGGCTTGCCTCAAGCGTGGACTAGGGAGGCAAGCAAGTCTCCGAACACCACGGAAAAATATCGGTTGTCTCTTGTCTTATTTATATTCAAGCACTTTACATTATTGAATATTTATCAATAGCTTGAATTAGAATTGCTAGTATTATTTGGTTGATCAATTTAGCAATTCCTGTGTAGAGACTTAATTTAGTTAGTGCACTAGTGAGCTTAGTTGATTTAAGCTTTAATTGTCAAAACCGCGTTTATCGCTTCCGCATTACTATTGATTAGGTTTTGACATAGGGGTTGATTAGAGCGAATTGAATTAGTGAGCGATCGATTTTTAGAAACGCCTATTCACCCCCCCTCTAGGCGCATCCTCGACCCTACAAGTGGTATCAGAGCCACGGTCACTCTCATTTTAGGCTTAACCGTCTAGAGAGTAAAAAGGATGGCGCCTAGTGGTCTAGTGCACTCTCACGATCCACATATGCTTAATGGCTCTAATTATGCTTCATGGAAAATATTTATGATTAATCATTTTAAATCCATGAGCCCACAAATATGGTGGATCGTAGATGTCGGCATTTCTTCTCCACTAAATGAAATTGCTCCAACTAAAGGAGAGGAGAAATGTCTACATCTCGACGCTCAAGCTACTAACGTTTTATTTAGCGTTGTGAGCGTAGATATTTTCAATCTCATTTGCAACCTCTCAAGCGCTCATGCAATGTGGATTAAACTTCAAGACTTATTTGAATCATCCACATCGATTGAGGATTGCAATGAGGAAGAAGTGTCGGTTGACGATTCAACTTCAACATCAAGCGATGAACCGACATCTTCTTCAACCTCAACCTCCGCCTCAAGCGACGATGAATCTTCACTTATATCAAAAATTCGTTGCTTCATGGCAAAAGGTAAGAATGAGGTTAGTGATGATGAAGATGAGCCCTCCTATGATGAATTAATGAATATGTTAGAGGAGATAAATGAATTTCTTGGAAAGGAGAAAAAGAAATATAAGATTTTAAAATTAGAACATGAATCACTTCAAAATGATTACGATGTTCTAAAAGAAAATCATGAAAAAGTCCTTTTCAAGGAATTCACTAAAGCTAGTGCGGATATTGCCACTCAATGCAATTTAGTTGATGAATTGCCTCACTCAATTCTAATTACAAACAATTCATCGAATAAATGCATATCCACCTCTAGCGATGATTTGCCTTGTTGCTCTAATGAAATTGTTTCTAGTTCCTCTATGTCTTTAGATGCTAATATTGTAGAGGAAAACAATGAGCTCAAGGCTCAAGTCATTAAGTTAGAAAATGACTTGAAGAGGTGCGTTAAAGGAAAAGCCCTCCTCGACGAAATCTTGAGCAAGCCAAGGGCGCCTCAAGACAAGCGAGGACTCGGCTACATCTCCAAGAGGGAGAATAGCAAGACGAGGCACAATGCAAGACACTCGAAGACCATCAAGTGCTTCGCCTGCAACAAGAAGGGCCACCTCGCCTCCGTGTGCCCTAATCAAGTGGATAACAAGGCCACAACTTCAACAATGAGGCAAACCGGCAAGGAGGAAGTCAAATCGGTCAAGAGAGGGCCAAATAGCGTGACATGCTTCAATTGCCGGGAAAAGGGACATTTCGGTAAGGATTGTCCCAAAGGTACTACCCCTAAGCCCATTCTCATAAATGATATTCATTTGCATAGGAAGAATATTTCTAGAAATGTAATTGCTCAAAATAATAGATTTCCTAAGAATAAGAAAATTCATGATAATCATATGCTTAGGAAAAATAATTATAGCAAAACATTTGCTAGAAATGCTAGATCCTCTAAGCGTCTTTATTATAATGATTATTATATGCTTAGAAAGGATCAAACTAGGAATGGATTTGTCAAGAATGCCAAAACTCCTAAGCCTTCTCAATTCAATGCAAATAAATCGCTTAGAAGTAACAAAAATTGCAAATCCATTGCTAGTCATGTTAGTCAATTCAATAATGTTAAAATTAGGACCATTTGGGTTCCTAAATCAATTGTGACTAACGTTGTCGGACCCAACAAGGATTGGGTACCAAAAATCGCCTAAAAGATTTTTAGGCGATAAAGAGATGGATTGGACGCTTGCACATCAAGAGAAGAAGGATTACGCTCATCTACAAGTGGTGTCAAGCTTGAAGAAAATCAAGTCCATCATGAGCCAATGCCATCTCGGTAACAAGTATTTAAATTGATTCTTATGTCTTATAGCCTTGTGTAGGTTATAACGAAATATTAATGAATATCAATTTAGATCACTTGTTATGGCCACTTGCTCTTGCCTCTTATCTATTCTCTTATTGCAAATCTTGAGCAAGTTTAATAGTGGCACATTTAGGGGGAGTGTTAATTCATATTCATGTGTATCACATCCCTACGTGTGCCCATATTAATATAAGTGCATATATATAATTTCAAAATCAAACCATTTAGCCAAAAGTTAAAATTTTATATAATACTACTAATCTTGTGAAAAACTAATTGAAAAAATGTATACAAATGTTTTCAAAATGTTTTTCAGTGGTTTTGGCTTTACAAAACTAATTTCAATAGAAAATGAGTTTTAACTCCAAAAGCTAGTTACTAGTATCTTGTTTTGGATTTAAACTTATAATTTTCATAGAATTAAATGTAAAAAGATTTTGAAGGTAATTCCAAAATGAAAATCCTAGAGTTGGTCATTCTTAACAACTCTTGTGTTCAAAAGATTTTCAAAAGACTAACTTATCAAAAGTTATTTGATTTTGAAACTCACCGAAAAACTATACTTGACCCGTAATGGTCATACCATTGCACTTTGTGAGTTTCTCTATTTGGATCAATTCTTGTGTAGAATTGTGATTCAAAATGGTATTCTAGACTCATACATGAAATTCAAATTTCTATATCTTAGCCCTTGCTTAATTTGAATTTTGTGTTATTGATTTTGACTTGGGTTTCTTTTGCTTCTTAAATGGACTATTTAGGTCAAAAGTTAAAATTCATATTTAAAAGACCCAAATTTGTGAAAAGCTTTAAAAAGGTATTCTATTAAGTATTTCAAAAGTTTTACAAGCTTTCAAAATGAAAATCTTATGTTGAAATCTAATTTGGCTCAAAACACTTTGATTTTATCCAAAAAGAGCCTATTCTAGCAATATGCCCAAAATCATGGCATTTAAGTTGGATTTCATTATAAATCTTGGCTAGAAACATTCATGATACACCAATCTAAGCCATGAAAGTCGAAATTGCATGAAATCCAAATTGAGTTGCATTTTGAGGCTTTTTATGAAAACCGATTTCCTTTTATGCCTCAACGCGCAAATTGCCATATCTTTTGAAATAAAATTTATTTTGAGAAAATTCTTTTTGCAATACCTTTTAATTAGTCCAAAGTTCATCTCTGCAAAATTTCAAATTTTTTGGACTTCATTTGAATCGTTTTTGACAAAATTTGTAAAAAGTCGGGTTTTTCAGGCTGTCAGGTGCGGTTGGACCGCCCTTAGGGCCGGTTGGACCGGACCCCAACCGGTTGGACCGGCCATGGCATGGTCAACTCTGAATTTTCAGATTTTTCCGAGTTTCCTTTTGGGATATCTTTTGATTGGTACATCCTTTTTCAAAAATTCCTTTTGTAATAGATTCTTGTAATTCCAAAGTTTATTTGTGCAAAATTTGAAAAATTCTAAAATTTATTTGATCAAGTTTTCAAGTGGTATCAGTTTGAGCATCTCAATTAATTTAAAGAGTGATATTCACTTGATCTTTTGAAAAGACAAAATTTGTGCAATTCAAACGCAAATAACTCCATGATTCATTCGTTGAACATCTTGGGGAGTTCATTTATATCAAGTTTTGGGCACTTATTGGCTTCCAAGTAATATCATATCTTTATTTTGCTCTGATACTAAATCTTTGCGATGTTATTGATTCTTCTTGAGCCTTGCTCTACTTTGATATCCATAAGTATATGTTGCTCTGATTATATTGCTCTGATACCCATCGATCTTATCGATTAATCTTTCAAGTGGTATCAATTCTTCGTGAGTTGATCCTAAGTGGTATCAAGTGAGTTTTTATACATATGCTTACAAGTGGTATAATTGAGATTCTTTTCTCCAAGTATCATGGTTCTTATTGATCATTTCCTCTAATGATATCCTTGATTACTTGAATTCCTTTTTTAAGTGGTATCATTGAATTCATTTATTTTCTACAAGTGGTATTTCATTGCCTCTTTGTAGCATTACTCCGATACCCACATTCGTGATTAAGATTTTTCCTCTCAAGCTAAAATTGTAAGTTCAACCGCTTAAGAATTCTCTGTGTGAGATTCTTTATGTGTTGAAATACATAAAAGAGGAAAATCTCAAGTTGAGCATTGTTCTTCAATCAAATTTGAAAATGCTCATTTCTTTTGGATCTTCTTGCAAAACCCTTGAGATAATTTTTTTTACAAGTGGTATCTAATTTCTCAAGTGGTACTCTTTTTTGGGTTCCTCGTTTAACCCGTTTAGGCAAAATATTGGATTCTTTAAGAGAATCATATTGAAAATGTGCAAAGCCTAATAAAATGAGGAGTGAGTTATTTGAATTATTCATTTGAAACTCATTGATACCCTCCCTTCGTTGTCTTTTTGTGCTTATCTTTACAAGTGGTATCCATATTTGCAAGTGCTTATTCTTCCTTCAAAGTGGTATCCAAAATCCCGAATATGGTCTCTTTTTGAGTTTTTCTTCTTTTGGTATCAGGCCATATTTCAAATGAAAACTTGTTTTATCCCTTGTATATCCTTTTCATTTGGAATTTCATTGCTTATCTTTTTCAATTGGTATCAAGAATTTAATTTCTTGCTTATTCCTAAAAGATTTCATTTGGCTTTCTATTGCTTATCTTTTAAGTGGAATCTAAAATTTAAAATTCCAATCCAAGGTCATAAGTATGCATTTCAATTCTTGTATGACCTTCATTTAAAAGAAATGATTTAAATACCAAAGGGGAGAATAATTGAATATTTAAAAGGGAAAAAGTTTACCAAAAGGGGGAGAATGATTAAGTTAAATGTTTAAATGCCAAAAAGGGGGAGGATGTAATTCAAGTAAATCTTTTGGTTCTTCCATTTTTGGTGCTTAATGCCAAAAGGGGGAGAATCAGGAAGCTTAATGTCATTTGGTTTAAAAAGTAAGCTTAATATGATTAAGGGGGAGAATTAATATGCATATGTGTTCAATTAGTTTAAATTCTCTCAACATGTTAGTTTAATCCAAATATGCTCATTAAGCTTGGATTTGTCATTAATCACCAAAAAGGGGGAGATTGTAAGTTCAACCTTCATTAGTTATGGTTTTGGTGTTAATGACAAATCTAATGACAAATCTAATGTTGAGTTTATCCACTAATGCGATTGTGTTATTAATGACAAATCTTATATCGAGACTAACTTGTTTATTTAGAATATCTTTGTTTAGTCTCATTGCATTGAAAAATGGAAAACCCAAGGTATGTACGCGTATTCATTATAGCATAAATTGCATACTTTGGATTCAGGTTAAAGTATGAACATTCCCATTGAAATAACCAAAAAAATGTGCATCATGTTTCTCAATCCATATATTACATGGATGCACATATTTAGGGGGAGTTCACACTCTAACTTGAAGAATCAACTTAAATGATAATTTAAATTGAGTTCATTTGTCTCATTAATCATTAAAGAACACTTCATCATGTGTTGATGATGTTCCGTGATTAATTGAGGATAAATGGATAGTTCTTAAGTATAATTAAGCATGTGTTGCATTATTCTACTTAAGACACATTTACAATCATTTCAATTGATTTAGGTTGTGCTCAATTGATCTAAAGGCATCCATTATGTGTAAATGGAGTGCAAGAGATAATTGAGACAACCATGCATCTTGGACTAATAAGTTTTATGAGTTATGTTTGAGTTAGGTCCAAAGATGAATGAGATGATGAAAGCGGGACAAGGACGGCATCATGAGTTGATGGGCGTCAAGAGTGGATCCCGAAGAGGAGTCGAGTAATGATCCCGGGGGAGTATCGAGTAAAGATCATAAAGACCCCAAAGGGGATTGCTTATGCGCGGCGGCGAAGGTATAATTAGATAGGCTAAGGACTTTCTAGTCTTTGAGTCTAAGGTTTTATCGCCGTACTATTAAGAGGGGTCGTTCCCTTTGCTTGAGCTTCATCATGTGTTGATGATCTCAATCCTCGTTCACTCAAAGCTCAAATCTTATTTGATTTGGTTTTTGCATATGGGTTAACCATTTGGCATGTGTTGCAAATGTGTTAAGCCTATGCTTGGTTGTTTTGCATTATGCTCTGATTTGCATGTGTTGCAAAGATGAAAGAGTATATGCATTTGGTTTTCGCATTATGCTTTGATTTGCATGTGTTGCAAATAAGATAAGCTAATGCGTTGGCGTTTGCGTGAAGTTCACTTTTGCATGTGTTGCATTAGTTGAAGCTTCATGTTTGGTTCGAAAACATCTTTCTTAAAACCGTGTGGTTGCTTGGAGCTAAGTTTTGCATGTGTTGCAAAAGGAGAGAGCTCAAGCACGAATTTGTGTTTGTATGGAGCTAGAGGCTTGCATGTGTTGCGAGTAAAGAGCTCATACGGTTGATTTGGTTTAGTTGAAGTTTGGTTTCGATGTTGCATGGAACTAGAGAATTGCATGTGTTGCAATAAGAGAGTTCATGCACCTTGTTTTGATGTTGCTTGGAGCTAGACTTTTGCATGTGTTGCAAAGAGTAGTACTCAAGCATGAAATATGTTTATTGCGTTATTTGCAAGGTCGTTGTGCGAATAAACTGAGGTTTATGAGTCCGGAATCCCGAGAGCATGTGAGTGGGGCTTGCAACGGGTGTTGGCAAGTTGACCGGGTCTTGTGTTGACCTTCACATGGCTAGGGGATTAATCTCATAAACTCGAGTTTGATTTATATCGATTTGCAAATAGTCCTTGAGTCACTGCGAAATGTGTTTTCGAAATTTGAATTGAATTCTTTGAGCATGGGCTAAATTGGTGCAAATGTATTTTGCACGGGTGTATGATCATGTGTTGATCATCTAGAAGCTCAAAGAATGGCATTTGGTTTTTCGGTGAAGAGTTTGCGCGAAAATCTGCTTTGAAATCTGTCAGGGGCGGTGTAACCGCCCCCTGGTCGGTGTGACCGACTGAGTCCGGTTGGACTGGAGGTGCGGCCGGCCCTTTTGCGTTGCGGCTGAGTGAGGGCGGTGTGACCGGCCCTGGTGCGGTCACACCGGGCGAAAGGTCGGGCCGGGCTTCGACCGACGTGAAATTTCCAACGTGTGCGTGCGGCCGGGCGTGGGGGCGGTCGGACCGGCCCTGGTCCGGTCGGACCGGCCCCCGTGCGGCGCGTGTTTTCCAGAGAGGCGTTCTGGCTGCGCTTGGGGTTTTACTGGCGGTCGGACCGGCCGGTATGGTGCTGACCGGCCGTCTTGTGCGGCCGGCCGTGGGCGGTGCGACCGGCCGTGTAACGGTCGGTTTTCCGACCGTTGGCATGTGAGGGTCGGTCGGCACGGCCGAGGCCCAGTCGGACCGGGTTTGTGCTGATTTTTCCTGTTTCGACCCCCAACGACTAGTTTTGGCATGGAGGCTATAAAAGGAGGCCTTGGGGTGTTAAAGGCGAGGTGGTTCTTGTGTGTAGGAGTTGGGTGCATGTGTTGCTCCTCTCCTTTTGGTTCTTGAGCATAAGAGTGATCCTAATTGCATTTGTTGCATTTAGGAAGTGGATTTGAGAGCCTCTTGTGCATGTGTTGCACTTGAGGAGGCCTTGTGCATGTGTTGCACTTGGTGATCACCAAGGAGCGCATTCGTTGTGCCCGGTGAGGTTCAAGTGAAGGAGCGACCTATTTTCTTGGAGGTTGCCGACTCCTAGACGGCGTAGGCGTCGTGCGCGGGAGCTCTCGAGGTGTGAGAAGCCCCGGCGAGTTTGTGAAGGTTCGGGTTGAGCCTACGCGCAAGCGTGAAAAACCACACTAGTGGAAAGAGGCTGGTGCTCGAGCGGGAGCCGGTCCGAGTGGTCGGGCTTGCCTCAACGTGGACTAGGGGAGACCGGCAAGTCTCCGAACACCACGGAAAAATATCGGTTGTCTCTTGTCTTATTTATATTCAATCACTTTACATTATTGAATATTTATCAATAGCTTGAATTAGAATTGCTAGTATTATTTGGTTGATCAATTTAGCAATTCCTGTGTAGAGACTTAATTTAGTTAGTGCACTAGTGAGCTTAGTTGATTTAAGCTTTAATTGTCAAAACCGCGTTTATCGCTTCCGCATTACTATTGATTAGGTTTTGACATAGGGGTTGATTAGAGCGAATTGAATTAGTGAGCGATCGATTTTTAGAAACGCCTATTCACCCCCCCTCTAGGCGCATCCTCGACCCTACACCGCAACCATAGCCTGAACTTGGGCTATGATCGGAGCGGCAGGGCTATCGGGTCCGAGCAATGGTCCTAGGGTGTTAAGAAGTGTTTTGGAGGCAACAATGTTCTGCTGAGGGGTATGGAAAACCGATTGGTTCCCCACCTTAGTCTGCAAGATTTCTTCGTTCACACTACGGCCTCTGTTCTGGAGGAGTCTCGCATGGTTTTCTTGATGGTGATGGTTCTCCTCCGTAGCATTTGCCGTATCCTTTTGCTGATAGTCCGTTCGCAGCTCATCGATCACGAAAACGCTGCGAAAGCTTGGGAAATTTCCCGCTTCATCCTCTGAATCGGAGGTGCAGGAGGATGAAGAATACTGACCTGTAAATCCGAGTGGTTTTTCCGCATGTTCGACCACTCGGGGCTCGCCATTAGCCAGTTCCGACTTAAGACGAGGATCAGGCCTTTGGCTTACTGTCCATGGACAGATGGCCGTACTTGCTCCTGATCCGAGTGGTTGGCTGGCTAAGAGAATCTCAGAATTGGCTCCAGATCGAAACTGATCCGAATCCGAAACGGAAAGATGACCAAAGTTGCCGGCGATGAAATCCAGGCTTCCGAAGCGAAATACCTGAGCCGGCGTGAAGGTGGCCATGCCTCTGAAGATCGCCATCGAGCTTGGTGCGATCGATCCTAGCGCAGCCCCTACCTGGCGCGCCAACTGTCGACGTTTGTTACTGACAATAATGAAAAGGGGGCTATGCGCTGGACCCAAACCTGATGGTAACACAAGAACACCCGATGTATATAGGTTCGAGCTCTCACGATGGAGATAATACCCTAGTCCTGTGTTCTGGAATTATATGTGGCTAGCTGATTGCTGATGAGATATTGTGTGTTTGGGGTGCCCCGCCCCCTCCCTTTATATAATAGAGAAGGGCGGTTACAATATCGAGTCCTACTCAGATACCAGTAGGGGTTTCTATCCTGAACCCGTATTGGTTTGGATTACAATCATCCCTTGCCCAATACGACTCGGTTTCCTTAACTATGGTTTATCCTGATTCTTCACGCTTCGCTCAGCCCAAGCAGCCTGCAGCCTCATCCAGTCGGCATGGCCCAATTTCACCTGGCTGGGCCTTGTGGGACTGCCTGGTGGGCCCCGGGGCATACATATCCCACAGTAGCCCCCGAGTGCTTCATGATCGAGTGCCTTCCAGCTGCTAAGCCTTCCCGAGTGCTTTTAGCCGAGTGCTTTTCGTCGGGCAAAAAGAGGTCACGAAGAACTCGCCGAATTCTCTTTATTTTGAGCTGTCTTTGTCCTGGATTGCCAGGCCGACTGACTCCTGGCATGCTTCAAGCATTTATCTTCAAAAATCATCTTTACGGCACCTGACTTCGTTCTTTGAACGCCGTCGACTTTTGGCTGTCATGAGGCATACCATAAGAGGATGTTATTTCTTGAGTGGTACCCATTTATCCCGTCGCCACGGATTTACGCTTTGGGCCCATCACGGGCATACCACTTCTTAATTCGATTCTTTTGGGCCATCGGCAATTATATCGTCGTCGCGTGTCTGCCCCCTACGAAGTGCTCCTAGGCGGTTTGGGGTTTGGGAAGGGTGGTGCGATTTCCTTTCGGGCGAGAATCGGCGCCGCTTCCTTATCAATACAGAGCAAATAGAGTGGCTTTGTACTGTTTCTACTTGCCCCTTCGTTCACCAACTTCTTTTCCCTCGCGACCTCCGCCGCTAGGGCTAACTCTTCTCGTCACCCCAGTCTTGCGCGATCGCGAGGTTTCTTCATTCAAAGATGTCGCCTCCTTCTCTCGCAACCGCTCACCCCTCCGCCTCGACCAAAGATTAGGCCACTTCGGTGACGACGGAGGGACGGCTGGAGGATTTAGTAGGCATTGGTGTTTTTTCGCCATTGGTGATGCTCGCCGCTCGCCCCGCTGCAGGTGAATTCTGCCCCACCCCTCGTGCTGAAGAGGTGGTCGTCTTTGAATCCTTTTTTAAGCGCGGGCTTGGTCTTCCGGCATCCCCTTTTCTTTGTGGCGTTCTCGAATTTTCCCACACTTACCCTTACTTTCATCTTGATTTGTAAACAAACTCTTCTTTCTTGAAAAAGAAATCCTCGCCATAGTTTATCTACACTGTTTGCTTCTGAAGATGTCTGAAATATGTTGTTATCAAGCCGACCATTGAAGACAACAATATCTATGCCAACAATCTCAAGGAAGTTAGACAATACTTCGCTTCATCCGACAAGGCAGAAGTGGAGATTGAAGATCCTGCTTCATTAAGAGCTGATGTCTCCCAATAGTAAAATGCAGAAGATTAGAATATATTAAGACCTACCATAAGATAAGAACCCATACGCGTAGCACATTAATCCGCTCTAGTTATATAGAGCAATTTATGTTGTCGTTATGTTTTGCTACTTGAAATTGGTTTTTATTCTGAATGTCAGGACTGATTTATGTGGGAACTTAACCACTAAGGTTAAAGTTTCACAATAAGTTGTCCACATGTATGAATATGGAAAACTCAACCCATAGAATAAATAAGAAATTATAAATAGTTTATCTCTACTTATACAAACTTATCTCCTCTCTGTACAGTTTCTCACCTATGTAACCATCATGGTTATTAACCTTTCTCAAAAACAAAACCTCATCAGGATTAGTAGTATAGTCTCTATTACTACTCTTAGCTTTGCTTGAGATCACACCATTCATATATAAACCAAGTTAAGACCTTACCATATTAGTAACACCAAACTAGCTTATGCTGCTTTAGGCTAGTTAAAATTTAATGTTCCAATAATAATTTCTAACCATGTCTCAAAACTCACCTCGCTGCTTATCTAGATTCTATACCATGAAAATGAGTTGGAGCCAGAAAAGTTATATTATTCTGAACAAAAACCTTTGAATGAATGTTAAAACAAAAACTGAAAAAAAATCGGGAACTCTATTTTCTAAAAGGAATGTAAAAAGATTAGCATTAGTTATACATATACTCTTTTCCCATATGTAAAATTTAATCTCCTTATCTATGTACTCATTTCTCTTTGTAGAATTTTCTTTCTCCACTCCTAAATTATTCTTTCTAGAAGAACTTCTCTCCCTATTCTCCTGCTTGATGAAAGCAACCAACAAATCTTTTTGAAAATAACTCCGGCAACAAGTCAACCACGTCGTGACGTCTACATCAACAACTTCAAGAAGATGGAAGTAATGAGTAGCACAACCTCTCCAACTTCATCGAAACTTGGGATTACCGACTTCAACAAGTGGTGCAAGGATTAAAAGAAACTTGTCGCCGAATAACCTACAATAAAAGATAGTATTATACAAACTACACATTATTCTAGCTATGTAGTAAACTCTTTATGCAGAAATACGTATGGTACCACCAGTAAAAGAAAAACCATCGATATCCTTCCTATGTACTAAGTTAAATATATATATATATAATATTTGTGTGTTATTGAAATCTTGTTGTAATCTTTTGTGCTGCTTCTGGGTCACTCTCGTAAATATTAAACCATTAGGTTGAAATTTACGATGTGTTAACCCTACTTAATAAAAAAAATTTAATTAAAAAGATTTTTAAAGAATGAAACGTTGCCTTATAAACCAAACTAAAAACCGCCTTGTCCGCATAGAAACCTTTCCTAAAATAATATTTTAACGAACGGAACGTTACCTTGTAATCCAACAGAATTCCATCTAAATAACTTTACTCTAATAAATATTGTTGCAGGATGCCTGTGACATAATCCATTAATATATCCACTGAAAGTAATGAGTAATAAAATCTTTAGCCTTTATAACTGACCTTCAGCTCTCCCCAAATAATCTTGGTCAAGATACATGCTTTCATTCATCTCAGATATTTTAACATACTCTGTATCTCTCTTTAAATTAACTTATTCTTGCTAATGATTCTCGGTATAAACTGTTGACACTCCTCATCTATTTAGTAAAACCACGCAGGTCACTCAAACGCCAAAAAAATGATAATCCCATCTAAGCCCAACCAAATCTTTAGTATTTAGCTAAAGAACTTCCTTTTTAACATAGCAATCGTCATAACTCTCCACTTTCTCAAGGTTCGCAAGAAAAAAAATGTTAGAATCTATAATCATAGTGTAAATGCTCACCATAACTGAACAAAATCATTTAATGCACACCCTTCTATTTTAGCAACTAGCACAAAATATTTCCAGCGTTGGAGAAATTCTTGTTGGAAAAGGAAATGGTTTAGACTAGAAACCTACTTCTATACCTTGTTCGATATCTAAGAATTGTTCTTTGAAATGTTGTCAACCCAGCCGATCCGAAGTTTGTGCTTGTATTTGCTATAGGGAAATAGGGCATGCTGCTAATAAGCGCTGCCTTAGGAAGGAAATCATTTTCCTGGAAAATATCCCATTACCAAGATCACCTGTTACCTTTGTGAAGGTCAAGATTATTGTCCAGTTCAATGCCCCCTCGATCTGATAGTCACCAATACAATTTTTGCTCAAGATATGGTGATCAAAAGAGGAAGAAAACTAGCCACATAGGAAATATCACTTAAGGAATTAAAGAAACAACACTTGATCCTAACTACCTTCACTAAGAAAGTAGTAAATGGCAACCTCCAATGGCATGTTTCTTATTTGATAAAGAAAGTCATTGGGCCAAAGTGTATCCTAAGAAGCAACAGGCTAAGATTTATAAGGAAAATAATATTAAGCAAACCATTGTACCTAACAAGATACCACGAGAAAAGCGTGAATGCCTCAACTGTCGCGAAAAGAACCAAATTCCTAAACAATGTCTACAAGAAGAATGAATATCTCCTAGCATCATAAGTATACCAGCAGTCGCATTAGACTAGATTGTAGCTCTGAGAGTAGGAGGAATAAAAATCTGAAGCAGTTCGCTTGAAAAATTTGTTAAAGAATCAGAGATGCTTGAGCAAGAACACTTGCCCCAAGAAGAATTCTACTCAACTTTATTCTTAATCTCAATCACCATCTGTTCGTCTTTCCAACAACACTAATGAGTAGCTATCTGGCACTCAAAATCGAAAAGCCAATATTATTTGCTTTTGCTATGGTAAATGTGGGCATTATGCCAACAATTGCCTAAAGCAAGAAGCAAACTTCATCTCGTTGTCAACCCCGACAAGCTACGCAACATTCTCCAAGGCAACCTCAAGAATTTGAAGATAAACAATTCCTTAGACATATAACAATCCAACTCAAAATGACAATCCAGTCATTCATGGCATTTACCTACAGCATTAATTCACGAAAGAAGCTTGTGATCTACCAGGCGTAGTACTAGGTACGATACTTATGTAATTGAACCCTACCAGGATTCAAGTTTAACTCCATGGTCAACTCTTTGATCCTAGTCACTTCTTGATCAGTTATTTTATATCATCAGCAAACAACCTTTCTGTTGTTTCGAATAAGATAGATAACGCCATCTGCCTTAACCAAAAAGGACTTGGATACCTCACCAATATCTACCCAAGAAGAGTTTTAAGTCACCTCGATAAGGGTGACATCAGTAATTTCCAAGCTATCTTAAAAACCTAAGAAAACATCAAGTACTTAAAACAACCCTTGCCTCGACATCAGGCTCTGAACATAAACATCTTTCTCATATGATTGTACCCGGCACTTGTTGTGATATTGAGTATATTCCTTGTGTATTCAATTCCTGCGATCAATCTTTTGATTCTGTACATTTCATTCCTTCATAGTTGTCAAATCCAAAGAAAATCAAAACCCTCTACCTACTAAAACGATCAAATGAATCAAATCATCAGAATTACTTTACAATCCTTTTTCCCTCAACCTAATGCTTGAATTACCTCTACCTTGTTTTCAATCTAAAGCCAACCCGAAATGACATTTATTCTCAGCTCATTTCATCAACTAATGTCGAACTATACATGTCAACCATTGCATTCAAATACCCTTCTTGATATTAAACATTCGGTTTTTCCCAAACGAATCTAATGACAATGCAACCTATCTCTCACCCCAAAAATTCTAAATATACCACGTACCACTCTCTAAACTAGATTATCCTTATTAACAATACTGACTATTCAATCAAAAGAGATATGTAGAAAGCACTGGTATCCTTCATCTACTTACACAAAACCTAAATAGAATTCTTCTCTATTTCTTGCACGTCAACTTGGAATCGCAAGGCGAAGGTCCAGAGAAGCAATTGCAATGAAGATGAAGTATCAACAAAACGAGAAGACCGTCTCAAGGAGAAGTTCCTGACTTCTTTTAGAAATAATTTTCTTTAGACCCGCCAAATCTCGGGGTCGAGATTTTTGTAAGGGGGTAGATCTGTAATAGCCCAAAAGTTAAGAACAGTAAAAATGTAATATTTAAATTTGATTGTGAATATTTCTGGAACTTCTGAGTATTTTTTTCCTTATTTGGACTTTCTTAGATTTTTGTGTTGCAAGAAAAATCAAACAAAAGGGCAATAAAGAATGAAAAAGAGAAAAAGACAAAAATGTAAAGGTAAAAATTTAGAAAATTGCCATTAGAACCCTGGTCATTCAAGTAAACCCTTTAGCCAGCAATTGAAATTTTATGCATAAAGAAATGAAGAAAATAAAATGAAAAGACAACTTTTAAATCGAAACAATGCATTGTCAGAATTTATAAAATATTTTGGTGTCACAAATGAATCTGTAAAAATTATCATGAAAACCACAATGTCATTTATACCTCTGGTAAAAATATTATAAATTAATAATGTCATTTAAGACTTTTCCAAATTTAAAAACAGAAACTCTAAAAATCTAGAAATTGCAATGTCAGAATTTTTTATAAAATAATGGAACTATATTTTGACATGAAAATTTTATAGAAGAATTCTTAGATCAAATCCATTTGAAAAACAAAATTTCAAAAATAATAGACTTCAATTGGTCTCAAAGAAAAATCAAAATCCGAAACAAAATTTAGGAGCAGTCACTGTTGTAAGAATATTATTAATTATTTGGTAACTCATTTTTACCTCAGAATTTACCAGTTGTCAAAATCTATTCAAAGACCTTGGTCAAAAAGTTTGCCAATTTTCTAATTCAATTTGACAGCCCAATGAAATCAGGGACGGCACTGATTGACCCGGAGCCGTCCCCTTTTCCTTTGCTCATTCACCGACAGGTGGGCCCTAGCTCTATGCTGGCCCATTCGCTGGCGCAGGGAGGCTTGAGCCTTGCTCTCACTGCCGGTGGTCCAGGACCCACGGGTCAGCCTCTGGCTTCGGTTCCATCTTCCTCTCTGTCACCCAAGCAGAGTTGAGTTCATCCCCCCCTCCGTTCTCTCTCTCTTTTCCAGTGTCTTCCTCACCTACTCCTTGTACCAGTTGTGTCACCCAAGCCGGCGATTGCTGCCACGAAGACTCACTGCCATGTCGCGCCAGACCACAGCGAATTAAGCCGCCAGCTCGCCTTTTTCCCTTGTCGCATTCGGTGAAACTCACAGCCGAGACCAAGCTCAACCAAGGCTAGCTCATTCTCTTTTTCCCTCGGCTACAAATTGCGCATGGAGATCACCAATATCTGCGCATCACCTTTCCCCCTCTACTTCCTCTTCCCCTCCTCAGCCGAGACAGCCAAAAACTTCCCTCAATGCCGCCATTGTTGAGGAGCTTCAGAGCTTGAGGCCGAAATCGAATCAACCAAACCAGTGCACCAATCCCGAATTCCTCTGAGCCATAGCTTCCTGATGCTCTACTGAGCAAAAGCCCCCAAAAATATTCAAGCTCCTTCATGCGAAATTGTGCCGCTGCCGTGAGCCCATCTTCTCCAAAACCGACGCTCGGTGGCAGCGCTCCTCTGAGCTTCTCCCTTCCGGTAAACTTCAAAAATGGAACCTCTGCCACTCCCTCATGCTTAATCATTTACCCATTCGAGCTCTAGTGCATTGATTCTTGCTCTTCACCAGTCCGCCATTAGCGCTGCCGCCCCTCCTCGGCTGCAGCTCGCCTCCGGCCTCCTCCGACCGAATCGGTTCCACATCCGTGTGCGCATTGCTAAGCTGCAGCTCACAGCGTCCTCTTCCCCGCCGGAAATTCGCCGGAGAACCGTCGTCGGTGAAGCCCTAGGCCATCCTCTGCTCCGTGTCTCTGATCGGCGGGCCCTCCTTGTCAACCACGCAAGAAGAAGTCCAGTGTCATGGTAAAAGATGCCTTCCAACTCAGAAAGCGTATTTCATTATTTTTTATGAATTTCCAAATCGGTTTAATATTCAACCATGAATACCTTTCACATTTTCAATCCGAATAAAGAAGAAATAAAATTCTAAATTCATCCAAAATTAGTAAGGTTCTAAATATGCAAAAATATTACGTTTTTGAACTACAAAACAATTAATTTAAATAATCCACTTTTATAGTTGCATTATGGGCTTTAATAAAAAGTTGTGCACAATATGTTATAAAATAATAAAATAAATTCCTATCTATTTGGAAGACTAGGATGGATTTGAGTATATGAAAACATTTAATTTCTGAGTCCCAAAACATTTGTTAGAAGTTAAAAATGGTATAAACTCTATTATAAGCACTATTGTGCATATGAGAAATATGGCTTCTTAAATCATAAAATAAATGCTTATATATTTTTGTACTTATAATAAGCCTAATCATGTGGAGATATTAAATATTTGAACTAAGTTTAATGTATTGCATTGCGATCATTAATAAACCCTAGTATGATCATTAGTAAGAATGGTAGCAGAATACCTCATAAAGCGATAAATTAATTTATATGCAGTTCCTGAAACTAGTAGGGGCTTGTCCATATAAAAATACTAAAGAGTCGAACTTAATTTGCATTCTTTTAACAGAAGAAAATGATAATTACAGTAGTAAATAAATAGATAATCTATTGCGATTAAAGTCAAAATAATGTAAAACCAACTTTAAAACACTTCTAAGATCGCATTCTGTTAATGCCTGAAAAATGAGTAAAGGATCATGTTTAGTGTAATCACAAACTTAGAATGAAACTTGATCCGATTTAACATGTATGTTGTGATCATTTATACTATTTCATCAGAAAATAAAATAACCTGTCTAAATGCTAGAACTTGTAAAACTAGTTTAGAAACACTCTACAAAGTTCATTCTACCATATTCTATAAAAAGAATCTTATTTCGTTAAAGTTTGTATATTAATCTTATTAGCTCAAAACCCTTAAGTGTTAACCTCGCACTTCATATTCTTGCCAATTTCGTACGCGTAAACTTTATAATGTCGCGTAAGCCCTTTCAGCAATGAATATAATGTTTCATCTAAATGCTAAAACTTATAAAATTAGTCCAATAGTGCTCTCCAAAGTATAGCCTACTCAAATATGAAAAGATAATCTCATTTCACCGTGATTTACATATTAATTTTGATGGCTTAATAACCCTAAGTGTTCACGTGTCTGAAAGCCGTAATATGAATGAATGAACTGTAGTTGCAAATGAGGAAACCTGTAGTTAAGTTATTTGTTTCACCAAAACCTTCTCAAATATCATGTAAATTAGGCCAGTAGCCTAAATCAGTAGATCTAACTTGCGTAAAATAAATTCTACGCGAAATCAATTAAAGATAAAGAACTAATCATTCATAGTCTAATGTGATCATTTAAGCCTTTTCATTAACTCGCAAAGCAGTTCATCTAAATCTGAATTTAGTAAAGAATAGCCTAGAAATGATCTTTAGAATATGATCTGCAAGAATCTGGGAAAATATTCTTATTTCATCCTGCTTTGAATCTGAATCCTAATAGAGCAAAACCCGTAAGTAATAAGGATTGGCAGAAACTCATATCATGAATAGTAAATCTATAAACCTTACAACTAATGATTAATTTTATTAACCTTAACCAATCTTTGCATCTTGAATTCGTAAAATAAGATTAATAAATTCATAAAAGAGCAACCCTGTTCCTTATGAAGAGTTTTATTTGTTCTTGCTATCTACTTTCTTTTTGCCCTTATTGAAATTAGTTTTTGCTGTATTTCCGTTGATCGACGTGTAGAACTCAATGTTGCTAACTCCTTCACCATCGTCAACCGCAATCCTCGCCTTCGTCGTAAACGACAAATAAGCAAGGCAAGCGCCTCCTTTGATCATGTTGATCCTAGTATTTAATTTTCATGGTTTTACTAAACCAATTTATGCATGCGTTTACTTTATGTAAATTTGCTATTTTGTGGTACTGGTAGTTATACCTGTTGCCTCATTAACCTTCTTTGATAATTATGGACATGTGAACCTTGATAACCCTAGATTGAGGATAGGCATTACTTAATGTCATCATGGGTATATGCGTTCATATTATTCATGCTTAGCCATGCTTTAGAATCAGCAATGTACATGATCAAATCAATATGTGTTTCCTGAAAACCTTGGAAATGGCACTGTTGGTTGCTGGTATTTTAATTAAAAACCCAAAATAAAACTATAGTTTGATGCGGGCGATTATTGGCAATAGCCGGGTGTGCTAAAGGAATTGCACGTAGTGTAGGGTGAAGTATCGCCCGTGTCGAATTAAGGACCGAACATCGTGTTGTATGATCCAAGAAAATTCGTGCAACCACGAGGGCTATTTATGGGGTAGCCTTAGCCTATTAAGTTATTTAGACATGGCTTTGCTCATTGGTAGGCGGGAGCTAGCAGAAGCACTCCATTCTGGATTGCTTGTGAGGGGCTTCCACACAGTTCGTGTGGGTAATTGCCTGGCCGGTGCAACGGTGTACGTCCTGCCGTGTTCAGAAATGTTGTGTTGGGTGTGATGAAAGTGGATCAACGGCTTGGGTGTGTGTTTCTGGTTCTACGACAGGGGTTAACGTCCCGGGCTGGATCGAAGTCATGTCTATATAATGTAACGGCTCTGTATGATCTCCTTGCTGACCACCTAAGGAAGTGCGCCGAGCAAAAAGGTTGATCATTCCTTGTGGGTAAAGTTGTACACCTCTGCAGAGTATAAATCTAATCGATTAGCCGTACCCGCGGTCATGGGTGTCTTGGCGAATTGATGCGAGTTAGATGTTTTATTATTTTCAAAAGGGTTGGTTCCATTTGTTTTTGCAACTGTGCTTCATGTCGAAGGGCTAACATTGATGGATTTCAGGAATTTGATGATTCGTTGCTCACGTCATGGAGGACTGTGAGTGCTATTTATGCTTTACTTAATTGTTATCAATTAATCTTGCTTTTGTAAATTCCGTTTGCAAATAACTTGATTTACAAATGCAAATTCGCTTTATGCAAATTAACTGTAGTAGCCTCCTTTGAAATGGCCTGCATATATTATAGGTTTTGCTAAAGTCTTGCGGAGTACGAAAGTACTCACCCTTGCTTATTCGTTGTTTTTAGGTGTAAGCTAGCGAAGCTTCGAAGTCTGTTTTCATCGCAGGTTGCGGGTTCTCCTTTGAAGCGACCTTTCTAGGGATTTATGCCTGGTCAGTTGCCTGCGGGATTGGAGGTGTACACTACAAGGCTTTGCTTCTTTTGCTGCTGTATACTCTGAGTTGTATGATTTATGTATTTATTAGTTTCCGCTTAATTAATATAATGTATAGTTGTGGTTCCAATTATTGAAATGTGCGTACTAGCTACTGATCCAGGGACTAGTACTGCGTGCACATTAAATTTCTATTTTTGCATTCTGTGTAAAAATGGGGAATTAGATTACATTTTGTATTGTGAGAAAATCAAATAAAAGAGAAATGGAGAATAAGAAATGGTAAAAAGTAAAAAAATAAAAGTAAAATTTAGAAAAATTTACCATTGAAATCCTAAGCTGCGTTAAAATCATTCCAGTCAACAAATAAAATTTTTATGAATAGGAATGAGATTAAATAATTAAAATGACAACTACTTCGACTAAAAAGCGATTATACAGTTAGATTTAATGTAAAATATAAGGACCTTATCTCAATCTAAGAAAATTACCATAGTAACCCCAATGCAGTAGCTACCCTTGGTAACAATATCAGAAATTTATCATGTCATATAAGACTTTTAAAAATTCAAAAATAAAAGCATGAAAAATCTACAAAATAGAGTTTCATAATTTTTATAAAATAAATAAGAAATATATTAACTTGAAATTTTTATGAGAGTATTTTTATCCTAACCATAACCTTTAAAAAAGTTTAAAAAATAAATTACCTCATTTGAATACTTAAATAAATCAAAATGCAAAATGAGAATTCTGGACAGTGCTCAGTGTCAGAATTTTCATTATTTATCCATCGGGTATTTTGGTCTCAAATTTCTAATGAAGACCAAATACTGCTAGAAGACTCTACTAAAAAATTATTATAAAAAAATTGGTGGTGAATGACTACCAAATTAAAGCAAGAACAGACCAGCATAGCTCAGCCGAAATACCTAATCCTCTCTCCACTCGCCGACAGGAGGGCCCAAGACTGTACTGGCCCATTTGCTGGCAAGCTGAGGGAGGAACCCTACACCACTGACCGGTGGTCCCGGTCCCACAAGTCAGTCATAGCCCCCGTCTTCTCTTCTTCTTTCCTAAGCTGTGCTCGTTCCCTTCGTTCCTCTCTATCTTTCGAGCGCCTTCCTCACCGAATCCCTGAGCACCGCACCACCCGTGCGATATCTTGCAGCCACGTTCAACTTTGGGAGTCCTATGCCATACCGTCGCTATTTCATGCAGCTTTGTGCTCACAAAAATCCCGTGCCACCTCGCCGTTCTGCACAGAGCCAAGTCGCGCCCTGGAGCATGTGTTCAAACCCTGGCGAACCTGATCTCTTTTGGATATAAATACCGCAACTGCATCGCAATTGAGCCCCTCCTTTCTTCCTTGGTTGTTCACTAAGCCAACTCACAGGCCACCGCCATTTTCGAAGAAAAGCCAGAAGAGGGGAAATCGGCCAAAGACTTGAATCGAGTAGCAATTCTTGGAATTATTCGGTCCTAAAGCTTTGTAGTGTCCCATAGTACCCTGACCAACTCGGGTTTTCATTTATTTCCAGTGCAGTTTGTCCCTTCCGCCGCTCTTCTTCCCCCACTCCGATGCTCCATTGGCAGCCTTGCTTAGCACACCACCCACCAACCTTTAAGGTAAAATGGGATGCAGACCATCCATTGATGCTCTCAGATCATTTTTCCAGTGGAAATGCACTGTGAGTGCAAGCTTTCACCGAGCCAGTCATGGCGCCACCACACCTCCGCAGTGGCGGCCACCTTCCCAATCATCTCTGGCTGAATGGGTACTACCCCTAAATGCGCGCTAACGTGCTGATGCCAGTGGTGCTACTCATTCCATCGCAGCAGAGCTAGTTCACCGGCGGCAAGGCAAGAACCGAGTCTCCCTATCTCTCTGTCACTGACAAATAGATCCCACATGTTGGTGGCGGTAGCCGGTTCACTTGAAACTACCTAGAGTCACTGACAAGTGATCCCCACCTGTTAGCCGCGCATGTGTGTGCATGAAGTTGACAAGCGGGCCGCGATTGTCAGTTGCTACCGTCACAGTCACAACAAGCGCTGACTGGTGGGCCAGGCTTGTCAGTGACCATGGAGCAATTCAAATGAGCCAGTGCACGCAGCAAAAGCTACATTCCCAATAGTGAAGGCGTATTTCTGAATTTTAAATCTGTTTTCAAACCCGAGCCAATTCACATTGCTATAACTTTTGAATTATAACTCCAAATTGAATGAGACAAATTTCTAAAATCTTTCAAAATCTAGTAGTTTCAGAATGTGTAAAAATATTTTGAAAAGATTCATTATGTGATTTTTAATGTTAGAAATACTTGTGTAGGGTTTAACTACATTAACTAAATGACTATTCAAACTTAGTCAAAACAAAGGAATATAAATTTTATTAAAATCCTTATCTTGAGAAGTTCAAATATGTAAAAATATTTGTGTTTTATGTTAATTTACTTCATTTTCTAAATAGATGTTCATTCAATGTAAAATGAATATGGCTTTAATTAAATACTTCAAAAAATGAATATACTTCATATTCATGAATAATATAAAAATATTGGGCTGGCATATTCAGAAAGAATAGCTGAGACTTATTTTAGAGTTAATTATCAAATAAATGTTAATAGGGTATAGATACAGTGTGAGTCTAATTTAGGCATGAGTGCTTATATGCATGTATGCATCTACGTTCATGCGCGCGCGCGCACACACATATATGCATGTATTGGATTAAAAATTAGCTTTTAAATTACTAGAAATCTAATTAAATACTGCTTTGAATCTGAATCCTAATTAAAGGAAGAAAATTGCTTTATGTTCAAGTGATGATCATATCATTATAATCTTAAATATTTTTTGCATCTTGAATTCGAAAATAAAAATAAAAGAATACATAATTTTAGCTTCTTGAATTTGTGAAATAAAACTAATTAATTTATCAAAATCAACCCTGTTCTTTATGAAGAGTTTTTGTTTATTTTATTATCTATTTTCTTTTTGCCCTTTTTGAGTTGCTAATTGCTGTTTATTCCCTGTTTTTGTCAATGAATTATGCATGCGCGTAATTCCTCATAAAATTGCTATTTGGGGTAGAATCAGAAGTTACTCCTGTAATTTGTGGTTTTCCTTAATTTGTATGGACAAGTGAACCTTGTAAGCCTTAGTATGGTTTAGACATAAATAATGTCATTTTGGGTATAACCGCTAGAATATTACAACTCCTTAGCCATGCTTAAATCAGACATGTTCATTTCCAAAACTGTTTAAATGAACGGCCATCACTTGAAAAAGGTTGCTGGTATTTTACTAAAAACCCAAAATAAAACTATGGTTTTGACGCGGGTGATTATTTGGCAATAGTCGAATGTGCAAAGGGAAATGCACATAGTGTAGAGTGGAGTATCACTCATGTCGGATTAAGGACCGAGCAATGGGACACTATTGATCCAAGAATTCTATGCAACCACGAGGGCTGGTATGGGATGGCCTTAACCTATTAAGTTATCCAGATATGTCTTTACACATTGGTAAATGGGAGCTAGCAGAAGCATTCCATTTTGGTTTGCTTGTGAGGGGTTTCCACACCTCGGTGTGGGTAAATGCATACCGGTGCAACGGTGTACGCCTTGCTATGAATATAAATGGTGTGTTGGGTGTTATGAAATGGATCCACGTCTTGAGTGAGTATTTCTATTTCTATGGCGAGGACTTAACGTCCTGGGCTAGTTCAAAGTCATGTATAGGTAATGTAACGGTTATGTATGATCTCCTTGTCAGCACACCAATGGAAGTGTGTCGAATGGCCTAGCAAAAAGGTTGATCATTCCTTGTTGGTAAAGTTGTACACCTCTGCAGAGTGTAAATCTAATCGATTAGCCACGCCCGTGGTTATGGGCACTTGGTGAAGTCATTTTAATGTTAGATTTTGATATTTTCAAAAATGGATTTTGGTTTGGAACTGTTTTGACAACCTTCTTTTAAGTCAAAGGATCAACATTTATGGGTTTTGCAGTCGAGAAGACTGTGTTGTGGAGCATTATTACTTGCTTATGATTACAAAAATCCATAGCCATTTTAAAAATTCCGGTTTGCAATCTATTATGATCAATGTTTACATTTCTTTATGCAACTGCAAAACAACCTAGAGCCTATTTTTTGTTTAACCCTGCATGTTTATTTAGCATTGCTAGTGGCGAGAAAGGTGTGGAAGAACTTCAAGAGCACCCTCATCAGTAATTATGTGAATAAGGAAATGACTCCATTCCAGAAGTATGGGTTCATAACTGAAAATGTGTGGGGACGATTTGTTGAGTTAAAAACGGCAGAAGAGTTTGTGCGTCAAAGTGCAGCGCATAAGACCGTCTAGTCAAAAAACACCCACCCACACAGACTCGGCTCAACTGGGTACATGGGCAAGATTGCGCAATGGACGAGGGAGGACGACGAGGCAATCCAGAAGGAGGTTGCACTACCGTTTGCCTCGATCGTAGACCCACACGCCCGAAACTGGGTAAGAGCGAGGTCACATCCCATGTCTTCGAATGGCGTGTCCTTTGCCAACCCCGCCGATGAGGAAGTGTTCCAACGCCTAATATCGTTGAGCACAAAATCTTCCTAGGGATCTTTCACTTTAGACAGAGAGAAAGATATACTCTCCACAGTCTTAAGAAACAAGGAGCACCGGGTTGCACTTGAGGCCTAGGTGTTTTCGTTCCCTAGAAAATAGGATTTCCATATGACTCCGACACATACCGAAGTAGGAAAAGAAGCAAAGCCGAGTGCGAGGAACGGCTAGTAGCCCTGATTGAGGAAAGGCTCAAAGTATAGTTCGATAGTCAGCTACAAAACTTTGAGGAAAGGATGGAGCAAAAGGTGGCTACGGAGAGGCACGCACAGAATGTGCAAGCCCAAGAACTACAAGCACAGTTCAACCCAGCCAACCGTCAGAGCAGCTATGCGTCTGCCCTTGAGACAGACGTGGACGAAGCCAGATTTCCCCCGAACAAAACCGGGGTAATATACAATGTCTGCAATGCTCCTTAGATAGACTTGTTTGACGTATTATTTAATTAATTGTGTACCCTTACGTAGATGGCCACGCCATGCAATCTCTAAGTGAGACTTGCCAACGGCTCTTTTTCCCTTTAGACTGCTTAGGGGCATGCGTATCCATCTGGTGCAGGGGCATTAGTGCATGATTGTACTTTACAACCGGGCTACGTGAAGGTCAAGGTCGATGGCGTACATGAAATTTTCAAGACCGTTACGCTGGAGATACCCGCAAACGACGAGATCGTCAAACTAAGAGATACCATTGGTACATTCATCCAATGGCCCAAGAAGGACATTTCCTTCGACGACCGCCCAGGAGCAACGAAGGTACAAGCACTACCAGAGCCACGTGATGCACTAGAGCTACCAATACTACTGGAGCCATGTGCTGCACCGAAGGAGCCTGCCAAATTGGCTACCGTGTCCTATCAGGCACAGGTCGATACTGCAGTTCAGGCCAAGTTGTCTCCCGTGAATACGTCATTTGGTAGACTGCGAGGCGGCGACAAGGAAAAATCGAAAGGGACAACCACGTCACCCCATGACTTTTCATTTGCCCCGTTGGCACAGCAATTTGAGTTGGGACAACCATTCATACCGAAAGAGCACCAGGAGATGCTCACATTAGCCTGTGTTAGATTGCAAGATTAGTGTATGGAACAAGCCAATAAGCCGATGGCACAATGTGCATCGAGTATCTCGGTTAACTTCAAGGAGGCGCATTTATTACACCAGTTTCTGGATGGCTATTTCGTGGTCGGCTTTAACAACCTGTTCGACCTATACAACCTCAATGCCCTCGACGCATCACTTATGAGATGATGGACATTGTAAGTGTCTATAATCATAGTTTACATTCGTGTCGTACCGATAAATGTCCGATATATATGATCCTTAATTTTATATATGTAGATACATAATCATGGAAGCAGAAGTAAGGAACAACCGATGGGTTTCCTCTACCCATATATGGTGTCCAAGCAAACCATGGATGAAAATTTAGAAGTCGTCCACGAGTATGTGGAGAAAGTATTGTTGACTCAACAGAACAAAAAAATTCATACTTTTACCCCACAACCTAGGGTAAGTGCTTCATCCAGTTGCTATACTTGTTATTTTGTACTATATAACACAACTTGAAGTTAGGTTCAATGACCATGATGACATGGCTGTATAGGTTTTACTGGGTTCCACTCGTAATTATACCAAGACATAACTGGATAATTTAATTTGATTATAAAAAGGGCGGCACCCACGACTTGATGCCTATCAGAGATTTACTCGACACATCGTTCAGTGTCTATAAATTTCATGGATGCTCACACAGGAAGAACCCAACGATGCTGAAGCATATTTACAACTTTTCGGTATCCGCTAGTACGCAATAATTAATCCTTCACACTCCATAATAATACCTTCGGAACTAATTAGCCTATTATATTTTGGCAGTGCCACCAGCAACCGAAGGGCACTAACCAATGTGAATTCTACGTTTGCCACAACATGGAACTCCTCATTGGTTCAAAGACGACCAATGTTAGAGAGGTTTGTCAATCTTGCAACAATTGTTTCCACTTATTAATTTATATACACGCATGTATGTATTTAATTAGAGATAAGAAGCTAGGGTTTTTAGTGGTAAAAAAACAAAGGAAGTCTGGCGGCGGCGGCTTGACTTCTGGTCTTTGTGTATGTCTTCCGCGGCTAGAAGTTGACTTCTCCGTGACCCATGCATGTGACTTGAAATGGTAGGTGAAGTTTGAGTCTGGCTGACTAGAAGTAATCTTGTACCGGAGGTTCTCTGTGTTGGCCAAGATCAAGAAGGAAAAGCTCGACGCTTTGTTATTCTGCAAGACTCTCGGCGGCTGCATGCATGTGGCCGGCGGCTGATCACTAGAAAAGTCCCAGGCGTTTTTGTCTCCTGTGACTAGAAAAGGTACGGCTGCATGCATGCGAACTGGTGCTTTGAAGTCTAGCGACTAGAAGATTGGCGGCCGGTGGCTGATCACAAAAGAAGAAGCTCCTGGCGGCGCATGCATGTTCCGCGACTAGAAGTTGAGCCTGAGGTTTTCCTTGCGCCGCGCCGCCGTAATTTTCTTCCGTGGCGAGATTGGCTTATTTTGAAGATGTTTTAAAGGCAGCTTGTAAACATATCTCAGCAATAAAAATCACGATTTGTAAGTCAATGTATCGATAATCTCGTTCTTTCTTTTGCGTTCTTCCTTTGCATACCTATTTTATTTTTAGATTGATTCATTGGTTCATCTTGATAATTTTGATTTGATCTATTAAAAACCTTTCTAGGGCATCAAGTGATTAATCTAAAAAGTTTGATTTGTTAATTCCTCGTAGATCCTGATTAATCTCATAATTAGGATTTGATCAATTCTCGTCATTATTAGCTATAGTCATCTTGCGAAGATCAAAACTCTAGATTTGTAGATCCAATTGAGCTGATTCTTGTTGGGTTAGATTCAAAATTGAATCTAGTTTCTACAGTTAAAGTTTCATGTCAATCCAACAGTGAGATCTTCAGAAATTAATTTTTTAGTGAACATATATCAATCTGTTTTCGTGGATACCGAAGCAATTTTTCATAATTTGTTTAGGGGTATTTTAAAAATCATTAAAAATTAGTTTTAGCTTCTGCGCAATCATTCCCCCACCTTTGATTGCTATATTAGTGTATCTCGATCCTACAGAAGTGACATTTAGGGCACATGGAGTGCACTTCCGGGGTGTATACACAAATCCATGGCGACGAGATAACCTACATTAGCTGTGATATAGTGTGCAAATTAAATCAGTTTCTTGCAACAACGACGACATAGAACTGCTATATCTGACAGAGTTCCTCAACAGCCTGAAGTTTCCTAGAATGCCAAACCACGAGCTCAAACTGAAAGTTGGTCTCCCAGTGATTCTGCTATATACAAAGTGCAAGGCTGTGCAATGATACAAGAATGACAATCATACAGCATGGAACAAGATTCATGGAGGCACAAATAATAACGAGAAGCCATGTGGGAGACAAGGTATACATACCATGGACAATCATGTTACCAAGCGACACTAATAACGGCCCTTCGTGTTAAAAAGAAGGCAATATCCTATATCTGTCTGCTTTGCAATGACTATCAACAAGAGTCATGGATAATCTCTAAACAATGTTTGCATCTACCTACCCAAACAAGTCTTCTGCCATGGACAGTTGTGCGTGGCTGTCTCCAGAGTCACAAGAAAGGATGAACTGAAGATCTTGGTCACAGATGAAGAATGCCCCATCTAAAATGAAGCCAAGAACATAGTATACAGGGCAATGTTATAAATTTTGAAGATAAGTTTCACGAGTTTTTTTCATCCTGCTTATATACACTGCATCCTACAAGGAATGTGCTGTATACAGTAATAAAAATACCCCCAAAATACAGAATGCGTTTGAGGAGGGTTTTGATCATATTTGTTGTGATCTGGTTGCTACACCACATAGAAAAAAAATACAAATTAAGAAATATCAATAGAGAGGGTTTGATAACTAAGAAACCAAAAATTCCATCTAAGTTGAGTATCAAATGAAAAGCGTTTTCTGGAATAGCAGAGGTCTTGGAGACTTAGCTAAACACATGTACTTAGAAGATATGGTGAAAGAGGAGCAAATTGATTTTATTGCCCTTATGGAGACGGGTCAGGATCATTTCCCGGATAGGATCTTGAAAAAATTATGTGTTGGTAAACAATTTATTTGGCACTGTATGGCACCTAAGGGTCGGTCAGAAGGGATGCTCCTAGGGGCTGACTTAACGGTGTATGATATTGGAGGCATTGATGAAGGGGACTTTTATATTAAGTTCACTCTTCGCAATAAAAATGATGATTTCAAATGGGTGCTATTTGCAGTTTATGGTCCAGCGCAACAAGAATATAAGGAAATTTTCCTAACTAAAATGACTCATATTTGTAGTAAAGAACAGTTACCTTATATTATTGGGGGGATTTTAATATCATGCGTGGTCCTGAAGATAAAAATAAGGATAACTTTGATAATAAATGGCTTGATCTTTTTAATATGGTTATTCAATCTCTTGATCTTAGAGAGATAAAGTTGTCAGGTTGACCGTATACTTGGGCGAGTAGTGGTGATAATCCCACTTTTGAGAAGTTAGATAGGATTTTGGTTTGTACGGAGTGGGAAAAAAATTTCCTCTCACTGTTGTGCAGGCTAGAGATAGGAGTAACTCATACTCCATTGATATTGAATACTGGGGTTTCGTTTCATAATAGAAAGCAGCCATTGTTCAAATTTGAACGTGGTTGGCTCATTAGAGATGGTTTCTTTGATTTGGTTGTGGATAAATGGCAATCAGAGACTAGAGGGGGTACAACTATGGAAAAATGGCAGAATAAGATTCGATCGCTTAAGCAATTTTTAAGAGGATGGGCTAAGCACACAGCTGGTCATAATAATAAGGAGAAGAAAAATATTATTTCTACGCTGGATGACCTCGATAAAAAGGCAGAGCATAGAGTTCTTTTAGAGCACGAGGTAGTTTTGAAAAATTACCTTAGCAATAGATTTATACATTTGTTGAGGGAAGAAGAAATTAAATGGTACGAGAGAGCTAAAACAAAAGATTTATTGGAAGGGGATGATAACACCCAATATTTTTATTTGGTTGCTAATGGCAAACACAGAAAGCAGTACATATTCAAATTAGATCATGAAGATAGTACAATAGTGGGTGATGCTGAATTAAAAGCGCATATCACAAACTATTATAAGGGTTTGTTTGGACCGCTAGAGGAAAATAATTTTAGTCTGATGGAGACTTATAATCATGATTTGCCTCAGGTAACGGCGGAGGAAAATGACATCCTCATTGCCCGTTTGAGTGAAAAAGAGGTCAGGGAGGCGGTTTTCCAAATGGAACACAATAAATCGCCTGGACCTGATAGTTTCCTAACTGAATTTTATCAGGTTTTCTGGGATATTATAAAAGGGGACCTAATGGCGTTGTTTAATGATTTTTATCATTGCCAATTACCTTTGTTTAGCCTCAACTTTGGAATAATTACGCTTCTTCCAAAGATTAAAGAGGCAACAAAAATTCAACAATATAGACCTATATGTTTGCTCAATGTGAGTTTTAAAATTTTCACAAAAGTAGCTACTAATCGACTGATGGGGGGTGGCCAATAAAGTAGTAAGACCATCTCAAACTGCGTTCATGCCAGGTCGCAATATTATGGAAGGCGTGGTGGTATTATATGAAACTATTCATGAATTAAATTCTAAGAAGCTTCATGGAATGCTTTTAAAGCTTGACTTTGAAAAGGCCTATGATAAGGTTAAATGGTCTTTTCTTCAACAAACTCTTTGTATGAAAGGTTTCAGCCATCAGTGGTGCTCATGGATCGATCATTTTGTCACTGGGGGTAGTGTGGGCATTAAAGTTAATGATGATATTGGACATTACTTTCAGACTAAAAAAGGGCTCTGGCAGGGTGACCTCATGTCCCCTATCCTATTTAACATTGTGACAGACATGCTTGCTATATTGATTAAGCGAGTGAAAGAAGATGGTCAGATTCGAGGAGTTATTCCTCATCTTATAGAGGATGGCTTATCGATCTTACAGTATGCAGATGATACTATCCTTTTTATGGATCATGATGTTGAACAGGCTAAAAACATGAAGCTATTGCTCTATGTGTTCGAACAATTATCGGGTTTAAAAATTAATTTTCACAAAAGCGAGATTTTTTGCTTTGGTGACACTCGACACTATGAACACGAATACACTAATTTGTTTGGCTGTGGAATTGGATCTTACCCGTTTAGATATTTAGGAATTCCGATGCACTTCCATAAGCTCCGTAATGCGGACTGGGGTGTAATTGAGGATAGAGTTCAAAGAAAATTAAGTATGTGGAAGGCTAAGCACCTCTCTTACGAGGGTAGACTTGTTCTTCTAAATTCTATGCTAAGTAGTCTTCCTATGTTTATGATGTCCATCTTTGAAATTCCCAAGGGTGTTTTACAAAAGCTGGATTTCTATCGTTCTAGTTTTTTTTGGCAAGGCAATATTGAAAAAAGAAAATATCGTCTTGCTAAGTGGAATATCATATGTCGTCCTAAAGATCAAGGAGGACTAGGTATTATTGATTTAAAGATTAAGAATAAATGTCTCCTAAACAAATGGTTATTTAAATTGTTGAATGAGGATGGGATCTGGCAGATTTTGTTTAAAAATAAATATTTAAGTTCCAAATATTTGTCCCAAGTGCATATTAAACCTGGGGATTCACATTTTTGGAAAGGGCTTTTAAAGGTCAAGGATGATTTTCTGAAATGTGGATCCTTCCGGATTAGAGATGGTTCACAAACAAGGTTTTGGGAAGATACTTGGGTAGATTCATCATCACTTAAGGTGCAATTTTCCAGCCTATATCAAATCGTCCATCGCCCACATGATACTATGGTTAAGGTCATGACTCAGATGCCTCAAAATATTAATTTTCGAAGATCATTACTATGGAATAAATTGAGGGCATGGTATACTCTAGTTGCAAAATTAGCTAATTGTCAGCTTACCGATGGAAGGGATATTTTTCACTAGGGTCTACATAGACATGGGCAGTTCTCTGTACGTTCTATGTATGGCTATTTTATGAATCAGGGTACTCCTTTTGCCAGTAAATTCATTTGGAAGTTGAAACTTCCTTTAAAGATTAAAATTTTCCTTCGGTATTTACAACGAGGAGTTATTTTAACAAAGGACAATTTAGCTAAAAGAAATTGGAATGGGAATCAAAAATGTTGTTTTTGTAATTGTCATGAAACAATAAGACATTTATTTTTTGATTGCCAACATTCCAAAACTATTTGGCGACTCGTGCATCTTGCTACTGGTTTACCACCGCCGAAGTCTATGACTCATATGCTTGGTCATTGGTTAACTGGCCTTGAGAAGGGTGTAAAGAGGCTGATTTTTGTGTGTGGGGGGGTTGCCATATTATGGGCTATTTGGTGTACACGCAATGACCTAATATTTGCGAACAAACAATATTTTTTCTTTCTTGCAGGCTACGTTCAAAGGAACATACTAGCTGCGGTTTTGGGCCCTATTGCAGTTTAAGGACAACAGGGAGACTATTCAACTGGTTTGCAATGCATTGGAGATGGTGGCGTTAGATATTTTTGCCAAGCATGGATGGAGAACCAATTATAAAATTTGCTTTTAATTTTTCGCACTCATTGTATTTTTTTCAATAATGACAAACGGATGTGATATTTGTAAGAACTCGACTGTGTGCAAGTGCAGAGGCCGGATTTTAATCCTTTATCTAAAAAAAGAAAAAAAATGAACAGAACCAATCAAGAAACATGCAATCATCATTAAGAAAATAAAAATCAATTGATGCTGGCAATCTTGCCATAGAATAACTTACCAACTCTCTCGATTCCGATTAGCCAAACTCTGTCAAATCAGACTAAGAAATTCATTTGAGACCTTCAATTGGATAAAAAAGACTCAATCGAGCGGATCTAAAAGTTCGTAGTTTCCTGATCTAAAAGTTCGTAGCTTCCTGCTCCACCATGGACAAGTAAACAAACTACCAGTGTTCCATCTAGCTCCAACGTGACTAGATTTGAGTAGTACCGAGCTCAAAAAAAAAAATCTCGCTCTCTCAATCAAAGCAACGTATTCGTGAAGGAAATGAGAGGAAAGGAAAGGAATAAGGTGGGGAAGGAAAAGTATATATACGAACCTTTCATTTTGATACCTTTGTTACATTTCCTTAAGCCTATGACAAAGTGGGCCACAATATCAGTATTCACACTAAAATGCTACATACAGTTCCCTTTATTTGCAAATAAAATAACAAAAGTGGGAAACATTATCAACATATGCAAAATAGCTTCGCTCATGCAAAAAATAAAATGTTATGTAAATTCGTTAAAACTGTGGGATTTAAGCTAAAAAGTTCCTTAAAAAAGAGATTAAGAGTTAAATGAACACAACTAAATTTTACATATTACGAATTGATTTACACCAAACAAATCAACCAATGTATATTTAACTTTGATGATAGACAAATTATTAAAATTGATCTAAATAATTTAAAAGAAAGTTAAGATATAAAATGCTGTAAACTTAATAGTTATAAATGCTAGCCGTGCAAATTTGCGCGGACCACTTTGATAGTTTTTGAGAACAATATCTCTTTTGCGTGTCGATTTTCTTCGTTGATCTTGACTTTTTGCATTCGTGATAGTCCTGTGGATATCGTTTGCGTGGTAGTCGCGTGACCACTTGTTCTAAATGCAGTGCAAATGCATTCATTCTATTTAGGGCTGGAAACAAAGCTCAGTGGTGAGGCTCATTGGCTCGGTTTAAAATTGCTTCAATTACACTCGTTCATTGGTTAAATATTGAAATGAGTCAATTTTGAATGAAATTAGATTTTGCTCTGGCTCGGCTCGGCTTGTTGGCTCGATTCTAAAAATACATCTAAATTATAGATAAAATGATATTAAATCAAACTTTATCAATTTTAGAAAAAACTCAAAAAATGAGGACTTTGCTCGACCACCCTAATTCTACTACGGCTGATAGTTTTTCTTTGCTAATTTCTTTCTTTGTTTTGACCCGCACCTCCTGCCTGCCTTTTTCGACCACCACCATCCACCGTGGCCGCCATGGCCATGCGGCATCACCTTTCCTACTACTACCTTGCCGCCATCGGTGCCATTCTCGCCTGCTGCCCCACGCGCCGCGCGCCGCTCGCCGCGGCGCAGCCGCTGCCGTGGCAGCTCTGCAACACCACCGGCAGCAACTACACGCAGAACAGCGCCTACCAAGCCAACATACGACTCCTCGCCTCCACCCTCCCCAAGAACGCCTCATCCTCCACTACCCTCTTCGCCAGCGGCGTCGCCGGCACCGCCCCAGACGTCGTTTACGCCCTCGCGCTTTGCCGCGGCGACACTAATGCCTCAGCCTGCGAGAGCTGCGTCGCCACGGCCTTCGAGAACGCGCTGCAACTGTGCTTTCTCAACAAGGGCGCCACCATGTTCGATGACCCCTGCATCCTGCGCTACGCCAACTGGAACTTTCTGGTCAACACCACAGACAACAGAGGGATGATGATCGCTTGGAGCAACAACAATTTTAGCGCACCAGTGGCGCCGGTGTTCAACGCCGCCATGAGCCAACTCTTTGACGCGGCCGTCAGCCTGCTGATCAACGCCACGGCCGACTATGCGGCGGCCAACTCACCCAAGCGGTTCGGCACAGGAGAGGAGGGATGGATCGTCACTTATCCCAAGATTTACTCGCTGGCGCAGTGCACGCCGGACATGACGACCGCAGAATGCCGGAGCTGCCTTGGGGACGTAATTAGGAGGATGACACCCAAGTATTTCAACGGGAAGCCGGGCGGGAGAGTTTTTGGGGTGCGATGCAGCTACCGGTACGAGGTGTATCCTTTCTTCTCTGGAGACCCGCAAGTGCAACTTCCAGCTCCGGCACTTTTTGGGACACCGCCGGTGCCTGCACCGGCGCCGGTGAACGTGACGCCACCGGCAAGTGGGACACCGCCGGTGCCTGCACCGGCGCCGGTTAACGTGACGCCACCGGCAACCAAAGTAGGTGAGTTGGAAAAATAGTCAGAGATCACTTATGCAGTTCTTTGATTTGTTTGCAAGCGTAAGAGACTTCATCACATACTAGTAGATTTATTGGATGATTGTTGTCGATTACTATGTTTTACCGGAGCATATAGGGTGAAAACCAACTAAGTATGAAAACTTGAAAATTTTATTGCAGCCTTTTATCAATTGTCGCAAGAAATGTTTGATTTCGTTGCAACGTGTAGTCTCAAAAAGGTTGCAACAAACTTTGACTTTGTTGCAGCTCTTTAATTTGTTAATAGTTGCGAGGAGTGTGTTAATCGTTGCAAGGAGTGTATTACGAGTTGCAACAAAATCAAACACTTGTAATAATTGATAAAAAATCTTCAACAAACTTTCAAGTTTTCAATACTTAAAGTGGTTTTCACTCTGTGTGCCCCCGTATCACTGCTTAATCGAAGAGAAAGTGTTGTTTAAGCAATTTAACTGGTTGCAATTTGCAAACTGGTGCTCTTGCCGAACTATAGCCATCTTATTTCAAAAACATTACATATATCAGTTGGTAAGTACATCAGAGATCAACATCTCATGACCTTATAATGGCCAAGGTTGCTTCTTAAATTGATGGCATCTTTTGAAAGGCAAATGTGTTTTCTTCTCCAGATTTTCTTTTTAAGTCGTTCTACTCTCTCTGGTTACAAAAGAGTGACATTTTTTTGTACTTTTCAAAGTCAACAAGATGATCATTTGACCACAAAATTCTCTAACATGTATTCAAAAAGTTGTAAGTGCGATATTATGAAACTATTTTTTGTGACAAATTCACTCGTATCATTTTCATATATCCAAACTGTACATTTTAAACAATATCTTTGATCAAAATTTTATTGAGTATGACTGCATGCGCTCTAGGACGTCACTCTTATGTAACGGGAGGGAGTAATATTGAGATGTTCCCATCTTAAATAAATGGCTGTATCCACCTCCTCCAATATAAATATTAAGTCAATTGCATTAATTTTTTGCAGAAAGGACTGGAAATAGAACAAATAAAGTTCTAGCTATTGTTGTGCCTACAGTGGCTGCAATACTTGCTACAACTGTAGCATGCTTTTATTTGTGGAGAAAGATCTTAAAACCAGCAGCTAAACCGCTACAATTACCAAGTAAGTTTTATTTTTAGAAAGGTTCCTCAACTGGTTAATACAGATATCTTAGGACTCTAACAACTGAGAGTACGAGAGCAGTTAGTAGGACTCACTTAATGTGCAGTTAGTAGGAATTGAACAATAGCAACTCATCAACATGGTGCCACACATGTCAGACTAGCTACCATAGCAAACTTAGAGTACGAGAGGGCACTCTCAATGCTCATACATCAGCGGTTTCTTCGACATGCCACATTGATGCTTAATTATGTGGAACTAAAGAAGAGAGAGAGCAAAGCAATGTCTTGCATGATACATAGCTTGGGCACAAAATCAATAATGAAGATATGGCAAAAACTTGCATTGGGGAGAGGAGGGTTGTATATATATCCAACCACACCTATGTCTTACATGATATTTATTAGGACATTTGATTATTTGCCACACATAAATTGGTGTAATTGATGATTTGACACGCTATTTCTCACTGACATGTGGCCCTAGAGCCCAAATATCAGTGAGACAGGGCGTGGCAAATCATCAAGTGCACATCAACTTTGTGGTAAATAATCAATTTTCTCATATTTATTTGGTGTTCTGCATGTATTCATGCTAGGGTATAAAGGGTTAGAGGAATAGTATATAATAATATTTACTCATGATGTGGATGCTTTTAGGTATGGCTATATCTATAGAAATCATGCATTGGGAGTGCCCTAACAAGAGAAGAGAGAAAATTACTCCCTCTGTCAAAAATATATGACGCATTGTTTAATACTCTATTCCACAAAAGAATGACATATTTCATATTGCAATGTAAAATAAATGTGTTGTTCCCTCTATACCCTAATAAATATCTACCTTTATTTTGTATTCCTTGCACGGGCATTGAATATATTACTTAGAGATAATAATTATGGGTATTCTAGTCATTTTTAATATCGCCTTGGTCTATGTCCTTGTAATACAAAATATGCCTTACATTTTTTAACAGAGGGAATAAATGATAAGCTAGGGGAAAAAAGGTAAATGGAAACAAAGAAAGGATAGTCAACAACAACCAGCCAGCTGGAGCCATTCCAAATTCTGACAACAGACCATGAATAATTCTTGCTGTTGTTAGGACGCAACACAGATGTTTACCAATCTAAACCATTTTGAATTATGATAATAGAAAGAAAACTAATGAATCCGTAGACCCACCAGGAGGACAAGGGTGATTCAGTTCATTTTGCACTTTTTATTAAGATTCATTATCTCAAAAATATTCCCAGCTTGGAGTGACAACACATTTCCTGAGAAGTTCTGCATCATTGTGTACTTCCCTTCCAGCAGATTCAACCAGTCCAGATGATACTCAGGGTATTGACTCTCTCCTCCTTGATCTATCGACACTAAGAGTTGCTACCGATGACTTTGCGGAACACACAAAGCTTGGTGAAGGAGGCTTTGGTGTAGTTTATAAGGTATCAATAGTAGCAGATGTAGCTTTGTGAGTAATATTTCTGCCGGCAAGTAACTTTTTTCACTTGTACAGGGAGTCCTGCCTGACGGTCCAGAAATAGCGGTGAAGAGGCTCTCACTGGGTTCCAGACAAGGAATACGAGAGCTGAAAAGTGAGCTAGTTTTGGTTGCTAAGCTTCACCACAAGAATCTTGTGAGACTTATTGGTGTTTGCCTGCAAGAACATGAGAAAATACTTGTGTACGAGTACATGCCAAATAGAAGCCTCGATACTATTCTTTTTGGTACTGTTTTCTCACTAGTATTTTTAAAAAAAAAAACCTATTACACTCCAATGATATTTCCCGTTTGAATGATAGATGTTGAGAGAAACAAGGAACTAGAATGGGAGAAAAGATTCAAGATTATAAACGGAATTGCTCGAGGCTTACAATATCTCCATGAAGATTCTCAATTGAAGGTTATTCATCGGGATCTCAAAGCAAGCAATGTTCTGTTAGACTCTGATTACAATCCTAAGATTTCTGACTTCGGCTTAGCAAAGATCTTTGGAGGGGATCAATCACAACTTGTCACTTATCATATTGCTGGAACATAGTAAGTATGGTCAGTATTTCCCTGATAAGGTATCAAAATAGAGCAGGTAATAAAAAGTCATATTCTTGTTGTAGTGGATACATGTCACCAGAATACGCGATGCGTGGTCAGTATTCAATCAAGTCGGACGTGTTCAGTTTCGGCGTTTTGGTTCTAGAGATTACCACAGGGAGAAGAAATTGTGCGTCCTACGACTCCGAGCAAGACGTTGATCTCTTAAATATTGTCAGTACTTAAGTTTGTTCATAAAGTCCAGACACCGCTAGCTTCTTAATAATAGTATATAAACAATTTGCCAACTTGATGCAGGTATGGGAGAACTGGACCAGGGAGAAAGCTATCGAGTTGATCGATCCATCCTTATTGAGCAGCCATTCTCCCACTGACCAGATGTTGAAGTGCATACACATCGGGCTATCGTGTGTTCAGCAAAACCTGCAGATAGGCCGTTGATGTCTGCGGTAAATGTCATGCTTAGCAGTAACACTGTCACTCTCCCTCCCCTGTCAAGGCCATCCTTTTGCACCCAGGAGATTGGTGCGAGCCCAGATGTGTCTCCAAGACCTTCGCAGTGCCTGAACAACTCAACGAAAGTGTCATCAAATGAATTGTCCATCACAGAACTTGAACCCCGATGAGTCTGGAGTCTGGACACTAAAAGCAATTGTTTTTTTAGATAATGGAATCGTCTCCGGCCTCTGCCAAAGCACACAGCCTGGTTTTATTACATAATATGCAGCTACCCAGCTGAATTACTGGATCTAAAACACATCGTGACTATTGGGACAAAAATTAAGGATAACAAAGTCTATTGTAATTAATCCATCCGTTCTTGGCAAAAAGCTTCATTGCAATGACCTCCAATCGAGTGCACACTGAACGAATGTTCTCCTTTGCTTCCTCACGCTGCAACAACGCCCAGAATCGCAGCCAATAAGTTCCCTTGAAGACAGCCTGCATAAAAGAAGCATATCGTTTCTTCTGAAACACAGAATCATTGCGACAACACCATATAGCCCAACAAATAGCAGCCACACCCATAAAGATCAATTGTCTGTTTTTTTCCTATGCCGTGAGCCAATCTGACATATGAAACATAGATTTAGGTAATGGCAACCCAGTAGCTATCTGATTAACTCTCCAAATAGACCTAGCATTGTGACAATAAAAAAAAAGATGTTGTATCGTTTCATGATGATCACAAAAACAACACTTTTGGCTCCCGTCCAATTTAAGCAGCCAAGTTATCCTTTGTCAAAATAACTCCACGTTGAAGATACCAAAGAAAAATTTTAATTTTTAAAGGAATCTTCAACTTCCAAATGAATATATGATAAAATGGAATTCCCTGATTTATCTTATAATGATACATAGAGCGGACGGAGAATCGTCCATGTTTATGTAAATTCCATATAAAAGTATCCTTCGCACATGATAACTGGACATGAGCTATTTTAGCTACAAGGTTGTGCCATTCGTTTAATTTGTTACCCACTAACGCTCTACGAAAACAAATATGTAATGGCACTTGGCTCATCACTTGCGCTACAGTGCATTGCGGATGAAGAGCAATATTATAGAGGTTAGGGAACTGATCTTTAAGAGACCTCATGCTGAGACGACCCCCGTTTTAGCACGAATGCCAAAATGGAAATCTAATGTGCTTGCCGTACTAGTCCCTGGATCAGTAGCTAGCACGCACATTTCAACAATTGGAATCACAACCATACATTAAATTAATTAAGCAGAAACAATTAAACACATAAATATTACAACTCAGAGAATATAGCAGCAAAAGAAGCAAAGCCTTGTAGTGTACCCATCCGACCCGCAGGCAACTGACCAGGCATAAATCCTTAGAAATATCGTGCTGAAGAATTTCCCGCAACCTGCGATGAAACAAACCTTCGAATCTTCGCTTTCTAATCCACCTATAAATAATAGATTAAGCAAGGGTGAGTACTTTCGTACTCCACAAGCACTGTTGCAAATGCATAAATGCAGGCCAATTCAAAGAAGGCTACTACAGTTAATTTGCATAAAGCAAATTTCATTTGTAAATCAAGTTATTTGCAAACGGAATTTATAAGAGCAAGATTGATTGATAACAATTAATTAAAGCATAATAACACTCACAGTCCTCCATGACGTGAGTGACGAATCATCAAATCCTGAAATCCATCAATGTCAGCCCTTCGACATAAAGCACAGTTGCAAAACAAATGATACCAACCCTTTTGAAAATAATAAAACATCTAACATTGGAATGACTTCACCAAGTGCCCTTGACCGCGGGCGCGGCTAATTAATTAGATTTAAACTCTGCAGAGGTGTACAACTTTACCCACAAGGAATGATCAACCTTTTTGCAAGATCATTTCGACACACGCCTCCAATAGGCGTGTGTGCTGCCGAGCGATCATACATAGTGTTCATTACCTAGACATGACTTTGATTCAGCCGGGGCGTTAACCTCGCATACAGCAGAGACACTCACCCAAGCCGTGGATCCACATTTATCACACCCAACACCACGTCTCTGTCCATGGCAAGGCGTACACCATTGCACCGGTTATGCATTTACCCACACGAACTGTGTGAAAGCCCATAACAAGCAAATCCATAACGGAATGCCTCTGCAAGCTCCCGCCTACCAATGAGCAAAGCCATGTCTAAATAACTTAATAAGCTATGGCTAACCCATACTCACTGTCGACGATCGGGATCGCCAACCGCAAGAAGTGAGGTAGGGGTTAGAACGTTATGGGACCCGAGCTGCGTTTCGTTCGAACGGAGGAAGCTGGCGGACGTGAGGATGATCGGGCCGGACGACAATGACGCGAGACCGAGTTTATCTTGGTTCGAGCCCTGTGAAGGTAATAGCTCTACTCGATCGCCTTGCGGCGGTGGTTCCTGTTATGTGGGTGTCTGAGCGGTGTTTACAACTCAAGACGATAATGGAATTCCTAGCTCGGTATGTCGTGTCTTCGTTGTTGTTCTTCTGTTCTTTTTATACTACTTTTTCCATAGCGGCCAGGAGCGATCCTTGAACAGGGCCTTCGTGCACCTTGAGGGCTGCAAACAAGCGCCCCGAACTTGCCGCACACTCTTAGTCATCGCGACCGCTCTCTGAAGCCGCGATCAACGCTAGATCCGGAATCCTGGGCGGACCGGGCTTGAGACGAGACCCTTGAGCAGAGGTCGTGCGAGTCGAGCTTCGCACACCGCACTCGAGGTCGAGTGTCGGCGCACCAGTGTGATCGGGGCCTTCCGAGCATGGAAACCGCCGACCGCCGCCCGGCCGGTCAAGGAGTTCCCGAGCCTCGTCGGCCCGCCCAAGGCTCTAGGTCGGAGGAACCCTCGGGGCGACCTCGAGCCTTATTCTTGGGACGGCAAGACCTTCGTGAGGTCTCGGCGCCTTGGCGAGGTCGGCGGAGGCCGCAAGGCAAGTCCCTTAGCCCGACACTGGCAACCTTCGGACTTCTCGATGTCGGTACGGACGTGAACAGTCGGCGGGCACCTGGCGGCGTCTCGACTCCGTAGCCCAAGCCTTAACTGCTCCCGTCAAATCACCATCGGCACGCCTTTTGAGGCACCGCGGACCTGATTTGGCTTGTGATGCGGTTTATAAATCAGCGCCATATTGTCGATTCGAAAAATCCCGCTCTTGCGCCTTCGCCTTCAAGCCCTCTTGCGAGCATAGCTCCTTTTCCCCTTGAGACCAAGCCGCCACGACCGCCATGACTAAGTTAGGAAGGAGCATCTTTGTCGGACTCGAGGATGAGGAACTCGAGTCCACAGAAATTCTTGGATCCGTTCACATGGCGGCTTAGTAACAGATCGAGCAGCGCCCCAAGGACGGCAGATCGTCGCACCGAGCACTCGCGCCTTTTGGCTTGCGGACCCAGAGAGTGAGTTCGTCATGAAGGTCCTCTCCAGTGCGACATCGAACTCATCAATCTGGTGCCAAACTCCGTTCTTCTCCTCACCATCTTTTCCCATCTATGTGAGGGGTTCCTGGGGATCCTCCCGACCCCCTCGCTCTTCTTCGGTGCCAGTCTTTTTCCGCTCGGGAAGGACCCGTGGTCGGTTGTGTCTACTTACCGCTGGTCGGGCTCAAATGGTCCTTCCCAAGTTCCGGCCTCGGGATTCCCTTGGCCCGTGGAGCAGCTGGTTCTACTGAAGAGGCGAGACCGGGACCTTTGGTGTTCGAAGGGACCCCCATCGCCAACCGTAAGGAGACCCCAGAGTCGGACGACCTCGAGGTCGACGAGGAGGCCATCGCCCTCATTCACATCTGCGCCATCTGCTGTCTCAATGGCAAGCGATGCTAACGATTTCCTGCGGAACCGGGTGTCTCCTCTTAGACGGAGGGAGCACCCGTTCTTCGAGATCCGGGGGAACGACGATCCGACCCGTGAGGGCACGTCTGGTGAGTCTTCTCGCCCCGAGGTCTGGCTCGTGCGTATCCCCCGACCTTCTCTTGACAGCCGCTTGCCTTGCAGCGCCGAAGGAATCCTGGGTCTCCGCCAGGATGGTCGAGATGTTTGGGAAGGCTGGCGCGCAATCGTCGTTAGCAATCCGTTCGAAGAACGTGCTTCGTCGAAAAGATGAGGTGAGTCTTCGACCAAGCGCTCGAGCCCTTCGCGGCGAGCCCTTCTGAGCCGGCTTGCTCACAGCCCACCAGAGTTCTTGGACACGGCCGGAGGATGCTCCATTGCTGGCGGGGTAGGGCAAGAAAGGAAAAGCGACCTCCACCCGCGGACCAAGCCAAGCGGAGGCGAAGAAGCACCATGTCGAGTGGGGGATCGCGCCACGGTGAGGCCCTTCGGTCGAGCCCCGAGTCCTTGCGTTTTCCGTGCCTCGCCGTTTTGACATACCTTCGCCGTGTAGCGGCGAGGCTTGCTGCGCCGCCAGTCTTGAGCACACCCCGCCCCAGGGCCTCGAGCCGAACCCCGCCTTGGCGGGTGATGAAAGCGGCTCGGACCGGGACCTCGGTCGTGAGGACACGCATAAGCGTGGCGCGCCCTCGGCATCGGGGAACAAGACCTCGAACGACCCTCGGCGAGTCTGGTGGCGAGTAAGCTCCGAGACCCGATCTGCGCCGCCCTTTCCGCATCCTTCGGCTTAGTGTATGCTTTTGATCGCAGAACTTGTGTATCCGAGCTCGAAACTTGCCCGTTTGGCGATGGTCATTGTTGAGCGAGTCTCGGTCGAGGAGGAGAACGCCGTCGGCCGCTCCCGCCCATGTCGTCGTGGAACACGACTCCCAGTGCCAGCACTTGGTGGTGAAGTTCTACCAAGGCTCGGCGACTCGTCGGAAGAAATCGAGCCCGTGGTCGGCGCGGACTTGACGCAGGCGAGGCCCAGCGTAAACTATTTGTCGACAGACTACGAAGCCACCGAGAGGAGGAAGCTCGAGCTCGAGGGCGCTTCAGTGACCCCCAAGACCCTTGACTCTGGCCGCCCGGGCGCCGAGACCACGACCCCACGGTCCACCGGGATGAGCAGGTCGTAGAAGCCCGCCGTCCTACCGCGATCTGCGTCGAATGCCGAGTCGTGGTACCCCGACCACGGAGGTCGTGGACACATGGCGGATCAGCTGTTGTCCCTCGGCTCTGGGGCGAGTCGTGCCCGATCGTGGAGATCGGGACAAGACCGCCGTCTGCCCCTCTGTCGACGGACTCGACCCGTCGGAGGAGGCGATGGATAACAGCCGCCCCATGGCGGTACTCGGGACCACTGGCCCAAGTCATAGCGGTGGCGAGGTCGATCCCGGCTCTGCACCGCTATCGTCGAGGAGGAGGAGATCCCTCGCGATCGCATTGAAGATCGCGAGGAGTTTACTCGTGCAAGTCTGGAGGGGCGCCTCCGCGAGGTAAGGGTTTTTTTCGCATGTTTTCGTACCTTGTAGCTCGACCTCCTTGTCCCTTCTCATTTTCGGGCCATCCCCCTCTTTTTTCACGAAGGTGACCGACCACGCCACCCGAGGGTTGCAAGGCCTTCGAGAGCACGCGGACGTGCTAAAGGCCTCCTCGGCGTAGTAGGCGCGGGGAGGCCGAGCGCGACAAGCTTGTCCGAACCATCGAGGTCGGCGAGGGAGCTCGGCGAAGGACCAAGAGCTCGGCGACTGCGGCCGGACGATGAGGTCGTTGGAGGTGGCCCATAAGCGAGCTCGGCGGACGGGGCCTCGAGCGTGACTTTTGCTTTAAGGCCGTGGAGCGGGAGCGCTTCGCTCGGCCTGGCCTTCGAGGTCGGCGGGGCAAGATCGAAGCTCGAGAAGGCAGTGAGCGTTGACTCCCAAGCTCAAGGCCAAGATACTCCAGCTCGAGGAGGAACTCGGGAGCGTCAACAAGGCAGCAAGCCAGCAAGCCAAGGTCAAGGACACAGAGGGCCGCCGGAGCGAGCACGCTTGGCAAAGCGTCTTCCGAGCTCGAGGCCACAATCCTCGAGCTCGAGGAGAAGCTCGACCGTGCCACCAAGGAGCTCGAGGTCGAGCAGCGCCAAGGTCGAGGCGCCAAGAAGACTCATGAAGCCACCTCCTGGTGCGAGACCAAGGTGCCGGGCTCGAAGAAGCTCGAGCGCGTTGGTAAGGCAGCGAAGAGTGCCCTTGCGCAATTTTGAAGACGAGCGACGTCGGCCGTGGATGCTTCCCAGCAAGCCCTCCAGCTCCAGGGGGAGATCGCAACCCTGAGGGCAAGGGTGGCCCAGCTTGAGCAGGAAAAGCTTGCCCGCGAAATGGCCGACCTGTAGAAAAACATTAACAAGCAGGGAATGTACTAATAGAAATGTTTTGCTTTCTAGTGAACGAAGAAACCTCGTTCCAGTTGTGGATTCATGGTTTGGGGATGCGTTGAACTTTCCTCTTTTGGCTTCGCTTGTTCGTCGTGCCCGTGCTCTTTAGGTCGCGTGCCGGTGGCGTAGCCTTACCCGCCCGTTGGGCCCGAGGTCGGCGACGCGTGCCTTGGGCACAAGACGAGATACGGACGAAGGCGCGACTGCGAGTTGAGAACAATGCGCAAAGCGAAGAACACGGGCGAACTCCGTTAAGCGAGTTGTGCTCGTCTGGCCCTAGTGACCATGTCGTTGCTCGATCGTCAAAGCGGCGAGGTTTGTTGCTCGAGCCGGACACGGGGAAGCTAGATTGCGAAGAGGTTAAACTACGTTTAGCTCGTCTCACTGGGGTGAACGTGAAAACTGCATCACTTAGACTAGGAGCGAGCAGCGCGCATGGTCGAAGGTCGTGTTCGAAAAAAAGAGGCGCTAAAAGAAAAGCAAACAACACAAGTGGAAGCAGGTATAAGAGGGAAAGAATGAAAGACCAGCTTTTATTGAAATGTGAGGCATAGAGGTTACACATAAAATTTTCGAAGCTGATCTATGTTCCACGAGCTAGGGAGCTCTCTGCCATCGAGGCGGTGCTAGCAGTAAGCCCGTGCGATCTGTTGAAACGACTCTATAGGGCCCTCCACATGGGGATAACTTATTGGTCTTTGGACGAGCTCTGAATCCGCCTCAGAGCCAAGTCCCCAACAAGGAGCCTCCTAGGTCGTACCGACCGGGACGCATGTCTGCGAAGAGCTTGCAGGTAGTGCGTTGATCGTAGCAGTGCACGGCATCTTACTTCTTCTGCGAGGGTAAGGTCGAGGGACCATTCGTGCTCGAAGTCGACTTGGTCGACCAAAGGCGACCTGGCGAGCCAGCGTTACCTCGGGAGGCGGGGCGGCATCGGTGCAGAGCCGAAGGGCGTGGACCACGTAGCTCGGCTTGTCGTGGTCTGAATAGACCATAGAGCGGTGGGAAGTTCGTCCACCGAGCCTTGCCGTGTCGGTCGAGCTCATCGTGACTTCGCTTCTTGGCGCCTTGGACGATTTGCGGTTGGCGCTCCGCGCTCCGTTGCTCGGGGTGAGCCACCGGCGAAGCATATTTTGATGCCGAGTTCTCGCAAAACTCTGGAACAACTCAGCGGTAAGCGTGTACCATTGTCGGTGATAATTTTGCACGGAACCCCATACCGGTGACCACGCTCAGCGAAAAAAGCGAATCGCCGCTCGAGCCGTTATGGTCGAGACGGTTCACCTCTATCCACTTGGTGAAGGTGTCGACGGCGACAAGCAGAACTTTTTCCCGGCTGCTTGAGAAAAGGACCGAGGATGTCCGATCCCAGTCGAGAAGGGCCATGCGGCGGGATGGTGCGGGAGCGTAAGCGGGTTGGTGCGACTTCAGCGTGGAATTAACGAGCGGCGGTGCGGACGATATCCCGAGCATCTTGAAGCGCCGAGGGCCAATAGTACCCATGCGAAAGGCCTTCCGACCATTGTCTGTCTGAAGAGTCGCCCCACGAGACTGAGTGAATGTCATGGGCAGTGCTTACCTCCTCCGTGGTTATGCACCGTGTCGGGATCTGGAAACATTGCGTCTGTAAAGCTCTCCCTCGACAAGCGTGTCAGACTCGCCGACGCAATCCGGCTCCTCTCGGCAGGTCGGGCGGCAGGTGCCCCTGAGCAAGGAAACTGTGTATGGCCTCGGCCCAGGAGGGGATACTCTCGACCATGGCGACCATGACCCCTTGGTCGGAAGTCGACGGAACCGAGAGCGTCTCCAGGATGACGTCGGGTGGGATGTCGTCGTCGGAGGAGCCGAGCTTGGAGAGGAAGTCTGCACTGGAGTTGTCCCTCCTGGGGATGTGTCGAGCTCAAGTTCGGAACCATCTTTCCATCTTGCGCACCTCGGCGAGTACTTTGCCATCGACTCTCCCGAGCATTGGTAGTCCTTGTTGAACCGGTTGATGACGTAGGAGTCGCCCTTCACGACCGGTGGCGCACACCCAAAGCCTTGCAAGCTCGTGAAGCGGCGGGGAGGGCCGTATTCCGCCACATTGTTGGTTGCTGGGAAGCCGAAGCGAATGACGTACCTCAATTTGTCGCCGCGCGGGGTGAGGATAAGTATCCCAGCCCCCGGGCGCTTGAAGGACCTCGAGCCGTCGAAGAACATGACCCAAGGCTTTTCTTCTTGACACGAAGATCGGGAGGCGGTCATGATTGCTTTCGACCACAAAGTCGGCGAGCACTTGCGACTTTATGGTCGTCTGGCGCTACGACACGGACGTCGAACGCCGCGAGTTCCATGGCCCACTTGGCGATTCGCGCCACCCTCCGGGTTCTCGGGATGTCCCCGGCGGGAAGCTGCCGGGGCGACCCGAGAATGCGCTGGAAATAGTGTCGAAGCTTGCGCGAAGCCATGAGAAGAGCATATAAAAGCTTCTGTAACTGTGGGTAGCGCTCCTTCGGGCCGTGCAGGACCTCGCTGACATAATAAATGGGGTGCTGCTGAGACCCCCGTTCCGCCACCATGACGGCACTAACGGCTTGAGGGGGGTCTGCGAGATATAGCGATAACTTCTCACCGGAGTTGCGGCGTTTAGTAAGGAGGGTGGGGCAGCAGCACGCCTTCACTCGTCGAAGGATCGTTGGGCCTCCGGAGTCCACTCGAAGCCCCCGGACTTGCGCAAGGTTTGGAAGAATGGGAGCCCGCGCTCGCCGAGCCTCGAGATGAATCTGCTGAGGGCGGCCATGCGGCCAGTGAGGCTTTGCACCTGCTTGATTGAGGTTGGAGGTGCCATCTTCTCGATCGCCTCGATCTTCTCCGGGTTTGGACCGACCCCCGAGCCCCCGATCATGTAGCCGAGCACCTTGCCGGACGCCGCGCCGAACACGCACTTCTCGGGGTTGAGCTTGATCTTGTGCCTGTTCAGGTTGGCGAAGGTCTCCTCGAGGTCGCGAACATGGTTGCCCTCGGAGGGGCTTTTGACGATGATGTCGTCCACGTAGACTTCAAGGTTTCGCCCAATCTGTGGCTCGAAAGTCTTGGTCATTAGCCGTTGAAAGGTGGCGCCGCATTCGCGAACCGAATGACATGGTCGTATAGCAATAGGTGCCAAGCGGTGTGATGAAGGAAGTCTTGTTCTCGTCCTCGACCGCCCGACTTGATCTGGTGGTATCCGATAAGCATCCAAGAAGCTCGGCATCTTGGCATTTGCGGTGGAGTCGGCGATCTGGTCGATCTTGTGAAGCGGGAAGTTGTCCCAGACAAGCCGAGTTCAACCCGTATGATCGGCGCACATTCTCCACTTACCTCCTTCTTTCAAGACGATGACCGGGTTGGCGACCACTCGGAGTAGTTAATCTCACGAATGAAGCCGGCCTTCAAGAGCTTATCAAGGTTCTCCTTGATGATGCGACCTTTCCGGAGAAAGCGCGCAGCTTTGTCAGTCTGGTCGGGAACGGGTCCCACTTGCGGCTTGTGCTCGATCACCTCCTCGGGGCGCCAGCATGTCCGCGGGCTCCCAAGCAAATATGCCCTTGTTGGCGCGAAGGAAGGTGCGAGCTCGAGTTCCTATTTGGAACTCAACTCGGTCGAGCGTGGGCCTTTTGGCGGGTCACCCTTATCGGCAAGACGGCCTTCGTTGCCCGCTTAGGCTATATTGCCGCCTTCCGGCGGCGCTCTTTGTCGTTGCCTCGGGCGTATTTGGGCGGGATGCGGCGAGCCAAGGCCTTGGTTTCGCGACCATGTGCGCTGCAGTCGCCTCGCCGGTGATGACACCGTTGGGACGAGCGACTTCATGCACCGATGGCCGTAGTGGTTGGTCGCCATGAACTTGACCGAGTGGTCGCCGAGGATGGCGTTATGGGAGGTCGCCGACCACCGAAGGTGATCAACTCGGTGCGAAGTTGTCGAGCCGCCGAAGGTGACGGGTAAGACGACCTGCCCCAAGGGGGTGGTTGAGCTCCCGGGGACTATCCCAAAGAACGGTATGGTGATACTCTTGACCTTCGACCGGGGAATCTGCATCCGGTCGAGTGCTCCCGCCTGCAGCAAGTTAAGAGAGCTGCCGCCATCGACCATGACACGACCGACCGTGGTGTTGCTTATGGTCGGGGTCACGACCAAGGCGGTCTTCAGGTCTCGGGCCATACCTGTGAGCGCGTCTTCTGGGGAGAAGGTGATGGTGGCCCCGGCCCACTTTGCGAGGTGTTCGGGGCCTCTCGGCGGCGACAGTAGATGGTCGGCGGCGGCCTTGACCTCGCGCTGATGCGGTAGGCCGACGAGCCACCGAAGATGATGTCGATCGGCGCTCGCCTTCTTTGGAACTCAAGTCGAGGTCGTCGTGTTCGCGCAAGCGTTTACGTCGGCTTGGTAAGTAGATCGCCGAGCACGGGCATCTCACCCCCCGTCATAGAAGGCGTCAACTTATTACGCCAAGCCTGCGGTCCGCAGGTCGTGGCGGCATACAATGGAACAAGCAAAACTTTGACTCGTCATATCCCGCGTCCTCCGGTCTCTTGTGGCGGCGTCGGCCGTCGAGGACCATCCGCGGTAGCCTTTCTTTGGGCCTGGTCCTTTGCTGGTGAGGTCGGGGTCGACCTTGGCGAGACTTAGAGTCCTCCCGAGCCCGGCCTCGGACTTCGAGGACCTCGCGCTGGCCATCCGCCGAGACGATCACCCGCGGAAGCCCTCCGCCGCCCCTGCGATCGCGCTTCGCTTTTTGGAGGCGGTGCCTTGGTCGGCGCCTCTGGAGTTGGACGGGCCGGCCTCTGTTTGGTTCAGACCAAGCTTACCTTGGTCGTAGTCGCGTTTCCAGTGGACCGCATCGTCCGCGTCCGTACCGCTCCGCCATGCGGAAGAGTTTGTTGACGCTGAGCCTTGATGTGATCTCTAGGTCCTCGGTGAGACGTCGATCGCGGACCCCGAACTTGAAGGCCTTGATGATGGCCTCGTCAGAGATGCTCGGGATCAGGTTCCTTGTGCGGATGAATCGCCGCACAAAGTCGCGCAGTGGCTCGTTTTTCCCCTGGATGACACGATCCAGTCCTTTTTCTGCCGCCGCTCATAACAACTCTGGAAGTTAGAGCGGCGTTCTCGATCTGGCGCCACGACTGAAGAACCGAGCCGATTAAAGAGCAGTCCTAAGCGGCCCGTCGAAACGGTCGGGAGGTAGTTAGCCATTCTGAGCTCGTCCCCGGCCGCGAGAATAGCGGTCGAATAGATGGACAGAACTTCGTCGGGGTTCTTGGTCCCGTCAGCGCTTCGTCGACAGCGGGCTTGAACCGGGCGGCCACCGTATCACGGCGAAGGCCGTCGAGTCGCCATGCAACCGTAGGCGGGACGGCGCGCGTCGGTCATGGTCGCCGCAAGCGGGATCCCGCTCTTGCCGGACTTCGAGTCGAGGCTCCTGGCGGCCCGACCGGTGGGAACGACCATGGTGCCGAGCGCGAGAATCACTGGTTGGTAACACAGCGGTCTGGATCTGCGGCGCTGGCGGAACGTCCCGGGAGTGGTCCGCAGATCTGTTGCCAGTCGACTCGGAGTGGCCCGGCTCGAGCCTTGTCTGGCCGGCGTGATGCCGTTGGACGCCGGCGTCTGCGTCGAGCCTCGTCCGAGCTTCTTTGCTCGGGGCTAACTCCCGCAAGAGAGAGCGCCCGACGCGAGTGGCGGCGTGGCGTGTTATCGTTGCTCCTTTGGGAATGGGTCCCAGTGTTGACCGGTCTGCGGAGGTTCGACCTCGGTCGCGACCGATCGAGCTCTTCGGCGGTCCGGCCAAAACTCCGACCTCGCCCTATCGGGGTCGGCCATGACCCAGCGATAAGCGGGCGCTCCCCAAGAGGAGGGAGCACGGGCGGCCCGAAGCGTGCTAGCCTTCTCTGGGCCTCCGCCGAAAGCGGTTATGGCAGTTGATGGCAACTCGCACCATCCGTGGCGTCTTGAGGGTCTGCGGATCTCGATCATCCGCAACCCCTCGGCACCTTGACCGCCCGCCACGAACATCTTTGCTTTCGAGTGGCGGTGGCGAATGTGAACGAGGACACGCAGTCGAGTCCGTGCGAGGAAAATCCATCAATGAAAGGCGCCATGCTCACGAGATCTGGTGTCGTTCTGCGAAAAACAAAACAATCGGGCCCCACGGTGGCGCCCGGTGTCGGCGATCGGGATCGCCAACCGCAAGAAGTGAGGTAGGGTTAGAACGTTATGGGACCAGAGCGTTGCGTTCGAGCGGAGGAAGGCGGGCGTGAGGATGATCGGGCCAGACGGCAATGACGCGAGACACGAGTTTATCTTGGTTCGAGCAAGCTGTGAAATAATAGCTCTACTCGATCGCCTTGCGGCGGTGGTTCCTTGTTATGTGGTTATGCAGAGCGGTGTTTACAACTCAAGACGATAATGGAATTCCTAGCTCATTGCCGTGTCTTCGTTGTTGTTCTTCTTTGTTCTTTTTATACTACTTTTTCCCGCAGCGGCGGGGCGATCCTTGAACAGGGCCTTCGTGCACCTTGAGGGCCTCAAAGAATCGCCCCGAACTTGCCGCACACTCTTAGTCATCGCGACCGCTCTCTGAAGCGCGATCAACGCTAGATCCGAATCCTGGCGGACCGAGGCTTGAGCGAGACCCGCCGAGAGCGAGGTCGTCTGGTCGAGCTCGCACACCGCTTTCGAGGTCGGCGTCGTGCGCACCAGTCGCGATCGGGCCTTCTGAGCATGGGAAACCGCTGACCGCACGCCAGCCGGTCAAGGAGTTCCCAGGCCTCGTCACTCACCCTCGTGGTTGCACGGAATTCTTGGATCGATAGCGTCCCATTGCTCGGTCCTTAAGTTGACACGGGCGATACTCCACCCTACACTACGTGCAATTCCTTTCGCACCTCCGGCTATTGCCAATAATCGCCCGCATCAAAACCATAGTTTTGTTTTGGGTTTTTAATCAAGATACCAGCAACCAACAATGCTATTCCCAATATTTTCAGGAAACAAATATTGATTTGATCATGTACATTGCTGATTCTAAAGCATGGCTAAGCATGAATAATACAAACGCATATACCCATGATGACATTAAGTAATGCCTATCCTCAATCTATGGTTATCAAGGTTCACATGTCCATAATTATCAAAGAAGGTTAATGAGACAACAGGTATAACTACCACATCCATAAAATAGCCATTTACATAAAGTAAACGCATGCATAATACAATACAAAAACAACATATTGTAGGTAAAGTACTGGGATCAATATGATCAAAGGGTGCTTGCCTTGCTTAAATGCTGCTTACGGCGAAGACGAGGATTGCGGTTGACGACGGCGAAGAAGCTAAGGCGTCGGGTCTACTCGTCGAACAACGGAAATAAAGCAAAACAACTAACTTCAATAAGGGCGTAAAGAAATAGATAACAAGAACAAATAAAACTCGATAAAAGCGAGGATTGCTCTTTATGAATTTATTAATCTTATTTTATGAATTCAAGATGCAAAGATTGGTTAGATTAATAGAATTAAGCATTAGTTGCAAGGTTTCATTGATTTACTATTCATAATACATTTACGCAACTTTATTACTTATGGGTTTTGCTCTATTAGGATTGATTGAAGCAAGATAAAATAAGAATATTTTCTTAGATTGTGTAGATTATAATCTAAAGATCATTTCTAAGTGTTCTTCACATTATTGATTTAGATGAGTCGCTGCGAGTTAATGAATAGGCTTAAACAATCATGTTGGACTATGAAGGATTGGTTCTTTATCTTTAATTGATTTTGCTTAGAATTAGCTTTTACGTTGGTTAGATCTCTTGATTTGAGCTCTTGGATACATATTCGTGATATTTGAGAAGGTTACGGTGATAAAATAACTAAACTACAGGTTTCCTTTATTATTACCTAAAGTGTATTCATTAGCATTAAGACCTAAAGTGATGTGATAACTTAGGGTTATTCACTATTAAGATTAATGTGCGAGAACACGAGGAAGTATGGTTATTTCTTCATACTAAGATGATTTATACTTTTATAACAGTTCTAAGCTAATTCCATAAATTTTAGGCTTTGGTGATACATTATATTCATTCTTTGAAAAGGCTTAAGTGGCATTGTTAAGTTGACGATTATCGGAATCGGCCAAAAGTGAAACAAAAAGGTTATCGCTAAGGGTTTTGATCGATGAGACTAATATGAAAACCTTAATGGAATATGATTCTTTTTACGAATATGGTAGTATAAACTTTGTATAGTGTTACTAAACTAGTTTTCTTGATTTTAGTATTTGGATGAGTTATTTTATCGATGGCTAAAATAGCCTAAATGATCACATTTGAAAACCTTAAATCGCCAAGCTTTAATCTTAATTTCCAACTACATTATGCATGATTCCTTACTCATTTTTCAGGCATTAACAGGTAGCGATCCTAGAAATGTTTTAAAGTTGATTTTTGCATTATTTTGCTTTTAACTGCAATAGGTAAACTATTTATTTATTGTTACAATTAATATTTCCTTTCATTAAGAGAATGCTAATTGAGTTTGATTCTAAGTATTTATGCACACATGGGTTCTTGCTGTTTCCAGGAACCTATTCAAAGTGTTGTTACCATTTTATGAGCTAACATGCTACTATTCTTACTAATGTCCACACTAAAGTTTATTAATGGTCACAATGCAATGCATTAAACTTAGTTCAAGTATTTAATATCTCCGCATGATTAGGCTTATTAAAATCCTAGAAGCACATAATCACTTCTTATATGATTTTATGAACTATTATACCCTCATTTCTATTAATGGCCATATTAAGATTTACTAATGTTTGCTAAACAAATGAATTAAACTTAGTTCAAAATTAAATATATTTGTATATTTGAATACCTCGATCTTAACATCTCATGACTATTGATTTCATCATTTCATGGTTTATTATACACAAAATCTCATTAACAACCATATTAACACCATAGTCATTGTTTAATTTAAATAATAATCCTATACTTCAAAAACTAAATATTTTTACGTATTTAGATTCTTCTGGATTTTAAATGATTATACAAATTTGTCTCACTGGTTTCTAATTAGAAATGCACATGGTATTAATATTTGAATGTATTTTGGCCAGGATATCAACTGGAATTTAAAGACTACGCTTTACCCAAAGGAAAACGCCTTCTGGCCTGCTCTTCTTCAACCTCAAACGCCTAACTCGCTGGTCCCATGCGCAGAGATAGAAAAACAGAGGACTTCCTAGGGCACGGCGGTGAGGGAGCTACGGTGGCTTTCCGGCGACGGCGACGACATGGGGAGCTGAGGCTGGCAAGGCACACACCGTGGTGGAGTTGCTTCGGTCGGAGGAGCAGCAGGCAAGGGCGCAGCCGAAGAGGGGCGGAGGCCATGGCGGTGACTCGGTGGAGAAGATGAACAGGAGCATTAGAGCTGGAATCGGTGGCACTGTGAGCATCGAGGGGTAGTAGGGGTTTCATTTTGAAGTTCACGAAGGAGAAGGTCGGAGGAGCTCATACAGTGCTTTGGTGAGAAGAAGGGCTCTCGGTGGCACGAGTTCACATGAAGGAGTCCGATTCTTTTGAGGGATTTGATGCTTGAGGTCTGGTGATGCTCTAGCCCAAAAGATTTGGAAATGGATCATTATTCCGTCATGAATCGGTTTGCTTGAGCTCTGAATCTCCCCGCAATGGCGGAATCGGGAGGATTCATGCGGCTTGAGGAGAGGGAAGGAGAAGTGAGGGAATGAAAGCCTTGCCTCGGTGACCACAATGCGCTATATATGGTGAGAGATTGAGCAGATAAGCGGTTTGGTTGCATTGAGTCTCGGACGGAACTTCTCCAGAGCGACAAGGAAGAACGAGGCGGTATGGCGCGAGAGGCCGTGGCGATGATCGCGCCGTGATGAAATGAGATGATGATGAGGCGACCAATCGAAGGCGATTCATTGAGCTGAAGCTGGTCAAGCTGCTGGAGTGTCTCGCTCGGGAGAGCTTCGTTGATCGCAAAACAGGGAGGAAGAAGTGGCGAATCGGCTGGGGACCACCGGTCGGTGAGGTTAGCGCCCAAAGGAATGGTCCCAACTCGATGGTTCTAGAACCATATTTTCTTGTCTGTCAAATGGGAGTAGAAATTGATCAAACTTTTTGACCATGGTCTTATGGCAGTGACAAACCTTTGGTAGAAATTTCGGACTAAAATACATTATGGATAAATAATGAAAATTCTGACGATGAAACTGCTTGATTTTCTCAATCCGGATTTCAATTTAATTAAGGGTCTAAATGACATTATTTATTTTTGATACTTTGTTTTTAAATTGGATTTTAGATACAGATACTTATGTAAAATTTTCACCTCAAATACTCGAGTCATTATTTAATTAAAATTCTGACATTGAAATTTCCATTTTCCCAAGTTTTCAGTTTTCTAATTTTAATAAGTCTCAAACCATTTTATTATTTTATTTTATTTTTACTTGCTGTAGATATAGAAACGAGGTTCTCATATAAATTTTCTCAAGTCCATTTGCTGTTCCAATATTTTGCACAAATTCTGACAATGCGTTATTTGAGAATAAAAATTGTTGTTATATTTTCTCTCTCATTTTCTTATGTGAAGATTTCATGTGGTAGTTAAAATGGCTTAGTTACATGCTCAGGATTCTCTAATAAATTTTCCAAACTTTTGCTTTTTGCTTCTTTGCCTTTTCTTCTTTTCATTCTTTATTTCCTTTACTTGATTTTACTTGCAACACGAAAATCCAAGAACTCCAAATAAAAATCAATAACGCCAAGAAAACTCAGAGAGAATAATATTCAAATTCAAAATATTGATTTTTATTTTATTAAAATTTTGGGATGTTACACATGCCAACCCAAACATCTGCCCAGAATCTAGTTTGTGAACCATCTTTTATGTTGAAAGTCCCACAACTTAGAAACTGATCCTTGACTTTTAACAGACTGTCGAAATAGGAGTCACTAGGTTTAATTTGAACTGTGATAATGTTTTTGAAGTCAAATACTTGTTTGAAGCAAAGTCTGCCAATTCCCATCTTCATTAAGCGGTTGAAACGACCACTTACTTAAAGACAATTATTTTTAATTTGTAAGTTCATTATACCCAATCCTCCTTGATCTTTAGGCGACATAGGATGTCCCACTTAGCAAGATGATATTTTTTTAGTAGCATTATTTCCTTGCCAAAAAACCTTGATCGATAATAATCAAGTTTTTTAGAACTTCATTGGAAGCTCAAAAAGGACATCATGAACATCGGTAAACTACTAAATCTTGAATTTAATAAAACCAAGCGCCCCCTAGAGGACAAAAGCTTAGCCTTCCAAGTACTTAATTTCCGCTTGAATCGTTCTTCAACTGCACTCCAATCACTATTACGGAGTTTACGATAGTGCATCGGTATTCCTAAGTATCGAAAAGGAAATGCACCAATTTTGCATCCAAATAACTCTGTATACTCATCCTCAAATCTTTTCGCATCACCAAAACAAAATATTTCACTTTTATGAAAGTTTATCTTTAAACCAGATAATTGTTCAAAGACACAAAGCAATAACTTCATATTCTTTGCTTGGTTCAAGTCATGATCCATAAACAAAATGGTATCATCTGCATATTGCAATATAGACAAACCATCATCGACAAGATGAGAGATGACCCCTTTTATCTAGCCATCTTCTTTTGCTCGCTTAATCAAAATAGCAAGCATATCTGCGACTATATTGAAAAGAATAGGCGATAAAGGGTCACCTTGTCGAAGGCCTTTTTTTGTTTGAAAGTAGTGCTCAATGTCATCATTAACTTTGATGCCCACACTACCACCAGAAACAAAATTTTCAATCCATTTACACCATTTTGGACAGAAACCTTTCATGCGTAATGTTTGTTGAAGAAAAGACCAATTAACTTTATCATACGCCTTTTCGAAATCAATTTTGAGGATAACACCATTTAATTTCTTTACGTGTAATTCATGTATAGTTTCATGCAAAATAACTACTCCCTCCATGATATTGCGACCTGGCATAAAAGCAGTTTGGGACGGTTGAACCACATGGCTGGCTACTCCACATAGTCTATTAGTGGCAACCTTGGTAAAAATTTTAAAACTAACATTGAGTAAACAAATAGGTCTATATTGCTGGATTTTTGTAGCCTCCTTAACTTTGGGAAGAAGAGTTATAATACCAAAGTTGAGGCTGAATAAAGGTAAACGATCTTCAAAAAACTCATTAAAGAGAGACATCATATCCCCTTTTATTAACTCCCAAAAAAATTGATAAAATTCAGCAGGAAAACCATCAGGACCGGAAGACTTATTATGTTCCATTTGAAAGACCGCTTCCCTTACTTCAGTCTCCGTAAAAGGGGAAGTAAGAAACCTATTTTCCTCCTCAGACAGTTGTGGAATATCAGCTATCTGGTCCTCCAACATTGTAAAGTGATTATCTTCTGGCGGACCAAAAAGCCATTTGTAATAATTTGTGATATAAGCTTTCAATTGGGCATCACCAACTACTACACCATCTTCCTGTTCTAATTTGAATATTCGTTGTTTTCTATGTTTACCATTGGCAACCAAGTGGAAAAATTGGGTATTATCATCCCCTTCCAAAAGGTTTTTAACTTTAGCCCGTTCGTACCACTTAATTTCCTCATCCCTCAACAAAAGAATTAAACGTTCCTTGAGATAATGCTTCATATTAATTTCATGTTCTGAAAGGGCAGTTATTTCTGCCTTTTTGTCTAGAGAATCGATTATAGAAATTAAATATTTTTTCTCTTTGTTATTGTGACCAGCAGTATGTTTGGCCCATCCTCTCAAATACTTCCTAAGAGTTCGTATTTTATGCTGCCATTTTTCCATAGCCGTTTGCCCCCGGCCTTCCGATTGCCATACATTAGCAACTAAATCATAGAAACCATCCCTAAGTAACCAACCTCTTTCAAATTTGAAAAGAGACTGATAATGCCTATGGGACGACGCACCAGTATTCAAAAGCAATGGAGTATGATCAGAAAGGCTTCTATCTCTGGCCTCCACAGTCGTGAGAGGAAAATTTTGCTCCCACTCTGTACTTACTAACACCCTATCTAGTTTCTCTAAAGTGGGTTCATGACCACTACTAGCCTAAGTGTAATGGCGACCAGACATCTCTATTTCTTTAAGATCTAGAGATTGGATAACCATATTAAATAATGCCGGCCACTTCATCGCAAAATTATCATTATTCTTGTCCTCTGGCCTACGCATGATGTTAAAATCACCACCAACAATGTAAGGTAGTGTTTCTTTGCTGCAAGTATTAGCCATTTCAGTTAAAAAAGCATCTTTGTGCTGCTGTTGTGCAGGACCATACACTGCGTACAACACCCACTTGAAATCATCATGTTTATTTCGGAGAGTGAACTTCACATAAAAGTCACCCTCAGCAATGGCTCCTATATCAAATGTAGTTAAATCAACTCCTAAAAGTATGCCCCCTGACCTCCCATGGGGAGCCATACAATGCCACATATAATCCCGACCTCCACATAGTTTTTTGAGGTCACATCTGGAGGCGATCCCGACCCGTTCCATGAGAGCAACAAAATCAATTTGCTCCTTTGTTACCATATCTGCCAAATACCCATGTTTAGCCAAGTCTCCAAGACCTCTGCTATTCGAAGACCCTTTCATTTGAGACTCACTTTAGATGGAGTAATTGGTTTTTAAGCATAATACCCACCCCATTCTTTTTAACGAGATTGTATTTCTTTCTGCGAGGACCGTATTAAGTTCACAACAAATGTGATCATATCCTCTTCATACACATTCGCATAACCACCTGAAATGTGGGTGAGCCTTATATCTACTTCATTTTCATCTTCCTCAACCAGGTTAATATTAGGTGAGGGTGATTTAACCTTAGTTTTGTTCTCCTTAGCCACAATCCTTAGCCTGTCTAGTTCTATATTTTTAATAGAAGCAATAGAAGAAGCAATGACACAATTATCTCTACCCATAGAAACCCCTATACTGGTAATTCTAGAAGAGATAGTATCATCTGTCATGGAGGTAAAAGATAAGTTACCTGGATTAGTTGGAAATTCCAAGTTCTTCTTAGCAGCTAGATATTTCGCCTTTTCCATTAGCTCACCATCTCCAAGTGCCGCAAGCCGTTTGCTGTATCTACACTGCGACTCACACACCTCAGCAGTCGAAGGCAGCACCAATTCATCCCAACCAATAATTTTTTCCACCATTTGAAGGGCATTCACCATAGCCCTATTTGAAGTATTAGCAGGGATGAAGTTCTTCTTACAAAGCTGCTGGAGCATACGACGAGGCAAAGAATGAAGTTTGTCACCCAAAGAAGCAACAGCACCCAAGACAACACAATCAGCATCTGGAGCATGCATGTGAACCGGCATCAATGCAGTAGCCGAACTATCAATTAGCTTATCTTGATCTTTGTGACTAAAAAGCGCCCCCTCATCCATTTGCATCAACTCACTACCAGAATCGGGTTCTTCTGCACCACAATTGGGCAACATCAAAACACTGACAATCAGCAAAGAATTAACCACAGTACCCTTGTCTTTGTTGCAAATTTCGGCCAGTCCAGCTTCAGGATATGTCATCACATTGTTTGCACCTATAGAACCGAAGTCATAATACTCACAGGAGACAACGTTAGACTTCTGTTTAGCTCCAACCGGATCTTCAACTAACCCATTGCCAGCTTCAACCGAAAACAGCAAAGCATTAGAAGAAGCTTGACCAGATTCATATGTGATCGGCACCAAATCAGCAACAGCAGCCTGATCCTCCACCTGAGGAGACTTGGGCATATCCTCCCCACTCGGGTCAACAGCTGACAAATTACCATCCGACAAAGTATTTACATCCATCCCCCCTTCTTCCAATGATTGATCGAACTGCACACAGCAAGAAATATTGTTTGCAATCAATCTCACATCACAATTCTCCATTTGATCCTCCTGCAAAAGCTTAACTCCACCTTCTTGCCCAAACGCCATAACCTGACACACTGCCTCCACCTCTTGAGCAAGTGGTTCAGCCAAACTATCCATATTATTTAGAACAAGAGCATTCACATTCTGATCAGGCATCGACATATCAGGCTGTCCCCCATCGACTTTGGCAGAGACAGTCATAGACTTGGCCACCTGGTTGATATCGCCAGCAGCATTCCCGTTGTCAGGTTCATGAGACAACTTGTTACCAGTATCAGCCGAAGAAAGAGCCAACATATTACTGTAGAAGCAATGATCTGAAAATTGCAGAGTGCAATCAACACCTTGAACAGCATCACACGCAGGGACCACAACCTGAAAGATGGCAACCCCCTCATTAGCGTCAACCCATTTGCTCTTGTCCTCAACCACAGCCACACAATCTTGTTGCATCTCAGTAGCACTTGGAGCACCTGTCACAGGACCTTTATCACGCTGTAAGTTTCCTCTAGGCGAAATTCCATTCTCAGGCATATTATCCTTATTTCCATTATCAGCATCAGGCATTTCCTGATCTGCTCCCTTAGCCTGATTATCTGGATCATCGAGGTCATCATCTTCATCAAACTCATCAGGAACCTCAGCATTCTCCTTGACCACATGATCAACCTTGAAGTATATCTCATACAAGCAGTCATCAACCACAATATCAGTGTCCGCCGGAATACAATTCACATCCAGAACAGCAACCAAAATTCTGACAACCCCAGTCCTTCTCATAGATCTCATATCAACCTTTTGAGTTACACCAAGAATTGATCCAATTGCCCATAAAGATAAAAATGATCTGATCTCAAAAGGAACCCCATAAACATTGACCCAAACCTTCTGAAGCTTCATCTTAGGCTTGATCTCCATGTTCCATACCTCAAAAGACATAACTCCCTCATTATTATCAGTGCGGAGTCGCTTCATACTAACCATTCTTTGTAATTCCACCTGACTAGGGAAAGGGACAATATAAGAATTACTATCATGATTCTGAACAACCCAATCCCATGTCACCGGAATTGCCCTAGCTAACTCAGACATAACCAGTTCTGGCGGCACCATCCCTTCAACAATTCTGATTAAAGCAGTCACAGAAACCTTATTCGGAACCTTTGCAGCAGAAAAATGAGGAATGTGGAAGAACCCCAGCCCATCTCCAGCCAGACCATTGAAAGAAGCATATGGTTTCGGTCCATGTAACAACGGGCAGTGCGGGGTAAAATGTTCTTCTTCACATATCTCACAACAAAGTAGCAATTTCTTCTTCTTTTTCAAAGCAGGTTCACTGACCAATTGAGAACCTTTGTGCTTGCCCGCTTGAATTCCCGAGCTCTCTCCCTTCTCCTGTATCTGCTTACTCTGATCATCAACTTGAATCTTCGCAGAGTTGCCTGATCGACTAACCTCCGAGTTACCCGCATTCTGAGAACCACCCGGATCACCACGGCTAATAGAGACTCCAGAGTTTACAACAATCTGAGAACTTCCCCCGCGATTCATGGAAACCCCGCGCCCCCCATAATCCTGAGCACGATCACGAGGTACATACCGACCACGGCCACGACCGAAGAAATTTTGGAGGCGACCACCACCACGAACCGGCGAGGCTGTCCACCATAGCTCCAACCTTGGTAGCGACCACCGCCAGCATCCGCCGCCGCACCTCCCGCCATTACCACCTGGGCGTATGAGCGATTAGGTTTGTGATTGGTCATGCGCCGATGAAGCAGAGCCAAACCTGGGTAACGCCTGGACCAAAGAGATTTCACAGGCTTTAGGCCCACTGTCAGATATGGCCCAACAGCAGCCCTAGCATCAGAGACATTCGAATGTTGAATTGCCGGGAAATCAGGAACAGGCGGATAAATCGGATCAGAGGAAAGAACACACTGATTTTGCTGTTTTGAATTTCCATCCGATCTGCATCCAAAAGCTTTGCCGGCGATCAATGGCAACAGGTAATCCCCAAAGGTCCTTGGCACTGCCTCCCTTGGTTTTGGCAACGGCCCCTTCCAGGCTCTGTTTTTGTTCCATGGCCATGAACCCTTAAAACGCAACCTTGAACTTCTAGTTTGATCCTCCTGCAGAAGGTTAAATGACAAATGTTTATAATCAACACAGTCAGGAGGGATTACCTGCACTGAATCGGATCTGAAGTCACTATTGGTGGACCGAAATTTGCCACCGACAACAGCATGATTCCGAGGAGAAAATAAAATCGCCTCCTTTGATCGCTTCATGATCGCCTTCTCATCACATCCTCCCCTCTAGTTTGAGTAGATCCAATTGTTGGATCAAATTTCTTTTTCAAAAACTCGTTGGAGACCAACTGTCTGACCAATATCTCTGCCGTCAACTCATTTCTCGAGCTGCGAGCGTGCCTAACGCCTTTTGCAGACGGTTTGGCTCGCGGGTAGTCAAAATGACAGTGACTACCGCTACCGCTACTCCTGCTGCTGCTGCTGCTACTACTACTGTTACAATTGGACGCTCCGTCCATGTTCTCCGTCTGCTTCGTATCTCAAAAATCAAACTTTCTGCGAACTGATAAGGGTGACGCGGAGTCCCGTGAGCACCAAATCACGTTGTTGTTTTTTTTTTCCAAGAGAACAGACACAGTTGTATTCAACTTGTTGTAAGTTCGTGTACATCAATCTAGGCTAAGCAAAATTTGGTGGGGCCCGATGCCCAGGTACAGTTTTAACCCAGGCGACAGCATCCATATCGACGTACCCTGCTCCCTGATCTGCTTCCGCGTTACATGTATGATGTTCATAAGCTGAAGAAGATGACGATTGACGGGTCTATGTACTCCAGTACTCCACCTTGAAGAGAAGTGTTAAATTGTGCGAACGGTAGCTAACATACTCCACAATCTGTCATGAAGCAGGGGAAGGCATCCAGTACTGCTACACAACCATCACTGATATGAATTCTGAGAGAGATAGTAGCCGAGTGCTCAATGCAAATGACGGGTTACTACTTGGTGTGGGCACTTCGCTTCAGAAGGTTTCGACGGATAGTCAGAATCGTCGATTTCCTCGTCGGAGCTGGAAGGTCCGTCCTTGGCGTGGACCTTTGCCTAAATCCCGCTTAAGGCCGCCTCTCACGCTCCAAGCTTTTTGGCCATGTTCATCTTTGATCACTGATCGCATCCCTTCTCCCAAGACTGATAGTCTGGGGCAATTTGGTTCGTCTGAGGGTAATGTTGGTCGATCTCCGGTGAGGATGGAACGCCGCTCGCCTGCATCGGCCGGGAAGACGTTAGTTCAAAATTTGAATTCTAGCGACATTCACGGTTATTTAGTGGACCGGGCCAAAGTTTATGGCAGGAATCGTATTTTTTTTCCGGCGTCCTGTTGAAAGACGGCCCACTTGCCAGCCCTATTCGATACATGTTGAGGCATTCACAGATTGCAGGTTACGGCGCTCACATGCTGAGATCGTTGCTCTTCCGCCGCCGCCGCTGGTGATGTAACGTCAACAATAAAATTCCCATCAGTGGTCAGGGCCGCTGGGTCAACATGATCGTGACAGGCCTCCGTTCGGCCGATCCCAACGGGGTCGGAATCAAGGTCAGGCGCGGGTTCATCCGGGCGGTCGAGGGATGTTGGAAGGCCATGCAGCTCCCTCGGCTGGTATTGCGGGGGCTGGTCGTGGATTGTTTGGGGGGAGAGGACGGGGCGTCCAGGGCATTTGTCGTGGTTTCAATTCTGGCGGGCAGGGGCGATATGCTGCGCCGGGTCGACAGCAGTTTGTGCTGGTGGGTCAAATTGTTGAAGGTGTGGTTGCTGAGCAAAGTGTGGCGCAAGAGAAGAAGTTGGCAGATGCTTCCAAGGTGAAAAAACCACGTCCTCCTTTCTGCTTCAGATGCAAAGTTGTTGGTCATTTAGAATCAGTCTGTCAAGCAAATCTTGATTGTTACATATGCAATAAATTGAATTCGCATCTGCCGGTCAAGTGTCCGCTACTTAAGTTGCCGAAGCCTAATGCTTCTATGTTTGGGTGCGCAAAAAATGAACTTTGTTTCTTCAGAATCCCTGAGTTTGACTATAAGTTGGAAACGCCTGATCCGGCTCCGACTGCATTGGTCACGATATCGGGGGGTAAATTAGATGCAGCCACAGTCCAATGTGAGCTTGCTAGGCTTACTCAGATTGATTGGAATTGAGAGGCTTTGCCGCATGACGATGATGCTTTTCTTATAGCTTTTCCTTCCGAGAAGGAGTTAAAACGTATGTCAGATATAGAATATAAACTGAAGAATCATCAAGTTACTCTCACTATTTCTGAATGGGAGTTTAGTAGGGATGTTGCACCTGCGTATTACCTAGATGAGGTTTGGGTGCATGTTACGGGTGTTCCTCATGCTTGGAGACATTACCTGGGTTTTTAGGCTCTCGGATCTTTGATTGGGGTCACTCTTGAAGTTGACATGTACACTTACAGAAAAAAAGGGGTCATCCGGATCTTAGTTGGTATGATTGATAGAGGCCAACTACCGATCAAAACTGATTTGGTTTTTAACAAGGTGGGATATGATCTTGTATTTACCATTGAGGAGTCCTCGTTTGTGTCGGCCATGCCACCGTCTTATCCTCATGATACAGAACATAAAGATGATGGTGATTCAGGCGCTGATGGGGCGAGCAATGGGGGAAAAGGTGATTCAATTGTAAAGAAACAGAAAAGTGTGCCAGATTCTTGTCTCCAATTCAACATCATCAGGTTGTGATCCTGTGCCTATGCAGACGGCGAGGGTCTCGCTAGTGAAGTGGTCGGGTAGCGCTTATGAGAAATTGAGGACTTTTTCATTTGCTAATGTCGACGAACCTTTGCCTAATATTTTGGTAACTAAAATGCCAGATATGAGTTCGAAGGTAGTTTCTTCATCTTTCTATAATGATTTACCATTGCCGGTATGTGGGTCTGATGTGGTTAGTTTTTTGCAGAATAGTACAACTTCTTCTTTGGTTGATCGTCCATTGCATTTGGCTAAGTCAGTTAGCTGTGCACGGGACGTTGAGGTCTCGCCTCTGATTGGTTTTGGCGCCAGTTCTGGAGATTCAATTTTGTCGCCGAAGGGGGTTTCTGGAGATTCAATTTTGTCGCCGAAGGGGATGCTGTCGGATCAGGTTGACCGAGGTTCTGATCTTCATCAAGAAGTAGCGAGGGTTTTGGACAGGCCGAGCCATCATGTTGATTTCAGCTCAGCGTGTGAGGGATCCCAGGAGGCGGTCCATTTTGTTTTGACGCCAAATGGGGCACATTATAATGGTGATTCTTGCTCTGCGAGTGAGGGATCTCAGGAGGGGGTCCATTCTATAGTGGAGCCAATTAACTGTGGGTTGATGTTGGGGGAGGCTCAGAAGAATCAATTGATGGTTCATGATATGGGAATGCCAGAATCATCTAAAGGTAGTGTCCCTGATTCTGATACTTTTTGTGGTACCAATCCGGTTCATTATAATTCTATTAATGGTCTTCGTCGTAGCTTACGATGTAATTTTCCAGAAGCTGACGGTACATCTTTGACAGATGGAGATGCGCTAAGTAAGGCTATGCGTAGAACCGTGGTACGGAATTTGGATGCAGAATCAGGAATCAAGACGGTGGTCCCCTCCATGGAGAGATCATTCTCGCCTTTGAATCCTTTACCTTATGAGCCTGGTACGTCTTCTTGCACCAAATCCTTGTCTTTTGCGGCAATGTCTGATGAGAGGTGTGCTGCAAACTTGGACAGCTTAGGCTTTAGGATGGCAAAGTCTAATTTGGGTGTTAATCTATCGATTAAAGTATTAAAAAGGATGGAAGTTGATAGGTTAAAAATGTCCAAATCAGTTAGACAAAAGGCCAACACAGGAGCTACGTTAGAGAGTTGGGTGGTTAATTCCTTAGAATCAAGTGATGATAAAGTCGCTAAGGTTGATAGTGATTTATTTGCACACTTGATCAAGGATGTTTTAGAAGTGGACCTAGAGACAGAGGATCTAGATATGAGAATTTGTGATCTAATGGCCTCATCTCGTAAGTCTCGCAGACATCGTAAATTAAAAGATAAGAAACGGTCTCTATGAAAGGTTTATTCTGGAATAGCAGAGGTCTTTTAGACTTGGCTAAATTTCTGTATATTTCAGAGGCTGTTAAAGATTACAATTTAGGATTTGTTGCTGTAATGGAATCAGGAAAGCAAGACATGTCAAAATCGAAACTTGCACATCTCTCTGGAGGGGCAGATTTCTCTTGGCACTGTCTTCCCCCCTAAAGGTAGATCAGGTGGGATTCTTTCAGGGGTTAACTTGGCATTTTTTGATCTGTCTTTGGTCGTGGAAGGCGAATTTTTTATAAAATTTCATTTATGCAATAAGGCAGACAAATTTAAGTGGATTCTAATGGCAGTCTATGGTCCAGCCCAGGATGACTATAAAGCAGTGTTTCTGACTGAATTGGTGAGAACTTGCCAACACAATCAATTACCGACTCTTATTGGGAGAGATTTTAATATTATGAGGAAAAGTTCGGAAAAAGAATAATAATAGATTTAGTGATCGCTGGCCTTTTTTATTCAATGCTGTCATTGACAGCTTGGATTTGAGAGAGATTGAACTTTCAAGGCCGTCGGTTTACAGGCAAATTCTTTACCAAATCCAACTTATGAGAAGTTAGATAGGTTTCTGATGATTTCCGAGTGGGAGTTTAAATTCCCACTTGTTTCTGTTCAAGCTTTGGATAGAGGCATTTTGGATCATTCACCTCTTCTGCTTGATACAGGAGTTCCAGAGTTCTCGGGGTTTGCTAAACAGTTCAAATTTGAACTTAGTTGGTTAACTAGAGATGATTTCCATAGCAAGGTGGTGGAAATCTGGAATAAGCCGGTAAGAGGGAATAATTCAGTCCAACGGTGGAACTGCAAATTGGGAGTTTTACGTAATTTTCTTGAGGGTTGGGCACGGAAGAACAATGGTGATTACAAGCAAAAAAGCGAGAGTTCGAGGCTATAATCTACGAGTTGGATGTTGTTCTGAGGTTGGGATTTATGCGAATTGGGCGGAGACCCTTGCTCAGGCTCGAGATCAACTGGCCAAATTACTCAGAGAGGAAGAAATTAGATATTATCAGCGGGCAAAAGTGAAAGATGTCCTCTTGGGTGATAATAACTCTAAATACTTTCAATTGATTGCCAATGGTAAACATAGAAAAAAAAAGAATTTATTAAGCTAGACCATGAGGATAGTAAGATTGAGGTCGAGCAAATCTCCAAAGTTACATAACCAAATTTTACAAAGCAGTTATTTGGGAATCCGGAGGAGAGTCAGATAGCCCTTGATGAGGGTGTCCACCAGGATATTCCGCAAGTTTCTCAGGAGGAGAACACTCTTCTTACTGCTTAGTTTACTAAGAAAGAAGTTAGAGAGGCTGTTTTCCAGATGGAACATAATAAAGCATTTGGACCTGATGGTTTTCCTGTAGAATTTTATCAGACATTCTGGGATACTATGAAAGGTGATTTATTGCTTATGTTTGAGGAGCTTCACGTTGGAGATATTCCTATTTTTAGTCTGAATTTTGGCATAATTACTTTTATTCCTAAAGTTCAGGAAGCGAATGTAATTCAGCAGTACAGACCAATATGTCTCTTAAATGTGAGTTTCAAAATTTTTACCAAGGTTGCTACAAATAGATTGAATATGGTTGCAGATAAGATAGTTAGCTCGACTCAGACAGCTTTTTTGTGTGGTCGCAACATCCTAGAAGGGGTTGTTATACTGCATGAAACAATTCACGAGATGCATGCGAGTAAGTTTAGTGGGGTCCTTTTTAAGATTGATTTTGAGAAAGCGTATGATAAAGTTAAATGGTATTTTTTATTCCAGACCCTACGAATGAAAGGTTTCTCATCCAAGTGGATTGCTTGGATTAAGTCCTTCATTTTGGGAGGTAGTATCGAGGTTAACGTAAATGATGAAAGAGGACCATTTTTCCAAACTAGAAAAGGGCTACGACAAGGTGATCCTTTATCACCTCTGCTGTTTAATATAGTAGCAGACATGTTGGCAGTTTTGATTAAAAGAGCTAAGGAACAGGGGCAGATTGGTGGAGTAGTGCCTCATTTAGTTGATGGAGGTTTATCTATTCTTCAATATGCAGATGACACAATTTTATTTATGGAACATGATCTGGATAAAGCTTGTAATATGAAGTTATTGCTTTGTGCGTTTGAGCAAATCTCGGGGCTCAAAATTAACTTTCATAAAAGTGAGTTACTCTGCTTTGGTGATGCCCAATGTTCAGTAGATCAGTATATGGAGCTGTTTGGATGTAAACAAGGAGAACTTCCTCTGAAGTACTTAAACATTCCTATTCATTTTAAAAAATTGAGAAATTCTGATTGGAAAAGGGTAGAAGAGAGATTTGCAAAGAGACTCAGTAGTTGGAAGGGGAAACATCTTTCAATTGGAGGTAGACTAACTCTTATCAATTCAGTGTTAAGTAGCCTTCCAATGTATATGATGTCCTTTTTCGAGATTCCTAAAGATGTTCTTAATAAACTTGATTATTTCCGGTCTCATTTTTTCTGGCAAGGTGATGAGGACAAAAGAAAATATCGTCTTGCAAAATGGAATATACTATGCCAACCCAAAGATCAAGGGGGTCTAGGAATTCATGACTTATATGTTAAGAACATTGTTCTTCTGAGTAAATGGTTGTTTAAACTTTTAACATCGGATGGTACTTGGCAGCAGCTTCTTAGAAATAAGTACCTAAATTCTAAACCGATAGTACAAGCTGAGTGGAGACCAGGAGATTCTCATTTTTGGTCCAGTTTGATGAAGGTAAAACGAGATTTCCTTCGTTTTGGTACTTTTATAATTAATAATGGATCACAGGTGAGATTCTGGGAAGACATTTGGCTTGGAAGCAGTGCTTTAAAACATCAATATCCTGGGTTATATGGGATCATAAGGAAGAAATACATAACTATTGCGGAAGTTCTGATGACCCCTTGTCGGCGTATTCCACCTGACAGGCCCAAGTCTACTGACCGGGTTTGGTTCGGTAGGGGGGTATCTTTGGTAGTCGGCGAACCCTAGTAGTGGGAAACCCTAGTACCTCTCACACTAACGAATTCTGGTGTCTAAGATTCAGAGGAACACAACGATTTTACCCAGGTTCAGGCCCCCATAGAGAAGGGTAACAGCCTTACGTCCTGCCTGATCTTGTATTGCCTTTTGGAAACTTGGTTACAGAGTTCGTGGATGACTAGCCCTTCTATTCCTCCTCTTCTCTTCTCTCCTATGTTCTAGAGTGCCCTTATAAGCATGGGCTTACCCGAACCAGCTAGAAGAAGCCCCCCGTCATCATGCTTATCTTACATGCATTTATTACGCCTTTATCGCGTCATCCGTTCATACGCCCTAATTAATGCCGGCGCATGCTTTGCGATTCTTAGGAAAATGACCTCTGTGTGGGTAGGTGGAGGCGTCGAGAGGAAAGAACTGTAGTAGAATTCCTTGGAATCGGCGTGCACAGCACAGCGAACTGCCGACGCGATCGACGGGAAAAGGAGACTTGGCGAAGCCATCGTATCCCGCCTTTTGCATGGCGGCGGAACAAGCGGCGTGCTCGCCGCGCCGCGTGGACCGACACGGTGGGAGGCGTGCTCGCCCACTGCCCGCCGAGCCGCCCGTGAAATGGGCGCCCGGCGGCAGGCGTGATCGCCCACCTGCTCGCCCGCGCGCCACGTGGACCGACGTCTAACAGACGGGGTGTAAACACCCACCCGTTTGCTAGACTGCCACGTAGGCCACGCACGCTTTTGTGCGGCGAAGAGGGTACCCTGGCGTAAAGTACGCCGACAGTAGCCCCCGGGCCCACCCAAGAACGCACCTCAGAGCCCTTTGAGATCTTCCATTAAATGCCGGTGCATTCTTGGATGGGGCCATCATTTATTAGGATGCGGCCGCCTTGATTCCCGTGCTTCATCGCATCCGCCGATTTTTGGGGACCCGATACGACGCACGATCTTGTCTTTTCACGAACCGTCGGCGCGAGTGGGGGTACTTATAGATCCACCTGCATCAAGCAGTTTACGCTTTCAACACTTCTCGTAAACTTCATCTTCTTGCTCTAAGTCTTTCTCGTCTTTTGTCACTTTTGCTTCCATGGCTTCTTCTGGTTCGCCTTCCATCCCTGCTTCCTCGGTGGACTCCTACACGGTGGGGAGACTCCACACCATCGTGCCGGAGGGCCCTCTCCACTTCGGGCGGGACCCCACGCCACAGTGCCCCGCTGACGAGATTATCATCTTCACGTGGGGTATTATGGCGAACTGGTACCGCCCTTACGACTTTTTCCTCACCGTCCTCCACTTCTTCGAAATCCATCATCTCCACCTCACCCCCAACTCCATCGTTTTCCTCGCCACCTTCGCACACCTCATGAAATGTTCATGGGGGTGATGCCGAATCTTCCTCTTTTCGCTACTTCTTTCTTTGCGCGCCTCCTCCGTAGTGCCTCCGACGGCGGCTTCTTTGGGAAGCTGCCATTTCGCCCGGGGCGGGATGGCATTCGCTCACTTCCCTTCCAGCCCGAGTCAAGCTGGAAGGCTGGCGCACCAGTGGTGTCGTCCGCGGCAACGATGGCGTCGATGCCGAGGTGCCCGCCGAGCGGCGCCGGCGGCAAAGCTGGAACTTCGCCCGTCGAAGAGGCGGCGGAGCTCTGGCGATGGCGACCGCATCAACAACTGCGGGCGCCGGTTTAATCTGGGCGCTGGTCATTAGGGATTTCGTATCCGAAGACTCAGCCCCTCCGCGCCGTATTCGCCCGGCATATGGCAATACAATGGCAGCATTTATCACCGCACCTTTCTGGCGTAAGTCTTCACTGCTATCTTTTGGCTTTTTTCAGCATTCATGCTTCTTCCATGTTGCTCCCTACTAACCGGCAGTCTTTTTTTTTAACTTTGGCGGTAGCGGGAAACTTGGGCGGCCACGCCTCTCGGTGGCTCTCAGAGCTTATGCCGAACCCCGTGGCCTAGTCTTCCCTTCATCGGCCCGGCCACTCGCCGACTTGGAGCCTGCGGAGCGCCTGAGGATCGTCAGGTTGCTGCCGCCGATGGACTCCACCGGCCTTGCCGTGGTGCCGCCGCGCGCCCCCCTAACGATCAGGGATGCACCTCCTCCCGCTGATCGGGCGGCGGGCAAGCGGCCACTCGTCCCGGACACTTCAAGTCCGGACGCGAAGAGGGCCCGCCAGGCGGGCGAGACTTCCGCCGCCACCAGCCCAAGGGTGGCGGTGCCTTCGTAGATGGGCGGCGCGGCCGCCCGATGCGACATCGGCTGCCGCGCCCGCCGCCCGCGGTGCTAGCATCTTCACCTCCGGCGCCGCCAGTACCATCGCCACCGGCGTCAATGCAGCAGACGCCGGCTCCGACAACGACGGCGCCCACTGCCACGGCGCCCGTCTCCTCTTCAACTCCTCCCGTGGCGCCGATCCCACCTTCCACGGCGCCCGCCACGCCACGGGACCCCGCCGCTCGACAAAGGCGGGCTTGAGGTCCCGAGGCGGCTTCGGCTTGAGGCGGCGCCAAGGGCAGCCCCTCAAGGCGTTCGATGGAGCAGCGCCACACGCACTGCGAGAGCGGAGGCTCCCGCTTCAGACGCCGCCGGCGTCGCTCTGAGAGCTTAGGCAGCGGCGCCGCGCCCCGCCAACTTCGCTCCCGCCGATCCGTGCTGCTTTATGCGCCACGCCGAAGCTTTTCCGCAGCTCGGCGATCTGCCGCCAGCGACTCGGCGCACTCCTCGCCCACGGCGCGGGCATGGGCCGGACGGCGAGGTAAGCGGCGAGGCGATCAGCGAGGCGGCGAGGCGGGTGAGGGCGACGCGATGATGGCGCAGAAAAGGGCCACCGCGACTACCACGCCGCCATGCAGAAGCGGGCGGAGAGGGCCGGCCTTGCCGGACCGGAGTCTGAGGCCGCTTCGCCTCAAGCGCAACCTTGCCACCATGCTCAAGGAGCCTTCCAGTATCAAAGATGCAGGAACCCTTAGGCGTGGTCTTTGAAACGCCCTCGAGACACCGCCTGATGCGCCCATGCGACCAACCGAGCCGCGGAGGCACTCCGGGATCGCCGCCGCCCTAGCCGCACGCTCCACGGGGAGGGGCAAGAGGTTGCGGCGGTGATTACTTTCGTCTTGGCATGTTGGGCAACCGTGGCGCCTCCTGGACCCGATGGCGGTAGTGGAGACCGGCATCGTGGGAGGCGCCGCCAAGCGGGCGCGTGAAAGCGGCCGCCGAACACTTGGCCGAACAGCTACTGCGTCGCGAGGCGGTCATGGATGTCTCCACCCGGTGGCGGAGAAGAAAAGCGCGGCGGCGTCGGCGTGGGCGATAGTGAAGGACCGGACATTGCTTTACTTCTTTTGTTCTTGTTTGTTTTGTTGATCAACCTGCCCTTTTGTCTGTATGAACACTTTTACCAAATTTCAGTCGTAATGAATGTTTTTTAGTTTTACTGGCGCTTACTGTGTGTTCATCGATATTGCATCTTTGGAATTATTTGGCGATCGGTTTGAAGTTTAGCCAAGGCACCCGTTAGGCTCTTAAGTCCAGGGCAACGTCCCAGAATTCCTACAAAAATCACATGCCACTGCGCACAAGTTATATAAAACTCTACACAGAAATGGCTTTAAGATATAATCATCTGCATTCAAGTGCAGAACAGTTTCGCTGTTAAAGTTTTATGCAGGGTTGTCACCGGCTTAGACCCTTCTGGGCTTAAATCCTTGCGATCTCTTAGAATCGTACCTTAGTGTGGCGCAAAAGGTGATAAATTCCCAGAAGTGGTTTTGGACCAGCGGCACTCAGCGATGACAACCAGCGGTGCTTCTAAGAGCCAACCCGAGGTGTACGAGCCGCATTTGAGCACCGTGCCGAACTTACACTCTGGTCATTCAGCCTTATTAGATGTTCACACTAAAGACTTTCCCTTTACCACCAAGGAGCCATCGGGCCTTTGACGCCCACGATAACCATGCATAGCTTAATTAACTTTAACGTACGCATAAGCAAGCACGATCAGGAGTATTGCTCGAAACACTTATCTGGCTTGTGATTCAAGCAACTGGGCGACCAGCCCCCAAGCCGGGCGACGGCCGGAGTCTTGAGCGACCACCCTAAGCGGGCGACCGGTGAGTCTTGAACAACCCCAACCCCCAATGCTGGCGACCAGCCGAGTCTTCGCGACCCCCAATAGCTGGTAGGCGACCAGTAGGAGATCTATCGACAATAAATTCTTTTTCTTTTTGACGCAAGGCAGTGTTGCTTTAGTTTTCATGTCCTTGTCGCTTCCCCGAAATATGGCCCATGGCAATGTGCGGTAAGGCAGCTAATCCCCAGGAAGGACATTAGGCCAGCAGCGCTTGTGGGGACGACCAGTGGTGCTTCTGAGAGCCAACCCGAGGTGTGCGGACCACATTTGAGCACCGTGCCAGATCCGCTTCCTGGTTGCTTGTCCTTACCCAGCACGTATACCAGGCATAATTACGGACCGACAAAAAATTTCCGAGGTTTAGGGACCAATGGCCCCCATGCAGCAGATTGTCCCGTAGGACACAAAAAGAGGAGCAATGACAAAGTAAAGAACTCTTAAGATAACAATATTACCAACAACCAGCGACCGCTGATCGAAGTGAACCGCTGGACACCCACAGTTTTTCATGGATAGAACTTTCGCAACAACTCCACATTGTAAGAATTCGTCAATTCCTGTCCGTCTTCAGTGGCTAACCGGACCGCCCCGGGTCGAGATACTGAGACCACCTTAAAGGGCCCTCCCGGGAGGCGGCTTATGCAACCCGGCATGCGTCTCGAATCTGCGCAAGAACCGAAGTCGCCTTTGCTAGTGTTCTCTCGAGACCGGGTGGCATGGTATCGCTGAGGCTTTGTTGGTACCGGCAGCGCGAAGCGGCCCGATCACGAACTTCTTCCGGAGGTTGGCGTCTTCTTGCGAGCGTCTTCATGGCCTTCTTCCTTTGAAAATCGAAGCGTGCGGAGAACCGAGCGGCGGCTTCGGAGGGAGAACGACCTCCGCCCGTATACCAGGAAAAAAGGCGTCTCACCAGTGGCCCGGCTGGGTGTGGTGCGAAGCGACCTTAGCACAGCCGGGAGCTCTTCGATCCAGCGCGCCCCCCGCTTGTGGAGTCGATCAAATGCTCTAGTCTTGAGGCCCTTCAGTACTAACGCATTGGCACGCTCAGCTTGACCATTGCTCTTGGGGTGGGCAACCGAAGCAAAGCATACTTTGGTGCCCATTTCATCACAGAATTCCAAAAATGCCGTGCTAGTGAACTGAGTTCCATTATCGGTGATAATGCGGTTGGCGACTCCAAAGCGGGTGAATATCCCATGCATAAATTTAACAGCAGCGGAAGCCGTAATGGCACGTACTGCTTCAGCTTCGACCCACTTGGTGAACTTGTCGATAGCGACAAAGAGGTGAGTGAAGCCCCTTGTGGCCCGCGGGAACGGACCCAGGATATCCAGCCCCCAGACCGCGAACGGCCTAGAGAGCGGAATGGTTTGCAGGGCTTAGGCTGGTCGGTGGACTTGCACAGCAAAAATTGTGAGCCTCGCACATCCTCACCGGCTGCATAAGCATCTTGGAGGCGATGGGCCAATAAAATCCTGGCGAAAGCGCTTTGCCTACAAGCGTTCGGCGGACATATAGCTCCGCACATGCCTCCATGGATATCAGAGAGCAGGGCGCTCCCCTCTTCCCGAGTGATGCACTTGTAGAATTCGTTTTGCTCGTGGTATAGGTCCCTATCCACGAGTATAGCACTTAGCCTTGCGTGCTATTTTCTCGGTGAGCATCATCGTCGGGGATCACTTGGTCCCGGAGAAAGCTAGGATCGGATCCATCCACGATCTTCGGCCAAGTGTGGCGAGCACTCGGTGTTCGCCGGGTACTGCTAGGCGAGCATTTCCCAGTCTTTGCCTCGGCCACCGCCGTCTTCCCTCCGGACACAGAAATTTGGCGAACCGCTGCCTTCCTCACTGAGCGGAGGCCGTGGCAACGATGCCGCCTTCCCGCTGGCCGGGCGCATGCGACCTTGCCGTCGTCCCCACCTGAGTCGGGGGCTGCGACGGCGACACCATCATCCCCACCTGAACCGCGGGCTGCAATGGACGGTCGCGATAGTCTTTCTTCGAAGACCCCGACCGGAACAGGAGCCCTTGAGGATGCAAGCTGAGACAGCCCGTCCGCAAGGTGGTTATCGCGTCGGGGGATATGAATATATCCCAATCCTTCAAAGTGTCGCTCCATCTTCCTGACCTCCGCCAAGTACGCCGCCATGGTGGGATCAGGGCATTGAAATTCTTTCCTCGCCTGATTAATGACCAGCAGAGAATCACCCTTAATTTGAAGGCGCGGATGCCAGTAGCCGAAATGTCATAACCACCGGCAGACCTTCATATTCGCAATATTATTAGTAGCTTTGAAATCGAGAGCAACAACATATTGAAGAAGCGTCACGGTCGGGAGACTAGGGCAACCCAGCCCCGCCCTCAATCTGAATGAACCATCAAAAACAAGGTCCGGGGAAGCGTCTGGGGTTTCTTCCGCCGAGGAGTAAATTTGGAGTCCACTCGGCGATGAACTCCGCCAACTTTTGACTCTTAATGGCAGTGCGGGGAACAAACTTAAGATTGAACTCCTCGGTTCTCTCCGACTACTTAGCGTCGACCTTACGCTTCACGGTTGAACAGAATCTCTCGTAGAGGGTAGGCCGTGACCACAGTAACTTCTCGTCCTTGGAAGTAGTGTCGCAGCTTCCTAGACGCCACCAAAACCGCATACAACATTTTCTGAGCCTGAGGATATCGCGTTTCCGCTTCGTGCAATACCTTGCTGACATAATAAACCGGCCTCTGGACACCTTCTCTTTCCGCCACAAGAACGGCGCTGACCACTTCAGGAGTAGCAGCAATGTACAACAACAGCGGTTCACCTTGTATAGGGGAAACTAACACTGGAGGAGAGGTGAGATACCGCTTCAAATCTTCAAAAGCTTTCTGTGCTTCGTCAGTCCATTCAAAATGATTAGTCTTCTTCAATAGCTTAAATAATGGTAGGCTTCTTTCTCCTAGCAGGCGATGAAGCGCCCAAAGAGGCGGAACGGTGGCCAAGCATTGGACCTGCTTGAGCCGTACTGGCGGCTTCATATGCTCAATCGCTGCTATCTTATCTGGGTTGGCTTCAATACCCCGGTTAGACACCAGGAACCCTAACAACTTGCCGGAGGGGACGTAAACACACACTTTTCTGGATTCAACTTCAAACAATTCTTTCGGAGGTTGGAGAATGTTTCCTCAGGTCTTGAATCAAGTCTTCAACCTTTTTAACCTTCACAACGGATCATCAACATACACTTGATTCCGCCCTATCGTGGACGAAAATAGCGATGCATATACGCTGGTAAATAGAACCGGCATTTTTAGGACCAAAAGCCATTCTAACATAACAATAAACACCCATAGGGGTTACAAAAGCGATCTTTTCTTCATCCTCCTTTGCCATGCTAATCGATGGTACCCAGTACGCATCGAAAGCATAATAATTCACAACTTGCCGTAGAGTCAACAATGAGGTCGACTCATGGTGAGGATAAGGATCCCAGGCGAGCCTTGTTAAGGTCGGTGAAGTCGACACACATTCGCCACTTTTAGTTGGATTTTTTACGAGCAGGGGTTGGCAAGCCACTCGGGGTGAGTAACTTCCTGATGATCCTGGCGCCAATAACTTCTCTACCTCTGCCGAATCGCATCTTGCCGCTCGGAGCTTGCCTTGGGATCTTTTTCCGAGCAAGGCGCATTTGAGGGGCGTAGCGGCAGGTGCTCAATCACCTCCTGGGGACCCGAGTCATGTCGGGCGGTGCCAAGCAAACACGTCGGCATTACACTAGAAGGAAGGTGTGGCGCGTCTTCCTATTTGGCCGAGGTTGGCGCCAATGTTGGCAGTTTTTGAGGCTCGCCCTCACTCGAGCGGCCTTAACCTCACCGGCGAGCAGGCGAGCATAGGTCCGAACTGAGGGCTCCGGCAGAGCAGCGTCTGCCGCTGGCGTTGGTGGTGCCAATCATATCAGCGCAAACTTATGGCGTATGAGCTTGAGATCGATCCACGGGATAGTTATGGGGCGGCGAGGCCTGGCATTTTCACCACCATATCGCGTAATGAGTCCGCCATGAACTTGGCCAGTGCTGGTCGGCCGAGCAAGGCATTGTAGGGAAGATCAAAATCGGTGACTTCAAAGTCCACCAGCTCGGTGCGATAATTGTCTCTTTCTCCAAAAGTAGCGAGGCGCACTGCCCCAGGAATCGCGCTAACTCCGGGACTATTCGAAGAGCGGCGGCGGCAGTTCGAGATCTCTTTGTGGGATCTGAAGAGCCAGGAACGCCGTAGAGGACAGGAGGCTGAGAGAACTCCCTCCGTCCACCAACACCCGACCCAGCGGATGTTCGGTGTGTGGCGACACCACGATCGGAAGATGCCCGGGCGATGGCGCCGTCGGGGTGGTCGGCTTTGGCCGAAAGCGATCGTCTCCTCCGACCATTTGGCGTTCGACGCGACCACGAACTGGCCCGTGGCACACACCCTCTTCAACCGCTTACAAGCGGTGCTCGGCGGTAGCGAAGAACCTCCTCCATAAATATCGCCATGCGCGCGGTCCGCTTTCTTTGGAAAGCCCGGTAGGCGGGTCTTCATCTCGATCATAAATCACGAGGCGGCGCTCGCCGTCGCGAGATGGCGCTCGCTGATCGCCGCTCCACCATTCGATCCACGACACGGCATTTATCTAGGTCATGAGTGTCGATTCGATGAATCGGGCACCAAGGCCCTCTTTCTTCCGCCACGCGATCGTTCCTCGACGCGGCGGTCATCCGCGCCGATCGCGGCGATCATTCCGCCGATCACGGCGACTGCCAGGCCGTTCACGGCGATCACGCCTCGGCGACCCAGAATCGTCGCGGTCGCGCTCGGCGGCCAAGACCCGGCTGGTCTCTCCTGTCTCGCGCCTCCGCGCCTTCTTGCCTAGCGGGCGGCACCGCCGAGGTCCGGCATCATCTTTGCCTCGGCCACCACGAGGACGGACCTAGCCCCTCGCCTCCGCCCGGCAAGTACACTTATGTGCGAGGAGAATAGCTCGAAGTGAATGCGATGGTGCGGGTGGCCATCTTCTCCTTCATCTTGCGGTCGCGAACGCCTCTCCGAAAGGCGATGACGATCGATTGCTCCAAAATATGGGAGATCGTGTTGCGACAGTGGCAAAATCGCCGGATAAAGTCCGCAGCGACTCCCTTCTGCTTTGCTCCAAGGCATGCGAGATCATCCTCCACGCCTTGCTTGCGAAGGAGCCTTGAAAATTGGCGGCGAAAAAGGCGCCTGATTCCTCCCACGAGTGCAAACCCCGGGAGGTTCAACAACCAAACGAGGCGAGCCCGTCAAAGCCGATGGAAAATAGTTGGCCATGACCTTTCCGAGATCCGCGGCGCTTCGCACCACCGTTGTATATATCTGCGGGAACTCCTCGGGGTTGGTGGTGCCGTCGTAACTTTCTATGAGGGGCAGGCGGAACCTTCGAGCCCTCCACCGCGTAATGTACGGGAAACGCGCGATATCCAACGCCATAAATAAAGCCGGCCGCCCAGGAAGCTCGGCGGAGAAACGAGGATGGGACTCTCCGCGAATCGGAGGAAGAGCCTTCATCTTGGAGGCCACCCGCTTGCCGCGCCTGCTCTGAGGCGGGCGGCGTACTTCTGGACATGAATCGCCCGCCACGGCGGGATTAAATCAAGATGACTCCTTAGGTCCACACGGTTCCTTCCGGAACCGAGACCGCGCGTCGTCGCCTCTCCCCTAGCCTGGTCCACGGCCGGGGCCGCCGCCACCAGGCGGCAAAAGCCTGCGAGCCCTCGGCCAGCATACTGGGCGGAGTACCACCGGCCTTTCGGCCGGCGGGCCCTACCGAGTTGGGCAGCACCGACAAGGCGGCAAGATCCCGACCAAGGTGGCGGGAGTCTCCTGCAAGTTCCACGGAGGTGGTCGGAGGAGAGCGAAGCGCATCTGGTCTGAGCCGGAGTGACCGCTTCCATAATAGCCGGCGTCGCACGGATGCCCGCCGCCACCGCGAAGCATCGCCCGGCGCCTGGCGGAGTGGAGAGAGCGGTCTTGCGATCAGCGAGATTGCGGGACACACCGAATATGGCCCGACTCCTCCTTTCACGATCTGCGAACTCGCCATCTCCGGATGCACAAAACTGAAAAGCGCCAAAACTTCGCCGGAGATGATCGGAAAACCAACTACCTTCCCTACTGGCGCGCCCTGTCGGCGTATTCCACTGACAGGCCCAAGTCTCTGACGGGTTTGGTTCGGTAGGGGTGTCTTTGGTAGTCGGCGAACCCTAGCGATGGGAAACCCTAGTACCTCTCACACTAACGAATTACGGTGTCTAAGATTGAGGAGAACACACGATTTTACCGAGTTCGAGGCCCCCATGGAGAAGGGTATGACCTTAAATCTGCTGATCTTGTATTGCCTTTTGGAAACTTAGTTCTGAGTTAAGTGGATGACTAGCCCTTCTATTCCTCCTCTTCTCTTCTCTCCTATGTTCTAGAGTGCCCTTATAAGCATGGGCTTACAAGGCAGGCTAGAAGAAGCCCCGTCATCATGCTTATCTTACATGCATTTATTACGCCTTTATGTCTGTGTCGTTCATACTGCCTAATTAATGCCGGCGCATGCTTCGCGCCGATTCTTAGGAAAATGACCTCTCTGTGGTGGGTAGGTGGGCGTCGAGAGGAAAGAACTGTAGTAGAATTCCTTGGAATCGGCGTGCACAACGCAGCGAACTGCCGACGATGCTGACGGAAAGGAGACTTGGCGAAACCATCGTATCGACCTTTTGCATGGCGGCGGAACAAGCGGCGTGCTTCGCCCTGTGCGCCACGTGGACCGACACCGGTGGGCGGGCGTGCTCGCCCACGCCCGCCGAACCGCCACGTGGGCTTGGCGCGGGCGGCGGCGTGATCGCCACTGCCGCCCAGCGCCCGTGGACCGACACCGGTGGGCGGCGTGCTCGCCACGCCCGCCGAACGCCACGTGAAATTTGGGCGCGAGCGGCGGCGTGATCGCCCACTGCTGCGCCCAGCGCCCGTGGACCGGCGTCTATGAGGCGGGGTGTAAACACCCACCCGTTTGCTAGGCGCCCGTAGGCCACGCGCGCTTTTGTGCGGCGAAGAAGGCCTACTGGCGTAAAATACGCCGACACCCCTCAACCAAACATAGCCTGGAGACGGTTATTGATTGGAGCTAAATTGGTGGCGTGGAATGATTTGCTTTCACGAATCGCCAATTTTCATCTAACGCAGGGTGATGATGAATTTCGCTGGAATTTGTGTCAATCTGGACAATTCTCAGTGAAGTCTCATTATTTGGCGTTGATCAAATGTGATGTTCCTAATTTAAATTTGCGTTTGTGGAAGTTAAAAGCTCCACTAAAAATAAAAGTGTTTTTGTGGTATCTTATAAGAGGGGTTCTTCTGACCAAGGACAATCTGGCAAAACGTAATTGGCAGGGTAGTAAAACATATTGTTTTTGTCACGAAATGGAGACAATTAGACATTTGTTCTTTCACTGTTGTTTTGCTCGTTTGGTTTGGGGTTCTTTTTATCTAGCTTTTGGCATTCGCAGACCTTTTAGTGTTGCTAATACGTTTGGGAGCTGGCTTGATTCTTTTGAGAGAACCCTTAAAAATTTGGTGTTGCTAGGAGCTGCAACAATTTGTTGGTCCCTTTGGTTAAATAGGAATGCTATAGTCTTTGAAAGAAAATCAAACTCATCCCCTTTGCAGGTTATTTTTGCTACCTCCCACTGGCTGCGTACATGGGCTGTGCTGCAGAAGCCGGTCTTGCGAACTATTTTGGTGGAGGCGTCGCAACGGTTGGTGCAGGTGGCCATGGCTTTTTTCTCCCAGGCTGCTGGATGGCGGTCTAGTCTTCGGATTGAGAGTAGCTAGAGTCTTCGGATTGAGAGTAGCTGTGTGCTTCTTGTTAAGCAGAGGCCGGGAGGAGTTTCAAGGACTTGTATCGCCTCGATGTAATGTTCTTGAAATTAATAAATACTTCCTTTATCAAAAAAAAAAAACAAATAGCTGACGATGAATAGTGGTCATGGGCCGGAGTTGTTTGGGTTGTGTTACGTGCTGATCCAGACCCTAGAGAGCTAGAGAGAACTCTGTCTAGAATACATATAGAAAAAATAATACACAAAAAAAATATGACGATGCTACAACTACTTAGCGCATGCTTTTTGCCTTCTGTTTTCTCATGTTATTTAACGTTACAAGTTGGAACACTAACAAAGCACTATATTAACCGAGCAACAACCTCTTCTCGTGGCGCGCATGTCACGCGTGAACAAATTCTAATCAGCTAACCGAACACTAATCTGTCTCCCCAGGTGCACTACTAACTAGGTAGAATCGCGCGCGATGCCGCGCCACGAAAGGAAAATCCGGTATGAGTTTTTTGCAAATCGAATTTGCGAAACTGCAGGTTTTTTTTCTTCAAAATAACCGGCGGAACGACCTATTTACGATTTCAAAATAATCTAAATCTTTTTGCAAAACCACCGATCGAAGGGACGGATGTATTTTTATTTTAGCAAAACCACCCACCGGTCAAAAATAGTCTAGAGGAAAAAAGCGAAAAATTATTAGAGATAGCAACCTTCTTTTGTTAAGCCTAATACTCTCGCGTTCATCGAGTAACAATACATATTAGCATAACCACCCACGGTGAAAAATAGACAAAAGGAAAAAGGGTGAAAAATTATTAGAGGCGACAACCTTCTTTTGTCGAGTCTAACCTCCATCGTTCACCGAGTAATAATATATGTCTAAAAAATATCAGAGATCGAAATGGAAAATCGAGTTGGGGAAAAAGTTTAGAGATAGAGCTGCACACATATCTCTAGTGATGAAAACATTTTTCGGGAAAAGCGGAGAACAACCGCGAATACAAAAACTACGGATTTTTTGGGAAGCGAAAAATAAGCCTTGACCAACGTGCGTGAATATCACAAGCGATATGGCCCTTTTGCAAAACCACCGATCGAAGGGACGGATGCATTTTTAGCAAAACCACCCATCGGTCAAAAATAGTCTAGAGGAAAAAGGCGAAAAATTATTAGAGCGGCAATCTTCTTTTATCGAGCCTAACACTATCTGCGTTCACGAGTAATAATACGTTTAAAAAATATCGAGAGATCAAGATGGAAAATCGAGTTGGGGAAAAAGTCTAGACATAGAGCTGCACACATTTCTCTGGTGCTGGAAAAAAAATTCCAGGAAAAACGTATTTTTTATGTATTTCCTTTTTAAAAGGCTGCTTGGACCCATGGGCGAATCCATGAACCGCTATAAACCTTCGACGAATATGTTTTTTTCGTTTTTTGGTTTTTATGTTTGTTAAAAAAATGGGTCGTCTGTGTTTTTTGGTGGTAAAACATTTTCCGGGTTTTTGGGTGGCGAAGCAGTTTTCGGGTTTTTGATTGGCGAAAACATTTTTCGGGTTTTTTCGTTGTGAAAACATCTTTTAAGGAAAAAGCGTAGAAAGGACACGAGCGTAAGAAGCGAGGACTGTTTGTTATTTTTTTGGACCTGTTAAGCTATCGTGAAAAATTAGAAAAGAGCTTGTTCGCGATTTGAAATTAACGGGAGGCTTTTAGTAAAATGCCGCGCCGAGGACCCAAGCGAAGAAAAAAATATCTTCGTCTAACGAGAAAATTACGAGGACCTATCCGTAATTTGAAGAAAGCGGAGAGATTTTTTACGCCAAATTAGGCGTGGCGACAATTGGACACCACTGGTTGGCGTGATTCTTCCGCGTATAAGGAGTTAAATCTAACAGAAAATTACGAGGATCTATCAGTAATTTGAAGAAAGCGGAGATTTTTTCACAAATTAGCGTGACGACTTGACACCTGGTTGGTGATTCTTCAGCGTATAAGGAGTTTACTAGGTAGATAAGCGCGCTCTGCTGCGCTGCGGTTGAATTTCGATAGTATACGCTCGGAAAAATAATAATTTTTTACTTTCACAAAACCACTCGCCGCTCAAAAATAGTCTAGAGAAAAAAGGAAAAAAATATCGAGATGACAACCTTCTTTTGTTGAGCCTAATACTATATGCGTTCATTGAGTAATAATACATGTTACTTAAAACCACCCATCGGTGAAAAATAGCCTAGAGGAAAAAGGGTGAAAAATCTTGATGAACACGTGTTTTTTGTGACAAAAACTTTTTTCCGGTTTTTGGGTGGCGTAACATTTTTCGGGTTTTTTGTTGCGTTTGTAAAAAAATGGGTCGTTAGGGCGTGTCGGCGAATCTATGGGTCGCTATAAATCTTGACGGGTTTACATTTTTTAAAAAACTTCATGATTATGACCGTTGGCAAATCCATAAGTTGCTATAAACCTTCGATGAATCTGTGTTTTTGGTGGCGAAAACATTTTTTGGGTTTTTGGGTGGCGAAAACATTTTTTCGGTTGTTTTTGTTGCGTTTGTTAAAAAAGCGGTCGTTAGGACCCGGCGAATCTACAGACCGGACGAATCCATATTTTTTTAAAAAAGCGGTTATGATCATTGGCAAATCCATAAGCTGCTATAAATCTTGATGAACTGTGTTTTTTGCGATGATGAACTGTGTTTTTTGCGATGAAAACATTTTTCCTTTTTTGGATGGCGTAAATATTTTTCGGGTTTTTTTAAAAGCGAATTCGATAGGACTTCTTGGCGAATCCACGAGTCGCTATAAATCTTGACGAATCCACATTTTTTAAAAAAACGCGGTTATGACGGTTGGCAAATCCATAAGCCGCTATAAACCTTGATAAATCTGTGTTTTTTGCGGTGAAAACATTTTTGCCGTTTTTTGTAAGCGAAAACATTTTTCGGATTTTTTGTGTGAAATATTTTTCCGGGAAAAAGCGGAGAAAGGACTGAAGGTAGAACCGGGGATCTGTTTGTTATTTTTTGGACTGTTAGCTATCACGAAAAATTAGGAAAGGGCTTATTCGCGATTGAAATTAATGTAAGGTTTTTAGTAAAAAATACGCGCCGAGGACTAAGCGAAGAAAGAAAATATTTTTTGTCTCACAAAAATTACAAAGGACCTATTTGTAATTCGGAAGGACCTATACGTAATTTCGAAGAAACGGAGGTCTTTTTTGCAAAGCAGGCTTGGGGGGCACGTGGCCATGCTGACCTCTCGCCATTCTCTTCACGTATAAAGGGTGTAACCATTATTCGACAAACTAACTACATGCATGCAATGACTCAACCAATTCTCTTCATGCAACTCAACCACAACATGAACATTTTACATGCAAACTCAGGTCAAGATTAATTTTCAACATTGTCTCTGGTAATCTGGACATACTGACTCTTACTCATTGAGACAATCGGTATCAACTATAGTTGAGACTTAGGTAAGCCGGGTAGTCTGACCAGCCAAACCGTCGTGCCGAACTGTGTGAAGCAGGCCAGCACGCCTGATCATTCTTCGTGCCAGGCAGACCAGCAGCCGCAGACGGCAAAAATCAAGGCCAGTATGGCCCAAAGGCACGTCGAGGCTTTGTCGGGCCAGGCAGGTTCGAACAAACCTTTGGAAGAACGCAGCATACTAAATATTTTTTATAAATTCATACGTTGTTCAAATGAAAAAGTTGTCTACATGAAAAAGATGTGTCTCGAAATTCTCTACAACTTTCATGTAGAATATAAATTCATATGAGCAAAGGATGACCCTGAAAAATGCAGATTATCGAGAGATGTGGCGCCGGTCCGAAACTACACAACGCACTAAATATTTTTTTTATAAATTCATATGTTGCTCAAATGGAAAATTTGTCTACATGAAAAAGATGTGCCTCGAAAGTCTCTACAAATTTCATGTAGAGTATAAATTCATATGAGCAAAAGAAGACACTGAAAAATGCAGATTACCGAGAGATGTGGCGTCGGTCCTAAACTACACAGCGCACTAAATATTTTTTTATAAATTCATACGTTGCTCAAATGGAAAGGTTGTCTACATGAAAAAGATGCGCCTCAAAATTCTCTACAACTTTCATGTAGAGTATAAATTCATATAAGTAAAAGAAGACCCTAGAAAATACAAATTACAGATTCAGACTGTGCCGGCCCGAGCACGGCCCATACAGTCAGGCCGTACCGGGTGGCCCATCGTGCCAAGTTTTTAGGCCTGGCCCGGCACGCCATTCGGGCCGTGCCAGCCTGGCCCATTTTTTTCGTGCCGGGTCATGCTTCGGCTCATTTTTTTCGTGCCGAGTTGTGCTGGCCCACTAAGGCCCGGCCCAATTCCCAGGTCTAGTATCAACTACGATTTACCTAACTCATACTCAAACAGGACAACGAACACTTCTCACCAACATCCCAGACTCATCTTTGCTGGACTCCACTTTATACAGTGAATGCATTTCCTCAGCGTTCCAGATTCATCTATCACAAACTCGACTTAGGATAGCGAACATATCCCTCAACGTCCAGCTCTGCTCGACGTTTCACCGCTTTAATTTTTTGCTGCACCACCGATCCCACCTTCGGAACATAGATTCACCTAATCTGCCGCTGCGTGTTGCACAACTCCGCTCTGATACCAATTATTAGCCAAAACCCCAAAGAGAACTCATACATAGTTTCCTCTATCTAGAATACCTATGAGGAAGAACACATATAAGAAGATGACGACACTACAACTACTTAGCGCGTGTTTTCTGTATTTTGTTTTCCCATGTTATTCAACGTTACAAGTTAGAATATAAATAGACTAAAAAAACACTATGTTAACCGAGCAACAACCTGCTCTCGTGCCACGCACGTCGCGCGTGCTTCAACAGAAGCAAACCACAATGTGAACACGCTACATGCAAACTCCAAGTTAAGATTAATTAGCTATGTGTCCGTGCGTTACAACGAAAAGTCAATTTATGATAAAAAATTTATTTGCAAAGAGCACTAACAATAGCAAAGATGGGTAATTAAAGCGCAGTAGCAAATGTGGGTAATTTTGATGAAATGACGCGGGCAAAGGTGGGTAATTAAAGCGCAGTGGCAAAGGTGGGTAATTTTGATGAAGTGACGCGGGCAAAGGTGGGTAATTAAAGCGCAGTGGCAAAGGTGGGTAATTTTGATGAAGTGACGTGGGAAGAAACTCTCACTTTATATAGTATATAATACTAGTCATGTGCCCGTGCGCTGCAACAGAAACTCAATTTGTGATAAAAAGTTTATTTGTAAAGAGCACTAATAGTGGCAAATGTGGGTAATTAAAGAGCAGTGGCAAATATGGGTAATTTTGATGAAATGGCGCGGTCAAAGGTGGGTAATTAAAGAGCAGTGGTAAAGGTGAGTAATTTTGATGAAGTAACGCAGGCAAAGATGGGTAATTAAAGAGTAGTGGCAAATGTGGATAAATTTGATGAAAAAATATGGAAAGAAACTCTCACTTTATATAGTAGAGATTTCCAACACTACGAAGTAGGCCTGTTAGCAAGCAGTGGAGAAGGCTATATAACTCTCTGGTGGCTTAAACACTGTAATTGAACAATTATTATGAATTGAGTTCAGAAATGCTTCTCATCTCTATCTTCTTCTTCTCCATGTTGCTTTCCCTTTCCGAGTTCTAGTTGCCTATCCCCAAAACTCTCCTATCGATTCCTCTTCCGATCCAGGTTCGTCACACAATCATATACGGTACACTCGACAGGGCACGCACGTACAAGAAATCTCGATCCCCTGCATTTCTTTTCTTGGCTCAAGCTCGGTGATGGACATTTCGTTGGGCGACATGGGCACGGACCTCCCCGTGGACGGCAGGGTCCCCACGAACGACTCCGAGTACGCCTCCGGCGCAGCGCTCTTCTGGATGTAGAACGCCGGCCTGGAGGGGGCTTGCAGCGACACCGTGCTGCTACTCAGCATGACGTTCACGGACGACATGGCCGGCCTGTGGGCCGGGTTCTCTTGCACGCACAGCAGCCCGACGTGGACGCACTTGACGATCTGGCTTCCCGGCACTCGCTCGCTCAGGGACCGGTCCACCATCTCCGTGATGGTTCCCATGGTCCAGTGCTCCCATATCTGCGGCAGATTAGTAGCTTGTTCAACTGCTATTACAAAGCTTAATTGGACTGGCAATGAAGTGTGGGATTTGTTGGTGCTCTCACGATGCTTAAGAGATCGGCCGATTGCTCGCTGTTGTAGGAGCCGCTGTTTCTTCTCCCCGTGACGATCTCTAGGATCAGGACGCCGAAGCTGAACACGTCTGACTTGATGGAGTAGTGCCCACGCATGGCGTATTCTGGCGCAATGTATCCACTGCAAATAAAAAACATGATCAACTTCACTGCAAGTGATACTCTTTGATGACATGTCATGGTGTTGGTGGATAAGTACAGAATGTGCTTACTATGTTCCGACAATGCGGTTCGTGACATCCTGCGATTGATCGCCTCCAAAGAGCCTCGCTAAACCGAAATCTGAAATCTTGGGGTTATAATCAGAGTCTAGTAGAACGTTGCTTGCCTTGAGGTCCCGGTGAACGATTTTCAGTTGGGAATCTTCATGGAGATACTGCAATCCTCGAGCGATCCCGTTTATTACCTTCAGCCTCCTTCCCCAGTCTAGCAAACTGCTTTTGTCGGGATCTATCATTCAAATGAGAAGCATTAGAGGCATGTATTGCTTCTGCAAGAGCTGTAGTAGTGCTAAGTTGTTAGCATGAAAGTGGAAAATGCACCAAAAAGAATGGTATCTAGGCTTCTATTGGGCATGTATTCATAGATAAGCATCTTCTCATGCTCCTCCAGGCAAACGCCGACAAGCCGGACAAGATTCTTGTGCTGAAGCTTGGCCACCAAAGCCAGCTCGTTTTTCAGCTCCCCTATCCCTTGCGCAGAGCTCCGTGAGAGCCTCTTCACTGCTATATCTTGACCATCAGGTAGGGATCCCTGCACACATGGAGATACTGATTAGTACTTGTCGAAATATATGTGTAGTTGCAAAGCCTCTGCTTTTGCTTATAGTTAAAATGCTTAATGTGTGTCAATATGATAAAGTTTATGTTACTGTTTTATTTTATACTTGCTGAGTCATGGACTCACTCTTACTTTTTTAAATGTTTTAGGTGATCATTGGAGACGACATACATGAGAAGGGATTAGCATCATTGTGTCACTTTTCACACCATCTTCATCATAATCTAGTTAGTGTTCACCTATGAATAAGATAGTGCTTAACTTTATTTAGATGATGGAATCACTTAGTCGCATTAGGGATATTTGAACCTAGTCTGTTGTAATTGATTAGTAGAGAAGTATATATGGTCAGTTATTATATTGTTTAATTAATATTGTCCTTTGTATCCAAGCTCAAAGGCATGGGCGTGCTTGTGTGCGTGGTTCCAAGTTTTTTTTGTTATTAATGGTCTAGAATCGGTATTACTTGTTTAGGTAGCATGCTAAAAATATTCTTTAAAATGCATATCTAGCTAGTGGTATTTTCAGTGCTATGTAACTTGAGTTTGTTTGTGGCTTCTAGTTATATCTAGAAACTATCCTTTAGTGCTTGTTTAGTGATTAAATGTTTAATAATGTGTTGCTGAAATTTATGTGTAAAATGGTTAAGACATAGCAATATAGTAAGATATTGTGACATTCAGGGTACATGAGATGCTAGGGTAATAACTAACAGCAAGCACTTCCATGCTACTGTACCATTTCCTTCTTACATATTATCATATGGCCATACGCATGTAAGGTGCTTCGTCTTCATTCGATGGTCTCATTCAGAGAAATATCTTGTTCGATCGAGTTGAGTTGGCGTTGCCGCCTATGCTGCCAAGGACCATCATTTTTTATAGAGAAATAGATGATTTGCCTTATTTTTTCTTTGCTATATATTGATTATTTGTTCCCTAATATCTCACTGATATGCAAGTGCTAGGACCATATATCTCTCACATGTAGGGCAAATGATCAATTACACTCGAAAAAACAGGGCAAATCATCAAATCTCCTATTATGAAGGGTTTATTTGGATGGATACCACACGCCAGCAAACCTAGAAAAGTGATAAAGTGTGGTTTGTTATTTTCTTTTTTGGCTAACAAATTGATAGCTATACCTTGCGCAAGTTTTAACATAAGGACGAATATATGTCAGGTAGAGTGTGAGGCTAATAAATTGCGAGCAGATATTCGAATTTTAAGGTTATTCAATTCATCTAATATTGAATTTCTTTGCCTTTGATTGAGCGGGGCAAGTGGTTTGCCCTATTTTCTTTTCTTCTTCTGGTGGCTTGTGTTGTTTGTGTGGAACTTGATTTCCGCTCGAGGTAAAATCTAGCTCATAGGGAGATTTTACTAGCAGGCTAAATGAAGTCAGCTTAACACAATAAAGCATACCAATCCTCATATCAGAAACTTAATGTTGACTACAGATATTTCAAATTTCCTTTACTTGTAACTTGTAAGGGTTGTGAGCACACTTTTGGCAACGTATTCTGTGCACACAGGCCCTCCCATGTACACACCGTGTACACCAACTAAAAAAAGTTATGAAAAATTCTGAAAAAAATTGTAGATGTACTTCATAGATGACTCTACCTATGTATAAAATTGTAGATTCAAATTCATTATATATCAAGAGTTACAAAAAAGAGAAAATTCTGACAAGTTTTAATCCTTAGAGAGTTACAGAGTTAATTAATTAATGGGTACTCAATTATTCATTTTGTCACCTCTGTCTTGTATGGTGAAGGGAACAGTGATCGACACCCTTTTCAACCTTTCGAGGAGGGTGATGCAGGTGCATCTCAATATGTTTGTGTCAATTTAGCTTAGTCCATCGAGCATACCCTCTATTTTCATTTTGGCTTTGCCACCATATGTAGGTGCGATATTGTTATGTTTGATGCTTGCACTGTTATAGCATGATTTTGAGATAGATTTACCTTGTAGGAGGTGTGACTTTTGGTTTGGCTTCAATCTCACACCATTCCGTCTCCCATGGGTAAAAAAAGCAAGTGCTTAATAGAATGATGATTTATTTAAGATGAATTGTTGCTTAAATTGAAAATTGTTTCCTTACTATTTTATATGATTTATTGTCAATCATTGTTATTGTTTATACTCATGATCTTGGTAATGATCATAAAAGATAGATAATAAATACCATAACTTGCATTGGCATTTTATGCATTATGTGGATAAGAGGTGACTTGTGTAACTCTCTAAGAGCTACTTTATGTAAGCATGAAAGATCTGCTGTGGTAGGCCCCTCCATAGGATGGAAGGGAATGAGAGAGTGCGGTATCAACGGGTGTGCACTCAGCTATACTGGTACAAGCTATATATAATGTGCATATGAGCATGTATAGAGAATGCATCGCATGAGTGAAAGAAAAGTAAATTAATTTGTTGAATTTATTTACATGTAATGTTGTCATTCTATGTTTGTAGCGACCCCCATTTTTACATAAATGCAAAAATAGAAATCTCATGTGCATACAGTACTAGTCCCTGGATCAGTAGCTAGTACGCACATTTACAACAATTGGAATCACAACCATACATTATATTAATTAAGCGGAAACTAATAAACACATAAATCTTACAACTCAGAGTATATAGCAGCAAAAGAAGCAAGGCCTTGTAGTGTGCCCATCCAAACCCGCAGGCAACTGACGAGACATAAATCCCTAGAAAAGATCGCTTCAATAAAGATCCCGCAACCTTCGACGAAAAGAAGACTTCGAAGCTTCGCTAGCTTTATACCTAAAACCACAAATTAAGTAAGGGTGAGTACTTTCGTACTCCGCAAGACTTAAGGTGGTATTTGCAAATGCATAAATGCAGGCCAAGTCAAAGGAGACTACTACAGTTAATTTGCATAAAGCAAAATTTAATTTGTAAATCAAGTTATTTGCAAACGGGATTTATAAGAGCAAGTTGATTGATAACAAATAAGTAAAGCATAAGTAACACTCACAGTCCTCCATGACGTGAGTGACGAACAACCCAAATCCTGAAATCCATCAATGTCAGCCCTTTGACATAAAACAACAGTTGCTAAAACAAGCTCATACCAAAGCCCATTTTCAGAAAGTACCAAAGTCTAGCATTGGAATGACTTCACCAAGTGCCCATGACCGCGGGCGCGGCTAATCGATTAGATTTAAACTCTGCAAAGGTGTACAACTGTACCCACAAGTCATGACCTTTTCTTTTTGCCGCATGTTTCACGCACTTTTAGCGTGTGGCGAATGTTCATGATGAAAACCTTTACATTACAGGTTAACCGCTTTTGACGGGCGTGAACCCATACTATGGCAAGAGAATCCAGAGCATAGAAATGATGGAACTCTCCCATAGTACGGCGTACACCGTTGCATTGGAAAGTAGAAACCCCTGCAAGCAGACCTAAAAAGGAATGCCTGTGCTAGCTCCCGCCTTCCATAAATGCAAAGTTAAACCAGGTAACTTAATTGGTTTAAGGCTACCCCATCCCAGCACTTGTGGTTTGCACGGATTTCTCGGATCAATAGCATCCCATTGCTCGGTCCTTAAACTGACACGGGCGATACTTCACCCTACACTACGTGCAAGACCCTTATTGCACTTCCGGCTATTGCCAATAATCACCCGCGTCAAAACCATAGTTTTATTTTGGGTTTTTAATAAAAATACCAGCAACCAATAGTGCCATTTCCAAGGTTTTCAGGAAACAATTTTGATCTGATCATTTACCTCATGGATTCTAAAGCATGGCTAGGCATGGATAATACGTGATCGCATATACCCATTATGACATTAAGTAATGCCTATCTTTAGTCTATGGTTATCAAGGTTCACATGTCCCTAATTATCAAAGAAGGTTAATGAGACAACAGGTATAACTACAGTACCACAAAATAGCATATTTACAGAAAATAAACGCATGCATGAAACCATTTGATAAATAAAAGGAAAATTAAATTCTGGGATCAATATGATCAAAGGGGTGCTTGCCTTGCTTAATTATTGCTTACGATGAAGACGAATTCATAGACGACGAAGGCGATGACGAAATCAACAATGTCGGGTTCTACATGTCGAACAAAAGGAAATAAAGCAAATTACTACTTCTAACAAGGGCAAAAAGAAAATAGATAGCAAAATAAAGAAAGATTCTTCACAAGAAACAGGGATTGCTCTTTATGAATTTATTAATTTTGTTTTACGAATTCAAGATGCAAAAATTGGTTAAATTAATAGAATTTAATCATTAGTTGCAAAGTTTATTGATTTACTATTTACAATACGATTTCGGGAAACTTTGTCACTTATGGGTTGTACTCTATTAGGATTCAGATTCAAAGCAAGATAAAATAAGAATATTTTCTTGATTATTGCAGATTAAGTCCTAAGGTTCATTTCTGGGCTATTAGTTACATAATTTACGCTTAGACGAGGTACTATATAGGCTACCGAAAAGGCTTAAACAATCACATTAAATATGAGCGAATAGTTCTTTATCATAGATTGATTTCAGCTTAGAATTTGATTTACACATGTTAGATCCACTGATTTAGGCTACAGATATCATTTCCCAGACATTTAAGAAGGTTCTGGTAATGCAAACTTCATAACTACTAATTTCCCGATTGCAATTAAAGCCCAATTATTCTTTTTACGGAATTCATGAATATGAACATTTAAGGTTATTTAACCTACAGGATTAATATGCAAACCTTAGTAAAATGAGATTATCTTTTTATAATGGAGTAGTCTACACTTTAAAGAACACTACTAAACTAGTTACACAAGTTTTAAGGTTTGGACAAGATATTATATACTTTGACGAAAAAGCTTATGTGGCAACTAAAGCTTACTATTCACGGAATCGGCCAAAAGTGAATCGCACGATTAACGATTAAGGGTTTTGAACTAGCTAGATTTAAATGGAAGGCATACTATAATTAAGATTTTTTTATAGAATATGGTAGTACAAACTTTGTAGAGCGTTACTAAACTAGTTTCATAGATTTGAGAATTTGGACGAGTTATTTTACCTACTACTGAAGTAGTCTAAATGACCATGATGAATAACGCTAAATCGGCCAGCTTCATATTGAGTTTGCGACTACATTATACAAGATCATTAATTTATTTTTCAGGCATTAGCAGGGTGCAACTCTAGAAATGTTTTAAAGTTGATTTTGCATTATTTTGCTTTTAACTGCAATAGGTTACCCATTTGATTATTGTTATAATTTACATTTCCTTATGCTAAAAGAATGAAAACTGAACCTTATTCCAAATATTTTTATGTATTTGGGTTTTTACTGTTTTCAAGAATTTAACACAAATTACTTTATCATTTTATGAGCTATCCTGCTATTATTTTTGTTAATGGTTATAATAGGGTTCACTAAAGGTTATAAAGCAAATAATATGAACTTAGTTCAAAAATTAAACATTTTTACATATTTGAGTTTATTATGATTCCAGGGCACATAAAAAAAATTATTTAATGATTTTAGGACTTATATTTTCTATGAAGGCAATAATGTCCATAATAGAGTTTATTCTTAATTTTAATTTTCATAATTGTTTAGTGACTCAAAAATTAAATGTTTTTGGATATTTAAATTCATCTTGGTCTTAGTATTATATAAATATTCATTTTATTATTTCATTACTTATTATACACAAATTCTTATTAGAAACCACATTAGCATTATAATCAAGATTTAACCTAAATAATTATTATCAGATTAAAATTCAATATTTTTACACATTTATATTTTTATTGATTTTATATGAATATAAAAATTTGTTTCAATGAATTTGAGTTAAAATTGCAAAAGATATGCAAGAATGAAATTTTAATCCAGTTAGAAATACACTCAATATTCAAAATTACGTTTCCTAAGTTTGAAGGCGGCTTTTACTGTGCTTCACCTACCTCAGATTCTGACTTCCCGGGCCTGTTGAGAGCAGAAGAATAGAGGAGCTTCTAGGAGCATGGCGGCGAAGGTAGCTCGGCGATCTTCGGCTGACAGCAGGACTCTGAGAGGACCCGAGCAGGCGCTTAGCAGTGGTGTTGATTCACGGAAGAGATCTGGGAGGGCTGCCCGAGCTCGAGGCAGCGCCCATGGTGACAGTGGGAAGATGATGAAATGGTTTGGTTCAAATTGGCACGAATTAAGCATGGAGGCGAACTAGTGATTCCATTTTACCTCTGGGTGGGGTCGGAAGCTCCTTTGGAGATCTGTGGCGACCCAAAGCCCGAAGAAAGAGGCTCATGTGGCGGCCCGATTTTGCATGAGACTAACCAAAAGTTTTGAGGGTTTTGATGCTTGAGGCTTGGTGATGCTATAAGCTTAAACGGATTTGGAAACGGTTGGCTGTGTCACAAAAATCGCGAGTGGCTTCAGGTTTCAAAGCTCACGGCCATGGCGAAAATGGGAGGGAGCTTCATGCGTTCAGGCTGGGAGAGAAAGGGAAGAAGTGAGGAGATGAGCAAGAGGTTCTCTGCGATCACTGAGGTGCAATTTATAGCCAAGGAATGCAGTGGATAAACCGGCGTTGGTTGAGCTTGCCTTGGGCGGGAGTTTTACCGGGTGCGACATGGAGTAATGGCGACGCTTAATTGCGACGACGTGGCTCCGGTACAGCGTAGAATGGCTAGAGGTCTTCGATGTCGTGAATCGGCGACTTTGGCGTAGCAGCTAGTCTGCTGAATGGGTGAAAGCGAAGGCGGCAGCAGCGAGAGAAGGCGGTGAGCTTCGCCCGCCGAGGAAAGAGAGAGGAAGGGGAGAAGGAAGAGGCGGTGGGTGACGGTGGGGATCGGGGCCACGGTCAATGAGAGGAGAGCTCCAGCACCTTTGCGTCATTAAAAGGGCCAGAACAGGACTAGGGCCCAGCTGTCGGCGAAAGATCAAGGTTTAGATATTTTGGCTGAGAAATTCTTGTCTGAGTTTGTATTAAAACAGCCATCAAATCACTGCCCAATTTATCAAGGATTTTTTTACTAAGGTCTCAAGTTAATGTACTACCTCCAGTAAAAACTTTGGGTCAAAAAGTTCTACAGGGAATTAATTAAAATTCTGACATTAGAGACTGCTTTAAATTTCCTTTTCGGATTTTGATTTTTATTTGCATGTAAATTAAGTATATTATTTTTTAAACTTTTTTTTTCAGACTTGTTTGAGCTAAGAATTCTTATGTAAAATTTTCAGCTCAAAATATTGCTCCAGTATTTTATAAAAATTCTGACATTCCATTTTGTTGATTTTTCTTGTTTCTGTATTTGAATTTTTAAATGACTTATTTGACATGATAAATTTCTAAGATTTTTACTGAGAGTAGATAATGAATTGGGGTTACTATGGTAATTTTATCAGGCTGAGATGTACAAGGGAAAATATCAGGTGCAACCAGACATGCTGGTGCAACCTTGGTGCAACCCAACTAACAAAAGTTTCAAAAAATTCTGAAAAAAATCATGGATGTACATCTTGGCTTACCCCATCTACATATAAAATTTCATGATCAAATTCATCCTGTGCTTTATTACTCTTAGCACATGATGAATTTGATCATAATATATGTAGATGGGGTGAAGTACATCCATTTTTTAAGAATTTTTGAAACTTTTGATTACACAAATGTCCTGGTTATATATTTCCTTGTTTATATGTTGGTGTGGGGATTGTTAGAAATGAGGCCCATGTGGCCCATTTATCTCTAATGCCAAAGCTACAAAAAATTAGTACCATATTGCTAGTTAAGAGAGTAAAAGCCAATTTAAAGGAGGCTCCCACCATGCCTTGTAATGAGGCATATGGAGGGTGAGGACACGGCTAAAAGTCCTGCACGCAGTGTATCTGTGTTTATGAATTACGCGTATTTCCGCGTGTTTTTCCCGCGTGACTTGTGACTTGCGGTGCCGTAGATTAAATTCCTGGCACGTATTAAATCCTTTTAATTGTCGGTTTCTCTCCATTATGGTGTCAGTTTCAATTGCCATTATGGCGTCAGTTTCAATTGAAACAGTCATTTGAATGACCTGCAATTACTAGCGTATAATGGTGCTGTAACGGTCAATTTAATTGACCGTTACTGGTGCGAGCCTATAAATTCTGGAGACATCCAGACAGATTGAGCTTTTTGTCTCTTGCGCTCGCGTTTCATCCTCTGTGATCTGTGTTGCGTCTTCGTCTGCTCTTGTTCTTCACCGACCTTCCTTTGGCGTGCCGTGAGGCAAGGAGGCGGGATCTCCAAACCGTTGCTTGGCGAGAACCTGCAGGCGGCAATCGAGGTTTCTAAGCGGCGCAAGCTACGCGACCGCTCGAGCTCTTCTTCACCTTACGGGCGTTGGGCCGCGTTCCACAGCGTCGACTACTTCCTCTCACGGTTGGTCGCTCTCTTGTTGCCTCCTTTTTCCGTCATCAAGCCCATCGTAAGAATTCTCTGTTCATCTCATACATGGCATTTCTAGATCTATTGTTCAGTAGCATGTGGTGGCTGTTGTCTTGTCTGTTGTCTTTAATCATTTTGGAAATTAGCTTAATATTCAAATCTGAAACAAAAATAATACCTAGATTTCCAACATTCCAGAAACCTGATTGCTATTATTTGTGTGATTTTGATTCAGCAATGGCTGGTGCAAGTGATGCCATGAAACCTGAGAGGTTCAATGGTCAGAACTTCCGTAGGTGGCAGACTAGAGCCAAGTTTTGGCTCATGTCTCTGGGTATGTGGTGGGTGATTTTTCCCCAATACCCGCTTACGGATGAGGAGAATCGCAGATATGAGAATCTGAATAACACCGCATTGGGCTGCATTACGACCATCTTAGCGGATCGGTTATATGATGTGTATATGAGTTACACATCCGCCCTTTGAGTTGTGGTTGGCTCTTGAACAAAAATATCAGAAGAGTGAGGTTGGTCATTTGGTTGTATACGTCTGCGAGCAACTATTCGATTTTACTATGGATGAGTCTAAATCGCTTGTTGCTCAAGCGCATGACTTTCAGCTACTAGTGGGCGAGATTGCACATTTGGGATGTGCTTTACCTGCAAAATTTGTGGCTGCGGGCATTGTGGCTAAACTTCCCCCATCTTGGAGGAATTTTGCCTTTGATGCAAACACAAGAGGAAGAGATTTCTATTGAAGATCTCATTGCTGCCCTCGATGTGGAAAAAAAAGCTAGAGCCAAAGATGCACAAAAACTTATTCTCGGGAACCAAACAATGCAAATGTGATTGAGAAGAAGGGTGGCAACAACAACAAAGGCTTGAAACCAAATAAAAATACTAGCTTCAAGAAGAAGAAGTTTGAGAAGAAAGATATGAAGAACATTACTGTTTTTGTGTGCGGAAAAAGATGGTCACATGGCTAAAGGTATGCGTTTCCGCAGAAACGAAGCAAATGAGCAAGGCAAGAAAATTGCCAGCGTGAACATAAGTGAGGAACTACTTGAGGGAGGTATGGTAATTCTCTGTTGTTTTTTCAACATGTCAATCCACCGATTGGTGGGTTGATACGGTGCAAATGTTCACGTATGTTCGACATATCTCTATTTTCTTCTTACCGAGCAGCGAGGGCTTCCTCCGTCCTAATGGGAGAACAGGTTACATGCTTTTGTGCGTGGTGTTGGTACAGTAGAAGCTGAAGCTTACTTCAGAAAGATCCGTCGCTTGAGAAGCGTGCAGCATGTGCCAACAATAAATAAGAACCTTGTCGGTGGTTCCCTATTATGTCGAGATGGTTATAAGCTAGTATTTGAGTCTAATAAAGTTGTAATGTCCAAGTTTGGAAACTTTATTGGAAAAGGTTATGAGGCGGAGGCTGTTCGCTTAAGTGTACTAGAGTCTTGTTTAAATTTAAATGTTGCTACTCAAGTTAATAATTGTGAATCAATGTTTGGCATTCTCGTTTATGTCATATTGGTTATGATACCATTGCTCGAATGTCCAGATTTGAAATAATTCCAAAATGTGATTTTGTCAAAGGATCAAAGTGCCAATCTTGCGTGCAAGCAAAACAACCTCGGAAACCCTTTAAGGGGTTAGAGGAAGAAAGGAATTTGGCACCATTAGATCTTGTCCATTCTGATCTGTGTGAGATGAATGGATTGTTGACAAGAGGAGGCAAAAGATATTTTCTAACTTTTATAGACGATGCAACACCTTATTGTTATGTGTATTTGCTAAAAACAAAGGATGAAGCTTTAAACTACTTCAAAATTTATAAGGTCGAGGTTGAGAACCAACTAGAAAAGAAAATTAAAAGGCTAAGGTCCGACCGTGGAGGAGAGTATATCTCTCAGGAATTCTCCCAATATTGTGCTGAGCATGGTATCATCCATGAAGTGACACCACCATACTCACCTCAATCTAATGGGGTGGCAGAGAGGAAAAACCGGACACTAACAGACTTGGTGAATGCCATGTTGGAGAGTGTCGGTATGCCTAAGTCATGGTGGGGGGAAGCTATCTTAACACAAACTTTGTCCTCAACGAGTAATTACTAAAAAAGTGAGATTACTCCGTATGAGGATGGAAGGAGAAAACCAAATATCAACTTTTTGCGAACATGGGGTGTTTGGCTAAAGTCAATATACCATTGCAGAAAAAGAGAAAGCTTGGACCTAAAACAATCGATTGCATTTTTCTGGGTTATGCACATAACAATACGGCCTGTAGATTTTTAGTAGTAAAATCAGATTCCCCTGAGATTATTGCTAACACAATAATGGAATCTAGAGATGCTTCTTTCTTTGAGAATATTTATCCTATGAGAGCACCGAGGATTTAATGAAAATTCTAAAACTTCGATCTTCCATCTATACAGATTACCAAATATTGTTGAACCAGCTTGTGATATCCCCGAGGAGGATAACAATATTGTCACAAATGAGGCTCCTCGCGAGAGCAAAAGACAAAGGTTGAGAAAACCTTTGGTGATGACTTTATTGTATACCTTGTGGATGATGTGCCAAAAACTCTTTCAGAGGCTTATGCATCACGATCACGAGTATTGGAAAAGAAAGGTGTCAAAATGTGAAATGGATTCCATCATGGCTAATGGAACATGGGAGATCGCCTGAACTTCCTCTGGGTGCAAACCGGTTGGATGTAAGTGGATCTTTAAAAAGAAAATGAGGCTGATGAATGTGTTGATAAGTATAAGGCAAGGCTTGTAGCCAAGGGTTATACCTAGAAAGAAGGAGAGGATTATTTTGATACTTATTCTCCTGTTGCGGATTAACCACCATTAGAGTGCTCATTGCATTAGCAACTTCCTATGGTCTACACATCCATCAAATGGATGTAAAGACAGCTTTCATTAATGGAGAGTTGGAGGAAGAAATCTATATGGAGCAACCGGATGGTTATCGATTCTTCGACAGGAAAATAAAGTGTGCAAATTATTAAAATCCTTGTATGGCTTAAAGCAAGCACCTAAACAATGGCACGAAAAGTTTGATAAAACTTTGACATCTGCTAGTTTTCTGTGAATGAGGCGGATAAATGTGTTTATTATCACTATGGTGGGGGTCAAGGAGTAATCTTGTGTTTGTATGTTGATGACATACTTATATTTGGGACCAACACTGCTATCATTGATTGGAGGTCAAGTCTTTCTTATCTAGTTGTTTTGATATGAAAGACATGGGTGAAGCAGATGTAATTCTAAATATTAAATTGATCAAAACCGAGAATGGGATTACTTTGAGTTAGTCCCATTATGCGAGAAAAATTATTGAGCCGCTTGACTTTGAGAAGCTACAAAATAGCCCCAACTCCTTATGATGCAAGTGTAAAACCCATAAAAATAATGAATTAGGGAAAGATCAATTAAGATATTCACAAATAATTGGGTCCCTTATGTATTTAGTTGGTGCAAGCGAGACGACATCTCATTTCTTTGTGAGCAAATTAAGCTTCTGTTTACATCGAATCCAGGAGATGATCATTGGGAGGCTCTTGAGAGAGTGTTAAGCTATCTAAGAGGTACTACCTCTTATGGAATTCACTATCTTTGGATACCCTCCGGTATTAGAAGGGTATAGTGATTCAAATTGGATCTCTAATGAGATGAGATCAAAGCTACTAGTGGCTATGTGTTTACATTAGCGGGTGCTGCAGTTTCATGGAGGTCATGTAAACAGACTATATTGACGCGGTCAACCATGGAAGCTGAGCTTGTAGCACTAGACACAGCCATTGTTGAGGCTAAATGGCTAAGAGAGCTTGTTGGACTTGCCATTGGTTGAGAAACCAATCCGGCGATCCTAATGTCTGCGATAACCAAAGCAGTGTTGATCAAGGTTATGAGTGCTAAGAATAATATGAAGTCCTCGGACATGTGAAACGTGAAGCTTAAATCTGTCAGAAAATTGAGATGCTCGGAGTGATAGTATCAATTATATCACATAGAGAAAAATCTGGCGGACCCTTTTACAAAGGGGCTAACAAGAAATCACGATTTCTATTGCGTCGAAGGACATGGGAATGAGGCCCATTTGAGTTACTTCACAATTGTAACCCATCCTTTTAATCGGAGATCCGTGAATTAGGTAATGGAAAAAAATAAGTTGTGGTTGTAACAAGAGAGTACACTAAATCTACCCATGTTCTAAGTACTCTCAAGCTGTATGGAAGGTGGTTTAAAACCTTAATGTATTCTAGTGTCCTAATGAGAGGAAAAAGGTATCGACCTCTGAGGATACAAAAATGAATACACCTACTTGAGCCTAAGCTGTGAGGTCGCAGTTCACGAAAGGGCATTCTCTAGAAAGCTCATGAGAAGATTAGGGAGCATGACCATTTAAGCGCTCCGTTGAGGTGAAGTTCTTTGGCAGCCTAGTATCGATTAAGATTTGGGTGAAATCTAACCACACAAAGCTGTGAATTCAAGGCTTGGTCCATTCATTAGGCTGTGGGAGGATGGATCTCGTTATTCTAGGTGAAAGTTCAACCCGTATGGGACTTACAGAAACAACGATATATTAAGCGAAGATTCAACATAGTGATCAAACTTTTGAGTCTTTATGCTAGCCCGGCATTGGTGGGGATTGTTAGAAATGAGGCCCATGTGGCCCATTTATCTCTAATGCCAAAGCTACAAAAAATTAGTACCATATTGCTAGTTAAGAGAGGAAAGCCAATTTAAAAGGAGAGCTCCCACCATGCCTTGTAATGAGGCATATGGAGGTGAGAACACAGCTAAAATCCTGCCTTGCCTTGTATATTTCGCAATTACGCGCGTATTTCAGCGTGTTTTCCAGCGTGACTTGTGACTTGCGGTCTGCAGTAGATTAAATTCATGCGTATTAAATCCTTTTAATTGTCGGTTTCTCTCCATTATGGTGTCGATTTCAATTGCCATTATGGCGTCGGTTTCAATTGAAGCGATCATTTGAATGACTGCAATTACTAGCGTATAATGGTCTTTATGCGGTCAATTTAATTGGCCGTTCTTGATCTTGAAAACTATAAGTGCAGAGCGTCGAGCCAGATTGAGCTTTTTGTCTCTTGCGCTCGCGTTTCATCCTCTGTGATCGTATTGCGTCTTCGTGCTGCTCTTGTTCTTCACAGACCTTCCTTTGGCGTGCACCGTGAGGCAAGGAGGCGGGATCTCGAACCATTGCCTTGGCGAGAACACCGCGAAGCGGCAATCGGAGTTTTACGGGCGGCGCAAGCTGCGTGACCGCTCGAGCTCTTCTTCACCTTACGGGCGTTGGGCCGCGTTCCGGCGTCGACTACTTCCTCTACGGTGGTAAGCTCTTCTGTTGCCTCCTTTTTCCGTCATCAAGCTCATCGTAAAATTCTCTGTTCATCTCATACATGGCATTTCTGGATCTATTGTTCAGTAGCATGTGGTGGCTGTTGTCTTGTCTGTTGTCTTTAATCATTTTGGAAATTAGCTTAATATTCAAATCTGAAACAAAAATAATACCTAGATTTCCAACAGTTCTGTTTGGTGGTTTCATCAAAGGTAAGTTTGTTTTTCATATGCATGTGCTCTGGGTGTTCCCAAATGCGCGGACTTGGGTGTTTTTGGGCATGTGGCTTCAAGTTTATTATTGTTCTTGTTTCGGTTATTGTTATTAGTTACATCGTAATTTCATGTGGTTATTGTTCAAATGGTGTTTAGTGGGTAAAATAGAGAAGATCTTGTTGCTGAAATTTATGTTTAAAATGATTAAAATTTAGCGAAGTATGATGAAGTGACATCTAGGGCACATGGAGTGTGCTGCCGGGGTGTTACACAAATCCATTGCGACGAGATAACCTACCTTAGCTGTGATACAGTGTGCAAATTAAATCAGTGTCTTGCAACAACAACGACATAGAATTGCTATATCTGACAGAGTTCCTCAACAGCTTGAAGTTTCCTAGAATGCCAAACCACGAGCTCAAACTGAAAGTTGGTCTCCGAGTGATTCTGCTATATACAAAGTGTAGGGCTGTGCAATGATACAAGAATGACAATCATATAGCATGGAACAAGATTCATGGAGGCACAAATAATAACGGTAAGCCATGTGGGAGACAAGGTATACATACCTTTGACAATCATGTTGCCAAGCGACACTAAATGGCCCTTCGTGTTAAAAAGAAGGCAATATCCTATATCTGTCTGCTTCGCAATGACCATCAACAAGAGTCAGGATAATCTCTAAACAAGGTTTGCATCCACCTACCCCAACAAGTTTTCTGCCATGGACAGTTGCACGTGGCTGTTTCCACAGTCACAAGAAAGGATGGACTGAAGATCTTGATCATAGACGAAGAATGCCCCATTTCAAATAAAGCCAAGAACATATATAGTACTAGGTTGGGAAGCGCGCTACGTTACACCGGACTGGTGTGCTATCTAAATTTCTATTTATTGGGAGCATGCTTAATATATAATGCTAAGAAATCTAGAACCATAGTAAGAAGAGGGTAGTAATATCTATATCCTAAATAGCACAAAGTTTAGGATAATCTTATCTTTCAAGCATATTTTTGTAGGGTACATAATAATTGAAATGAAACAGCAGAAGTAATATACTTGGTCATATGCATGTTCATATGTTTGAATGAAACGCTATAATATCGTATCAGAATGCTAAAATGCAAGGAAGCTTACACGACTGGTAGTTGCGGCCCTTGATTGGTTTATCGGCTCAATGTCAATTGTATAAGTCTATGTTTTGAGATCGTTGTATGCTTTACCCTGTGCATCTCAACAGCACGATTAAGTTTTTTTTATCACATAGAGCATGTGCAAAAATTTTCCAGCAAAGAAATAACCTATGTCAGTAATAATAATAATAGATCAACTATGTTGGATGGATGAAAAACAGGACACAATCAAATGTTATCTCATGAATGGCCAAAGATTGATAAGTGAAACAGTTTGACTATATTCTTCACATTTGGCCGTTGGACAGCAAGGCAATGGTGTATATAACATGAAGAATCAATAACACCAATAGACTGTTTAATAATATCTGCTTTGCATACGTTGGACAGTAAGGCGATGGTGTATATAACAGCAAGGAATATTATTTTGTGTAGTTAACTGTATATAAGACAATTATAGAATCTGTTTAGAAGGCAGCATCATAGCATGCATATGCAGGGAATAGTTGTAGTTTATTATCAACAAATAGTTATTTATGTAAAGAGGTTTTCAATATGCAGATGTTTTTCATTCAAAAATAATGTACAGATAATTACTAAGACTTTTATGTTGTAGCTATATATAGACTATGGACACAATAATTTGATCTAACAGCTGAAACAGAAGGTTACGCTCCATGGGGCGTGGGCAAATCATCTGGAAGCATCACGTGCAAATTCAATTGGAGAACAACTGAACATCGAAGCATCTGAAAGTGTCGATGGCCCAATACCTAAATGTTAACAGGCAATCTCATCGAATCCCTGGCATTGCATTTCAATAACATACAATTATCTAGGTAATGTTATCGTAAAGAGAAATCATACAAATATTAATCTTTGCAAGATCTTGGAGGAGAGGAGGCGGACGGAGGCAGCATCGTGACATCTCTATTTTGTTGATGGTTGGGAGGCCACACTCTACACAAAGCATAGACACTACTAAGTACAACAACTGAAAAATGTAGAACTAAGCTGGTAGAATGAAGAGCAACATTGACGAATACTCATACCATGGATACCCCCAGCGGCCCGGGACGACGAATGGGCTGCCCCAAGCCCAGCTCGGCGAAGGCCCATTTGAACCGTGAAGAACACTCGTCGACCAAACCAACCCGGGGATGTCGGCCCCGCCATAGGTTAAGAGCCCGCGGTCAGGCCCCATCCATACGGTCGGGCGTCCATAGCTCCGACCCCTACCATGAGACTCAGGCCAAGCCAGCGCAATCTCGCGGTCGGCGCCCAGACCATCACCGGTTAACCTCGAGTTGGCCACCTGCCCCACGGACACGATGGCTCAAAGTGACCGTGCGGGAGCAGGTGCCTCCTTCCTAAGGTGGCAAGGAGGCTGCCGAAGTCAGCGCCCGATCTCATCACCGGTCATGCGGTGGGAGGATCGCTCCTTCGAGAAACGCGCCGAGCCGGCGCTTCTGGCGTCGGCACTGGCGAGCTCGCAGAGGCTAGATGCGCCACTTCCCGATAAAGCAGAAAACCACGCCACTCGACGTGTCTACCGACCCAGCATGGGGTGAGCAGACATCGGTCAGTCACCAGGACCGAAGACTAGGACTCCCAGACGTAGGACACCCCATCCTTTCTTTTCCAAATCCCCATGTAACCTGCCCCCTTCGTCTATATAAAGGGAGACAAGACCCTTAGGGAAAGGGCAACTTTTGACGGCTTCACGAACAAGCATTTCTTACTTCTCCCACTCGTACGAGGCGCTCAAGGCCAGTCCTTAGTCCTCGCTTGTAACAACTGCGCGATCCTCTGCACCAGTATCTGAGAACCACCACCTGGCTGGAAGTAAGGACATTCGGCCCGAACGGTATACATCTTAGGCTCCTGAGTCGAGCCATTTGAGAGAGGGCGTCGACCTTGACTAAAAATTCACTTGCGATATTCAAAACACCGGCGGTTAGCGCGCCCGGTAAAAGTCTTCAGCGCGTCATCTTCGTCATCTCGATTCCCATTCACTTCTGGATGGCTTCCTTCACCATGACAGCGCATTAGCGTCGAGGCTGAATCGCTTGGGGGCCCTCGACCGTCGCCACTCGGTGGGAGCTCGTGCTCATCCCCGCTTGCCTCTCGAGACGAGGCATCCGCCGGAGCACGGAACTCCATACCAACACCCTGGCAACCTCGGCTCGAGGCCCCCGGACCCGTCCATGCTGCACCATCTCTGGCGGCGGCCTGTGAGCTCAAGTGGGCGGCGACTCCACCCCGTGAAGCTCGCACCTCGTGGCAATGACGGCTATCTGCGGCCTCGTCCATGACATCTTGGAGGACTCCTCCGGCCATGACTCGGCTCAGCGTGGAGCGCATTGCGGACGGACCGCACTCCCGCGAATGCCACATGGCGGGCGTGACAGACCCGAAAGCCACCCCTGCAAGTCCACGGGCTATCCTCGGCGCCTTGCCAGGCGTGGGAGGCAGAATATCGATCTTGAACACGCCGAGTGCCTCCCAGGCTCGCCCTTGAGCTCCAGCAAGCGGCCGATGAGTGGAGGCTCGAAGGGCAGGCTCGACAAACTCGAGCCGACACAGGCGAGTCGACCAAGCCCCCACTGCATCTGGCGGCCTCGTCGGGGTACATCGGCAATTTGGCGAGGGTCAGAAGCGGACCTTCGTTCTTCCCCATAAGCGGAATGTAAATCGTAGCACGCAATCTTGCTCGCGGCATCCCGGCCGGAGGATCTGGAAGCCAAGGCTACGTGCAAAACCTCCAGGGGTAGTGGAGCGTCTTTGCCGTGCGGCTGTGCACGAACTCGGCTCCCACCACTCGGCGCCTTCTCGGGCCGTCATCGGTAGTCCGCGCATAAGCGGCGTCGTAGCCAGCGGCCCGACCTCACGCGCAGTGCGCGGCGCTGAGCAACAACCTAGCGTCCGCGCCACTCTCGGCGCGGAAAAAGCGATGGATGGCGGCCCAATCACGGGTTGTCGGCGGCGATCGTGTAGCGCCGACCCGCGAGCCCGATGGCGGGCCGCAGGTGTTCTATGGGAGATCGCGCGGACTTCCTGCGATTTTGAGCACCGGTCAAGCATAACCAAGTACCTTTGGCAATGAACCCGGTACGGTTGGAAGACTACCGGCTCGCATGCGAGGCGGGTGAACTCTTGATGATCTCTTCATCATCCGATTACCTCCCATCTACCTCGCGGACTTAGCTCGAGCTGGCTCGTGTGCTGCCCTTGAGGACCATCAGCCGGCCGACTTGAAGAACCTCTTCGCCGGTAATTTTAGGGCACATACAAGCACCACGAGAACTCACAGGGACTGAAGGCTGCAAGCGGCCGGGGAGATCTCTCGGGACTACATCGGTGTTTCTCCCAGCGATTAGCGAACTCCTCGACATCAAGTGACACCGGCGTCATTGGGGCGTTCATCTCTGCACCACGTGCGAGCCTTGAGTGCACAAGGTGGGCTGCATCAAGCCCGAGAACCACCAAGAGATCTTGAACATCGCGACCAACCGCCTCTGGCGAAAGGATATGGGGCCATCTTCGAAGGAAGGCCCGGTAGTCGGCGCCCAGCAGTGCCCCCTCCGACAGCTCGATAAATGGCGTGGCGAGGAAGCAAGACGCGAGCCACTTAGTGTGACATGAACCGACCACTACCAAGCGGCGGGGCCCGGCGCCGACCGCCGAAGGTGATGGGCGGCCCGTGCCCAAACCACGGGTACCCCGTCAAACACAAATACCGGACTGCGAAGTCTTAGGCGCTTCATCTCCGGGACCCCGTCATCGCGGGGTAAGGGAAAAAGCGGGACTCATTTGTCGGATCTTAGGAAAAAAAGCGGACGTCGAGTTCCCGAGAACCCGGTGCCTCATGATCTTCAGCGGGCAGGCGTGCTCGCCGACAAGCGGCAGCTCAAGCTCGCCTTCATGAGGTCCCCAGTGGCTCCGCCGTGCCCAAATACCTCCGGTGGTCGGAGTCCCTATCACCTTGATCGGACCGACCATCCCAACCACATTCCTCGGTAGGGAGATATCACAGTGCGTCGACCCCATCGTGGGGCCAGCGCTGACTAAGGTGCTCGCAGACGGCAGCGATGGCCTCAACATCTGTATGTTGAGACCCTCGGCGCCATGGGGTCCCTCACTCGAGTCTCCGTGCGAGCAAGGTGCCCTTCAAAGCGTCGTCCGGGCCAATAGGCCCATCCGCTCGAGGCGGTCGACTGCCGTCATCTTCGAGGCTCGGACAACTTCATGCGAAACCCTCACCTTCGAGGTTGTGGGTTTCCCGGCTCCTACCATGCCATCTTAGGGGAGGCGCTCGCCAAGTTCATGGCGGTCCCCAACTACACCTACCTCAAGCTGAAGATCTTGGGGCGCGGGAGTGATCACCGTGGCCTCATCTTTTAGCTACGCCTACAAGCTATGACAGCGATTCTGCGAGTTAGTGTCGGCGGTCATCGCATCTGCCGAGCTCTATAACCTCGGGAGAAACCTCCGAAGTCCGCCCGACTCCGCCAAGTCGGGGCGGGTTCCTTCAAGTCCGTCGAGGACCACGAAGAAGGTCGTGATCGACCCGAGACCCGACCAAGACCTTGCGGGTCGAACCGCGCTCCCCGCCAAATAGGAAAAAGCGCTTCAACTTCCTCTGCATGTCGAGGCGTCTTCGCATGGAAGCCCTCAGGCATGCCGGGAATCCCAAGGGAAGTCTCAGAGCACTCCTTGAACATTCGACCAGGCTCAAGGCGGGCATGCTTGCCTTTCGCCCGCTTCGGCGAGGAAAAGCGCCAAGATCATAGGGAGAGATTGCCAAACTTTTGGCGCGGGGTTTGTAAAGAGGTTCGCCACAGTGGTACGTAACTGTCCTTGTAAAAAGCGGGCAATTGAGAATGTGTGTTGACTACATGAGCTGAATAAGGTATGTCCCAAGGACGTTCCGTTGCCTCGCATCGACCAAGTCATCGACTCCACGCGAAGTGCGAATGCTGTCGCTACGGATGCCTACTCGGGCTACCACGAGATAGCGATGAAGGAATCCGACTAGCTCGCGACTTCCTTCATCACTCCGTTCAGCTCGTTACTTCGCGTAACTTGATGCCATTGATGCGAAGCGGGTGCTACATACCAGTGATGTATGCAAACGATGCTTTAACAACCAAATAAGGCATAGCCAGCGTGCGTCGTCGGCGATATCGTCGTCCAAGACTAAGAAGGCGATGATCTCGTTGCCCGACCTAGAAAACTTTTGCGAACCTTCGACGGTTTAAGTATAAAGCTCAACCCGAAGTGCATTTTTGGGGTCCCCAAGAAGCTACTTGGCTTCATCGTCTCCGGCGTAGCGCCGAAACCAATCGGGAAGATCTCCGCGATCATGAAGATGGGCCCACTCGGCAACACTGAAAGAGTCAAAAGGCGATGGGATGCCTTGCAGCCCTAAGCCGTTTTGTGTCTCGTCTCGGCGAGCGCAGAATGCCGCTCTACAAGCTGCTCAAGAAGTCCGATCAGTTCAGCTAGACGCAGGAGGCACAGGAAGCCCTCAATCGATTGAAGGTGTTCCTAACCTCACCTTGATCTTAGCCACCGGCGCCGGAAGGCCAGCGCTCCTCTACGCCATTTGCCATGACCAGTCGTCGGTAGCGGCACTAATGGCCGAAGCGAGGAAGAAGGCCATGTGCTTAAGGTCGCGGCGGCCGGTCTACTTCATCGATGAAGTACTCTCGAGTCCAAGACTCGGTACCCGCAGTGCAGAAATTGCTCTATCACGGTGCTCATCACCGAAGAGGAGTTGGTCTATTACTTGACCCGGCATCCGTCTACGTGGTGACCTCCTCGCCAGCTTGGTGAAATCATCCACCTGGCTTGACTCTTGGGAAGAATAGCCAAGTGGGCTTCTCGAGCTCAATAGCCATGACATATCATGCATCCCTGGGACAGCGATCAAGTCGCGGTCTTGTAGCCAATTTTGTTCTTTGAGTGGACCAAATCCCGGTATGCGGGTGCTCAAAGACCACAATCTTGGATGATGTACTTCGATGGGTCCTATACCAAAAGCAGGCGGGTCTTTGGAGTCGTCATTATTTCACGCTCGAGAACAAGCTCGATGCGCCATCCGACTACTCTTCGGCGCAACCAACAACGTTGCGAGTCTGAAAGCCCAAATCAACAGATCTCCGGATCACTATCGACCTCGGTCGGCGCCCGACTCTCGTACATAGGCAACTCCAAGCTTATGTCGACCAAGTCATGAAGGCCACACGGGCCTCGTGATGCCGCATGGCGACCTCTCTGCTTGGAAGTCGCAAGCTCAAGGGAAAGATTCAAAGGTTTCAAGCTTCACCATAGCTCAGAGCCTTCTAGCGGTGAGGCCGATTACCTAACTAATCTCGCCTCCGACAAAGGACCGGTCCCGGCCGAGATCTTCGCCTGTGATCTTCGCACACCTTCCATCACGGTGGACTCGACAGCCGAGGCGAGCCGGCAGAGCCCGGCCGGTTGACGACCGCTCCGACCGTCGGGCGATGGTAGCGAGAGTCGTGCAGGTCGGACCGCGGTGTGCTGATAGTTGACTCTGACTAGAGGAAGCCCTTCATCGACCGGTTGACTGATGGATCACTCCCCGCCGACCCAATCGAGGCCCGGCGCCTCGCTTGATGGGCAAAATCCTTCGTCCTGGTCAGAGAAGACCTCTACAATAGGAGCCCCTCTAGAGTCCTCGAGGAAATGCGTGCGGCCCGACCGAGGAAATTGCTTTCGACATTCATGGCGTCTGCGGCCACGCCGCGCCCGCGGTCCCTCATAGGAAAAAGCCTTCGAAACAAAGGCTTCTCTTGGCCAGACCGTGGTAGCGGCCTTGAGCAAATCGTTCGCACTGCGAAGGGTGCCAATTCTTTGGCAGCGGAGCGCATCTTCGGCGCCAAGCCTTGGGCGATCCCCATCATGTGGCCATTCGCGGTCTGGGGACTCGATCTGGTCGGGCCCTTCAAAAAGGTGCCCGGGGGCTTTACCCACCTACTTGTCACGGTAGACAAGTTCACCAGATGAATAGAGGCCAAACCGGTCGCCACCATCACCTCGGTGCAAGCGGCCAACTTCTTCTGCGATATTGTTTATCGGTTCGGGGTCCCGAACTCCATCATCACCGATAACGGGATGCAGTTCACGGGAAAGGAATTCCTCGAGTTCTGCGACGACTTCAACATCCGCGTCGACTGGGCAGACGTGACCCATCCGCGAACCAACGGCCAAGTCGGCGTGCAAACGGCATGATCCTCCAAGGGCTCAAGCGTGAATCTTCAAGTGGCCGGAAGAAACTTCGCGGGGCGATGGGTGGCGAGCTACCCTACATTCTCCTAGAGCACTGCGGATCACACCGACCTGGTCGGAGGGTTTCGCCATTCTTCATGGTGTTTGGTGCTGAAGCTGTCTTGCCAACCGACCTGGAATATGGCGCCCCGAGACTACAAGCCTTTAACGAGGCACGGGGGCTCGACTCATAACAAGACGCCATCGACCAGCTCGACGAGGCGCGCGACGTGGCCATCTTGCGATCGGCCAAATACCAGCAAACGTTGTGACGTTACCACAGTCGTCAGATCCGCGTCCGGTCCTTCAATGTTGGCGATCTGGTCCTGCGCCAGGTTCAGTCCAACAAAGACAGGCACAAGCTTTCCCCCCCATGGGAAGGTCCCTTCACCGTTGTGGAGGTCCTCCAACCCGGCACCTTCCGATTCAAGGACGCTGATGGCAACGTCGTCTCCAACGCGTGGAACATAGAAAAGTTAAGGCGATTCTATCCCTAAAGCTATTTCTGGTCCTCGCACCTTTTTTACCCTTCCTCCGAGTTCAAGTGCTGCGTCATGACCAGCTTGTCCCCACACACCACTCGGGGCTACAGTTCACACACTCACACGGGTAGGTGACCCGGTAGCCATTGGATTCCCCTAAGCGGTAACCCTCTCGACCCCAAGTGCTTTCTGACCTCGCCCCGATGGCTCGGTTTGCTAAGTAAGTGTCAGCGGAAGAAGGAAGTGCCCATGTGGTGCGATCCATGGTTGGTTGGGAACACCTTTCCCACGCGAGCACAAGTGAACGATTCAGCACTTAAGTTCACGCTCTTTTTGCGCTTCCTTCAAAAGTGTTACACATCGACTCCACGCTTAAACAACCCTCATGGTTTTAAGGCTATGGTCGTCAGGATGTTCATTACCTGACAAGAAAGTTCAAAAGACAATCGAATCTTATGGTCGGCCCGACCGGCCAATACATTAAAATAAACTTTAGTTCGTCACAAGCTAAAGTTATTACATTGCAAAAAACAAGACATCTAACATTTTTTCTACTCGTGGTGGAGGACTCTTCGCGGCGGTATCCTGGCGGCTATCACTCGGGCACGCGGCTCGACTTGGAGCTCGAACTCGTCGATCTCCTCATCGTCCGTTCGAGTGATCCCACTTCTTCGGCGGTGTCGAGGTCGATGCTGTCATAGTGGGAGATGGTGTAGACAAGCGCCGAAGAGACCCCAAGGGCAACGCTAGCAATTCGCCACCGAGCTCTCGACGTTTGGCCACGGCTAGCTTCGGTGGCAGAGAACTTCGGACCTCGCACGGTCCTAAGCACGGTCGCAGACGTCTGGCCGACCCCTCGATTGGGTCGCCCGGCAATGGTGGCCTGCCGGATCGCTCCTCCTCGCCACCGGCAGGTTGCCATAAGCCCGTCCGCCGTGAACGCCACGTCACGCGCCTCCTCCGCCAGTCTCCGCGCCTCCACGGCGCCACTCAAATTCTTCTGCAACTCTGCAGATCGAAACCATGTCAAAAAAAGGCGCACCCGGTGAGCTGCGATCGCAAAATCGATCAAGGGGTTGGGTCGCTTACTAGCCGCGGAGTTGGTCAGAGCGCGGAGCTCCTCCTTGACCCTGGCCAGGGCCTGCTCATGTGCCTCTTGGTCGCACACGGCATCCCTTCAAAGATTCTCGACAAGGATTGCCGAGTCCTCGCCAAGTTTCTTCGCCGAGGCCAACTCCTCCCGAGCGGCGTCCCGCTCGGTGCGTAGTCGACTGGCGTCCCCCTGGGCCAAGTCGCGCTCACCCTGGAGGCGAGTCACCTCCGACCACGCGGTCTCTTCATGGCGGCAGCGATGGTCTCTGCGCTGTTGGTTTCGCCAGAGAGACTCGAAGTTTGGACACCTCGCCTCAAGGATCGGGTTTGTCCTAAGACTCGAACAAGACTTGCGCTACTTGGCCCAGCTCTCGGACGGTTTTTTTCGCTTTCTCTCGCCGCGAGCTAAGGCCTCCTGAAGTCCGCGCTAGCTCGGGGCGCAACCGTCGTGACTCCTCCTCGGCGGCCGTCCTCCGGCCGTGCAAACATCGGAGGAACTCAGACTTGTCCTCCGATCGGGCCCGCAAGTGCTGCGAAATACGAACACCCTATCAGCTTACCACAAAACTCGTTGAAAACTGCAAAAACAGGGTTTCGTTTGGCTTACCGCGCCGATCGGGTGAATTCCCCCAGTGATGGCATCTAGCACCTTGCCAGAGGACTCGAGGGCAAGGGCCAGACCCTTTCGGATCTGGTTCACCTCAGCCTTGGCTTGTTGCACGCCCTCCTGGAGGGCCTCCCACTCCCCGCGCTCCGCCTTGTCGTCCAGCGCTTGCGGAGGATCACGCGGCCTGACGATGACCGCCTCGGCGCTTGGTCAGCTTGGCCGCATGGTCCCAGGCGACAGCGGTGGGATCTCCCCGACACCCGGACCGCATGGGCAGCGGTTCTCGGCGGTAAATAAAGCTCTTCCTCTTCCCCTCCGGCCTCCGGGTGAGGCCCCGACTCATCAAGGGTTGCCAAGACCTCCTCGCGCTCAGACTCGCCCGTGAAACCCGACCCTTGTCGGCTCCACAGGCGACCCGCCAGCCCTCTGACACCTCGGCGATTGCGGCTCCGCCCGCCAGTGCCCACTCCTGCAGCTCTGACCACCGATGGCTCCTCGACCCTGCATGGCTATGAGGGCGTCGCCCTGAGGCCCTCGTGAGGCCCTTCATGCGGCCGGCGCACCGCGGGCACCCAGTGTGGGTCTTGCACACGATTTATCGGTTGGAAACTACTCGAACAAATTCTAATACAATGCAACTCGGGTTAAGAGGACACTTACGCTACGAAGTGGGTGCTGCAACCGCGCCTTCCGTTAGCCCTCCTTATGAGGCGAAGTCACCCTCCGCTTCCTCGGGGCGCCCGCCGGGTGCCTCCACTTGGGGCTTAGCGATGGCGGGCGCATGGCAGCCTCGTCGAACCCGCCTACCGGCGTTCAAGTCGATCCGGCGGTATGGGTCGCCAGTGCCGTCGTCGCTGCTATCACTCGTGGTCGACCGGACGGTCAGTATCAGCGGTCATGTTTGAGACACCTCCTGCGCCCTCGGCCAAGGCTTGCAGCGCTCTGCTTCTTCTCGCCTTCCTCTTCCTCCTCTTCTCCTCCTTCCGCCTCTTCGGCGGATTCATGCTTCTGACGGCCTTGCCTTGACCATAACCCTCAACTCTTTCTCCCCTGTCAGCAATGCCCGGGAGACCGTCCCGGCCAGACCCTGGCAAACGCAGAGACACTAGTCAGACCAAATACTAAGGGTTGAGGGAGAAAGAAAAGAAAAGGAAGAGAATTGCTCAGGTTACCAGATCCGGGGGATTGCGCGCCGAGAATGGCTCGGGGTGGCCACCAGCCGCCTCGGTGGCACTACCGCCCGAGACGACGGACACCCGAGCCCTGACCTTCGACGCGGGGAGCTCCGACTACGCCATTCTCATGGGGTTGGACACCCCTTCGTTCTGAAACATGGGGCGCGCCCTATCCATGAGGCGTTGAACGCACATCTTCATGAACACACGCACAACGACGTCACCGGTCAGGCCTCGGTCCTTCTGGACCTTGATTCGATCGATGATCGCATCCACCTTGTTCTTCTCCTTTCGGTCGGCGCCCCAAGTCCACTCAGGCCCCGCCTCGGGAAGCCGGTCGGTGAAAGCTGGGGCGCTGCTTCCCAAGTTCCGAGCATAAAACCACTCGGAGTGGCACCCCCGGTTCGATGATGGTAGCTTCACTTCGATGTAGTCCGCTGCACAGCCGCTGCGCAGCTGGAAGGCCACGCCGCCGATGGGCACCGAGGTATCCGTCAGCTTGTCCTTCCTCAGCCGTGCATGGAAGAAGTGCCTCCTAAGCGCCCAGTGGGGCTCGATCTCCAAGAATGCCTCGCACAGCGTGATGAAGATCGCTATGTGGAGCACGCCGTTGGGGTTGAGGTGATGCACCTCTGCCTTGTAGTTGTGCAGCAGCCCGCGGACGAAGGGATGGAGCGGGAGCCCAAACCCGCGCTCGTAGAATGAGGCGGGCACGACGATCTCGTCGTCTTCCGGCGTGGGGGTTGCAACCCCCGTCAGCACCCTCCACCTCGAGACGTCTCGCGGAGGGAGGAACCCCTTCTTCTCCAAGCCATGCGCGTGGCTGGGCTGGGCGGAGCACTCCGGCCACGACATCTCCGGAGATGAGAGCAGCGAAAAGGTGGGAGAAGAGGAAGGTGAGGAACTCTTTTTTATGGCTCCTTTGCTCTCTTTTTTCTCTCAGGCGAAAGCAAGGAGGCAGGAAAGCAAAGGCAAAATTGCTTCTCAAGGCCAAATACCAATTTATAGGAGCTAAAATGGCGCTTATTTAACAGCGCTAGCCGAATGCAGACACCACTCGGGCGACGCGCCCGACGCCTGCGTCTCTTCCACCGCCACACTGGGTCACGGTATGACACAACAGCTTCAATCCCCACTACGATTAAATCGACAGACAATGGAGGCGCAAGGACACCGTGTCGAGCAAAGACACACCCGCGACCCTTCGGCTTCCGCCTGGCCGGGTCGACCGCCTGTAACAGTATGAAAGGCCCATGGAGCCCACAATGCCTTGAGGTGACAAAAGGGCTCAATAGCTCACGCCCGGGGCCCAGTCTAGCACTGTGAGTTCCAAAGGCCTGATCCACCAAGTGGATTCAGGGCCACCCCAGCAGAAAATTGAGCAAGGGGCGAGGACAAGGCGAGCCCCCAGTGGGCCTCTAGTTGGGTCGGCTGACGACCCAATCGCCTTAACTCGTGTCTGAGACCACACTTCACACTCTCCCGCGGAGCCCATCGAAGGGTGGCAACCAGCTGCGCTCCGGGTCGGCGGACGACCCGGGGTCCAATACGGGATCGAGTAAAGAAAGGTTTCTCACGGGTCGCCCCCAGCGGGCCATACGCCCTCGACAGGATCGTCCGCTCGGAAAGATCCCCCTTCGGAGGGATTTCCAGGTCCCACTCGGATTACCCGTTATTAGCTCCACGAGCACGGTGTTCAAACCAACATGGTAAACACGCGTTCGCTCACCCTCTCCAGGTCCCACACCTGCAGACGGGGCGTACACGTGGGACAGACAGCGATCACTCCTCCCGCAGATAGCCTCGCCAGATGAGGACTCGGGACGGATGCCCTCTGCCTAGCTCCAGCGTTAAACTAGCCTTATAAACGCGTCGAGCTACAACGTAAAACTAGCACTCGGACACCAGAACTATGCTAAAGGCATCTGGACGTCCGCGCCGACCAAGGCAACATCGAGCTACGACGTAAAACTAGCACTCGGACACCAGAACCACGCCTAAGGCATCTGGGCGTCCGCGCCGACCAAGGCGACGTCGAGCTATGACATAAAACCAGCACTCGGACACCAGGACCACACTTAAGGGATCTGGGCGTCCGTGTCGACCAAGGCGATGTCGAGCTACGACGTAAAACCAGCACCCGGACACTAGAACCATGCCTAAGGCATCTGGGCGTCCGTGCTGACCAAGGCAATGTTGAGCTACGACGTAAAACTAGCACTTGGACACCAGAACCACGCCTAAGGCATCTGGACGTCCGTGCCGACCAAGGCACGTTGACCTACGACGTAAAACTAGCAGTCGGACGCCAGAACCTCGCCTAAGGTGTCTGAGCGCCCGCACCGACCAAAGCGGCGTCGAGCCGGATCCCTCCGACCAAGTCGGTCGGGCTTTGCCAGCAAAAGTAAATCCCTCGACCAGCTCTCCGACCCTCTCGGGAGCTACACCCACTGGTGCCATCGGGCACACTTGGCCGAAACCGCCGACCAAGTTCGGCCGAGGCTCTGCCGACCAATCACGATCACCCGATCCGCTCGGGCTCAGAACCGACTAGGTCTGCCTGCAAGCGCCAAGTCGGACTTCGCTGACCAAGTCGGATGAGCGCACCCGGACGAGCGGCCGACCAAGTCCGCTTGCTACACTCGGTAGGATTTTGCCGACCAAGGCAAAACCCCCGACCGATTCTGACGAACTCGCTCGGGGGCTACTGACGAATACTCATACCATGGATACACCCAGCGGCCCGGGACAATGAATGGGCTGCTCCAAGCCCAGCTCTGGCCGAAGGCCCCGCTGGGCCGCGAAGGACACTCGTCCCCGACCAAACCGACCAGGGGGCTGTCCGACCCCCGCCATAGGTCAGGAGCCCCACAGGCTCCGACCCCCGCCATTGGTCAGGAGCCCCGCATGCTCCGACCCCCGCCATAGGTCGGACGTCCCGCAAGCTCCGACCCCTGCCATGGGACTCCGACCAAGCCAACACAATCTCCACCAGGGGTCAGCCGCCAGACCATCACCGGTCAACCTCGAGTTGGCCACCTGCCCCACGGACACGACGGCTCAAAGTGATCGTGCGGGGGCAGGTGGCTCCTTCCCAAGGTGGCAAGGAGGCTACTGAAGTCAAGCGCCAGTCTCATCACCCGGTCATGCACAGTGGGAGGATGCGCTCCTTCCCGAGGCAACGCCAGAGCCAGGCGCTACGACGTCAGCACCTGGCGAGCTCGCAGAGGGTAGGTGCGCCACTTCCCGGCGAAGCAGAAAACCACGCCACTCGACGTGTCTACCGACCCAGCATGGGATGAGCAGACACCGGTCAGTCGCCAAGATCGAAGACCAGGACTCCCAAGCGTAGGACACCCCATCCTTTCTTTTCCAAATTCCCATGTAACCTGTCCCCTCCGTCTATATAAAGGGAGGCAGGACCCTCAGGGAAAGGGCGACTTTTGACGGCTTCACGAACAAGCATTTCTTACTTCTCCCACTCGTACGAGGTGCTCAAGGCCAGTCCTTAGTCCTCGCTTGTAACGCCGCGCAATCCTCTACGCCCAGAGTAATACAGAACCACCACACGAACTAGAAGTAGGGACATTCGACCCGAACCAGTATACATCTTGGGCTCCCTGAGTCAGGCCATTCGAGCAGAGGGAGCGCGCGACCCCTTGACTAAAAATTCACTTGCCGGTATTCGAAACACCGACAAACGTATTTATGTATATACCAAGCAAAAATAGTCGTCCAAAGGCAGGTGAAACGTCATGATGATAGCAAGTAAGAAACACTGGACAACAGTTAATGCGATAACCAATCTGAACAGGTATAGCTAAACGAGTCATTTTTACATGTAAATAGTTCAATCTTATAAAATCTGCATCAAGAAGAAAGTCAAGGTTTTTTTGCAACTAACTAAAACCAATGGCGCTTAAACTTATAGATCTTGTATTACAGAGGAGGCGTATCTTGGCAGCATGGAATACAAAAAAAAACAAAAACACAAGAGACAAACACGAAAAAATATCTACCTTTTCATTCTTTGACCAGAACCATTCAACCTCTCAGAGGATGGCATGGGCCTTCGTGGTAGTGGCATGAGCAATGATTTGTGTACAAACATCTGGCTGTCGCTCAGTAAACAATTTGCCATCTTAATGTTAGATATCTAACACACACACACACACACACAGAGACAGAGAGAGTAATCTTAAGTCAGGAATTGAACTCACTCAAATCAAACTTCAATTAAGTAAGCTACTTTGACTAATAAGAGGTCCAAACCAGCAATGCAAATACTTGCTATCACTAATCATGAACCATCTGAAGACCATGATTTTTTATGACAAACGTCAACAAGCTGCATCACATTACATGATTACATCAACCATAACTATGAAGGACACAGTTCACCCAAGAATCGAACTTCAAGCGGCGCAAAGATCTTGTGTTGTGATAGGCCATATCCCATATGAATATTATGCAATTGTGATCCACATAAAATATGAGTAAAGTTTGGGTCTTGCCACACTTGCTCAAGACACAAACACAATTCTTTTTGTAGCTAAATTTCTGATCCCAGAATAAATTTCTTGTAATGTCACCCATGCAATCCCTCCTATCCCCTTCTGTTTCTCCTGAACTCGATCTCACACTTATTCATTTAGGTTTGGAATAAAAAAATTATTCAAGCTGGACTAACTGGCCTGCCGTAGTTCCATAAAAAAAACAAAGCTACGAAGATAACTCCAGTCCTACCCAAAAAATTCCTTTTCCCCTCTCCTAAGGAAAAACACTTTTCCCTTACTAATCTTGAAACAAACAGCCACCGAAAATTAAAGAGGATAGCATAATCCAGTTGTCAAATAAAAGAATCAAGAAATGAATTACTTTTACACGAGCCAAGGTGACCTCCAGTACTCCTCAGGCTTCTCCTTTTGGGACTCCTCATTAATGTCTGTGCTCTAAAACCTCAAGAAGAAAAACAAGAAAAGGAAGGAGATAAGTCACAAGAAAAACAGCTGGAGCAAAAACTTCCCCAGAAAATGGCAGCCATTCAGAGGAAAGATTTCGGAGAAAAAGGACTGAGATTAGTGTAGCCGAAGGTCTCACCTTGGTCGAGCGAGCCTGTGCACCAGATGGGGAGCCACCTGTAGGGGAGCACAGCATCGAATGCGAGGGTGATGTCAGTTCTGGCCATTTAGGAAGGGCGATTCCCCGATAGACGGCGAAGCACAAACAAGCTTAGCTGGGGCAGCATGAGCGGCTGCGCCACACCCCGGGAGGCGGTGGGGAAGAAAGGGAGAGGCCGGGGCAGTACGGATGGCCACGGGAAAGCGGAAGGGAGGGGAGGGGGGAGATGGGAGGCGCGGTGGCGCAGCCGATCCAGTGAAACGACCACGAAGGCGCGACCAACGGACGGCGGGAATTGGCGCAGCTCCCGAGGGCGAAAGGGCGAATCGGGCGAGGCAAGACGGTTGACATGGTGGATCTGAACGGGAGAGGAGGCCATCGACCGGGTGACCTCACGCATCGCCGACAACGGGGGCGAGCTCGGGAAGGAGGGACGGAGTGACCCAAAAAAGCAGGCAGGCGGATCACGAGAACGCCGTTGCTCTGGGGAGGAAGGACGGAGTGACGAGACGGAGCGCGAGCGTGCAGACGCGAGCAATGGCAGGAGGGGAAAGTAAGGACTCGCTATCAATCGTCGTTAGCGCAACCGATGTGAAGCAACGGACGGCAACGATCCGAGCGAACAGAAACGGAGGATCTGAACGTAAAATCGAATTTTTGAAGGACATTCCTGCAAAATCGTTGACGTGGCTACGCCCAGCGCTCGGCTATCCTTGGCGCTATTATATACAGAACTAGCCAGTGCCACGCGCTACGTCGCATCGTGTGAAATTTCGTAGTACGTATTACGTGTTGTGCAAAATTCGGGAAATTCGGTTGCGATGCTGTTTCAAGCGAAATTTTGTTCGCCGGATATTTCTATAAAAAAGGGGTAACCTCGGTTTTCTTGTTTTTTTAAAAATGATCTACTAAAAGCCGTCGGTGAATCTTTGGATTGCTAGGAACTATCGGTGAATCTATATTTTTTTAAAGAAAAACGTAGAGAAATCGAAACGTATTCTTGGTTTTTTCATAATTCCCGCGTAATTTTGATTTTCTTAATTTTTTTAAAAATAGGTTGCTAGAAACTATCGGCGAATCTTTGGATTGCTAGAGCCGTCGGTGAATCTGTGTTTTTTTTAGAGAAAAACACAAAGGGACCTAAATATGTTTTCCTTTTTTTGCGTAATTCTGGTTTATTGTGTTTCTTTTTTAAAAAATAGGTCTTTAGGACCCATTGGCGAATCTGTGGACTGTTATAAACCGTTCGCGAATCCGTGGTTCCTATTTTTAAGAAGAAAACAAACCTATTTTCGTTTTTTCCGCGAATCCGCGATTCTAGCCAAACTCTGTCAAATCAGACCAACTCTCTCGATTCCGATTAGCCAATTCCGATTAGCCAAACTGTCAAATCAGACCAACTCTCTCGATTCCGATTAGCCAAACTCTGTCAAATCAGACTAGGAAATTCATTTGAGACCTTCAATTGGATAAAAAAGACTCAATCGAGCTGATCTAAAAGTTCGTAGCTTCCTGCTCCACCATGGAGAAGCAAACAAACTACCAGTGTTCCATCCAGCTCCAACATGACTAGATTTGAGAAGTACCGAGCTCAAAAAAAAAAATCTCGCTCTCTCAATCAAAACAACGTATTTGTGAAGGAAATGAGAGGAAAGTAAAGGAATTAGGTGGGGAAGGAAAAGTATATATACGAACCTTTCATTTTGGGCAACATATCCGGTGCAACCCCCCTCCGTGAAACCACCGTGCAACTGAACTAAAAAAAGTTTTGAAAAATTCTCAAAAAATTACCATATGTAGGGGAGGTGAACCTCTACAACCCTGCAAAATTTGAAGTTGAAACTCAATCGCATTTGAAAGATATGGAAAAAACAAACAGCAAAAATGAATAGTGATGAACAGTAAAAAATCACTATTCATGCTGAATTTGTCTTTTTTGTAACTGCTAGCGTAGGACGAATTTGATCATGAAATTTTATATGTAGGTGGGGTAACTTGAGATGTATATCCATGATTTTTTCCAGAATTTTTTGAAACTTTTTTTAGTTCAGTTGCACGGTGGTTTCACGGAGAGGGGTGATTGCACAGGATATTTTTCCTTCATTTTGATACCTTTGTTACATTTCCTTAAGCCTATGACAAAGTGGGCCACAATACCAGTATTCACACTAAAATGCTACATACAGTTCCCTTTATTTGCAAATAAAATAACAAAAGTGAGAAACATTATCAACACATGCAAAATAGCCTCGCTCATGCAAAAAATAAAATGTTATGTAAATTCGTTAAGGCTGTGAGATTTAAGCTAAAAAGTTCCTTTAAAAAAGAGATTAACACTACAGGAATCGACACTATTTTCGTCGGCCAAAAAAAAGCCGACGTAAATAACTGATTATTTTCGTCGGCCGGTTGAAACCGACGAAATTATAGTTATTTTCGTCGGTATCATTGACTAGGCCGATGAAAATAGTTCAGACATCGCGCCGGGATTATTTGAAATTTTTTTTTGAGTATGACATGTGGCATGACGAGGCTATTTTTGTCGGCCGAGGCCGACGAAAATAAGACACGTGGCTGGAGCAGCGATTTGCGTCGGTCCCGGCCGACGAAAATAGCCGGATACGCCGCCAAAACTCTTCGACCCGCCCCAAAACCTAGCTGCTGGCCAGCCAGCTCAATGTCATATTGAGGGGCGATTATCGATATGGCGCAAGAGGTTTATAAGGGCCAACATCTAGACCAAGGGCGAAATGAAGCGAGATATTTTTCCCTTCTGTTTCTTCGTCTTCTTCATCCGGCTCCTTCTCACGTCCACGGCATCTCCGCCGGTGACCACAGGATAGTCTTCTTCTTCCTCACGCTTGAGAGTTTCGTCTCACGCCACGGCGACTTTCGTTGACGGCCAAGGGACATGACTTCCCTCGTCGTGGCGGGCGGTGACAAGGAGTTCGCGACGAGCCAGCGTCACGGACTCACGCCACAGAGAAGCTCCTCGAGAGATGGCATCGAGGGCGCAAGAGCGAGGCTCGATACCAATTGTCATGTCCCTTGGCGCCGACGAGGGAAGTCGCCGTGGCATGAGACGAAACTCTCGGCGTGAGGAAGAAGAAGACTATCCTGCATACCGGCGGAGATGCCGTGGCGTGAGAAGGAGCCGATGAAGAAGACGAAGAAAGTGAAGGGGAAAAATATCTCGCCTATTTCGCTTCCCTGGTCTAGATGTTGGCCTTATAAACCTCTTGCGTCTCGATAATCGCGCCTGGGCCGCGACACGAAGTCCGCCGCCCATCCCCACGCCGCCGCGCCGACGCTCGTCCCGCCGCCCATCCCCACGCCGCCACCGCTCCGCTTCGCCGTTCCCCAGCGCCACCGCCATCGCGCTGCCCGACGACGCCGCCAGCAGGCAGCATCAGCTCCTAGCATCGCCTTCCACCGCCAGCGGCGGCGTGGTGGATTCGGTGGTTGCAGTGGCGGTGTGGGAGGACATGGTCGACAAGAGCTCCCCTCGCGCCGCCGCCGCCGTTTGCGCCTTCATCGCGCTTCGTGCTCGCGCGTCCAACAAGCACGGCGATCGGATGGAGTTCACCGCTACCAGAGTTCAGTGCGCGATTCGAGCTTAGCCGCTGGCTCGGTCGGTCTTCGATTCGGGTTAAGCTCCTCTTACATATGCCATGTTGCTAGGTACATGCTCGCGATTGCGGCACCTGGCGTTCACCTACTCGCTGGCCCAGGCGCTGGCACGCCCACGGATCTTGCGCTGGCGGCCGACCCTGTTTCCGCGGCGTCGGGGAGGCTTCTCGATTTCACCGGCGATCAGGTGAGCTGCTTTGAGCTGTAAGTTTGCAGCTGCATACCTTATTGTTCACTAATTATTTCATCCGATTGTTGAGAGTTCATGCAATCTCAATTCCTCAATTGGCCCAAAATCATAGATGGGAAAAGGGGGAGAATATAAAGAGGTTAATGCTGGGGATAATTTAACCTCTTAAAGCAAGAGTAGCGATTGGAGAGTAGAAATTCCAATTCCATGGTAAAGGAGGCATCGTTCCACTACCGCTAGTTGTTTCTCCCATGTTATTTGGAATCCATTCAAGCGTTTAATTACGTAATAGGCATTGTTCTGGGGATAAGCTTTCTAGTGGAGGCATCTTTGACTGTTGGAGTAGCTACATTGGTCTACGAAACACTATGTTGTTCTGCCTCCAGACACAACTACAACCCTACAACCTATACCTTTTCTTGTTTCTTTTTGGAAGAAACTAAAGAAACGATAAGTGGGCTAGTAGCTCTCAATAATGGTCAAATAAATTTGTCAATCTGTATGACAGCCCAACAACTACAATGATGGTAATGTAGTGGCTAGTATAGCATTGGCATGGGGAGATGGAAGTGGTTGGGACCAGCCATCAAAACTTGCTCGAAGTTGCATGTATGTTTCGAATTTTTAGTTTCATTGGAGCCTTAGAGGAGTACAGTACGACATATCAAAAAATTGTTCATGATGTATGTTGGATAATGATGCTTAAATGCACTGAAATGCATGTGGAATCGTGAACTTGAAATGTTTGGGGACCACATTTACTTAGCCTGACCTGGAGGATATGACTGGTTTGGACCTGTGCTACTTAATTGAGGACATTTTTTGTCAGCTTTTGTAAATAATACGACTAGTTAGCATGTTACCACTACATGTTTCTGGATTGTTTTCCATGGCTTTGGATCTCATGAAAAAAAGCTGTGAAGTTTGTATCAATGGACCCCAATATGCTAATGGTACTTAGAAGTACTTTTGCTGTTTTGCTAGAACTTGACCCTTTGTGAATTTACTTTCCCAGTGCAATTACATGATTCATTCATTCGGGAGAAGCAAAACGTATGATGTCCCTCTTCCACATGAAGGTGTTGTGCCTTACAGTGAGTGTTGTTGCTTGTTAGTAGCTTCCTCATTTGTACATAGGTTTACGTGCAGCATGTTATGGTATTCATTTCAATTCTGCGCTATCTTTAAGACTTGGACAAGATATTGCTGCTGTGATGAGAACTGCTTGTTCTGAAGATATGGAAAGTTGAGCTGTGCGCTCACTTTTATAGTTTTATTGTAGCTTGTATCAGAGACTTTTGTAGTGTCAGAATTTTATAAAATAATATTGCCAACATTGCTGACTTTGCTAAGCCAACTGAAAAAATATCCTATCCTCTGCAAGTTGGTATGTTGAGTCAATTCTGGTAAAATAAAAAGTTATTCAGTCAATTCTATGCCTGCTTTTCAGACAACATGGCCATTAGTTTACCGTTCATTCTTGTGTACTTCACATGCTTATTCTGTTGTACAGTTGTGCAGCTGCTGCTTGCACTGGAATAATTGGTCATGCTACAACATGGTTATGACACCGGTAGGCCATCGATAATTGTCTGTACATACTATAATTGTTAATTATTATGCATTGGAACATATAAGGTGATGTGGATTATATCTCATCTGAAATGTTCGATTCACTGATGGGGAAAAGATGGGCACGCAGTACATATGCAAGTGCAGTAACTCCAAATTCTGCCCTACCTTTCTTTTTCCTTACTGCAGAGTGGTAGATTGGGTTCTTGGGGGAGCAGTACTTTTAAGCATATAGATTGCAGATTTGTTTAGTTGTACAATTTCCTTCTGGGCTGCTTATAGATTAATCTGATGTTTTCAGGAGTTGCCGAGTTAGGAATAAGAGCCGTTGCATTCCACTATGCAATACTGATGAATAGTTGTTCGCGCACCTGTAATATGTTATTGGTCCCCTGCAATCTGTAGGATCATCTACCACACCACGGTGTTTCTAGCTGATTAGTCAGCAACCTCAGAGGATAAGAGCAAAATTGAAAACTAATCTAGGGGATTACAGGTGTTTGATATGGTATCTCTGGATGTTTGGATTTTGAATCTCTTTCACACTTCCTAAATGGAGAAGCCATCTGCTACCCTCTTGCTTCATTAAAAAATAGTGTAGCATGGTGGTGTATAATATACTGTTTATGTGGAGTAGTTTTTATTTGCTAAGATCCTTTTTATGTTGATAAAATTAGAATTCTTACATATGCAGCTCTTGACGAAGTTGTTCCATTTGGTGCTCCAGAGGACAGGTTCTCGATGGGAATCAGTTGTGGGATCTTATTGAAGGGCTGGAGAAAAATGATTTATTGCACTATACTCATTTATTAACAGGTGAATGACTGTTACAACTTCTTTAATTTAGAATATCCCATCCTTCACATCAAAGAGAGAGCTAGATGATTGGTCTTTACTAATATTTCATCATGATGGAAGACCATCAATCTTCTCCTTTTACTGCCAAATGCAGTGCTTTATACACAAAGTAACATGCTATTTATGGTATTCAAGTTATATCGGCTCTGTTTCCTTTTTAAATACTGTGCTACAAGTTGTCGACAAATTACGATCAGTAAATCCTGGTCTTATATATGGTATTCTTTTATAACCTTTCATTATTTGTATGGTTGATTCTTCTGATTGTGTCATGATATATGTGGCGACCCACATAATTAACCCCTGGTAACACTGTCACCTAGAGTTAATTATACGGACCTCAGCACAGTAACTAGCAAAACATCGGACATTCCGATGCTTTATTAGTTACTACACTGTATACAGAGTATTGCAGCAGAACAATAATTAGAGACGGACATAAATGGAAGCTTTAATTCACTCCATTAGCCACGCAGGCTATCTTCATACCTTAGCTTACATGGGTTCTAATACAGCCGTAATAAATCTTATAACCCCTTAACTCCTGAAAATCTGCTCCTGCACACAAACCTCCACCCTGGCCTCGTAGGATTGTCCATAGGACTCACCTTCTAAGCAAGGGGGGAGTTAAGCAAGGGTGAGTACTAGGTACTCAGCAAGCAATAATAATAATGAATGCAATAGATGCCTTTACAAGATACCCCAATCTTCCTATCCAATCCCTCTGCATCCATTCTCATCCCAAATTATCCCTTTTTGAGAAATATACTTTAGTTTAAAGGTTTGCAAGTTTTATATTTATAAAAGACTCTACTAATAGTGAGCATGCCTCTCGTAGTCTCCAATCTCAAGACGGCTTGAATTCAAGATTTTACCTCATGCAGTTTGTGCCACTTTACCCACAATGACACCCACAAGAGATGCCCCAGAACGTTTATTCTATTCCGGTATTAGTCCTCCACCCTGCACTGAGTATGGGGCTCACCTACCCTAGGTTACCCCACCTCCAGTCAGATTTGTACTCGACTAAATCGCCAAAGAAGATCAGCTTTGTACTCAAATTAAAGCGCAAGAGATCCACCCAACTTCAAATATACCGCCCCAATTCACATTTCTCAATCCGTCCCCCTAGGTCATACCGGCATTTCCCAGCACGACATACAACCTTACCCAATGTGGAGTAACTAATACCATCCTAGAACAACCTTTTCTGACCGATTTCACACAATCGTGGTTGGCACCAAATTACAGTTCATTACTCAATATTAGATTGTTATTATCTTATATGCTAGCCTATTGTAGAGGACCCCACCGGCTAACACCTTCTCATCGGCGTCCTCTACCCCACCATAATAATAATAGATACCCATGGCTCCCCTACTCGGACAAGCCATCTACTATACCGACATCATATTACCATTCCGATCATACTCAACTTATTCCCATCACCCATTCCTCCAATTCATTCTCAATACTACCAAATATCCATTCTTACACTTCCCACCCTTCAATTCATACTTTTCTTTCTAAAATATATATTTTAATGCAGTGATGAATTTAATCAGAAAACAGTAAAACATTTACAGAAATATGATCAATAGAAATGCGCTTGCCTGGAATAAAACTTGGAGGTTCGGCCTCGCTCGAATTTAAATTCAGGTCCAATGGTGGGTTCTGTTCGGGTCCTGAAAATTTAGCTATATTAATCTACTGCAATTTATTACATATGGGTAGCAATCCCAATATTCTCAACTAGCAGTTTTACTATTTTGCAAATTTTGATATCTGTTTATTTATATGCATGCTCTACTCTCTATTTATATGCATGCTCTACTCTCTATTTATATATTCTTTTTATGTCTAATGCAAATACTCATGTTAATGATGCATGTATGCAGGTATGCATTCCATTTTCCATTTCTTTTGACTGATTCCATTGCTATGCATTTGACTGAAGCTTCTGGAGACTATATTGTTTCTTGCTTCACTTGGCCAATTAGTCACGGGACTGGATATTAGTTGCCGAGTGCTATTTAGTGCTGAACATACTACTGGTTCCATTTTATTGGCTGGTTTATTTGGTTGACTACTGCTGCTAGTGCCGAGTGTTGTTTCTGGAAGTGGTCATTTGGCTGCTACTTAGTTTGTTGGGTGCTACTACTGTTTACTTGGCTATTTGGCCGACTGCTACTAATGTTCCTTGCTTGCTCAGTCACTTAGCCACTTCTCTGATGGCTGAGCCATTCGGTTCCCACTGCTACTAAATGACACTACTCCCTGGTGATTTACTCATTTCCTCACTGCACTGCCGACTGGTACTCCTTTCCTGCGCATAGTTGCTACTTTTCCTCTCTACTTCTTGGCGCATACTCCCTGCTCCCCTTCCCTGGTGATTTCTCCTGGGCTCTCCACTGCCGACTGCTACTTCTCCCCCCCCCCCATGCGCCTGATATCTGAGTTCCTTCCCTCTTCTTCTCTACTCTACTCAGCTACCCCCATGCTGAAGCACTTTAAGTGTTCTTGAGTTAACCCTAGCTCATACAAAAATGGGGGTTTTGCTTCTCTTTTGATTTATGTGGCTATTAGAGTTTGGATCTGCTGGTTCTTGTGATTATGAGGTAAGATTCACGTAAGGTCTATGATGAAGATGGGTTTGAGCGCTAGGTTGGGTGGCAAGAATGTTGATACTAGCTAGCTAGGACACTTTCTTGCGGGCTACCGGGTTCAAATCTTTTGAGACCATGTCAATGATGACTAAGGATCTGAGACTATGTTATTCTTTAGCTCTACTGCTACTTCCTTTTTGATTCTTCCTCTAATGGCAGCAATGCACTTACTGGTGGTCCTACGATCTGCTTGTTTTCTTGACTTGAAGTAGCTGGGATGGAAGTAGAGGAAGTAGAGGAAGTAGAGGAAGCAGGTTCTTGAATCAGCCTCCTCCTTCTGGCTCCCCGGTTCCCTTCTTCTCCTGTCCTTAGCCGGCTGCTTCTTGCTTCTCGAATGATCTGGATGTCCTCCTCTTCTTGCTTGGTTCAGTGATCATCTTGTTTCTTGGGTTTTCGGTTTGTGGCTAAGAAATGGGCAGCTGCACTTGTTGGCTTGCTTTTGGGAGATGAAAAAGGAAATGGCTGCTGCTACTTCTTAGCTTCGGCTAAGAATAGAGAATGAAATGGGTTGAAAATATGGCTGCCTGCTACTTTCCTCTGGCTTTCGGTTGAGAATGAGGCAATGGATGATGGACCTTTGATGCTCTCGGTTTTGGCTGGAGGAATTGTGGTAGTTTGCTGGCTTTACTGCAACGAGAACTGCACTTGTGGCTTTGGGGTTGGAAATGATTGTGGGAGATGAATCTCTGCTTTCTTTGGTTTTGAGGAATAGCAAGAGGGGCTGAACCTAGCTGGCCCTTTTGCTGGCTTTGGCCGAAAGAATGGCTGGGGCAAGTACTGACTTGGCTACAAAGATGAGTTGAGGTGCAATGCATCAACGGCTGGCTTATACTGGCCTTGCTCCCTCGATTTTGCTGCATGAAGTAAGGGGGATGAACCTACTGCCTGGGTCTTATCTCTTCACTGTGCTCTCTTTTTACCATACCATTCTTTACCATTTCACTCATTTACCCTACTACCTTTTACCACTTCATCCTTTTATTACTTCATTGATGTACTGCCAGCCAGGTATGCATGTTGTTTATATGAATGTGCACATGATGATGCAATGTTCATGCATTTGATTAATTAGCGAATGCTCATGCTTAATTAATAACTACTTTTAATACATGCTTATGCCTAATGATCACTTCCTAATGCGTAATTAGTAACTAATCATAATGCTAATGCTATGTTCATGCTTCTTAATGCATGGGTAATGGAGGGTTAAGGGGGAGGGTCCTCACAATATAATTGGTTAATATCTGTTTGCAAACATTCTGCAGTTTGTGACCCAGTTCTAGGTGATGAAGGAAAAATATATGTTCCTCAGGAGTTAATATCTGTTATTCAACAAAAGGTCATTTGACCCTTTTCAGCTTGTTTAGTTTATCTCGTATGACATCAAATGCTGGGAATTGCTTGTTCTTAGGCTTTTTAGCCTTTTAGAAGCTTTTAGTTAACACAACAATGCAAGTTTTGACTGTATGCCAGCATGTAGTGCTCTCACTTGTAAGCAAATCCGCTCCCTAGACTGAAGTGTTACTTTTTGTTATAGAACCGCATAATTATACTACACCTCCTGTAGAAGTGAGTAGAGCCAGTTCTTTACCTCGTGTTAAGAACTTGGCCTGATTATCTTGTGTTCCCTTTTTGATAATTGAGCTATGAACTGAATTATATACCATAGACCAGACTGCCAGAGTCTTGTCATTTCAAATATGTTTTTCCTAAGCTCTCAATTCTTTATGGCATGCTCATAATACTTTACACAGGTCTCGTATATTTACTCATCCTAATCTATTCATTTTCTCATCAAATTATACTTAGGTTGTCCCAGTTGCTTCAATGCAGTAACTTACATAGTAGAAAATGAAAACAATAGTGAGCTTTTAGTAGGATGAGCTCAGTTAATTTCTCTACATCTGTGCAATCTCAAAAAAAAATTCAGTAGATGGTGCTTAGAGTTTTATCTTCAATTCGGAATCAATTGGATCTGTTTGCAGTAGTTAGAATTTTCATTTGCTGAAAGGGGAATTTTTTAATATTTTTTCATATTTTTTTAAATTTTAAAATATTTTTATATTTTTTTAAAATTTAAAATATTATTTTCGTTCATTCACTGGGCCGACGAAAATAAGATTTTCATGTTTTTTTTAAAAATTTAAAATACTATTTTCGTCGGCCTAATCCAGCGAAAATAGGATTTTCATAATTTTTTTAATTTAAAATACCGAAAATAGCATTTTCATATTTTTTTTAAAAAATTTAAAATATTATTTTCGTCGGCCTGGGCCGACGAAAATAGAAAAATTACCACCGAAACAGGATTCGCCGACGTGGCTTGGCTACTGACGTGGCACAGATATTTTCGTCGGCCTTGGCCGACGAAAATAGAGCTACCAGGCCAGTAGGAGCGGGGACGGCCACTATTTTCGTCGGTCGCTCTGGCCGACAAGTATTTTCGTCGGTAACCGACGAAAATGCAACATAATTTCGTCGGCCTATTTTCGTCGGAAATCGACGAAAATAGCTATTTTTGTCGGTTTTTCTCGTATTTTCGTCGGTTTTTGGCCGACGAAAATAGTGCGGATTCCTGTAGTGTAAGAGTTAAATGAACACAACTAAATTTTACATATTACGAATTGATTTACACCAAACAAATCAACCAATGTATATTTAAATTTTATGATAGACAAATTATTAAAATTTATCTAAATAATCTAAAAGAAAGTTAAGATATAAAATGTTGTCAACTTAATAGTTATAAATGCTAGCCATGCAAATTTGCGTGGACCACTTTGATAGTTTTTGAGAATAATCTCTCTTTTGCGTGTTGATTTTCTTTTTTTTTGAACTGAAAACAGCAGGGGAAGCCCCTACTGGGATTATATTAGCCAACGAAAGCAGGAACAAAACGAACAAAAACAAAAGACAGAGCTGGTGAGAAGCCAGCCCAGCTGAAAAGCCAACCAGATTAAGCTAGTCTAGAACCCGAGGCAACCAAACCAAATCTACGATTAGCCTTAAACCTAAAAGACTGCAAGTGGATTTCAGCAAGAAACCACTCCTTCCAAGCATTAAGACCTGCTGGCCTAGACCTAAAAATCATATCGTTTCGTTGTTTTCAAATACCCCAAGAAACAATCATAAAAACATCCAAGAAGAAGGGGTCTCCTTCAGACAAGTAAGCATCACTGATCCTTTGAAAAATTCCCGCCTCTAGATCCCAAGAGATGTGCAGTGCATTCCAACAACTTATGCTAAATGGATAAGCATATAAGAGATGATCTCTTGTCTCTTCAGTGTTTAGGACGCAAAGCACACAATTATAATTATTTCGTTGGATGGGGCAATTCTTCCTCTTAAGCAAATTTCTTGTGTTAAGTCGATCTCAACACATTAGCCAGGTGAAAATTTTTAGTTTTAGAGAGCATTTAGCCTTCCAGATCCAAAGAATTAGTCTTGAGATTGAGATATAATTGAAGACCAATTTATAAAACTTGTTCGATGCATATTCCTTTGAATTCCATCTATAGTGCCATTCATCCCTGGTTTCTTTACTCAATGTTATAGAAGAAATATTTCTGTGTAGATCTTGAAGCTCTCCAAAAGCTTGTTCAGAAAGGGGCAAATGAAAATATATAGATATTCCTAGGTGATCAAGGAAGGAAGCAACGCTGGTCTTTTCATCATTGACAAAAGAAACTAGATGTTGGTATTTTGATCTCATATGCATATTATTCCACACATCATCCCAAAAAAGAGCAGTATCATCCCGTCCAATGAGACAGCGAGCAATCCCCCTGAAGTAATAAAAAAGAACTAACATCTTTCTACCAAAATGAGCCCTTCTTCACTAAAGCCTTAGGGATTTGAGTTTGATAATATGAGGACCAAATCAATTGCACCCAAGGAATTTTTTTTATTGTAAAACTTGTGCAAAAACTTAAGCAATAGGGAAATATTTTGCAGTCTCAAATTAATCACTCCCAAACCACCTTTGTTTTTAGGTATACACACCTTCTGCCATTTAACTAAAGATTTGCTTCTTCCATTCATCTCATTCTTATCCCAGTGGCAAAATTTCTTTGCTTTGTCAATTCTGTTGATTACTGCAGCAAGAACACTCAAAGTACACATTGCGTGTTGATTTTCTTGGTTGATCTTGACTTTTTGCATTGCGTAATAGTCCCGTGGATATCGTATGCGTGGTAGTCGCTTGACAACTTGTTCTAAATGCATGCAGTGCGCGCATTCATTCTACTACGGCTGATGGTTTTTCTTTGCTAATTTCTTTCTTTGTTTTGGCCCACACCAATGTTGGATACTAATCTTGACATATTTAGTTAGAGTGTGTAATTAGGAAAGTTTCAGTTTTGGAAGGTGTTGTTTTCAGTGTTGGGAGTAGTACACAGAGTATGAATGAGACTCCGAGTCGGTCTAAGTCAGATCTTCGATGGGGTATAAAGGGCTGGGTAGAGTCCTGTAACCTGTAAGTGATATAACAGAGAAAAAAGCAACATAAGTCACGAAGAAAAGCTTGGTTGCTTCGCTGTTTAATTTTTTTCGTCTGCTTGTCTTGAAACTTGAAGGTCACGGTTCGAGTCCTCCTGCCCGCATATTATTTGTGTTGAACTTTTCGGTTTTTTCTTTTGGTGTTCCAACAATTGGTATCAGAACTTAAGTTCATGATCAAAACCAGGTTCTTGATCTGTTTGCCCAAGGTGATGGCGAAGGAGAGTTCCGCTATCTCGCTGCATTATCCGATGCTCTCGAAGAGCAATTATATAGCATGGACAATTAAGATGAAGGTGTACCTGAGGGCTCAAGAATTGTGGGATACGATCGAGGATGGCAATGTCGATGAGCGCAAGGATCAGATGATTTTGGCGGCCATCTATGGAGGCATCCTGGAGGAATCCTTCTTCCCACTGGCCGAAAAGGAGACAGCCAAAGATGTGTGGGAGGCGTTGAAGACAATGCACCTTAGCGCCGATTGTGTGAAGGAGGCAAAGGTGCAGACCCTCAAAGCTGAGTTCGAGGGGCTGCGCATGACGGAGATGGAGTCGGTTGACGATTTCGCTATCCGGTTGATGACGATCGTCAACAAAATCAGAGGGCTTGACAATAAGATGTAGGAGTGCTATGTGATAAGAAAATTCCTTCGTGCAGTCCCTGACAGTTTCCTACAAATTATCTCCACCATTGAGCAGTTCAGCGACCTCAAGGTAATGACGACAGAGGAGGTGATCGGTCGTTTGAAAGCACACAAGGAACGGATTAAGAGATCCGATGGCGGTGGAGAAGAACACCTACTCTTAATGCGCGCCGAGTGGGAGGCCCAATCGTCGAGGCGTGATGATGGCTCGAAAGGCGATGGTCGACGAGGCCGCATGAATCAGAGATTTGACAAGACAAAAGTGAGGTGCTATAATTGTAATGATTATGGGCATTTCGCTTCTGAGTGCCACAAGCAGAAAAAGGCAGAAAAAACGCTCCTTGCTGACGTTCAAAGTTACGACGAACCAGTTCTACTTTGACGCGGTCTCAAGTAAGAAAGTTGAATCCAGAGTATTGAAGAGGAGTATTCGCCATCCTATTTCGAGTCCATCAAAGTGGACTCCGGAGCGTTGAAAAGGTGTGTTCGCCATCCAAAGTCAAGTCTGTCGTAGATGAGTTCAGGATGTTGAGGAGATGTGTTCTCTATTTTATGTCGAGAATATGAGTTGGGTAAATTATAGTTGCGTCCGATTGCCTCAATAAGTAAGAGAGGTATATCAAATTTAGAGGGGTGAATGTTGGATACTAATCTTGACATATTTAGTTAGAGTTTGTAATTAGGAAAGTTAAGATTTTGGAAGGGGTTGTTTTCAGAGTTGGGAGTACGACACGGAGTAAGAATAAGACTCCGAGTCGGTCTAAGTCTGGTCTTCGATGGGGTGTAAAGGGCTGGGTCAAGCCCTGTAACATGTAAGTGATATAATAGAGAAAAAAGCAATATAAATCACGAAGAAAAGCTTTTGGTTGCCTCGTTGTTTTTTTTCATGTGCTTGTCTTGGAACTTGAAGGTCACGATTCGAGTCCTCCTGGCCGCATATTATTTGTGTTGAACTTTTCGGTTTTTTCTTCTTCTTTTTTTTTTTTGATAATGGAAGAATTTTATTAATTTCAAGAGCATTACATCGAGATAATACAAGTTCTTAAAATTGCTTCCGGTCTCTGCTTAGCATGAAGCACACAGCCAACAAAGAATAAAAGGGAACCCGCACACATTAATGACCAGTTATCCGAAGACTAGACCGTCACCCATGCGCCCGGGAATAGAAGTCCGTGGCCACCGAACCAAACATTGAGTAACCACCGCCAAAGTAGCACGCACCTCCTCCTTCTGCAACACAGCCCACGTACGTAGCCAGTGGATAAGAGCAAAAATAACCTGTAAAGGAGAAGAAATGGTTTTCTTTTGAAAAACCCTATCATTCCTGCATAACCAAATAGACCAACACGTAGCTGTAGCGCCCAGAAGAACTAGGTTTCGAACGCTGCGACCAAACCCTTGTAACCAACTTCTGAACATACTGTCAACGCACGTTGGACAAGTTATTCCAAGGGCCAAATAAATTAGGGACCAAACTGAGTGGGCAAAACGGCAATCAAAGAACAAATGCCTAATTGTCTCAGGTTCATGACAAAAGCAACATATTTTGCAACCTTGCCAATTTCGCTTTGCTAGATTATCTTTAGTCAGAATCATTCCTCTCCTAAGATACCACAAAACACCTTAATTTTTAGAGGTACTTTAAGCTTCTATAATCGTTTATTTAAATTTGGCCCGTCACTTTTAATCAATGCTTGATAATGAGATTGCACAGAGAACTGACCATTTTGACACAAATTCCAGCGGAACTCATCATCATCCTGCATTAGATTATAATGTTAGCGATACGTGAAAGTAAATCAGTCCACACCACTAACTTTGGTCCAAACAGCGACCGTCTCCATGAAATGTTTGGTTGTACTGTAGAAAAAACCTCAGCAATGGTTGAAAACTTCCTCCTAACAATGTTATATAATCCAGGTTATTGATCTTTAAGAAGGCAATTTCCAATCCAAATATCCTCCCAGAACCTCACCTGCGATCCATTATTAATTTTGAAGGTACCAAAGCGAAGGAAATCTTGCTTTACCTTCATTAAACTGGACCAAAAATGTGAATCTCCTGGTTTCCACTCAACTTGCCCAAGTGGCTTGGATCCTAAATATTTGTTTCTAAGCAACTGTTGCCAGGTACCATCCGTTGTTAAAAGTTTAAACAACCATTTGCTTAGAAGAGCGATATTCTTAAGATTTAATTCATGAATCCCCAAACCTCCTTGATATTTCGGTTGACATACGATGTTCCACCTAACAAGGTGATATTTTCTCTTAAGTTCGTCCCCTTGCCAATAAAACCGAGAACGGAAATAATCTAGTTTCTTAAGAACCCCTCTAGGAATCGCAAAAAAGGACATCATATACATTGGCAGGCTGCTTAACACTGAATTTATCAATGTCAGTCTACCTCCCACCGACAGATGTTTTCCCTTCCAACCACCTAGCCTCTTTTCAAAACGTTCTTCTACCAATTTCCAATCAGAATTTCGAAGTTTTTTATAATGAATAGGAATACCTAGCTATTTGAAAGGTAAATTCCCTTGCTTACAACCAAACAATTCCATGTATTGATGTAAAGAGTTTTGGGCATCTCCAAAACAGAATAACTCGCTTTTATGAAAGTTAATTCTTAGCCCTGAGACTTGCTCAAAAGCACAAAGCAATAACTTCATGTTGTGTGCTTTTTCCAGGTCATGCTCCATAAAAAGTAAAATATCGTCAGCATATTGAAGAATAAATAGACCATCATCAACCAAATGAGAAACTACCCCTCCTACTTGCCCCTGATCCTTAGCCCTTTTAATTAAAATTGACAACATATCCGCCACAATATTAAACAGAAGAGGTGACAAAGGATCCCCCTGACGGAGGCCCTTCCTCATTTGGAAATAGTTTCCAATCTCCCCATTAACATTTACCACCACACTGCCTCCCGAAATGAAAGACTGAACCCAAGAGATCCACTGGGACGAGAAACCCTTCATTCGTAAGGCTTGAAACAGAAATGGCCATTTAACTTTATCATAAGCTTTCTCGAAATCGATTTTAAAAATAACACCACTAAGATGTTTCCGATGCAACTCATGTAAGGTTTCATGCAGTATAACAACTCCCTCAAAGATGTTTCGTCCACGCATGAAAGTTGTTTGCGTAGGACTGACAACTTTATCCACAACCAAGTTCAGTCTATTTGTAGCAACTTTTGTGAATATTTTGAAACTTACATTCAGAAGGCAAATAGGCCTGTATTGCTGTATGATATTGGCCTCTTGAACTTTTGGTAAAAGAATGATGACCCCAAAGTTCAAACTAAAAAGAGGTAAATCCCCAGCAAATAACTCCTGAAACATTGAGAAAAAATCCCCTTAATAACTTCCCAAAATCTTTGATAAAACTCAACTGGGAATCCATCTGGACCAGGAGCATTGTTATGCTCCATCTGAAAAATAGCATCTTTAACTTCACTTTCAGTGAACTGAGCCGTTAAAAGATCATTTTCAATTTGCGACACTCTGACAATATCATGGTTTTCTTCCTCAGCAAGGTATATCCGACTCTCTTCCGACTCTCCAAAGAGTTCTTTATAGAACTTGGTTATATGATTTGTTAGATTAGCCTGCCCTTCAATTTTCCTGTTCTCATATTCTAAGGAAAAGATCCTTTTTTTCCTGTGTTTGCCATTGGCAATCATCTGAAAATATCTAGTATTATTATCCCCCAATTGGACATCTTTCACCTTAGCCCGCTGATAATATTTGATTTCTTCTTCCCTAAGAAGACTGGCTAGACTCTCCTGAGCCTGAGCAAGATGTTCTCGCTCGATCTCAGTCAAATCCCGCCCCTCAGCAGCTATGTCCAACTCATAAATAATAGACTGGAGTTCGGATTTTTTATTTTTGTAAACTCCATCAGAATGCCTAGCGCATCCACGCAGAAACCTTCGTAAAGCCCCTAATTTATGATTCCAGCGTTGGACTGAGTTATCTCCCCTAACCGGCCTAAGCCAGATTTCAACCACCTTATCATAGAAAACCTCCCGGTCGAACCAACACAACTCCAATCTAAATGGTCTAGATTTACCCGGGAAAGCCGGAGCACCAGTATCAAGAAGTAGAGGGGTATGATCCGAAATGCTCCTGTCCAAAGCTTGCACAGAGACCAACGGGAATTTAAACTCCCATTCGGTAGACATAAGAATTCTATCTAACTTCTCATAGGTAGGAACAGATAAAGAATTGGACCATGTGAATTGACGGCCAGTGAGCTCGATCTCCCGTAAATCAAAGCTATCTATCACAGCATTAAATAAGAAAGGCCAACGCTCACTGAATCTGTCATTATTCTTTTCGTTGCTACTTGGCATAATGTTATAAAAGTCACCTCCAATCAGAGTAGGTAAAGAATTGTGTTGACAGGTTCTAACAAGTTTAGCTAGAAATGCCGGTTTAAAGTCATCCTAGGCTGGACCATACACTGCCGTGAGAATCCATTTGAAATTATCCACCTTGTTGAGCACATGGAATTTGATAAAAAAATTCCCCTTCAACAATTAACGATAATTCAAATGAAGCATCCTTGATACCTAGAAGAATACCACCAGACCTCCCTCTAGGCGGCAAACAATGCCAAACGAAATCCACACCACCAGACAGTCGTGCCAGGTTCGATTTTGACATATCTTGCTTGCCTGTTTCCATTATAGCTATAAAATCTAGATTGTTTCCTTTAACCACATCCGAGATATATCGAATTTTAGCCAAGTCTGAAAGACCTCTGCTATTCTAAAAGAAACCTTTCATAGAAAACTAGATATTCTTTTTATTATTTTTTGTAGCTTTAATGATACTTTTCCTACGCCTACGGGAGTTCCGAGAGGAGGCCAAGATATCACATAAGCGCATGTCTAGATCCTCCATCTCCAAATCTACTTCCGAGACATCTTTGATGAAGTGTGCGAGTAAGTCACTACCATCATCAGCGACTTCGTCAGCACCTGACTCAAAGGAAGTTATCATATTCCCTTCAGCTACTAAATTTCTGGATTCCTGTTGTCTAGATTGCCTAGGTTTAACTTATCATGTTCTAACCTATCTAGCTCATTAAGCAAGTCTTTTTCGCTACTGCCGTTGGCCATTCTAAATCCTAAGTTATACAGGTTCATAGCGCTAATATCAGACGACTTTGCAGAGATACAAAAGGATGAAGCACCAGGATACATACCATGCCCTAAGGATGGCGAAGCAGAAGGCGAAATGGACACCCCTGCACAGGAAGCCATCTTCCTGGATTTCAACGGCGCGTCCAAGTTGCGTCTGGCAACACGATTCATCGCCTTGCTTAGAATACTAACATCTGTCAAAGAGGTACCATCCGCAGCAAAAATGTTACACCTTTGACTACGGCGAAGACCATCAGTGGAATTAAAGTGAAGTAGACTCCTACCGCTTGGATGAGCAGCCGAACATGGCTGTGAGGTCTTCATCCCATGCGGCACAATCACATTATCAATTTCCTGGACCGCCGCAACCTTGGACTGCACAGTATCCGGCAAATTAACAGTACCCAGAAGTTCAGACTGGGACTCATGTTTTTTCTTTTGGGGTTCCAACAACCTCCTGCCTGCCTTCCTCGACTACCACCGTCGACAGAGGCCGCCATGGCCATGCGGCACCACCTTTCCTACTACTACCTTGCCGCCATCTGTGCCATTCTCGCCTGCCCCACGCGCCGCGCGCCGCTCGCCGCTGCGCAGCCGCTGCCGTGGCAGGTCTGCAACACCACTGGCAGCAACTACACGCAGAACAGCGCCTACCAAGCCAACATACGACTCCTCGCCTCCACCCTCCCCAAGAACGCCTCATCCTCCACTACCCTCTTCGCCAGCGGCGTCGCCGGCACCGCCCCAGACGTCGTTTACGCCCTCGCGCTTTGCCGCGGCGACACTAATGCCTCAGCCTGCGAGAGCTGCGTCGCCACGGCCTTCGAGGACGCGCAGCAACTGTGCTTTCTCAACAAGGGCGCCACCATGTTCGATGACCCCTGCATCCTGCGCTACGCCAACTGGAACTTTCTGGTCAACACCACAGACAACAGAGGGATGATGATCGCTTGGGCCTACAACAATTTTAGCGCACCAGTGGCGGCGGCGCCGGTGTTCAACGCCCCCATGAGCCAACTCTTCGACGCGGCCGTCAGCCTGCTGATCAACGCCACGGCCGACTGTTGGAGCAAGCCCTGAATTGCTCCTTCGACTGATCGCCAGAACCTGCTGCTTCAACCTGCAGCAGAAATCAGCAGAGAACTGCTTTTGTCGGACGGAACAGCAGCGTCTCGACAATACTCGCGCTGAGCAACAAAACAGAGAAAGCTTGTTTTTCGATTTTCCTGGCAATGCCTCCACCAGCCTTTTCTCTTTGTATTTATACCCAAATTTACAAAGGTTCTAGCTATTACAATGAATCCCACTCGGATTCAACAATCCTACTTTAACTCATACTGGACTCCTAATCAAAACAGGAAAGACTCTGAACTTTTACGTTACCGACAAGATTACAGATAACACTCTCCCCTCTAATCTTGTCGTGCCAGTCTTGTATCTATCACTCCCAGTTTGAAGCGCAACTCCTGGAACTTCAAACGCCCGAGTGATTTGGTCAGCAAATCTGCCAGTTGTTCTCCGGAGCTCACATGTTCAATTTCTAGTCTTCCTTCTTCAATACACTCTCGAAGAAAATGATACCGAGTATCAATATGTTTGCTTCGGGTGTGATAAACAGGATTTTTACTCAGTGCGATTGCCGATTTGTTGTCGACCAGCAACTGCACTTTTTCTGGTTCCTTCTTCTGCAATTCTCCCACCAAGCGACTCAACCATATCGCCTGACACGCTGCTGCTGATGCAGCGATATACTCTGCTTCACACGACGAAAGTGCCACCACTTTCTGTTTCTGGGAGACCCAAGTAACCAGATTTGATCCGAAATAGAACACTGATCCCATCGTGCTCCTTCGATCATCAATATCACCAGCGTGGTCACTATCACAGTAACCCACCAGCCTGACTTCCTGTCTCTCTTGACGCTTAAAGTAACATCCGAAGTGGATTGTTCCTTTAATATACCTCAAAATGTGTTTTGCTGCTGCCAGATGCTGAATAGTTGGTTTTTCCATATATCTACTAACTATTCCAACAGCAAATGCTATATCCGGCCTTGTGTTTACCAGATATCTGAGACTTCCGACAAGACTCCGGTATTTCGTTGCATCCACAGCCGGATCTGAACTGTTCTTGCTAAGCTTGAGCCTGTTCTCCATAGGAGTTAAACACGCATTGCACTCATCCATTCCAAAAGTCTTCAGTATTCTGGTTGCATATCCTGCTTGACATATTGTAAAGCCATCTTGTATCTGTTTAACTTCGATACCAAGATAGTAGCTCAATTTCCCTAAGTCACTCATTTTGAATAACTTCTTCATCTGTTCTTTGAACTCGTTTATGAGGTTGGGACTTGAGCCAAGGATCACCAGATCATCCACATATACGCCAACTAGCAACACCCCATTTCTTTCTCTTCTGTAGACAGCATGATCTATTTGACTTTTTGCAAAGCCAATCGATGTTAGTGTTGCATCCAATTTGGCGTTCCATGCTCTTGGAGCCTGACGGAGTCCATAAAGGGCCTTCTTCAACTTCAACACCTTGGTTGCATCTGTTTTTCCGGCAAATCCTGGTGGTTGGCTTACATATACTTCCTCCTTTAGTTCTCCATTCAGAAAAGCCGTTTTCACATCCATATGGTGGATCTGCCACCTTTCTTGAGCAGCTAAGGTAATGAGAACTCGCACTGTTTCTAGCCTTGCAACAGGTGCAAATACCTCATCAAAGTCAATGCCTTGTGTTTGAGCATACCCCTTTGCTACTAACCTTGCTTTGTATTTGGTGATCTCTCCTTTGGCATCCTTTTTTGCTTTGAATACCCACTTCAAGCCAATGGCCTTGTGATCTGGTGGCAATGTTGCCTTCTCCCATGTGTTATTGCTGAGAATCGATCTCATCTCCTCTTCCATAGCTAATCTCCAGTGTTCTGAATTTAACGCTGCTTCGACACTCACCGGTTCTTCTGCAGTCGTTAATAAACATAGACCAGAATGGTCCAAAGTTACTTCTTGAGTGGAGTCATACAGATCTTGCAAGGTTCTCATACGCAGTGGTGGTGTTTCTATGGATGTTGCACTTGAGGGAGTAGCTCTCCCACTTGATGTTCCTGAAGAATTTTCATCCATGCCTCCTCCAGACATCGGTGACACTTCTTCTTCAGATGTTGATGCCGATGCAGTGGGTGTACCAGGTACATCCTCTTCTGGACTTCCTCCAGATGTTTCTCCTTGGGGAATTGTCTCAGCTAGAGTTGTATCTTCCTCAACTCTAAAGATTTCTTTATACAGAGGTGTTGTTTCCTGTCCTGGTTTCGGAGATTCATCCCAATCCCAGGCCTTTCCTTCTTCAAACACAACATCCCGTGATACACGCACCTGGTTTTTCAGCGGATCATATGTGCGGTACGCCTTTGCGCCTGGTTCATAGCCTAAGAACACCACACGAGTGCTCCTGTCTTCTAGCTTCTTTATATGAGGCTTCACAGTTTTGACATGTGCAATGCAACCAAAAGTACGTAAGTGAGATACCTTCGGTTTTCTTTGATACCAGGCTTCATACGGTGTCTTGCCTTCTAGACTCTTTGTGGCTGCCCGGTTCAACAAGTAAATTGCTGTGGATACAGCTTCTCCCCAAAACCTCCCGGGCATCCTCTTGTTCTTCATCAAACAGCGAGCTGTAGCTACTATGGTTTGATTTCTTCTCTCCGCCACTCCATTCTGTTGTGGAGAGTAAGGAGCAGTCGTATGATGAAGGATTCCCTGTTCTTCGCAGAATTTCTTGAATTCATTCGACATGAACTCTCCTCCACGATCTGTACGCAAGGCAGCTATTCTGTGTTTTGATTCTACTTCAGCTCGTGCTTTCACAAGTTTGAAAGCTTTGAAGGCCTCATCTTTGGAGCTGATCAGTACTGCCCACATATACCTTGTGAGGTCATCTACAATCAACATGAAGTACCTCTTTCCTCCAGGTGTGATCGGAGTAATCGGACCACATAGATCCGCATGAATCAATTCAAGCGGTTGCTCTGCTCGCCAATTCGAGACTTTTGGAAACGGAAGCCTTTGCTGTTTCCCCGCCAAGCATGCTTCGCATATTTGATCGAGATGATCAATCCCGGGCATACCTTCAACCATCTTTGTCTTGGACATATTCTTCAGTGTCCGAAAGTTGATATGACCAAATCGTGCGTGCCAAAGCCAGTTTACATTTTCTTGCTGTGTGAGAAGGCATACCGTTGCACACACTTCAGGTTTAGAGTGTATAACCTGTTCTGCTGCCTCTGTACTTTGGTCAGGAGCTGTCCTTCTTCATCAAAGATATGCATACTTCCTTCATGAATCACTGTCTTGAATCCTTGCTCGTCAAGCTGACCGAGACTCACAATATTGCTTCGCAACATCGGGATGTAATATACGTTTGTCAAGACATGATGCTCTTTTGATTCCCCTTGGAACAGAGCTGTTCCTCTTCCACAGATGTCAACAGTAGAGCCATCTCCAAATTTCACAGACCCATGTATTTCCGTATCAAGCTCTGTGAAGATTTCTCGGCAACCAGTCATATGATTACTAGCTCCAGTATCCAAATACCAGATATTTGCGTCTGGTTTCCTTCCTTCGCCAAGCTGTGGTTTTGTTCCTTCTTCCTTCAGAAAGACAAATTCTGACGTCGAGTGTTTCTGTTGCTCAATATTTTCAATCAGAAACAATACTGGCTGGTTTGGCTGATTTGGCTGAGTCTCCTTTTCTTTTCCAGTGTTCTTCTCAACATATAGCGCCTTCTCCCTCTTGGGTTTTCTGCACTCTGATGCAAAGTGCCCGTAAATGTTACAATTGTAACACTTGATCTTCGTTTTGTCAAACTTCCTGTATGGCTGTCGTTGTTCTTCTTCTTCTTCCCAGCCTTGTCCTTCATAGCCACGTCCTCGGCCCCTTCCTCGTCCTGTTCCTCTTCTTGCATATCCACCTCTGTAGTTGGAGCCATAGCTGGGATTGTTACTGGACCCTTCACCATTTTCCTTCTCTTTTGCATTCAGTGCTTCCCATTTTTCACGGGAGACAAGCATCAATTCGCCTCCTTCTTCTTTCTTCTTCCGTCCTCTTGTTGTTTCTTCAAATGCTCTCAGCCTTCCCACAGCTTCTGACACGGTCATGGTAGATACATCTCCCCATTGCTCAATCGTTCCAACAATTTGCATGAACCTGTCAGGAACAGCGCTGAACAATTTCTCAACGACGGTGCTTTCCGGCATCTCCGTACCGAGTGACCGGATCTCACTCACCATTGTAGTGAGACGAAGAGCAAACTTGTCAATTGTTTCAGCCTCATCCATGTTCAATCTGTTAAATTCCCTTTTCAGTACCTGCACGTGAGCCTTCCTGACTCGTTCTTCTCCAATACGCATTTCTCTCAGAGTTTCCCATGCCTCTTTAGCCGTTCCTTTGTGTGCTATTGCCATCAGCACTTCGTCCGAACCGACTGGGCAAGGGCAGCCAGAGCGCCTTGGTCTTTGTCTTCTTCGACCACAGCATCTCCTTCAATTGCTGTCCAAACTCCGAGTGATCGCAGCAAGATCTTCATCTTCATCGCCCAGACTCCATAATTTGAGTCTGTTAACATCGGGTACTGAATTGGGACATTGGTTCTTGTCGTTGCCGCTCTGACTTGGATTTGCCCATTGTTCTGCGACATGATTACTTGATCCCAGTTGCTCTGATACCAAATGTTGGAGCAAGCCCTGAATTGCTCCTTCGACTGATCGCCAGAACCTGCTGCTTCAACCTGCAGCAGAAATCAGCAGAGAACTGCTTTTGTCGGACGGAACAGCAGCGTCTCGACAATACTCGCGCTGAGCAACAAAACAGAGAAAGCTTGTTTTTCGATTTTCCTGGCAATGCCTCCACCAGCCTTTTCTCTTTGTATTTATACCCAAATTTACAAAGGTTCTAGCTATTACAATGAATCCCACTCGGATTCAACAATCCTACTTTAACTCATACTGGACTCCTAATCAAAACAGGAAAGACTCTGAACTTTTACGTTACCGACAAGATTACAGATAACACCGACTACGCGGCGGCGAACTCACCCAAGCGGTTCGGCACAGGAGAGGAGGGATGGTTCGTCCCTTATCCCAAGATTTACTCGCTGGTGCAGTGCACGCCGGACATGACGACCGCAGAATGCCGGAGCTGCCTTGGGGACGTAATTAGGAAGATGACACCCAAGTATTTCAACGGGAAGCCGGGCGGGAGAGTCTTTGGGGTGCGATGCAGCTTCCAGTATGGGTCGAATCCTTTCTTCTCTGGCGACCCGCAAGTGAAACTTCCCGCTCCGGCACTTTTTGGGACACCGCCGGTGCCTGCACCGGCGCCGGTGAACGTGACGCCACCGGCAACCAAAGTAGGTGAGTTGGAAAAATAGTCAGAGATCACTTATGCAGTTCTTTGATTTGTTTGCAAGCGTAAGAGACTTCATCACATATACTAGTAGATTTATTGGATGATTGGTGTCGACTACTATGTTTCACCGGAGCATATAGGGTGAAAACCAACTAAGTTATGAAAACTTGAAAATTTTATTTCAGCCTTTTATCAATTGTCGCAAGAAGTGTATGATTTCATTGCAACGTGTAGTAGCAAAAAGGTTGCAACAAACTTTGATTTTGTTGCAGCTCTTTTGTTAATCGTTACAAGGAGTAAAATCAAACACTTTAATAATTGTTAAAAAGCCTTCAACAAACTTTCAAGTTTTCAGTACTTAAAGTGGTTTTCACTCTGTGTGCCCCGTATCACTGCTTAATCGAAGAGAAAGTGCTGTTTAAGCAATTTAATTAACTGGTTGCGAACTGGTGCTCTTGCCGAACTGTAGCCATCTTATTTCAAAAACATTCCATATATCAGTTGGCAAGTACATCACAGATCAACATCTCATGACCTTATAATGGCCAAGGTTGCTTCTTAAATTGATGGCATCTTTTGAAAGGCAAATGTGTTTTCTTCTCCAGATTTTCCTTTTAAGTTCTACTCCCTCCGGTTACAAAAGAATGACGTTTTTTTGTACTTTTCAAAGTCAACAAGATGATCATTTGACCACAAAATTCTCTAATCATGTATTCAAACACTACTACAGAATCAACCTTCACAAACAGCCTATTATAAGCGGTTAGTTGCGTACCGCTTGTGCTCTCTACACCACAAGCGGTTCGTGAGCAACGGACCGAATGGGGTCTCTAGAAGCGGTTCTAGACACAAATCCCTTCTAAAACCCTAGCTCTAGAAGCGGTTCGTATCCTGAACCCCTTCTAGAGCTTTAGAAGGGGTTCGGGACACCCTTCTAGAGCTTTAGAAGGGGTTCGGGACACGAACCCCTTCTAAAGCCCTAGCTCTAGAAGCGGTTGGGGACACGAACCCCTTCTAGAGCCGCCCAGTTTTCGAAATAATAAAAGGAATGTATGCCCTACTCTATCAGAGAGCACGCGTGGGTGGGTTGGTTAGATGGGTGAGACGTGGGTCACGAGGAGGGGAGTGAGGAGGTCGTGGGTTCAAATCCCAGTCCTCACAATATTATTTGTCTTTTGAAGTGACTTCTACAAGCGGTTATAAAACCGCTTGTGATACTGACGGGAGTATCACTCGCGGTTCTAAAACCGCTTCTAAAAATGGTTTTGAACCGCTTGTGATAGTCCCATCTGCTGTAGTGAAAAAGTTGTAAGTGCGATATTATGAAACTATTTTTTTGTGACAAATTCACTCGTATCATTTTCATATATCCAAGCTGTACATTTTAAACAATATCATTGATCAAAATTTTATTGAGTATGACTGCATGCGCTCTAGGACGTCACTCTTACGTAACGGGAGGGAGTAATATCGAGATGTTCCCATCTTAAATAAATGGTTGTATCCACCTCCTCCAATATAAATATTAAGTCAATTGCATTAATTTTTTGCAGAAAGGACTGGAAATAGAACAAATAAAGTTCTAGCTATTGTTGTGCCTACAGTTGCTGCAATACTTGCTACAACTGTAGCATGCTTTTATTTGTGGAGAAGGATCTTAAAACCAGCAGTTAAACCGCTACAATTACCAAGTAAGTTTTATGTTTAGAAGGTTCCTCAACTGGTTAATACGGATATCTTAGGACTCTAACAACTGAGAGGTCAGTTGATCAAATCCTAGAAAATTGGTAAGTGGACTCACTTAATGCGCAGTTAGTAGGAATTGAACAATAGCAACTCAACATGGTGCCACACATGTTAGACTACCATAGCAAACTTAGGCCCTATTTATTTGGGTTTTTTCACCAGTTTAAAAGCCAAAAAGCTAAAGCTCAAACAAACGAGTAGCTTTTTATTTGGACTTTTTAAAAGCTATAAGTCTCCAGATAACTAAAAGCCAAACGCCACTGGAGAGAGGCTTTTTTTGGCTTATTGATGGTTGGTTTTAGACTAATAACACTAAAGTTAGATAAAAATATCCACCTCTATCACGTACAAAAGCCATTAGCTTTTAAGCTGTTTAAGCCAAAAAGCTGGTTTTAAGCTATAAACTAAAAAGGCTAAGCCTAAACAAACAGGACCTTAGAGTATGAGAGGGCACTTTCAATGCTCATACATCAGTAGTTTCTTCAACATGCCACCTAGAATTGATGCTTAATTTGTGGAACTAAACAAGAGAGAGAGAGAGAGAGAGAGAGAGAGAGAGAGCAAAGCAATGTCTTGCATGATACATAGCTTGGGCACAAAATCCAATCGTGAAGATATAGCAGAAACTTGCATTGAGAAGACGAGGGTTCTATATATCCAACCACACCTATGTCTTACATGATATTTATTGGGACATTTGATTATTTGCCACATATAAGTTGGTGTAATTGATGATTTGACACGCTATTTCTCACTGACATGTGGCCCTAAAACCCAAATATCAGTGAGATAGGGGGTGGCAAATAATCAAATGCACATCAACTTTGTGGTAAATAATCAATTTTCTCATATTTATTTGGTGTTCTGGATGTATTCATGCCAGGATATAAAGGATTAGTCGAATAGTATAAAGTACTATTTACCGATGATGTGGATGCTTTTAGGTATGGCTAAAGAAATCATGCATTGGGAGTGCCCTAACAAGAGAAGAGAGAAAATTACTCCCTCTGTCAAAAATATATGATGCATTTTTTAATACTCTATTCTACAAAAGAATGACATATTTCATATTTCAATGTAAAATAAATGTGTTGTTCCCTCTATACCCTAATAAATATCTAGCTTTATTTTGTATTCCTTGCATGTGCATTGAATATATTACTTAGAGATAATAATTAGGGGTATTCTAGTCATTTTTAATGTCGCCTTGGTCTATGTCCTTGCAATACAAAATATGTCTTATATTTTTGAACGGAAGGAGTAAATGATAAGCTAGGGAAAAAAAGGTAAATGGAAACAAAGAAAGGATAGTCAACAACAACAGCCAGGAGCCATTCCAAATTCTGACAACAGACCATGAATAATTCTTCCTGTTGTTAGGACGCAACATAGATATTTACCAATCTAAACCATTTTGAATTATGACAACAACAAGAAAACTAATGAATCCGTAGACCCACCAGGAGGGCAAGGGTGATCCAGTTCATTGTGCACTTTTCATTATCTCAAAAATATTCGCAGCTTGGAGTGACAACATATTTCCTGACAAGTTCTGCATCATTGTGTACTTCCCTTCCAGAAGATTCAACTAGTCCAGATGATACTCTGGGTATTGACTCTCTCCTCCTCGATCTATCGACACTAAGAGTTGCTACAGATGACTTTGCTGAACACAAAAAGCTTGGAGAAGGAGGCTTTGGTGTAGTTTATAAGGTACCAATAGTAGCAGATGTAGCTTTGTGAGTAATATTTCTGCCGGCAAGTAACTTTTTTCACTTGTACAGGGAGTCCTGCCTGGCGGTCTAGAAATAGCGGTGAAGAGGCTCTCACTGGGTTCCAGACAAGGAATAGGAGAGCTGAAAAGTGAGCTAGTTTTGGTTGCTAAGCTTCACCACAAGAATCTTGTGAGACTTATTGGTGTTTGCCTGGAAGAACATGAGAAAATACTTGTGTACGAGTACATGCCAAATAGAAGCCTTGATACTATTCTTTTTGGTACAGTTTTCTCACTAGTAATTTAAAAAAAAAAACCTATTACACTCCAATGATATTTCCCGTTTGAATGATAGATGTTGAGAGAAACAAGGAACTAGAATGGGGGAAAAGATTCAAGATTATAAACGGAATTGCTCGAGGCTTACAATATCTCCATGAAGATTCTCAATTGAAGGTTATTCATCGGGACCTCAAAGCAAGCAATGTTCTGTTAGACTCTGATTACAATCCTAAGATTTCTGACTTCGGCTTAGCAAAGATCTTTGGAGGGGATCGGTCACAACTTGTTACTTATCATATTGCTGGAACATAGTAAGTATGGTCAGTATTTCCCTGATAAGGTATCAAAATAGAGCAGGTAATAAAAGTTATGTACTTGTTGTAGTGGATACATGTCACCAGAATACGCGATGCGTGGTCAGTATTCAATCAAGTCGGACGTGTTCAGTTTTGGCGTTTTGGTTCTAGAGATTACCACAGGAAGAAAAATTTTTGCCTCCTACGACTCCGAGCAAGACGTTGATCTCTTAAATCTTGTCAGTACTTAAGTTTGTTCATAAAGTCCAGACACCGCTAGCTTCTCAATAATAGTTTATGAACAATTTGCCAATTTGATGCAGGTATGGGAGAACTGGACCAGGGAGAAAGCTATCGAGTTGATCGATCCATCCTTATTGAGCAGCCATTCTCCCACTGACCAGATGTTCAAGTGCATACACATCGGGCTATCATGCGTTCAGCAAAAACCTGCAGATAGGCCGTTGATGTCTGCGGTAAATGTCATGCTTAGCAGTAACACTGTCACTCTCCCTCCCCTGTCAAGGCCAACCTTTTGCACCCAGGAGCTTGGTACGAACCCAGAAGTGTATCCAAGACCTTCGCAGTGCCTGAACAACTCAACGAAAGTGTCATCAAATGAATTGTCCATCACAGTACTTGAACCCCGATGAGTCTGGAGTTTGGACACTAAAAGCAATTGCTGGATCAAATTTCTTTTTCAAAAACTCTTTGGAGACCAACTGTCTGACCAATATCTCTGCCATCAACTCATTTCTCGAGCTGCGAGCGTGCCTAACGCCTTTTGCAGACGGTTTGGCTCGCGGGGAGTCAAAATGACGGTGAGCTACTCCTGCTGCTGCTGCTGCTTCTCCATGTTCTCCGTCTGCTTCGTATCTCGAAAGCAAACTTTTTGGGAACTGATAAGGGTGACGCGGAGTCCCGTGAGCACCAAATCACGTTGTTGTTGTTGTTTTTTTTTTCAAGAGAGAACAGACACAGTTGTATTCAATTTAGGCTAAACAAAATTTGGTGGGGCTCGATGCCCAGGTACAGTTTTAACCCAGGCGACAGCATCCATATCGACGTACCCTGCTCCCTGATCTGCTTCCGCGTTACATGTATGATGTCCACACTACTACGGGATAGAGCATCACAACCGGCCTATTAGAAGCGGTTTGGTGCGAACCCGTTGTGATGTTCGCACCAGAAGCGGTTCATAGGCAACGGTCCGGAGAGGGCTTTCAGAAGCGGTTTGAGACACGAACCGCTTCTGAATGTTGAGTTCTAGAAGCGGTTCTTGTCTCAAACCGCTTCTGATTTTTAGAAGCGGTTTGAGACAAGAACCGCTTCTAGAACTCAACATCTCGAAGCGGTTCGGTCTCAAACCGCCTCGAAGCCTCTCGCAGCTTATTTAAACCCGTCTTCCTCCCCGAGCCAGCAGAGTACGATCGAACAGAGAAGGGCTGGCCCAGCGCTGTTTCTTGGGGAGGTGCTGTCCAAATTTTTAATTTGGGGTGATTAGCTCTAAATTAAGTGTTTCAAGGTTAGTAACATCATGTGAACATCCTTCTCACCTAGAGATTGCTATTTTTTTCAATGGATGTGGAGAAATCTTGAACTTTTTAAGCAAGATCACCATGATCAAAAATTACTTTTGTATGCTTGTTTTTGTTGTTGTATGAAGATGTAGGGTGGAGATCTAGTTCAAAATATGACATTACACAAGGTAAAGGTGATTGGAAGCTTTAGATCTAGGTGGTTGTTAGATTTAGAATCTTAAATATCACAATATTGCAAGGAAGTAATTATTGGTGTATGAAATAAAATAGAAAAACATGTGTAGAAGGATAAAAAATAATTACAAAGGTAGGAAGGATACAAAATAATTAGAAAGGTAGGTCTTTAATTGGATGACGGTGTAGGTGGAGGTTTTTTGTTGGGTTTAAGTGGTGTGAGCTTTAGATTTTAAATGTATCTATAAGTTACGTTATAATTTTTGTAATCTAAATTTGTTATAATTTTTAATGAAATTATAACTTGGTGTAGATGAATCGGCAATGGATGTACAATGCGGACCGTCGCTCAGAGAGTTCATTAATGGCGCAGTGTGCTTTTCTCGATGAGGTCGTTGCATTTTTGCCTCAGCACTTCATATGTTGTCCGTGTGTAGATTGCAAGAACAAGAAGGAGCACTCCCATGATGGCAAGTTATGAACCATTTGATCATGAGAGGTTTCATGCCAAACTATACCTGTTGGATCAACCATGGCGAAGTTGAGGCGATTAGCGAGGAAGACGATGAAGAAAGCGAGGAAGAGGAAGATGGATTCAACAAGATCCTGAGGCACGCAATCTGCTCCATGGAAGAAACACTTGGTGACTTTGGTGATGATGAGCTAGACCAGATGTGCGTGGATTTGAGAGGAGACTACACAGATGAAAGACAGCTTCGAGAAGTTCCAGCAAGATGTTAGAGGACCACGTAACTCCTTTGTACCCAAAGCGTAGGCAGGACCACACAAAGTCTGCGTACCACATCGAACTCATGCAATGGAAGGCTACAAATGGTGTGTCGATAAGGAATTCAATGAGTTGTTATCACTCGTAAAGAAGTTGCTTCCGAAGATAACACTCGCCCGAATCTACATATGAAACGAAGCAAGTCGTCTCGTCCTTTGGGATTGAAAGTACGTAAGATACACGCATGTCCTAATGATTGTGTCTCTGATCGTAATGAGTATGCCAATTTGGATGTGTGTCCAGTGCAAAGAGTCACGGATAAGGTGAAGCGTGATAATCCAGTGAAATAGATGGGGAGCGAAGAAGAAGAGACCTCCGGCTAAAGTGTTGTGGTATTTCCTGTGATCCCCGATTGAAACGTATGTTTGCTAACAAAGCGCATGCCCAAATGATGCGTTGGCACAAAGAAGAGCGAAGGACGACGGATGCTTAGACACCCGCAGATAGCTCACAAGGAGGAAAGTCGACCGGACGCACTCCAGACTTCGCAGATGAGGTGAGAAACATAAGGTTTGGGTTGAGTACCGATGGGATGAATCCTTTCGGAGAATTGAGCAGCAGACCATAGCACCGGCCCGTTACACTATGTATCTATAACATTCCTCCATGGTCTGTGCATGAAGCGAAAGTATATCATGATGTCGTTGTTGATCCAAGGCCCCAAGCAACCCGGAAATGACATCGATGTTCACCGAAACTATTGGTTGAAGATCTTGTGACGCTAGGGACGATGGTGCAAGGGTATGGGATGAGTACAAAAGGGAGTATTTCACCCCACGTGCATTGTTATTTGTAACAATCAACGACCGGCTCGCTCTCAGAACTCGTCCGCCTAACTGTCAAAGGATATAGAGCTTGCATCCAGTGCTTAGATGAAACGGACGACATGTACCTGAAAAACTCTCGGAAGGTTGTGTACATGGGTCACCGTAGGTTTTTTCCTACGAGTCACCCGTTGCGGAAGAAAGGCAGGAAATTTAACGGGCAACCAGACCTTCGTGCAAGGCCTCAGCATCGTAGTGGGCCACGTGTTTTTGCTATGGTGAAGGATTTGAAAGTAGTATTTGGAAAGGGTCCCGAAGCAAACATGTGCGTAATGAGGATGGTCAGGCACCCATGTGGAAGAAGAAGTCAATATTTTGGGACTTGCCTTATTGGGAAGTCATGGAGGTTCGTCACTCACTTGACTTCATGCACATCACGAAGAATGTCTACTTGAACCTGCTAGGCTACATAGATATGTACGGAAAATCGAAAGATACACTGCAAGCTCAGGAGGACCTTAAACTCTTGGAACTGAGGAACGACCTACATCCCGAAAAAAGAGGGAAAGGAAAGGACAACATTACCTACATCCTGCGAGCTACACTCTAAGCAAAGAAGAGAAAAAAAAGCATGATAGAGTTCCTGAACAGTGTGAAGGTCCCTTCCGGATACTCCTCGAATGTAAAGAGACTCATAAACACGAAAGAGAATAAAATCGTACACATGAAATCCCATGACTGTCTTGTGTTAATGACACAGTTGCTTCACTACTAGAATTCCAGGCTTTTGCAATAGCGAGAAATCGTTGCAATAGGGCCCATTTCGTTGCAATATGTACCAATAGCCACAATGTCACAATCGTTGGCAGGCGTGGCTATTAGTTGCGTGGTCCAAAGTTTGGGCCACGATTTACGTTTTGTTGCAATTGTAATGCTAATTGCAACGGGAATATGCGTTGCATTAGTCCGTAGTTGCAATGACGATTTGACGTGGCAATAGTCTCAATTGCCATGGCAATAGTAGTCTCTATTGCCACGCTCTCATGCGTTGCATTAGATAGTAGTCGCAATGACCTTAATACTGTGGCAATATTTTTTATTGCCGTGGCAATAGAGGTCTCTATTGCCACGAGTTTACGCATTGCATTAAACAATAGTTGCAACAAAAATCAATCCATGGTAATAAGTGAGGTCGCAACGAAATAATTTCGTGGCAATATGATGTATTGCAATGAAATAACTTCGTTGCAATAAATTATAACAACGGCCTATATCTATAGCAATTCATTTTTTTCGCAACGAGGCATCAATGCATATTGCAATAATATTTGTTTATATACCGTTGTTGTAAAAGAAATGTACTCAAATTAGAAATTACACGAATAGAAATATCAATTATAACCATCAAATCATATATAAGAGCATTTGTAACAATCTTTTCAATATGTACAAACATCAAGTAAAAGACACCAATAATAGAATAATTTTACAGTAATCTCTGAACGAAAACTTTAAATTTCTCAACTAAGATTGCGATAACAGAACTAATAGACTAGTGACTTGAGAATAGGTTGTTCCACATTGTAGACTTGCTTGACTTGACCATGCCATGAGATCAGACGCTCCGCTCAAATTGTATCCTCCTGTTGAATAAAAGCACGGTTTATTCTTTTGAGCATAAACAAATCCAAGATGAAATTTTATAGGCTGACATATTGTAAATACTACCAGATCAGGTAAAAGGACTCGACAAAGCCCATGAGCTCAAGTTAAACCAAACAACTACTCAGTTGATCTTACTAAAGCATGCAAGGAATGAATAAACGAAGGAAACAACAGTTGCATCACTTAAGCATGAAATTGACATGTTGATTAACTTTAAGTGCTTATCTGCTGCTTCTGAACCGAATGAAAAAATGATAGCATGACTATTGTAGGGTATGCACTGGCAGCACTACATACAGGAATCGTTGTACATTGTTGTGGGAGCTTCTTTCTTTTATTCTTCTAACCTCTAGAGAAGATGCGTCAGGATTCTCTGACTAAGTATATACATGCTATTTTAAAAAAAAATACATAGATATGTGTTAGCTAGCTTTAAACGAGTATTTATGTTTGGTTGGGATGGGTTTCTATTGAAATCATAGTACTGAAAATCTGAAATACAAGACTAGACAAAAAGCTATAGCTAAATCTGAGTGACTATTAGACAGTAGACTTACTAGTCAAAGCACATAACTGCAAAACTGCAAAGAAGTTATAAAGGTTAATCAGTTTGGCGAAATAAGATGCCTCGACCCACAAGATTGGAAGCATAGGTGCTCAAAGCAAGAAAAAGCAAGAAAAGATGTAACGAACTATTAGTTGACAGCAATAACAGCATGCATACACGTAGCAATGGAACAAACACGCGCATTTCCAAAAAAAAAAAGATGATACATGTTTGAATCCATCTTAAAAGGCTAAAGGTCTAAATTTCATTGTAATTTTGGCATAATATATACATGAGTGTAATCATGAATAAAAAAATTCGAAAACTTGGATTTTAAATAGGAGGAACTAATCATGGTTGTCTGGATCTCCATATGTATTACCATAACACCATCTTGATCACTTTTTTTAGAGAGAAACACCTGATCATGATCCTACTAATACCAAAGCTTTTGCATGTTCTTTAAGAAAATCTAATAACACAGAAATTACTGTGCTTATCCCGATAACCTTGGGGAAAAATGAACTGAAATGAACTCGTTGATAGGATGACAGGAAGAAGAGGACCTCACTTTAGCAAATAAATAACCATCAGGATAATAGGAACTACTTCAACCCAATCTGCAAAATGAAACAATCAACATACCGCTAGTGTGTCTGCGCCTAACTGACGCGTCGTCCATAAATAACATAGCAACACTACATACTTGTTCCTTTTTCTCATGTTCACAACACATCGATCGACCATCCATCCGGCCCCTGCATGCATGCCTGCCTACACTTCATTTGTCCAGCGACAACTTGAAAACCAAAATGGTTCATAATTAAATACAGATATCGACGGAGACACATGGCTCCAAAACAGTCAGTAGAATCTGCCAACATGCACAGCAAAACGTCGGTCTCACATTCTCACTCCATCCTCCGTCGCTACCTGACCTGAATTAATACAGCATACCAACTGTATCGTCAGTCAATGCAGAGCTTGATCAAGAGCATATATGTCAGATGCAAGCAAGCAAGAATTAATGTTAGATACATGTCAGATACAGCCCTCTAGGGGTAAATTACATCAAGGACTTGCTTCCTTGCCTGTCATCTTCCTTAACGTGGTGCACATGCAGCGCAAGTTCCCTCTTCAAATTGAAGACTTTTTCAACTAGCAATATTCACTTATTCAGCATATAAAACTCTCAAACACCCTGCTATTCCTTTGTTTCCAAATAGCGACGATAAAGATTTCCATACATAACATAGAATTGAAAGTTAATCTGGCTCTTTTCACTTTGAGATTGACAGATAATTATCTCAATTAATTCCATTGATAATCCAACACGTTTGGCTAAGTTGGCAATCAAAGAATAGATGAGTAAACGTTTCGTCCTCTCTTTGTTGACATAAAACACATAATTGGTTACCTTCGAAATTACAATGCCTTCTATGCAGCATATCTTTAGTATTCGATCTAAACCATCAGTAGCAACCACGTAAATACCATCAGTAGCAGCCAAGTAAATACCTTAAGTTGTTTCATAACGCATTTGCTTTTCCATACCCCGAAGTACGTTTGGCAGGAGAAAGCGACTACATGATCCACTTCCATCATTTTTCAATTTCCAAGCTAGGTCTCAGATTAAATCACTCTGCTTAGTTTCGAAACCTGTTTTAAAACCATGTGCGACAGTATTGTTTTTTTCCCCTTTTGAGCTATACATATTATATAGTTTAATTGTTACAGAAACTAGCTGCTTCTGTTTCTGCCCGAGTGTACTAAAGTTCTGAACAAACATCGAAGAAATTATCGAAAATTAATGAATCATAACTGTAATTTGGCGAATTAGTAACATGAGATAGTCTTCTGAGTTCTCTTTAAATACTTTACATATGTTCCAGCCAAAATAGCTACCTTATTTCCATGGTGAAGAATATTATGCTTCCTTATACTGGTAACGCTAATCAGCAATAATACTAGCACTTTCTTTTTACCTAATGGTTGCCATAAGGTGATCACCATATACTGAATGTTTTACCATGACAAGATGAAAATACCACATCAGAACATCAGATTAGGTTGCATGGCATCAGATCTCAATACTAATTCATGCCAAAACCCAAAAAACAAAACTAAGCAGAGAAGAGGAGTGGTAAAATTTGCACCTGGTAGGAAGATCTCAAACCCTAGCCTTGCCTAGTGTGTTCCCCCACAACCCAACCAAGCCACACGGGGATATTATCCCAAGGAGCGCGATCATGAGGGCCCGAGGCGGGGCGGGGGACTGACGCGGTGGCGGGGCCCGAGGCGGGTGCTGCGGGAGACGGGCGAGGGCTCGAGGAGGGAGCCACGGCCCGGGGAAGAGGAGGTGGCGGCGGGCCTCGAGGCGAAGCGGCGGCAGGCGCTGCGAGGAGCGGGCGGCGGCGCGCCGAGGAGCCGGCAGGCGACGCTGCGTGAGAGAAGTGAGAACCGAGGGCTCAGGCGCGGGCGCGACAGATTTGGGGCGCCGATCTGTCGGGCGAAGGGCGAAGGCAGGAGGCGTCGAGGCGATTGGGGATTTGCCGATTTGGGGAGAACGAGAATACTAATCCGAGACCAACAAGCTTAGAACCCTAAGGCGGCGGCTCCTAGAGGAGAGCGAAGGACTGGATGAGAAGAGATGCAACGCAGAAGTGGTCGAGCGGAGGAGAGATTTCAGTTTTTGACACCTTTAAAATTCATTTTTTTTTATATTTGATATTTTGATCTACTTTCAGTGACTTAAATAGATCCATATGTTATACACAGAGTCGAAAAGACACACGAATTAAGTGTCAATTTTTGAAATTTCACCGAGCAGAGCCAAGGGCCACTTAACTACTTAAGTGGGTAGTGGGTGCCTATTTTACAATTTAAGTAGGCTAAAATTAGTGGATAAGTGGGCATCCCGTGATTATTTTCATGTCTAGGTTCTAGATGCTTGCTCGCTGCTATTAGGTCGTCGCGTCACTCCCCTGTGGTTCGGAACACGCTGTCAGGAGCGTCGGCCACCAGTAGGGTGCGCTAGCGTTGGCCCCTGGCCGGAGGCGGAGGTGGCAGAAAAAACACGATGGGGGCTCAGGTTGGGCAAGCGGCCAGCGTATCGCAAGCGTAGAATAGGGACAGAACTCAGGAGAAGAAGAACATGGGTTGGGCTGAATCTACAGGATTCGTCCAATACATTTCATGACCCATATGTAGACTTATTGCCACGTAAAAAGAAATCGTGGCTATAAAATTAAAAATCGCCACGAAATAAAATATTATAGCAACAAAATTTACCCGTGGCAATAAAATCTTATTTAATGCAACGATTTTATTTTTTGTTGCAATATGACCAACCTTTTGCCACGACAGTTAATAATATCGCAACACACAGTAATTCGTGGTAATATATTGGAAGTATCGCCACAATTTTCCAAATCGAGGCAATAACAACACTCCAATGCAACAGAATTTATGGTGTTGCAAAAAGTTTCGTGGCAAAAGCCCGGATTTCTAGTAGTGCTTCCAGTGGCTGTGAGAGGCATACTGCCCGAGTGGGTACGGGGGACAATCACAAAGCTGTGTTCTTTTTTCAACGCGGTTTCACAGAAGGTCATCGACCCAGATAAACTAAGTAAGCTGCAGGATGACATGGTACAAAGTGTGGTTAGTCTTGAGATGATCTTTCCTCCCGCATTCTTTGATATTATGGTTCATCTCACTCGCTCACCTTGTCAAAGAGATAGGTATTCTCGACCTGTATCTACACAACATGTTCCCTTCGAGAGGTACATGAGTGTGCTAAAGAAGTATGTCCGTAACCGCTTCGTCCGGAGGGATGCATTGCCGAGGGTTATGGGACGAGGAGGTGATTGAGTTTTGTGTGGATTACATTAATGATCTAAACCCGATCGGCGTCCTATATCACGCCATGAGGGAGGCTACGGGAAAAGGGACACTAGGAAGGAAAGCAATTGCATGCAATGATCTTCTTACATTTAAGCAAGCACATTTCACGGTTTTGAAACAATCAACCATAGTAGCCCCGTATGTCCTTGAGCACAAGAGTATTCTACGCCGCGATTTCCCGGGGAGGTCTGAGGATTGGATAACATTGAAGCACATGGATTCTTTCGGCGCTTGGTTACAAAAGTACATCCTTTTGAAAGGGTCAGACAATGAACAGTTGCAACGCTTGGCTCGGGGACCATCTAGTGAAATCGTGACATTCAAGGGGTACGAGATAAATGGTTACACATTCTACACCAGATCCCAGGATAACAAGAGCACCAACCAGAATAGCGGTGTCCGTATAGACGCCGAAGACAACAAAGGCAAGGTGGATACATATTATGGTTTCATAGAAGAGATATGGGAGCTTGACTATGGACCTTTGAAGGTCCCTCTATTTAAGTGCCAATGGGTCAAACTGACTTCAAGCGGTGTGAAGGTCGACAAATATGGTATGACAATCGTGGACCTTACGCAAGTCGGCTATAGGCGCGAACCGTTCGTCCTCGCAAACGATGTGAGACAGGTCTTCTACGTGATGGACATGTCAAGCAAACCTAGGAAGCAGAAGGACAAGCAGAAAGATTGTAATACTAAGCCAAAGCGACACGTGGTTCTCCAAGGCAAACGAAGGATTGTTGGAGTTGAGGACGTCACAGACGAGGAAGAGTATAGTCAGTTTGACGAGATCCCTCCTTTCGCTGTGAATGTCGACATAAGCCTCCTCAATGACACAGATGTGGATACTCCTTTCATACGTCACGATCATAATGAAGGAACACTTGTAAAGACAAAGTACGCATTACTTAAGATGTACCACTCTTGTATGAACTATGTATATGTAACACGGGTCTTCTACTGTATGAAGTGTTTATTTGGAATGAATGTAAAGTGCCAAAATTCTGGAATGAAACTAACGTGCTAAAAGCTTTTTTTAAAAATTGTGAAATGAAAGTGAAGTGGTAAAAGCTTTTTTTAAAATTTTGGAATGAAACTAAAGTGCTAAAAGCCTTTTTTAAAAATTTTGAAATGAAAACTGAAGTGCTAAAAGTTTTTTTTAAAATTTTGAAATGAAACTGAAGTGCTAAAAGTTTTTTTTTAAATTATGGAATGAAACTAAAGTGCTAGAAGCCTTTTTTTAAAATTATGGAATGAAACTAAAGTGCTAGAAGCCTTTTTTAAAAATTATGGAATGAAACTGAAGTGCTAAAAGCCTTTTTTAAAAATTCTGACATTAATTTTACAAGCGGTTGGTACTAACAACCGCTTGTAGAAGGTCAGATAAAGAAAAAAAAAGAATGGCCAGCGGCGCGAAAGGGTTCGAACGGGTTGGACGAGCCCGACACTCAAACGCCACGCCAGCTGTGGGGAGGAAGAGATCTTATCCAACGATATGGGCACCATATTCTTTTAATATAACCGGTAGCACTTCTACAAGCGGTTGGTATTAATAGCCGCTAGAAGCTTGTTCTCTACAAGCGGTTGGTAATATGAACCGCTTAGAAGTTGTTTCTACAAGCGGTTGGTAATATCAACCGCCAGAAGTTTCACACTACAAGCGGTTGGTATTAAAACCGCTAGAAATATTTTACAAGCGGTTTCTAATACCAACCGCCAGGTAAAGCAATCACAAGCGGTTGGTATTAAAACCGCTAGAAGTGAGTTCCTTTATAAGGTAAAGAGACCAAATTTTTCTAAGTCCCCGCCTCGCCCCGAAAATTTTCTAAGTCCCCGCCTCCAGACCTCTCTGTCGCCGCCGCTTCCTCTGTTCTCCGATCATGGTGCCGCTGCCGCCTGCCGAGACCTGCGCCGCCGTCCTCGCCGACGCTGCCGCCTCCTCCGCCACTCCATCCCGACGCCACCTCCCTGTGCTGGTGCCATCGCCGCCGCCGCCACTCCACCCCAAGCGCTGGTGCCATCGTCGCCGCCGCCACTCCACCCCGCCGGCGCCTCCTCCGCCACCAAGCCGCCACCAAGCCGCCACCAAGCCGCCGCCACACCGCCGCCACCCCGGAGGACCGAGGTACACCTGTGCACGCGTCGTCCTCCCTCTCTAATTCGGCTGCCCACAAGGTGTTCGGTGAAATGCCCAGTAGGTGTAAAAACGAGTTTTAGGTGTGGCTGTGATGATGATGATCATGATGCTGATTGTTACCGATGGGATTATCATGATGCAGGATTTTATCCTTAATGAATGTATATCTTAGGTGGTACGAAAGTTTTGGATTGTTCATGCCGAAAGATTTGTTGAAGTAGTATGTTTTAAATGTAGAATATGAAGTTATATGATATGATGGTCCATGGGGATCATGATGAGGTAGTCTTGGTTGGATGTCTTAGGATCAGCATCATAAACTATATCTTTAAATTTTGGGAGTGGCTTATTTGCATACCTGATTCATTACATATATATTAGCATTCAGTTCTCAATTAATTACTCTCTTGTCTGTTAAAGTATTGAAATATTGTTTATTTTCAATAAGGTTAGGTTGTCACAAATTCGTCAGCAGGCGCAGGCGCCCAAGAGACAGGGGCCCAACTCATATATTCTTTAGAATATTATTGCTTTTTTGCTCAATAAAAAATAATGAATCATTCTTATTCCACACTAATATGATTTTCAAAAATGAAATAAGGTTAAAATCCACAACGCAATAATACGCAATTTGTTTCACCGCTATAGCCCATAGGCTTGTTGATTTACATCAAAGCCGACTGCTGGAGAAGGTCCTCGTTCGATTTGACCAAAGACTCGTGAATTCAAAAGCATGGCCGCCAGAGAGCATACGATACACTGGTGAAGAAGACCACGAGGTGACGTGGTTTGGTTGACAAGGGACCGATTGTTCGCTTCCTTTGGTGTAACAGATTACTAACATTCTAGTTGTGGATTTATAACCTTATTTCATTTTTTGAAAATCATATTAGTGTGGAATAAGAATGATTCATTATTTTTGTTACAAATAAGTATATGTGAATTGTCAATTGTATATGTATCATGTGAAATGTGTTAGTATATGTGAATTGTCAATTGTATATGTATCATGTGAAATGTGGAAGTATATGTGAATTGTCAATTGTATATGTATCATGTGAAATGTGGAAGTATATGTGAATTGTCAGTTGTATATGTATCATGTGAAATGTGTTAGTATATTTTCAAGTCCAAATAATATTATATTTGTATAAGTATGTGTGAAATTGTATATATATCATGCTTGTGTTGTAATATGTAATATGGTTGTTTATGTCAACATTTTTTCGGAATTAGGATAGATGGCGCAACCAGGACGTGGTGACCCTAAATTCGATGAGGGAGAACAGTTCTTGTTGGACTCCATCGCGCTGGGTAGCATCGAAGGTGATGCTAACGCTGCTGCCGGTGAGGCCGTCGAGGCTGCAGCCGATGAAGCCATTGACGCTGGAGCCGCCCAATCCAGAATAATCGGTTCTGGCGAGGATGAGGTATAGCTAGAAGAATATAATCCTCGTGGACATGCTAATTAATCGCGATTCATTAATATAATACACTCGACACGCTTATACATATGTTTGTGTATTTCAAGCCCGTGACATCGAGCAACCAACCCAAGCATCGGGACCTAACAAGAAGCCATCCACAAAGCACGTGTTTACCGACGTTAACAACGAAGGGATGCCGTTGCCCTCTCTTTCAGCAGCTTGGGCCGCATAACAACGCTATGCGGTTATCACGTGAGGGATCAAGTCCCAATTAGCATCGAAAATGGGCCAAGTTCCTCAAGCTACCAAGGACATGCTCGCAAGATATTAAGGAAAATTTCACATTTCCTCAAGGGTCCAAGATAAGGCCAAGAAATTCACTATGAAGAAAATGGCAACCATGTTTCAGCGTGGAAGACGCCTCACCGCAAGTATGTGCGAAGGGAGAAAGACCCGACTTCAACCAATTTCCTAAGTGGCGGATCATCGGCAAGCATTCGAGGAGTACAATTTGCCAACTCAAGGCGTGCCGCGAGTCAAGAACAAGGCCAATTCACGATGAAGAAATACCACCACCATCTTGGCACCGTGAATACCTCAAGGTCAGATCAAATGGGAGAAGGGAAGCGAATTAATGGCGAAGGACATCATTCCGGCTACCACTTTAGGGAAGAGCGCCGCAATTGGTTCATGGGTCACGGGGAGCCTTTCAGATGACAGCTTGGTGATGGCACCAGAGTGCAAGAGGTGGTCAAAGGATTGTACAAGCTGCCGAAAGGCCTCAGTGTGTACGTTCGTGCCAGATAGGGAGAATGACGCGCTAACACATGCCCTTCAAAACCCTGAGCACCCGGGACGGACACGAGGTATGGGCAAGCATACGCCGTGGAAGTATGGTTTCGCTAAGGATACGAATACGCATGTGAGCCGCAGAGAAGCAAAGCAAGAGAATCATATAAAGTGTACCAATTGGAACAAGAGCTCAGAGCAACCTGTGCTAGCATCGGCGACATAATTGCGCAACAAGTACAGATTGCCCTCAAGAACCTTCGTGGACTAGGTCCGAGCAATCAACCGGATGTCGTGGTCGCCTCCCGGGCGGAGTAGTCAAGGCCCACCGGCCCCTCAAGCGGAGAACTTACAGCCCGTTACCCGTGGATGACATAACGGTTCGCCGCCAGGTGAGCTACACGTTGATGCGCGTAACCTCTCCATCAAGGTGGCTTACGGCATGGCATTTCCAAAGGAGCAGGGCGAGATGTTCCATCGCAACGAGATACCCGGGTTACTCAAGGTCGCGGTGGAGGAGGTGCCGAGCGGATTTGACGAACTTAACCTCGATATTGCCGGAGGCGACGGCGTGACCAAGCTTGGACAGGCCCTCCACAAGATCATCCTCCGCGCAAGCGGTACATCATATTTCAGATGGTGTGGAGGTGTCATCTCCACCACGGCAATCCACGCCTCCAATGTCACCTCCACGCAATGCCTCGCCGCAAAATAGAGCACGCCTCCACCACCGCTCCATGCAAGCCCTACTCCGCCACCACCATCTCAAACAAAAACGAACCCCCAGAAAACCACGCCCACCATCTCCTCCGAGGAAGAAGCTCTCAGCGTAAAGGCTCCTCCACCGCTCCCAAGAAGGCCTCCTCCATCAATCAACAAAGATAAAGGAACCTCCAAAGAGGGCATATGATATGACTAATGAGGAGAGTGACGCGTCATGAAATCGAAGTGGTCGCACACTTCACCAAAAAAAGCCGAGCCAAAGAAGGTACCAATTGATCCAAAAGCGGCGCAACACTTCGCGACATGCCGTGCAAAGCCGCTGCCTGTGTCGTCCAACTGTGAACGGACAATAATAAATGCTACATAGAAGAATAAACGTGGTCAGGCGGCAGCGGCAAAGAAGAAGATAGACCAAGCTCAGGAGAACCTCGAGAGGTTTATGAAGGAGGCAGGCCTCATTTCCACAGCTGCAGCTCTTGGATTAGATGATCTTCCAATGGCAGAGGTCAAATGGCAATATCAGTTGGGCCGGGAGCTGATTGACCCTAAAGAGATAAAGGATCTGCCAACCAAGATGCGGCAATTTCACGAATGGTACATGACAGAGTCCGCCAAGGAAGAGCGATGTTCCTCCGCTTCAAAGAAGAAGATTTCTATCGGGGACAACAAAGATATGGCTCAATTCGAGGACTTCTACAATATTTACCATGCCGACTCCATCAACGTGTCTCTCATGAGTTGCTGGTGCCTGTAAGTGTCAAGCTCATACCTTTACCATGTGCTTCCTCGTACAATAAAATTGCAACTCTTAAACTTATACCTTTCTATGTAGAATGGAGATACAACGATGTAGAAAAGAGAACATCTTCAACGTGGGCTTCATCGACCCAGAGATTGTTAACGAGTACGTCTTTGGATTGAACCATGGCCGAAAGGATATTGAAGATTACATTCTCAATACATTCTTGGGATAACACTACAAACCGTACATACTTCTGCCCTTCAACTTTGGGTACGTATATATACAACCTCTCGTTCTTATATTTTCCAAGGCATTGATAATACTACTAGCTAGTTACATATATGTTGCAATACATGAATAGGTATCACTGGATCCTTCTTGTCATCAAGCTTGATAGCAGCCAGATCGTTGTTCAAGACTCAAAAAGGACTCCGGTGGAAAATTATCAATATATCATTGACACCCTAAACAGGTATATAGCACATATATATACGATAGTTTTCCTTATTATATATATTGAAATACCTTGCTAATTCCAACTCTGATAATTACTACTTGTATATAATAACGCATCACTCGGGGCATTCGCAAGGTTCGAAAAAAGAACAAGGAGATTTCGAGAATGAATTTGATGTACAAATAAGCACTCGAGTACGATAAAGAATATTAATATGCCGTAATGTTTTTCATCCCAATAATAATTGTTTTTTTTCAAATTTTATCGCAGTTCTAAAAATGATTTAAGGAAACAACTTATGTGGCTATTATGTGTGCCACTATATGCAAAGTATTACCCACGGCGATGTGCCGACAACCAACGCCGAGGTAGTGTGAACATGTCAATTTCTTAGTACTTAATTACACTTTAATTACATGTCCAGAGATTTATTTACTTCCGCTTTGTCACCCAACATCGATGAGCAAGGCGTGATCCCGCCAAGACCGGTTACAAAGAATCCAAGAACAACTCATCGGCTTTATTGTCGACGAGATTGTATCCACCAAAGGCGAGTTCCACGCAAATGGTTGGAGACCTTGTCCTGAAATAAAGTCAGGTGAACTGACATCAACGTCGACCATGGGCACAAAGAGCGACGCACACAAGAAATGAGCTCAAGATTCACCCTTTTATTCTTTGAAACTTGTAAAAGTGGCTTATTATTTCATGTGTACGTTCATCACTTGTTCATTTTTTAGTCTATTAAGTTCGTATTTTTCTGTAAATGAACCTGTAATTATCTGAATGAGTACGCATGAATAATATATATTTAATTATTGTGTCAAAAAACTCCTGCAGTTCTATTTATTTTAATTGTCAAAATCTATATCAAAAACCCTCTCAAAACATATTCTATATTGAATATAATCAAAAGCGTTGTGTTGTTAGTTTCACAAGCGGTTGGTAACACCAACCGCCAGAAAGTGTTTAACCGTATAGTTTGGGAACTGCCAGATACCCGACGGTATCATCATCATGATTTTACAAGCGTTCTAAAACCGCTTCTGAAAGCGGTTTCGAACCGCTTGTGCATGCCCGATCCACAGCAGTGTCATAAGCTGAAGAAGATGACGGATCTATGTACTCCATCTTGAAGAGAAGTGTTAAATTGTGCGAACGGTAGCTAACATACTCCACAATCTGTGATGAAGCAGGGGAAGGCATCCAGTACTGATACACAACCAGCAACAAATAGCTGACGATGAATAGTGGTCATGGGCCGGAGTTGTTTGGGTTGTGTTACGTGTTGGTCCAGACCCTAGCTAGAGAGCTACAGAGAACTCTGTCTAGAATACATATAGAAAGAATAATACACAAAAAATATCACGATGCTACAACTACTTAGCGCATGCTTTTTGCCTTCTGTTTTCCCATGTTATTTAACGTTACAAGTTGGAACACTAACAAAACACTATATTAACCGAGCAACAACCTCTTCTCGTGGCGCGCATGTCACGCGTGAACAAATCCTAATCAGCTAACCGAACACTAAGCTATCTCCCCAGGTGCACTACTAATTCGACAAACTAACTACATGCATGCAATGACACAACCAATTCTCTTCATGCAACTCAACCACAACATGAACAGTTTACATGCAAACTCAGGTCAAGATTAATTTTCAACATTGTCTCTCCTAATCTGGATGCACTGACTCTTACTCAATGAGGCAATCGGCTTAGGAATGCGAACATATCCCCTCAACGTCCAGCTCTGCTTGACGCTTCACCGCTTTAATTTTTTGCTGCGCCACCGAGCCCACCTTCGGAACATAGCTTCACCTGATCTGCCGCTACGTGTTGCACAACTCCGCTCTGATACCAATTATTAGCCAAAACCCCAAAGAGAACTCATATATAGTTCCCTCTATCTAGAATACCCATGAGGAAGAACACATATAAGAAGATAACGACGTTACAACTACTTAGCGCATGTTTTCTGTATTTTGCTTTCCCATGTTATTCAACGTTACAAGTTAGAATATAAATAGACGAACAAAACACTATGTTAACCGAGCAACAATCTGCTCTCGTGCTTCAACAGAAGCAATCCTGACAAATTCTAATCACCTAACCGAACACTAATCTATCTCCACAGGTGCATATATTACTAATTCAACAAACTAACTACATGCACGCAATGACTCAAACCAATTCTCTGCATGCAAATCAACCACCATGTGAACACGCTACATGCAAACTCCAAGTCAAGATTAATTTCCAACACTACGAAGTCGGCCTGTTAGCAAGCAGTGGAGAAGGCTATATAACTCTCTGGTGGCTTAAACACTGTAATTGAACAATTATTATGAATTGAGTTGAGAAATGCTTCTCATCTCTATCTTCTTCTTCTCCATGTTGCTTTCCCTTCCCAAATTCTAGTTGCCTATCCCCAAAACTCTCCTATCGATTCCTCTTCCGATCCAGGTTCATCACACAATCATATACGGTACACTCGACAGGGCACGCACGTACAAGAAATCTCCCCTGCATTTCTTATCGTGGCTCAAGCTCGGTGATGGACATTTCGTTGGGCGACATGGGCACGGACCTCCCCGTGGACGGCAGGGTCCCCACGAACGACTCCGAGTACGCCTCCGGCGCAGCGCTCTTCTGGATGTAGAACGCCGGCCTGGAGGGGGCTTGCAGCGACACCGTGCTGCTACTCAGCATGACGTTCACGGACGACATGGCCGGCCTGTCGGCCGGGTTCTCCTGCACGCACAGCAGCCCGACGTGGACGCACTTGACGATCTGGATTCCCGGCACTCGCTCGCTCAGGGACCGGTCCACCATCTCCGTGATGGTTCCCATGGTCCAGTGCTCCCATATCTGCGTCAGATTAGTAGCTTGTTCAACTGCTATTACAAAGCTTAATTGGACTGGCAATGGAGTGTGGGATTTGTTGGTGCTCTCACGATGCTTAAGAGATCGGCCGATTGCTCGCTGTTGTAGGAGCCGCTGTTTCTTCTCCCCGTGACGATCTCTAGGATCAGGACGCCGAAGCTGAACACGTCTGACTTGATGGAGTAGTGCCCACGCATGGCGTATTCTGGCGCCATGTATCCACTGCAAATAAAAAACATGATCAACTCCACTGCAAGTGATACTCTTTGATGACATGTCATGGTGTTGGTGGATAAGTACAGAATGTGCTTACTATGTTCCGACAATGCGGTTCGTGACATCCTGCGATTGATCGCCTCCAAAGAGCCTCGCTAAACCGAAATCTGAAATCTTGGGGTTATAATCAGAGTCTAGTAGAACGTTGGTTGCCTTGAGGTCCCGGTGAACGATTTTCAGTTGGGAATCTTCATGGAGATACTGCAATCCTCGAGCGATCCCGTTTATTACCTTCAGCCTCCTTCCCCAGTCTAGCAAACTGCTTTTGTCGGGATCTATCATTCAAATGAGAAGCATTAGAGGCATGTATTGCTTCTGCAAGAGCTGTAGTAGTGCTAAGTTGTTAGCATGAAAGTGGAAAATGCACCAAAAAGAATGGTATCTAGGCTTCTATTGGGCATGTATTCATAGATAAGCATCTTCTCATGCTCCTCCAGGCAAACGCCGACAAGCCGGACAAGATTCTTGTGCTGAAGCTTGGCCACCAAAACCAGCTCGTTTTTCAGCTCCCGTATCCCTTGCCCAGAGCTCCGTGAGAGCCTCTTCACTGCTATATCTTGACCGTCAGGTAGGGATCCCTGCACACATGGAGATACTGATAAGTAGTACATGTCGAAATATATGTGTAGTTGCAAAGCCTCTGCTTTTGCTTATAGTTAAAATGCTTAATGCGTGTCAATAATACCTTGTAAACAACACCAAAGCCTCCTTCACCAAGCCTATTGTATTCAGCAAAGTTTTCTGTTGCGATTCGAAGTGTTGATAGATCGATGATAAGTGAGTCGATACTTTCGATGCTCTCCGAACAAGATGCAGCTGTAGGAGATCACTTAGGATGTAAACATAGGGAAAATGGAACATCTCATTTTTTACTACATGATTTCCGACTTCCAGAGTACTTACAAGGTATTGGTGCTTGTGGAGGTGTTTTTGCCGTTCTTCGCCTCCAGAAACAAAAACCAACTACAGTCGTTGCTGCCAGTATGGTAGCAAATACGTACAGGTAGCACAATTGCAAGAATTGTACCAGTCTTGCTACTCTTTTTCCCTGTAAATAATATAAAAATGCATAGCAGCACAGGTTTGTGCGTTATAAATTTAGTCCAAAATCAAGAGAAAACAACTAATGTACCTCTCAAACTTCTTCAACACATAAGGAAAGGAGAGCTGAATCCACATTTGAAAACAAGGTTCCAACTGCCGAATCTTTCAAATTTCCATGTGATAGAAACTTTATGTAAAATATTTGTTTTAAAATAACTTAACGTTAAAAGTACCTTATGTTTTAAACAATAACAACTTCTATGGAATTTCCTTTTTCTGTGTGGAACTTGACCAGCAAAAGGAGCCTAGGGACAACCTTTCAGACATGTTATTCTGCACTTAGCTAGTTAGTCCAAGACTACAACTTTTTGGTTCCTTTTTCTGTTCTTTCAAATGCCACTCTAAACAGGTAATCATGAATCATGACATATCGACATTATATCAGCATTCACCTTGATCGTTATGCTTTATGGTCATGACACTGACTGTCAGCGATAGATTGGCATGCTACCGTAGCTCCTAGGGCTTGTGAATTGCACAGAACCATAGACTAATGTATAAAAAAAAACTACCAGCTGACATCTAGAATTCTTGAATGTGTATAGCCCACATATGAACATGACCACAAGTCACAGACGACTGGAAGGATTGGCTAGATTTTTTTGCACACGTAGCACTTTAATTGAAACAAGAAAAGTTGGCACAAGATAGACTCTGCTACTCGCAAAAAAAGAAATCTATTAAAGAAAAATAGGAGCAGGATACAAGGTTCCTATCAGCTAAGGTCAGTGTAATGCTCAGCGCAAGGAGGAAGTTTGTCCACTATCCTTGCGATCAATTGGCAATTAGCAGGTCAAACAAGTACAATTGAAATTAGACTAGAGAATGCAGGCATGGACTACTAGTATGATTTCTCATTAATTTGGCTTGTAGGATAGGTTGATTTCCATATGGATTTATTCGTCAAAATGTTCCCAAGAAACACGTAGGTTGGCAGAATTAGACTTGGAAAACTGGATGGTATATTCCGTATGCTAACGAGCACGGCGGCAACTGGTCTGAAAAATCTGAGGTTGTTGCTTAAATCATGCAATTGACTCGTCTGATAATTCTAAATTATTGAATCTGTCTTTGTACTGCAAGAAAATGCGTCTACCGATCATACGTCCGCCAGTCACAGTACCTACGATTTTACAGTGAAGAAGTTAAAAATGAAGCCGATTACTTGCTCCAATTTCTTCTTTGAAACAGGCAAATTAGTCAAGCCAATTAATTGCGTGGACCGCTGACCTCCTGTGGTACCCGGTACAGAAGGCGGCGCGAGCTCCGGCGCCGGCGCCGGCGCGACTGCCTCGGCCTGCAGCTGCAGCATCGCGGGGCCGGTGTAGAACGAGTACAGCTCGACCCTCATGTTGCACCGCGAGCCGACGCTCCTGGCGCCCTGAGTGTTCGGCTTGAACCTCTGCCACCACCGTCCCACCAGGTCGTTGAGGCACCCACGGCACTGCGCCGGCGACAGGTCCTGCGTGCACTGCGCCATGGAGTAGATCTTGGAGAACTGCGCGTCGAGCCCCACCATCTCCCCCGTCGCGAACCGCCTAGTCGAGTTGCCCGCCGCGTACGCCGCGGTGGCGTTGAGGAGGTCGGTGACCGCGCGGTCGTAGCGGCCGACGTCGCCGCTGACGTTCCCAGTGTTGTGGAGGTTTACCAGGCCGGAGTTGTCGGTGGAGGCGAGGAAGTTGACGTTGGAGTAGCGGAGGTAGCAGAGGTCATAGACGATGGACACCTCCTTGTCGTAGGGGCAGAGCTGCTGCGCGTCCTGGAAGGCGGTGGCGACGCTAGCGGCGCAGGAGGAAGCGTTGACGTCGCCGCGGCAGAGCGCGAGGGCGTAGGCGGCATCCGGGACGGTGCCGGCGGCGCCGGAGGAGAAGAGGGTGCCGGAGGAGGAGAGGTTCCTGGGGAGGACGGCGGCGAGCTGGTTGAGGTTGGCTTGGTAGGTGCCATTCGCCGAGTAGTTGCCGCTCCTGCCGCAAAGCTGCCACGGCTGTGCGGCGGCCAGCGGGAGCGCGAGCGCGGCGAGGAGGAGCAGGACATCAACGGAGCCGCTGTGCATGGCGCCAACATACGGAGGAGCAAGGGGGGGCTAGCTCGGAGAAGAACAAGAGACGACGAGCGAAACGAGGGGTGACTGCCTGCAGCCTTTGGTGCAGAGGGGAAAGGTATAAAGGGTGGCTGTTTGATTTGTTTGGCCGTGTGTTGAACCGGGTGGCGCACTGGCTCAGAGTCAGAAGACTTAGCCAAATTTTCTCCTTTTAACATATTTTTGTTCCATATTTAGCCTCTTTCCGAAGGAGCAGGCCGCGACAGATCCATTGCTACGATAGAGAAACATGTTAGACGGATCATCACAGCGCCATGCAGGCTTACGTCCAGAATACCTCCGGTTCTGTTTCGGCATAGATGAGTCCGGTTCTATTACGGCACCAATCCAGGATTTGTTATGTTTATCTTTAGCATGCATGTAATCCCTTGATTTGTTGCCTACTTTTACGCCTCATTGGCTGTATATATACCGAACTCATCTAATACATTAATCATTGCGTGATTATCCTTCCTGCCTCACGCTTTCATGGTATCAGACAGGGTTCGCATCCTGCGACCCGCTTCCGCATCTTAGCCGCCGGTGATTCTCGCCCGCCGCTCCTCTTCTTTTTCCTCCTTCGTCCCTATGGGTGACGCTACGACGGAGGCTGAGCGCCGGCGTCTTGCCGTCGACCGGGCACAACTTGCTGCCGATCGCCATCGTCTTGAGGAGGCCGAGCGTGCCTTTCGTGCCCAGCAGACTGCACTTGAGGCCACCACCATCGCCGCGCTCCATGCACAGGCAGTGGCCGTCCTCAACATCCGCACTCTCATCCCCGTCGTTCTCGACTACGACTCGCCCAACTGCACCAAATGGCGCAGTCTTTTCCTCCTCGTCGTCGGAAAATACGCGCTCTCCGACCACGTCCTCTCCGACGTCGACCACCCCGACGACCCGGCCTGGATTCGCATGGAGTGCACGGTTCTGGGCTGGCTCTACGGCACCATCTCTTCCAGCCTTGTTGAGATCGTCATGACGCCCACCGCGACTGCTCGACGAGTCTGGCTCGGTCTTGAAGAGTAGTTTATCGGCAACAAGGAAACTCGGGCGCTGTATCTCGACGCTGAGTTTCGCAACTTCGCTCAAGGCGACCTCTCCGCTCCGACCATCGCCAGAAGTCAAGTCCATGGTCGATGCCCTCGGCGATCCGGGCGAGCCTGCTCTCGATCGTATTTCGTCCTCGCCGCTGCTATGCGGCCTCAACGACAAGTTTTTCACCGCCGCTGGTTCGACGCTCCAGCCACCGCCGTCTTCGAGACGCGGCGTGCGACCGATGCTCGAGGAGCTTACCATGATGAACAAGCCCGGCGCTTCGTCCATGGCGCTTATTGTCACCGGTCAGCACAACGGGGGTTCCGGTGGCAGCTCTACCGGCGGTGGCAGACGCTCCAATAGTAAGCACCGCAATAATCGTCGCGGTGGCCACGCTAATCGCAGTGGCAACGGTGGCTCCTCCGCTCCTGATGGCCAGCAATCGCCGGCATCCAACGCCGGCACTCTTCCACGAGCCGGCCTTCCCTCATTCTGGAATCCCTGGTCCGGCATAGTCCAGGTATGGCCTCACACCAGTCCAGCTTCAATTCTTGGCCCACGGCCAAATCTGGCGCCCCCACAGTGCAAGCGCTGCTTCCGGCTTGCTTCGCTTCTCCAAGATCGCCTGGCGGCTCAGACACGCCCACTTTCAGCGCCAAGACTGCCCGCCAAGAAGTAGATCTCAAAGAAGCCGACGGACTTGCGCCGCCACTGGACGCCCACGCCAAACTCAGGCATTGGGATCAAGCTGCTCATAAATTCTTTTAACACGATGTTGCTCAATCCCCCTCCCTCCGGTGAATGGTACATGGACTCCGGCGCCACTTCTCACATGACTTCGGACGCTGGTAATATCTCCAACTCCCAACCCCCACCCCCCTCTCAGAACATCCCAAAATTTCAAAAATAGTAAAAATAAAAATTTAGAATTTTAAAAATGGAATTGAGTAAACATTTTAACTAAAACCAAGATTTTCATTTTAAATATTATCTTTTTCTTCATTTTCTAGTTTGTCAACCAAAAGAAAAGAACAAGTTGCTACATTAAAACTTTTGGTCCAAAATAAACAAACTTTGAAAATGAGTTGAGAGGGTAATCTTACATTGAATTCCCATCTTTTCTAAGACTTTTTCAACTATAATAATTATTCTTGAATTTTGGGTTTAAAAGAAAACCAATAAATGAAATGAGTAAATGAGTAAAAGTAAAAGGTAAAAGATAAAAGTAAAAGGCCAATAAAAATGCCATTAAACTATGGGAATTATTCACCACATCTTTTCAGCTGTCCAAAGATTTTAATGATTTAGGTAAAGAAGTAAATAATAAAGTGACATGTTTTAACTTCAAAATAGTGACATGACAGAATTCTTCAAAAGTAATAAGAGCTTATATCTCACCGAGAATTTTATCATGTCTTCCTCATAACATACTTAACCCATGGTAAAAATATCAAAAACTAATAATTACTTTTATAGCCGTTTAAAATTCTAAAATAGAGAACTTGAAAATCTGAAATCTGCAATGTCAGAATTTTTATTAAATAATGGAGTATGGTTTTGAGCTGCAAATTTTACAGAAACATCCTTAGCTCAAATTCATTTGAAAAACAATGTTTCAGAAATAATAGACTTTATTTACTCTTAAAGAAAAATAAAAAACAGAAACAAGGATTTGGAGCAGTCAGTCTTTTAATTGCCAAATCCAACACCTTAATGAAACTCAAGGAAAACTCAAACAACTTGCTATAGAAAATAATTTTGTAAAATATTAGAGACCAAAATCTGAATAAAAACCAATTTTACAGAATTTTGGCACACTATTTACAGAGCTTAAAAATTCAAAAACAGATTGAAAACCAGTCTAGTTCAATGAATTACTGTTCTTAGATGACAATAGATAATGAAATGAAACCAAAGGAAATGAAAAGTAGATCTTCTGGGCTGCCTACTCAAAAATTTGCAGAATTTTCCATCTGAGTTACCACCCCCTACCAAGTCTGCCCAAATGACATGTCAATTCAGCACTTAAAATCGCCCAGCTACATACCAGCCGTCTCACTCGATGAAACTTGTGGCTGTGCCTCTGGCAGGGAGGTCCCACGCGCGCCTGGGCCCACAGGCCAGCCCCTCCTTCCTTCTCTCCTCCCTCTCTCCCTCTCCTGCCCCTGCCCGAGTGCTGCCACGGCCTCTTTTTCTTCGCAGCGAGCTGCCCCGGCTGATCCCATTTGCCACGCAGCTGCAGACGCCGAAACTTACCTGCTCCACCGCCCATGCTGCCCGTGCTGTCGCCTCCAAGCTTTGCCGTTTCCGCCCAGCTGCATTTAAGCCAACTGACCTCCTCTCTGCGCCCTTGCTCGCCCTCGCCACGGTTCTTCACGGCCAGGAGCGAGCCACCGTCTCCTGCGAAGGAATCAGCTCAGGTGAGCTTGCCTAGCTACCTCCTTCCTTGCGCACAGACGCTGCTCCATCTCTGAGTTGCTCCTCCGCCTTGCATGCAGCCGAAGCCACCTCTCCTTCTTCCTTAGCGCCGGCGAGCCAAGCTTTGATCAACCGCAGCTACCAGGTGAGCTCTTCTTCGCCAACTCGACTCGCCATGCAACCTGCTCATTCGTGAGTCCTGACCTTCTCCTCCGTTTGCAGCTGCCGTGCTTTGTTTCCCTTCCCGGCTACTCACTGGAGGTCATCCCGTCCTCCCTGCCAGTCCCTGCAACTCACTTCTCCAGATCAACCAAAGCTCAGAGTCGCAGCGCCATTGTTGGATGTTTGAAGTTCTAGGGTTTGTAGAGGTGAGGTTAAGTAATTAAGCATGGGACTTAGTCACAAGAAAATTCATGGCGTAGTGGTAGTGCACCAGTGTGTGGATTCGGCAGGTCCAGAGTTCGAATCCCCACTTTTGCACTTATTTTCTTTTTATTTTTCTATCTTTTTGCCTTACGCAATGAAACACTCATAACTTTTGCTGTGAATCCCCGTTTAATGCAAACTTAGTTCCTAAATTTGAGTTACTCAGTAGGGATTCAGAATATGCAATAAAAAGTTGCACGTTGCTTGCTGCAAAAACTTTTAATTAGGAGATGAATGAAAGCCATGATTTAAGTATTATGAAGGAACTATGATAATCCTAGCTCTAAAAATTATAAAATAAATCCAGCATGCTCCTGCAATCTCAAATGTCCCATTTCTGTAAAAAGATTTAGGATTCAATGTGTTTTGCATCAAAAAGTTGATTGTGCCAAGCCTTAATATCATGCAAGATTCAAATAGTTAAAATATGGATTAAATGGACTCAAAAATTGGTGAAACCAGTTTGGATGCAATCTTGGATTTGTATATATCACTAGTATATAAAAACATTTAAGTTTCACCTTGGTTTGCCATATTTTCTCACTAATCAAACAAGCGATCGGTAAAACGGACGATTGGCCGAAGCGTCCGCAAAAGAACCCCAAACTCGATAAAACCAAATGTTATAACCCTAAAATGTCATATAATTGTTTACTGTGGGAAAATGGTATCATAATGAACAATTTTGAGTTAGGTCATATTACGTCGCAATGAACTTCGGTATGAAAAACGTCTTTAACGAAGGTGAAAAAATCATGAAACCAACTTTAAAACACTCTTAGGGTTACCTCAGCTTATCCTGAAAAATGGTTAGATTATCCCATAAGGTGTGATCGCAATCAAGAATGAAAACTGGACCGTAATTACGCTAATAATGTGGTCATATAAGCCTTTTTGGCAACCCGTAAAATATCTTATATACATCAAAAATAGCGAAAGAATAGCTGAGTAACATTCTATGATACTTATACTACCATGTTCTGGAAAAATATTTCATTTACAACCTTCTTATCATATAAAACTAGTTGCTGCGAATACCTTAAGTGACCACAAACTGCACATTTTCAGAATCACTTAAGCACTTTCGGTGGCTTGTAAAATTACTCTGCCAAACATAAAATTTTGGGGAAATGGTCCAGAATCATACCTTAATTACTACTCACTTATCAAATAAATTATGTTAACGCAAAAGCCCTAAATGATAACATTGTCGAACCGTTTTACGCGGACAGTAAGAGAAGAAAGTCTTCGTCCAATGTTGCCGCAATACAAGAAATCATCCCATGACCATATAGCAACAGCAAATGACTTTAAACTTCAGATCTAACTTGTAGAAATTGCTTCCATGCATGAACACTTAAAATTAGGCACTAATCAAACAAACCTTTAGTGAACGTTTCTCTTTTATCAATCCAAACTATTTTTGCGTCTTGAATTCGAAGTTATAAACACTAAAGCACACATTTGTAACCTCTTGGTAAGATTTAATTTGGTAATTTTATCTGATTTCTTTTTGTCCCATTTTGATTCGGTGTTATTTGCTTTTGTCTCGGTTATTATTATTTCGACGCATAGACAACGATAATTCAGATTCGGTTATTAACGACATCGACTTTGATCCGGATTATATTCCTGACAACGAGCAACCAGGCAAGCACCTCCTTTGACCATCTTGATCCCATATTTGCAAAGTTATTTTGTTTTATCAAACTATATGCATGCGTGTATGTTTTAAACTTGTTATATTGTGGGTAATGGTAGCTAAATCCAATTGTTGCATTTCCATTGCCTTGACATTTGAATCACTGCCATTGTAACCTAGTAATGGTGTAGACAATAATTAATGTCACTTGGGTAAAACTTGTAAGATTAACATTTGTATATGCTTAGACGTGCTCATTAGAACGAATTTTAAATGTGGGATACCATTTTAACTACTATGAGCAACTTTGTTTATTTGTACGGAACCAAGGTATGGTTTCCGTGTATCTTGATAAAAATCCAACTCAAAACTTATGATTTAGACGCGGGCGAGTTATTACTTAACTTGCGGCGTGAAACGGATCTCACGCGTAGTTAGGGGAGATTCTCACTGGTCGATTAAGGACCGAACTTGATGCTATCATCTAAGTGAATTCAGACAACCACAAGTTCCGTATGGGACGGACCTGGCTAAGTAATTTGTGCGTGTCGTTATTAGCTTCGCCATTGGGTTGTGTGGGGTCGGTAGACCTTGCAAGGCGCAAGAGGGGCTCTGCTCGGGCGGTTAGCCCTAATACCATGAAACCTTAGCGCGGTTGGTAGCGTGTCGCAGATTGTAAAGGCCTTGTCATGATCTCTCCGCCGACACACCAAAGGAAGTGTGTTAATAGCTTGGCATTAAGGGAAGATCATGTCTTGTGGGTAAAGTGTACACTCTCTGCAGAGATTAAAAATCTAATTAATTAGCCGTGTCATGTCATGAGCAACTTGGGAAATAATGTCAAGTATAGTCTCTGCTTTTTGCTAAAACTTTTGGAAATGGTGTTGGAATGAGTTGGTGGATTGGGAAGCCAATGGTGGCTGTTTTACTGTCATTTGCAGCCATGGAGGGTTGTGAATTGCTGTATATGAACTCTACTTACTGTTATTTAGCTTCATATTAAATGCTCTTACAAATTGCTATCGCTTTTATGAATCTTTTGCTTGCAAACAAAATCTGCCTTATGCTGAAATGAGACTAGTGTAGAAGCTTATTTCCTTGTTATAGCTTGCATTTACTATATTTCCATACACTAAAGTCTTATGCAGTACATACGTGTACTCACGGTTGCTTAATCTAAACAATATAGACGAAGGTACGGAAGAGTGCCCCGACGACTCCTACTTTGCCCCGGGGTTCGACGATCATGTTGATGGATGAACTTGGGCTTCTCCAAGTCGGTTGCCTATGGGTTCATGGATGGGCATACCGCTGTCCTACTTTTGCTAAACATGTTATTTCCGCTGCACTCTACTTTTGGACTTGTGATATTTGGCCGGTCGGCCACTACTTGTAATATTAAGTAGTTGTAATAGTTGAAGTTTATGTTTATGCTATTCCAACTGCTTAGATTCATGTGTATGTGTTACTAAGACATCTCGAATGCGGATATGTGGGTGCTAGGCGTTGATCTTGGGAACTAGCACTAGACACATATCCGGCACTGAATTGTCATTAACCATCTATGCATACACTGCGCAACCGCGTTCTTTGGCTATTGCTCGTGCTTTCCTTGGAGAATACTAGGCGATACCAAGGTCCCGAGACGGATGGCGAATGCTATACGTGGATGAGTTAGTCTCAATCCCAGATGGTTGTTCGAATGGAATCAAACTCCCACGGACGCTGTAAGTGTGTACGGTGCACTATGTGGCTCATATTTGCTTGGGTGAGGGCCATTTAGTCAATACTCCGTGCACAGTGACTTTTGGGTGGCAGTGAGCATACACTTAAGTGGAGTATGGGTGTCACCTCTAAGTCCAACGCACGTGTGAGGATCGATTCATATTTCCGGGTGCCCACACTCTCATTCTTCTGTCGTCGTGGGAAATGGTTCCACTCTTCCTGTTACTTCTGTCGGCTCCACCATCCTTCCTATGTCTCATGGTCATTTTTCATTATGGAACATTCTTGTCACCCCCCACCTCATCAAAAATTTGATTTCTGTTCGCCAATTTACTATCGATAATAATTGTTCCGTTGAATTTGACCCCTATGGCCTTTCTGTGAAGGATCTTCGCACTCAGAGCGTGATCGCCAGGTGCAATAGCTCCGGCCATCTCTACCCACTATTGCCATGTCCACCCCGACCCCGAGCTTTTGTTGCCACATCATCGTCCACACTTTGGCATCGCCGTCTTGGTCACATTGGTGCTGAGGCCCTCTCCAAATTAGCTAGTTCTTCCGCTATTTCATGTAATAAAGCCACCGAGCCTATTTGTCATGCTTGCCAACTCGGTCGTCACATTCGTTTACCTTTTACTAGCTCCAGCTCCCTTGCCAATGCAAACTTTGATTTAATACATTGTGATTTGTGGACATCTCCCGTGGCTAGTATTTCCGGTTACAAATACTACCTCATTCTCTTAGATGATCGCTCGCACTACTCGTGGACTTTCCCTTTGCGTCTTAAGTCGGACACCTTTTCCACTATATCTCATTTTTTCGCCTATGTCCACACGCAGTTTGGACTCCCGATTAAAAGTGTTCAATGTGACAATGGCCGTGAGTTCGACAACTCTTCCGCCCGCCATTTTTTCCTTACACATGGCGTTGCACTCCGCATGTCATGTCCTCATACCTCCCAACAAAATGGCAAAGCTGAACGTATCATTCGTTCCACCAATAATATCATGCGCTCTCTCATGTTCCAAGCCAACCTTCCACCATCCTATTGGGTCGAGGCCCTTCATGCCGCTACATATCTCCTAAACCTTCACCCCACTAAGACACTTGAGTTTCTCAACCCACACTTCGCTCTTTATGGCATCCATCCATCCTACTCTCACTTACGTGTTTTCGGGTGTCGGTGTTATCCAAACCTTTCCTCTACAGCGGCTAATAAGCTCTCTCCCCGTTCCACCCTTTGCGTGTTTCTCGGCTATCCCTCGGAACATAAGGGTTACCAGTGTCTTGATTTGTCCACAAATCGTATCATTATCTCTCGTCATGTTGTTTTTGATGAGATGACCTTCCCTCGCCACAACAAGATACCCCTCTTGAACCATCCGCCTTGATTTTTCGATGACATGGACTCGGCCCAGATGCTGTTGGCTCTTTTTTTCTTCTTCTTCTGTGTCTTTCGACTCGACCGCCTTGGTTCTGCCGCTTCTAATCGGTTCTCACCTATGGGTTGCTGCCAGCAGACCCGGTCTCTCCACCACCTCAGGAGGTTCTTCGCCCATGGACCACACTGGAGTCTCTGCGCCACTTGGCTCCCTCGTTGGGTCACAGCCTGTGGATGGCGCCGTGTTCTCCATACCACCGCATGACACGGGGACGTCTTCTCCCGACGCTTATATACTGTTTCGCCACCGCATCGCTCATCGGGATTGCTACACCGTCCACGCACACGCCTGTTCTGCCACCTGGTTTGCCGACCGTGCATGCCGACACATCTCCGCCATCGCCCGGAGTTTCAATCGTGGCCACGCCAGATCGCCACTGTGGTAAGTTTAATTCCACCGGTGGACAATGCTCATCGCATGACCACCCGTGGCAAGTCGGGGTTTCGTCTCCCCACCGATCGATCAACCTCCACGCCAGCTTTTCTCCAAGATCAAGACATTCTGCAGCATACCGACCGATCGAATTGGTGTACTGCGATGGAAGAGGAGATCGCCGCTCTCAAATCCAACCAGACTTGGGATCTTGTCCCCCGTCCGTCCGGCGTTAATATTGTGACAGGCAAGTGGGTTTATCGTCATAAGTTTCATTCGGATGGCTCGCTTGAGCGATATAAATCTCGTTGGGTCCTTCGCGACTTCACACAACGGTTCGGCATTGACTTCGACGAGACCTTCAAATTTCGTGGTCAAGCCCGCGACTATTCAGATCTGTTTCACACCGGCTCTCTCGTGACTAGCCTATTCATCAACTTGATGTGAAGAATGCATTCTCGCACGGCATTTCTCCGAGACGGTCTCATCAGATGCGCCTTCGGTTTTGCAGATCCCGCACACCCGGACTACGTCTGTCGGCTCAACAAGTCTTTATATGGTTTGAAGCAGGCTCCTCGTGCTTGGTATAGCCGGTTTGCCTCCCACATCACCACCCTTGGTTTTCTTGAAGCTAAGTCCGATACGTCCTTATTCATATTTTGCCGAGGATCCGATACTGCTTATCTTCTCCTCTATGTGGATGATATTGTCTTGACTGCTTCTTCCGAAGGTCTTCTCCGTCGCATCATTGCAGCCCTACAGGATGAGTTTGCCATGAAGGATTTGGGTCCCCTTCATCACTTTCTGGGTCTCTCGCCACTCGCCGCCAGGCTCACTGCTTTCTCTCAAAGGCATTATATTCTTGATATATTGGATCGTGCTAAAATGACTGATTGTAAGCCTTGCAGCACCCCAGTCGACACTCACTCCAAACTGTCTGCCGCTGGTTCCCCAGTGGATGATCCAACTCATTATCGCAGTCTGGCTGGTGCTCTTCAGTATTTAACCTTCACTCGACCAGACATTGCTTATGCCGTGCAGCATGTCTGCCTCTTTATGCATGATCCCCGTGAGCCACATCTTGCCTTGGTCAAGCGCATCCTCCGGTATCTCCGCGGCACTTTGGACCATGGCTTGTTCCTCCATCGGACCTCTCTGGATGACTTAGTGGTTTATTCCGATGCCGACTGGGCTGGTTGTCCTGACACCCGCAAGTCTACATCGGGCTATGCTGTTTTTCTTGGTGCAAACCTGATCTCCTGGTCTTCTAAACGACAGCATACCGTGTCTCGCTCCAGTGCCGAGGCCGAGTATCGTGCTGTTGCTAACGGCGTCGCCGAGGCCACCTGGCTTCGTCAATTGCTTCTTGACCTTCACACTGCCCTGCGCCGCGCTGCTGTCGTTTATTGTGATAATGTCAGCGCCGTCTACCTCTCCAGCAATCCGGTTCAACATCAGCGCACGAAGCATGTGGAGATTGATCTTCATTTCGCTCATGCGCGCCGCCTCGCCACGTTCGTGTTCAGCATGTGCCCACTACTTCGCAATTTGGGCATCTTCACCAAGGGTCTTCCTACTTCCGTCTTCACCGAGTTTCGGACTAGTCTGAACGTCCGGCCTCCTCCCGCTCCGACTACGGGGGCGTGTTAGACGATCATCACAGCGCCATGCAGGCTTACGTCCAGAATACCTCCGGTTTTGTTTCGGCATAGATGAGTCCGGTTCTATTACGGCACCAATCCAGGATTTGTTATGTTTATCTTTAGCATGCATGTAATCCCTTATTTGTTGCCTACTTTTACGCCTCATTGGCTGTATATATACCGAACTCATCTAATACCTTAATCATTGCGTGATTATCCTTCCTGCCTCACGCTTTCAAAATACAGTAGATATCTGCCGCTGCTGATGTAGTTAGGAAGAAGCTAAATTTACAATTTCGTTTCAACAAACCAAACTCAAAAAAAAATTAGAGCAGTAGACAACAAAGCGAAAGTTTCTCGGCTCGCCTGTGGGCGTCGCCAGCGTGCGAATATCACACAGGAGAACAGGACCAACACCAACCACGAAATTGATCAGCTTCTCTCTTTTATGAGACGAAGATTGATCAGTTTCGAATTTTTTTTTATTTAATATTTTTTTTAAAACATATTTTCAGAACTAGTCGCCCGCGGGAAAAATTTTCAAAAATACCCGCCCGTCGCTTCGCCAGGCGATCGCTCAGACGGGCGATAGGCGGTGCCTTAACGGCCTGCCACGGCCGAACGCTGGCTGCTTCGCGGGCGCATGCAGGCAGGGACACGCTGGCAGAGCTGGGCGGTCGTCGCCGGCAGGGCGATCGCCAGGGGCGACTGTTCGCTTAAAACGCCTCATGAAAGCAACAAGATTCATTTGCGCTTGTCCGGCCGAAATGCACATGAGAGAAGAAAGAAAGAGGAAAGGAAGAGAGGAAAAAGAGGGAGGGAAAGAAAAGAGGAAAAAAATATCCGCTGCTTTTTGAAGGTAAGTTCAATATTTTGTACTCATATTTTTGAAATGTTAGTATTGTATAATTTTTGTTCCACCATGACGAATAAAGGCTTTCGTTAGTTAGTTCTGTCAAGCAAATTAAATTATCGTTGTAATGCCCTTGTAATATAATCTAATCTATTGCTTATCTTATCATCCTAACTTTCGTGTATGTGCCCTTATATATGTATTGTCTGAATTTTAAAAATTTCTAAGATCTTAAAATCATTACAAATTTTTATGGTAATATCACTGATTTATCAGGAACCACCATAAAAGTTTCAAAATTTTTCGACGTCAGAGATGTTTCCATGGTTTCGTGGCGCGGCGCTTTTCCGATTTTCGTAATAAAATGCCGGGCAACGTCGCCCATCTCGCCCATACGTAAGTGGTAGCCCGCATGCATGAGGGCCGCCCTTGATTTTTTCCATATTTTTGGACCGTGTCCGGTTATCCCACGGGCCACGAAAAGCCCTAAGTGGCCACGATTCCGTGGTTTCGTGGTCATGAGCGCCTTTTCCGATTTTCAGAATAAAATGCCGGGCAACGCTCGCCCATCTCGCCCATACGTAAGTGGTAGCCCGTGATTGCGTGAGGTCCGCCTTGATTTTTTCCCGATTTTTGAACCGTGTCCGGTTATCCCACGGGCTACGAAGCCCTAAGTGGCCACGATTTCGCGGGTTTCGCGGGTCATGAGCACCTTCCGATTTTCAGAATAAAATGCCGGGCAAAGTCTGCCCATCTCGCCCATACGTAAGTGGTAGCCCGATTATGAGGGCCGACTTGATTCTTTCCAGATTTTTCCGACCGTGTCCGCACTGTCCCACGGGCTACGAAAATACCTTAGTGATCACTAACGAACTAAACTAATTTTTCCAGTTCATTACATGACAATAAGTTTTTTCTAATTCTTCCGGTTCAAGACAACAATTACTGTACAACCAAATTACAAAAAAATTGCCAAAAAATTAAAAAGCTTTTTTTCACATTGCAGCATGCTTTGGATTTTTGCCGTTAGGTTAGTTTACCGTCGCGTCAGGCAGGGCGATCGCCGGGCATGGGGCATCATCGGGCAGGGGCGACGGGAGGGTAAAAGTGAAATTTTCTACCGCGGGCGACTAGTTCTGAAAAAATGTTTTAAAATAAATATTAAATAAAAAAAATTCGATCAGTTTCGGCCTAGTGCGGGCAGCTGGGCAGCCCAGACGCTGAACGGTCTCTCACTCATGGGACGGCTTTTGAACGAGCAGATTAGGCCCATGTTCATGGGCTGTTTCCTCGTTCGGGCCTGCCCGTTTGTCAGCTTTCGGCCGCAGTTTGATGTCATCTGACAACCGTCGACCCAGGCTGCTGCTGCGTGGAGCGCGTGCGTGTTGTTTATCCGTCCTGTGTTGCCTAGCAGCCAGGTCCAACTGCAGGAAGAGTACTCAGATCGTTTTTGTTTTATGACGTTTTGATTCGCAAGTCGCAACGACGGTTCTAAACAAGCGGGGAGATGCAAGATGAACGGCTGTCAATCATGCAGTACGTAGTTTTATATGACCGCTAGATACAAAAATCAAGGATAAGAGAGAACAGGCGACATTTGAATTGGGTTGGCTAATTCCTTTTGCGGGTGTTTTCTTTTTCTTGATGCGGCACTATTTAAAAGTTGTATAAATATTAATTTGTGAATTGAACTTACTCATTCACTTGTTTTACAATTTATACTATTTGTATGGAAAGAGTAATACATAGAAGCGCGTCCATTTTGTGGCGAGTGGTATGATTTTCGTCTCAAAATATATCCTAGTACAACTCATGCATCATTCAACCGTGTCTGCTGGCTGCTATAGTTTTCTCTTCATTTCTTTTCTTAGTCGATCTTGATCGCCTAACTGCCAGTCATGTAGCTATCAATATCGATCGCTATACCAAATAACAGAAAAATAGTATACGCAGAATCAAAGATCTTTCTCTTCTTTCTTGATCTTGACTTCACTACACCAGGTAAAATAAATGCAGAAGGCCTTACAAGTGAAAAAAAAATAATTGCCAGATGCAAATGCAATGCAACTGAATCATGTCTTCTTTCTGTTGGAACAGAACGCTAAAACTTTGCTGCAATTTTCTCTTTTATTTCTTCTCGCTCTATTCACTTTTACAACTGGGGTTTACCCCTATATTTATACCCAATACTTCAACCCACAAAACAGAATAGGATTCCACTTCCTTATCCTAATCGGACTCTTTTTCCTAAACGGACTCTTAATCAAACTTTCTAAACTAAAACTTTCCTATTACAAGATTACATCCAACATTTTCCCCCCTAATCTTGTAATACCTTTGATCACGCCGATCTTCTCTCTCATCTCCAAGAATTCTGCTCAACTCGCTCAGATCTCGCTTATGCATATAAAACAACGCCCTCCTCTCTCCTTCTTTCTTGCAATCGTTGTTGCTATAAAATTCCATGCTGTTGCATACAAAGCACTGTCGCTGCCCTTTTTGCTCGGCACATCGCCTAGCTCGCTTCTCGCTCTGCATAAGCCTAGCCGCTTGCTTGGTCCTCGGCCTCAAGACGGCACCGGCTTCTGTGCCGAACTGCATCGCGCTTCTCGCCGCCACTCGCCAGTAGCTTTTGGTACTGCCTCTATTTTTTATGTGTTGCACCACTGCTATTTTTTCGTGCATCGCCCTTGAGTGCTTTTCTTCCACTTTGCTGTGACTCCACCGCTTGGGGGTCCACCTCCTCCAAAAATTTTCCCTTCACACTAGCCTCACAACAAACCGGTTTACAAGTTTTCAGGGAAATTTTGTATAACCGATTTGGGGATCTCATGACCTTCATCAACAAATCTTTGTTCTTGTCGTAAACACGCAAGAACTCCGCCTGCAGCTCTACTCTGCACCCTTCTTCTGCCAATTGCCCGAGACTGAGTATGTTGTTGCACAAACTCGGTATATAATAAAAATCAGAGAATAACTTTTTATCGCCGTTCTTGCATTGTACCAACATTGTTCCTTTGCCTCTTATTTGCACCGTAGAGCCATCGCCAAACTTTACTTTCCGAAATTTTCTCGTCAAGCTCATGAAACACTGAGCGATCTCCACCATGTGATTGCTTGCTCCATTGTCCAAATACCACAAATCAAGCAGGATCGTGGCTATCTCCCTCGTGCTTAATTTAGGAATTATATTCTCCTCGCTCAACATCAGCATATTCGCTTCTCTTCTTTGCACAATGAGAGGAATAGAGCTGCCGGTTCATCATCTGCACTAGCTTGGGTGAGGTTTACCTCCTCATTCTTCTTCTTGTTCCAAAGAATCCGAAGCAAAGTGTCCATACTTGTTACAATTGAAGCACTTTATATGATCTGCGACACTCTGCCGTAGTGACCATATTTTTCACATTCAAAACATTTGATATGTGACTTATCTCGTGGTCTCAGAATCACCGCCTTGTTCAGACTTATCTCCTTGGTCACCTCTCGTCTCCTCGACCACCTCTCGCCTCCTCGCTCATCAAACCGCCGCTGGCCCACGCCCAAGTTAAACCGCTATGCTTCACCTCTTTCATCTTCCTTTAAGAATAGCTCGTTACGGGATTGATACCCCGCTTTTTACGGATCGAAACCCTTCAAGAACTCCTCATGCGCCTTTGAGCGATCCAAAGATCTCCTCAATTTTCATATTCTCCAAATCAGGAGTACATGAGTGTGGTGACAACAAATACGAACTTTTTTCGTAGCACGCAGTATTTCTTCATCGCCATGATTCCTCCATCTGTCGCCGAGAGAAATAATTTGGTTGTATAATGAAGTAAGCTTATCGCTAACTCGCCCATCGATCGGGTTTCTCCCATCCGAAGATTCTCAAATAATAGCCGCCGTTACGGGATTGATACCCTGCGCTTTACGGATGAAACCCCTTCAAGAACTCCTCATGCGCTTTGAGCGATCCAAAGGATCTCTCAATTTTCATATTCTCCAAATCGGGAGTACATGAGTGTGGTGACAACAGCACGAACTTTTCTCGGTAGCACGCGCAGTATTTCTTCATCGCCACGCATTCTCCATCCTGCCGCCGAGAGAAATAATTTGGTTGTATAATGAAGTAAGCTTACCGCGAACTCATCCATCGACCGGGTTTCTCCCATCCAAGATTCTCAAACTCGCTCCGTAGATTTTGTAGTCGCACCTCCTTCACGCCGTCAACTCCCACGTGCATCTTCTCAAGTGTTAGCCATGCTTCACGTCGTTGTCTCCTTCCGGCGATGAGTGATGCATCATCGAATCTGCATCGCTCGATAGATCGCAGCAAGTGCAGCCTGATCTATCCTGTCATCTTGCTCAGCCTTCCCCTTTGGATCGACTGCACCCCAGACACCCTGGGCGCGCAAGTTTACCTTCATCTTCATTGCCCATACCGGGTAATTATCGATCGTCAGGAGAGGATATTGAAGGGATATGGATCCACTCTGAGTCTTCATCTTCTCATCCATAATTTTCAGATTGCTTTGGATGTGCGACTATTTTCCTTGTCCGTTTTCAACTTGATAGCTTTCTCGGTGTTTCTTTGTTTCCGTCTGCACTCAATGCGTGCTGCACCTACAGTAATCGGGGTTACTGTAGCTACAGTAGAGTTCTTTTGCTTTTCCTGCCGCAGCAACCTTGATCTGGGAATTGCTGCTTCTGATCTTTTGCTGGGAACGTTGCTGCTTGCTTCACGTAGCACCGTATGGGACGCGCGTTTGCCGCACGACCCCGAAATCGTCGAGACCAGAGCAAACTTCTCTGCTTATTGCGCCGTGCCTTCCGAGATGGCCGCTCCGCCTTGGCGACGTAGAACTTGGAGAGCCTGGCCTCCTGCTGCGCGATCTGGCCGCTCTGGATCCGAGACTCGCCCCTCGAGCAAGCCGACTCGACGTCAAGATCAACACGATCTACGATCTGGCCGCCCGCCTCTTGAAACTCTGATCTCCTGTGCTCTGATATCAATTATTGGAACAGAACGTTAAAACTTTGCTGCAATTTTCTCTTTTATTTCTTCTCGCTCTGTTCACTTTTACAACTGGGGTTTACCCCTATATTTATACCCAAAACTTCAACCCACAAAACAGAATAGGATTCCACTTCCTTATCCTAATCGGACTCCTTTTCCTAAACGGACTCTTAATCAAACTTTCTAAACTAAAACTTTCCTATTACAAGATTACATCCAACACTTTCTTGGTCTTGAAACTCTTGACATCACTGTAGTACTTTATTACAGTCCTCCAGCTGTCAGTCCTCCATTGTAGTGATTGGCTCTGTTGGTTCCTCACTGTAAAAGTCAATCCACAATTCTGTTGGAATTAATTATCCAACAAATTCTCATAGTCAACTCATCTAGCCCGCTCTTTTATTAGTACTACTACGTACTAGACCCGTGAAGGCACCTCCTCTGCGCAGGCACCACCGCCTCCTGCCTTCATGGCGACGATGGCCATGGCCATGCGTCACCGTCTTGCTCTTTCCTACTTCCTTTCCGCCGCCGCCCTCCTCCTGGCCTTCCCCCAAGCGCCGCTCGCTGCGGCACAGCCGCTGCCGTGGCAGCTCTGCAGCAACAGCAGCGGAAACTACACGGAGAACAGCGCGTACCAGGCCAACATAAGGCTCCTCGCCACCGCCCTGGCAAAGAACGCATCCTCCTCGCCGGCCCTCTTTGCCACCGGCGCCGCAGGCACCGCCTCGGACGTCGTCTACGCCCTCGCGCTCTGCCGCGGCGACACCAACGCCTCCTCCTGCGAGACGTGCGTCGCCACCGCCTTCCAGAACGCGCAGCAGCTCTGCGCGTTCAACATGGGCGTCACCATGTACGACGACCCCTGCATCCTCCGCTTCTCCGACAGCAACTTCCTGGCTAATGTCACAGACAACAGGGGGATGTACGTCGCCTGGAACTACAACAACGTCAGCGTCGCGGCGGCGGCGGCGTTCGATGCAGCCTCCGGCCGGCTCGTCAACGCCACCGCCGAGTACGCGGCGGCGGACTCGTTCAGGCGGTTCGGTACGGGGGAGGAGGGGTTCGACGAGACCTACCCCAAGATTTACTCGCTGGCTCAGTGCACGCCGGACATGACGGCGGCCGACTGCCGGAGCTGCCTC